>JABBWL010000025.1:0-611935 GCA_016758765.1 Suillus cothurnatus | reverse complement strand
AGCGGCCCGGGGTTGAGGAAATGAAGCCCAAAACAGGACTTCAATCTCTTGTCGTCATACATCCCGAGTTTCCTGCTATGTGGCGTACCGAGATATTCTTTGTTGTACATCAGTGAGTGACAAATTATTTACTCATTAATGCTGTTATTTCATACTGCAATCAGGTATGTAGGGCACTTTGCCAGATGTACATATATTCTTCTGAACTTTAGTACATCGTTGAACTCGGTGGTCAACGTTTCAACAACTGCTCCCTGTACTTGAAACAATTACACTTCTATCTTCCAGCGTCTACAACTCCTGAGGGACAGAATTCATGGATGGTTCAAGCTTGACGTGCACCACCCTTGCGCGAGAATTTCTATACCAGAACAATTGCGTCACGAACCAAAATCAGCAATACGGGTTGCTAACGGGCATCTCTGCCTCTGGGACGCCAATAGAGACTCTGTCACGGTCTTCCCGACACTACCAAAGGTCTCGAAAATGACAATCACGCGTGATTTGTCTTCAAGGTCGTTGCGTCCAGATGCTGACGCACACACCTTCGACGTGTTCTGAAGTTCATGGACCCAGCGCAAAATATGATTGCCGTCGCGTATACTATTTCTGCGGATCATCTCCGGTAGGATAATAAGGGGTTCTATGTTGACATCGAAATCTTGGATGAAGGTGGTATCCACCCCCAGGCTGCTGGACAGATACATTTTCTGTTGGACCTCAGGCTGCCTGGATGCGAGAACAGCTTGATCAAAATATATGATTTCAAGCTCAAGGGTTTAGGCAGGCACGTCGCTTTCTGGCGCTCCCTGCTGATCAGTAATGCAACCTCCACTTAATTCCGGGACCTCAGGCTGTGGGAGTTGCAAATTTGGGAATGGAAACACTCGACAATATCTAGTGTGAGCCTCGAAATTTTAAACAAAATTGTATTGATAGCTGACATTTGATTTAGAGTGTCCTCACTGGCCCCATAGAACATAGCGGAATAACATATCTGTGTTTCCTTGGACACGATCGATTGCTGGTTTTCAGCTACAATTTGGAACTATATTCTATCGAGGACACGTCCCAGGCGCCGCAACTGCTGGTGTACTTCACGATGGCTGTCTCAGTGACGGGAATATATTACGCAGAGTGCACCTGTCCCATGGATGATACCACGCAACCACTGATACAAGCCCAACAAATAATGTGGACCTCAGACCCTAAACAACAACTTTTAATATTATCCATTGAGTCATTCTTTGCGACTTTCGTCTTCATAATTTCCACCAGGATTTTCTTCGATCCTGATTTTTCTGAAGGAATGGTAAGGGAAATGCCGTGACCAGACTGGGGCCCCTTAAATTCTCGTGCGTTCCGGAAATTCGAGGGATGCCGGTGATGTTGGCGCAAATCGAATTTGATGATGGAGGAAGATGATTCCTGGTATGACCCACTGGAAGAGCTCAGGTTGAGCGCCGGCAGGATCTAGGACGAGTAGTGAAAGAGCCACCTACGATAGACGTCACCGACTCACTGGATCCCATAACTCGTTGGAAAAGGTAACCTTGACGACAAACCTGCATTACTTATGTCGAGGTTTTACGAGAGAATGTGGATTGATATAGACAGAATATATCCTCATGAAGTACGTGCTCTCCATCGCTTCAAGCATGTCTGACATGTTGATTTTATCAAGTATGATAGTTCTCCTACGTTCGGCCATGAATATTCTACGCTCAACGTCATTGGGATAGCAACGAGGGCAGGAGGAAAGGCAACACCTACTACATACGTCTTACTATGACTAGTAGTAAGATCAAGTGAGTCGCAACTACTAGGAGTTAAACTAGACCAAGTTGGCAATAGAATACTGTTACATCAAACACGTAAAGCAGACCGCGCCAGGAGGTACTCCCACAGGGCGAAACTCACCCTCGCGAAAGAAGAGGCATGCACGCCGGAGATTGCAGGACACGAGTATCTTGCCATGTGACTTTCTGACATTCACGCCTCTTTGTATACTACTATGCACACATATGCAACATACGTGAGTCTGCCCCACGAGTTTCTGATGTCTTAAACTCCTCTACTTAGATTGCCACGACACTAGTAAAAACACAACACCGATGAACAACACTAATAGCGGTACCTAATCTAGGAATGCGGTCGGGAATAAGTCGACGAATAACACAGGAAACGAGTGAAGACAGTAAGTGAAAGGAATGGATACAATCAATGTATGTTCGCAGAACCAGAACAGGACGGGAAAACTGCAATGGAGAGGAATGTTCGTAGGAGGTTGCAGATTGCATAGAACATGAAGTATGCAGCAAGAAAACGGAACGTCATAAATGCAATGAAAAACGTAACATGCCGTTGCGGGTAAAAGTCAGAATCCTTGGTATGCAAAATGTGCGCGTGACTCGTTCATGTGCAGTGCTATCGTCGGACAAAGAAGACCACCAGAATGATGAAGGGGATGTACGTAAATAGCGACACTACGGACATGACGCGGCACCGGAACTGCCATGCTTTTGCATCTAGCATCGGCACACTCGTCAGTTCGACCCAAACCATGCATGATATAACCACCCACCGTGCTCGATCTGTGGATCATCCAGTGAAACGCCCTTCTCGTCACCAACAATGCGCGTGCGCGGCGTCCGGAGAAAGAGCGCAGCTATCCACCATACAGGGAACAAGGCGAATCCCAAAAAGAAGCACCAAGCATGCACAGGCGACCCAGGCTCATCCTCCCCACGAAAATGCAGCGTCCAAGGCGTCTCTGCAAGTTTCTTCGGCGGGCGTCTAGGATCTCGCATGTGAAACGTGCCAGAAGGCACGATTGAAGGCGCATGCGGGGACACAAGCGCACTGATAGGGATAGATGCCTGAGACATGCTTTGACGTCTCGCGTGATTCGAATTCTGAGCGATTGAGTTGGTGTGAGAGTTCTTGTTGGGTGTTTGTTGGGGACGGGCTGAACGAGTGGATGCGGCACGAGAGGGCACGCTAGGACTTGAGAGGATACGGGCGCTCGTTTGGCTCGACCAGGAACCGAACTTGCCCGCCTCAGGCGCCTGCTCTAAATTGGTACTTTGGCCCTGGATGGAGACAGGCCGCGAATGGATGGGGGTGCCGAAAGGAGAGGACAATGATATACGGGCGCGCTTGCGGTGGTACGACGATGGTGCGTGTGATGATGCAGAGAGCTTTTGACCTGTATAATGAGATTAAGCAATCATTTCGCGTTCGGAACCGTCGGGAAGGGAGCAACGTAATAGAGGATACGTACTTCGATTACTCTCCGGGACGGCAAAAGTTGCGCGCTGGGCATCCTTTTTCAGCTCGGGCGGTGTGGTGTCTATGTCTTCGGCTTTGCGTTTACCTTTGGTCTTGTCGCTATTATTGCGGGAGGTGGGAGTAGGGGTACTTGGATCAATGGTGATTGTGCGGGAAGTACGCGCAGGTGTGGGAGTCATGGTGGAGGGAGGGAGGAGAAATTGAGACGATGGACGACCTTGTGTTTTGCTTGGACCCACAGGCACATCTAGTCTCGAAGGGGTATGATTTGGCGAGGTGGCGCCATCCGGAGCGATGCGAGTACCATTTTGATTCGCAGACATGCACGGGTCTGCGTAACTTGCTGGGTGGTGATGGTGGGGAGGAGGAAGAAGGTTAGGTGATAGGGATGGCGATGGCGATGGCGATGGTGATGATGACTGGGATGCGCGTTCCCCGCCTAAAACAAATGAGTGAGTAGATGAAATGAGTGACTGAAGTGAACGTATGAGAAAGTACATGGATGAATAGAAAGAGAAACAAGATGCGGAATCCGGAATGTATGACAAAAAGCAATATCTAAATGCCGTAAGCATTGGACTTACCTTGGGGAGTTGGGGAGCGTGGTCGAAGTGGTGAAGGATGAGAAAATGATCGTTGTATGGGCGGCTGATTAGGAAATTGAGCCACGCTGCTACCGCGTGTTTCGGACCCCGGACCCGGGACACCGCTAGACGGCCGATTGACAGCACCAAACCCTTCGCCCAACGACAGCCGCAACATTTCGCGCGATACCTCTGCGGGCCATGCAGTGTTTGAATACGAGTTGACACCTTCTGTAGCTTGCTGTGCACTCCAAGAGGCACTGTTGCGTCGACGGGGTCGGGCTTTGTCAGATATTGTTCGGGCGCGGAGACGTTGTGTAGCAGGCCGCTCTTCCGAGGAAGGAGACAAGGCATTTTGCACCTTCGGGAGGCTTGCAGAGTGTCGGACAGATCGGCCAAATGTCATTGATAGTGATGCAAAGAAATCATTACCAATGCCAGACGGGATCCGTGATGAGCGTTTGGGAAATGAGTCGGATCGGTCTGCGAAACCTGATGCTGCGGGAGTAATATCATTAACGTTTTTATCCTTGAGGCAGGATGACAAAGCCGGGTGGTTCAAGGGGGGCAGAGGGGGTGGGGGCGATGGATATGCAAACGTAAACGTGGACCGGCTCTCGGGTGTCGGATGGCCGAATGTTCCGGGAGAGTCGAATCCCAGTTCACGAAGGATAGGTGTAGTGAAGTATGCAGTTGGGCGAGTTGTCGGAGATGTATTGGATCGTGGTCTATTGGGTGTTCGTGGATGCAGTCTAGAGGACACGGAATCTGTTGGCGATGATTTGGAATGGACGGATGAACTGCCTGTGTGATCATTGTCGGGTATTGTTAAGGTGTGTCCCCTATTGCTTGTTTGTGCGAATACATCGCGAGGCACTATAGAGGATCTCGACACGCTATTGGAGCTCACGATAGAGTGCGAACTTTCGGCGGGGCTGAGGCCTTTATCATTCTTATTGCTGTTGCTTCTTCTTCAGCGAAGGAGAATATGACGTTCGACTGATAATGTCTTTGGTAGGACTAAAGTCTGCAAATACTGGTACCATTGGGGAGCTGCGCACTCGTCGGCGACCAAACGTGGACCAGTCCCCAGGCGCAGCTAGGGGATCGATGGATTTGGACTCACTTAGAGTTGTTTCACGGACTGGAGAGTCTGACAAAGGTTTATCCACTTCACAGGATATGGGGTTTACCCGCAGTATATTGCGAAGCCCCCCGCTGCTGTCATCCGCAGTGTGTCTCCGATTTCTGGGAGTCAAGCTGCGAGGCAGAGATTCTGAATTATCCGTGTCCAAATATGAACTCGGATTTTCGAGAATCCTCTTATTTATGCTATGACGCACTACTGGGGATGTTTCGATGGTTGGATCCACACCATAACTGAGGGAAGGAGTGGGCGAGACGATGCGGTAGTTTTCTGGCTGCAGAGGTGGAGCAGCGGGATGGCTAGCGCCTCGGCCTCGGATATGAGAGAGGAATGAATGCATCTCCCGCCAGATACCCCTGCTATGCGGGTCAGTACAGCGCATAAACGAGGATCGTCGGACGTACACTCACTCCGCCAATTATAAGGCGTTGGATCGAACGCGTTGAACCTGCGTTCCCGTGAGGCACGGGGACAGTAGGAATAGGACCTGGAACTGTTACACGTGAATCGTAACTATCGCCAAGCAACCGCGCAACAAAGGCCGACCTAAATCAGCACGAAGTTAACAGTCGTGCGCCAATCCAACGAACGTTGACTAGCTGGACGGAGCTGAGAGAATTACTGTTCCCTGATCCGGATCAGTTCTCCGAGTACTACTACTGGAAGAGCACTAGTAGAGATCAGCAGCCATAATCAACCCCTTCTGCAGGGGTTGACTCCATTTACGCGTCGAGGTCACATGATCATCGACAATTGATTACATAATCAAATACCTTAGTTGAGGCAGTGGCAGTGGCAGCAGCCAGTCAGCTGCACATCCAGCGCACTTTCCGTAGAGTTGCCAGTTGTGTCTTGATTTTGCCCACCATGGATCGCTTTGACTCTCTGGCGAGTACACTATCGAACCTGACTGTTTACGACCTCAAGAGCATGTACAACCAAGTGCGTGGCGACGAAGAGCAGGGCAATTACAATTGCACACGCTAATAGTTGTCGATGTAGGCCAAAAATGTTGTGCTTAATATCAGCGAGATGGAGTCCAAAGTCAGGGAGGCGACTAATGACGAACCCTGGTGAGCATATCACAATCAAGCTCAATGCAGGGCGTAGTAGTCTCACAGGACAATGCAGGGGCGCCAGTTCCACACTAATGCAAGAAATTGCTCAAGGGTCAGTGACTTGCTATATTATAGTAAATGACAATTGAAATTTTGCATAGGACGTTCAACTTGTAAGCCTAATACTCCAGGGTTCCGACTGTATTCCCCATTGACGTACCCTAGCCAAAACTTCAATGAGATCATGCCATGCATATATGCCCGGTTTATGGAAAAAGAGGCTCGGCAATGGAGGCAGATTTACAAGGTAAGTTATTTGTGTCTTATCTAGCCCTCCTGCTGACCTTGCCCACAGGCCCTCCAACTACTTGAATACTTAATCAAACACGGCAGCGAAAGAGTTGTCGACGACTCTCGTTCCCACATCTCTACGCTCAAGATGCTCAGAAATTTCCATTACATAGACGACAAGGGCAAAGATGAGGGCCAGAATGGTATGTAGTTGTCAGCGAACCAATGAACACCTCTGACGTTTTGCGCATATAGTCCGTAACCGGGCCCGTGAACTGGTAGACCTATTATCTGATGTAGATAACATCCGCACTGAGCGACGGAAAGCGAAAGCCAATCGCCATAAATACATTGGAACTGGGAATGATTCTATGAGCTTCACATCGGGTGGCAGCCGCTTCGGCGGATTTGGCAGTGATAGCTTCTCGAGTGGAAGTGGAGGCTATTATGGCGACAGAATGAGTGGTAGAGATGGTGAGAGTCTCGTAGGTCTCCTCTCAAGAATCATTATTTGCTCACGCTGTGTTAGATTACGGAGGCAACTCTGGTTTCAGAGATAACAATGGTAGAAAGGACTTCGAGGAGTACACTGCTGGGGACGACGAGACTGTGGTCAGACGATCTGATTCTGTCAGTAGGAGTCATACTGGGTCCCGTCAGGGCACACAATCAGTTAGTTCTCCTGTTCGTCCGGCGCAGCCTGCACCCCCGAAGTTGAAAGAACCTGAGGTCGATCTCCTGGGTAGCTTCGGTGACGAGCCGGTGGCCGCTGCCAGTGTCAACCTCGTGTCCAACACGAACAAAGCCCTTCCATCTGTGGGTAATGTCAGTCTCGATGGTGAGGCGCCCACCAAGAACGTTTCTTTCAGAAAACTGATGAATCATGCAGATGATGACTTCGCTGATTTCAGGCTGCGCCGTCTTCACCCGCGCCATCTTCACCTGCCCCGACATCTGCTCCTCTCCCTACCAAGCCTACGTTGATGGAGATGCTACGGAGCACCAGCCCTCCTGCCAACCGGGGACCCATGATGAACCCATCACTTGGATCACAAGTTCCTAAACCCGCTGCATTCGCCAACACTTCTGTGAGGGCGCTTTCTCCTACAAACAGGCAATTTTCTCCTACTACTGTCGGTGGATCATCTGGCAACTTATGGTCTACGTCGACACCGCTGTCACCTACGACATCTGTCCGAACATCAATGTCAGCTGCCCCAATCACTCCCGCGGCTCTACCCTCAAAGCTTCACCCGCCGCACCCCCAAAGTCGCCATCGAACTTCGAGGACTTGTGGTCGCTGTCCCTAGGTACATCATTGACGACCTCGACTGTCAAATCTGGAAACACTGGTAAATCCATTAAAGATCTCGAGAAAGAGAAAGCCCAGGCTGGTATCTGGGCGTCGAGTCAGAAACCAGGTGCAACCCAGATGATGGGCAGCGGATTCGGGAATTTTGGTGGTATGGGTACCTCCGGCGGAACTTCTTCTGCGAGTGGTGGAGATGACCTCTTGTTGTGAATCATGATTGCAAGGTTTGATCGTGCGGTTCAGGGGGCTGGAATGGGTGACGGGTGCAGTTGCTTGTTTAATGTTACCACGTTGGTTCATAAGTTTATCTGCTATCAAATTTTGCGGACTGATTTATGTTATATCCATTTACAACAACCCAGTCTGAGCTCTCAGCCCTATCAAGTTGGAGAAGAGTTGGAGATAGAGGAGTCGTCAATCCACTTCCTCACCTCTGTTATCACGCAGGTCTGAGCGATAGATGTAAAAAAAAATCAGTAGAGCCGATCATGGAACGATTTTGCCACGCTCTGCCGTGGTCTTGGACAAGTGACTTGGAAACTCTGCCAGCGTCTAATTCGGTGTGAAGAGAGCTCCCAATGAACTAATTAACATCGAGGGCTGAGTGACGTTTTGGATGAATCAGGGACACTTCCTTGTCGGTGCTTTTCAATATCTTTTGCGATGTAGATACTGCAAGCACACCTTGATATTACCTTACCAGTCGACTGCGTTCGAAGGGTAGACGTCTGCCACAGTGGAAGGCAGTAAGGCGAAAGTTCGGCCAGGATTTGTGAGTATCCGAGTCAAGCTCACGCGCTGATGATTTGAAAGATTGGTAAAAGCAACTGAATAATTCTTTGATGTTACAAATAAAGCACACAGTATCCGCCTAAGTATTGTCCACCTGCCCATACTAGGCTATACCCTATTGTATGTGTAACCAACAAGCAAGTCCAGTGTGGGTGAAGACTCCTGACGGTATCCAAATCACCGCGACTTGAGACATTTGGTAAACCTCCACATAAATTCAATCGACATTGGCCCGACGCTGATGACGTATGCGACGAGCCAGACCGCGGTGAGGATGTGGCAGACAGTGCTTTGAGAGTTGAAGCCTGCTACCAACATCGCTGAGGGACGAAGCAATGCGTGAGGACACAGAGAGGGCACAGCATTAGTAGAGGAACCCACCGAATATGAAGCAATTCAGGGACAAGCCAGCGTAGAAAATAGGCATGACCATTGATAAGAGGTAGGACGAGAGGAAATAACCGCCCGGCTTGATCTGCTGATGACGGGTTAGTCGATGCAGTCAATAAAATAAAAATAACCCTTACTTCTTGAGTCCCCTGCCGATCAGCGTATAGCCAACGCATCATGCTCAAGCCAGACGTCAACATTGCAATCATGGCCATCATGAGTGATATGAAGAGTAGAAAATAGGGGGCAGGCGAGGTGTAGTCAAGATACGGGACGGGAGAGATAGTGGTCACGAAGACACCGCTTGTCGCGAGAAGTAGACCCGCCTTCTGAAGTTTTAGATTGTGTAAGGGCCAGAAAGGAGTCGAGTAACTTACTGCAGTGATAGTGTTGGTCAAGATAGAGCATAGCCTTTCCCTCACGTTCTTGAATGCCTCCTCGGTTTGCAATGACTCCCAATGGGCTTCAAGATCGGGGCGTCCTAGTGCAAAAAGACAGAGCACCCTCGTTATAAAGGACGTGTCACGAAGAACTTCGGGGAGTATTCGGTCTTCAGCAAGTGTATTTTCATCGGCAGTCCGGGTCCCATTGATGTTGAAAGCCTAGCGTAGTTCAGTCATACAAAGAGCAAGTCTTCCTGCAATTTTAAAACGCACCTCCGGCAAAGCCATGTCGAGCGGTCAAAGAAACTACGGATACTGCATCGTGACATGTTGGCTTATATACGATTGAGAGGTCTCAGCACATGTAAGTAAGTACTTTTGCAAGTGGATCACAGATATCGGATATCATAGACGCCGCTGAAAGGAGCATAGCGACATAAACTTGAGTTAAACTCCCAGGGCTGACGCGCTGACGGCGCAGGCTTTAGCCAAATTCAAGCTGCTAGAGAGCGGAGTTGACCAAAAAGGGCTTCGGTGTGTACCGATGTCCTATTCCTACGTATACAGCATAGGCTGCATAGCATATATACCTCGCGATCAATAATTGTGTGAAGTCCGCGACGAAATGATTGGCACCTTATAATTGTGAGGTCCGCAACGAAATGATTGGAATCGGATTGGAATCGGATTGGTATCGGATTGGTATCTTATTCCTACAGCATAGGCCAAGCATAGGCTGCATAGCATATACACCTCGCGATCAAATAATTGTGAAGTCCGCGACGAAATGATTGGCATCTTGTTCCTACAGCATACAGATGCCATACACTTTGCGGTGAGAATTCTAGAACGAAGGCGATCTGGCAGACTGGCACCCCCCGGTTCCTACAAGTTCAAGTAAGTCTGAACTCGGGTGTATTCCGTAAGGTAGACTTCATGCACTTTCTGTAAACCTCACGTGATAATGCGTGATTATCTTGATTATCTGATAATGGCTCATAGGAAGACTAAAGACACAACCTTCTCTTTGTACGCTTTGTGTCTTTTTATTGAGAGAGCCAAGGAAGACTATAGAAGGTTGTGTCTTTAGTCTTCCTATGAGCCATTATCAGATAATCAAGATAATCACGCATTATCACGTGAGGTTTACAGAAAGTGCATGAAGTCTACCTTACGGAATACACCCGAGTTCAGACTTACTTGAACTTGTAGGAACCGGGGGGTGCCAGTCTGCCAGATCGCCTTCGTTCTAGAATTCTCACCGCAAAGTGTATGGCATCTGTATGCTGTAGGAACAAGATGCCAATCATTTCGTCGCGGACTTCACAATTATTTGATCGCGAGGTGTATATGCTATGCAGCCTATGCTTGGCCTATGCTGTAGGAATAAGATACCAATCCGATACCAATCCGATTCCAATCCGATTCCAATCATTTCGTTGCGGACCTCACAATTATAAGGTGCCAATCATTTCGTCGCGGACTTCACACAATTATTGATCGCGAGGTATATATGCTATGCAGCCTATGCTGTATACGTAGGAATAGGACATCGGTACACACCGAAGCCCTTTTTGGTCAACTCCGCTCTCTAGCAGCTTGAATTTGGCTAAAGCCTGCGCCGTCAGCGCGTCAGCCCTGGGAGTTTAACTCAAGTTTATGTCGCTATGCTCCTTTCAGCGGCGTCTATGATATCCGATATCTGTGATCCACTTGCAAAAGTACTTACTTACATGTGCTGAGACCTCTCAATCGTATATAAGCCAACATGTCACGATGCAGTATCCGTAGTTTCTTTGACCGCTCGACATGGCTTTGCCGGAGGTGCGTTTTAAAATTGCAGGAAGACTTGCTCTTTGTATGACTGAACTACGCTAGGCTTTCAACATCAATGGGACCCGGACTGCCGATGAAAATACACTTGCTGAAGACCGAATACTCCCCGAAGTTCTTCGTGACACGTCCTTTATAACGAGGGTGCTCTGTCTTTTTGCACTAGGACGCCCCGATCTTGAAGCCCATTGGGAGTCATTGCAAACCGAGGAGGCATTCAAGAACGTGAGGGAAAGGCTATGCTCTATCTTGACCAACACTATCACTGCAGTAAGTTACTCGACTCCTTTCTGGCCCTTACACAATCTAAAACTTCAGAAGGCGGGTCTACTTCTCGCGACAAGCGGTGTCTTCGTGACCACTATCTCTCCCGTCCCGTATCTTGACTACACCTCGCCTGCCCCCTATTTTCTACTCTTCATATCACTCATGATGGCCATGATTGCAATGTTGACGTCTGGCTTGAGCATGATGCGTTGGCTATACGCTGATCGGCAGGGGACTCAAGAAGTAAGGGTTATTTTTATTTTATTGACTGCATCGACTAACCCGTCATCAGCAGATCAAGCCGGGCGGTTATTTCCTCTCGTCCTACCTCTTATCAATGGTCATGCCTATTTTCTACGCTGGCTTGTCCCTGAATTGCTTCATATTCGGTGGGTTCCTCTACTAATGCTGTGCCCTCTCTGTGTCCTCACGCATTGCTTCGTCCCTCAGCGATGTTGGTAGCAGGCTTCAACTCTCAAAGCACTGTCTGCCACATCCTCACCGCGGTCTGGCTCGTCGCATACGTCATCAGCGTCGGGCCAATGTCGATTGAATTTATGTGGAGGTTTACCAAATGTCTCAAGTTATGCTGATTTAGACACACCACTGATCTACTAGCTCTTACTTAAACCGATCTTTTCATTGAATAAAATAAACAGTGAGATTCGAGCTCGATACGCCATAATTATCTTAGGAATTAAGGTGTCAGTTTCCGCCTCCCGGTGCTCTAAAAACCAGGCAGCACACTTCCAATGCAGTGTACTACTCTACAATAAGTTGATTTCTCCCCATCAATGCGTGTTTGCGGCGTCTAGTCATCAGGCTGGTGTGTCATCTTGGAAGTGGGCCATGGCCGACACTGTCAAAGTTCGAAGGGTGTTTGATTAGTCCGCAATCACCTCTACTCACTTGGCGCCGACACAGCGACAAGCAGTACTAGTGCTGCAACTATTCAGTACTCATCGATCATACCAATGACTAATCCTTGACATTATGTGGTAGTATGATACGTAGATGCAAACGGAACTACACAACCTTTTTCCGTGGCCTACCCTTTTTTATGGTCGACGCGTCCGAGTCAGAATTGGCGAGATACGCAAAGTTGCGTTTTATCGGCTTCACATAATTCATGCCGAGTTCGCGTAGGACAGCGGCTTCGCTTTCGCCTTCTACAAATGTCCAATATCCTTCCTCTGCACCCGCTGGCAGTGATGGATCAGAGGTCCATTTCCACAGGCCAAATTCATTGAGGAGCAGGCCCAATCGCGCAGCTTTGGTACGGATGTCGATGTTAAACTCCTTGTCCCCAGTCAACGCAAGTAGTGCTGCACCCTTCGACTTCATAGGGGCGAGGCTGCACGCCATCGAGTCAGTGCGCCAAAAAAGTCTTTATCAAAACTTACTTCAAGTCCAATCGAATGTACAGGCCCTGCTGCTCGCGAATGCGCTCGATTCGTTGAGAACGTTCTTCCCAAGTTCCGTCTGTAGTTCTTTCAGGTAGACGTATTATACCCTGCCACTTCTTAGATCCCGCTGACAGCGTCTCGGCGACGAGGCCACGGCTTTCGAGTGGAAAGATTACATCGCGCAAGAGAAGCGAGTCCTGAGCTTCCCGTAGCTTTCTAGATGCCGTGCGAAGAGATGCACTGTTAATGCCCTGTGTAATCGAGCCATTCTTTGACGAGGGCGTAGGTACATGAACATGAGAAGGGTGAGTCAACATAATATCAACGCCCAAGAACGATTGAGCACCCCGTCGGCTATTGAAGTTAGCGCAGAGAAGAGGAAAAGGATGTGAGCTGCTTACTAGCTGCCCACGAGTTCAACATCAAATTTACAAGAGATGTTCTCCGAAATAAATTTCTAGACATTAATGAACAAAAGGAGCGTTCTTCGAGTAATAAATCACAGCGTACAGCGAGTAATTCAGCTTGACTTCTCTCGACAGGTCGTCCGAGATGTTCATGGTATCTTGCGCCGATTTGCTGCGGGAGACTCAACATGTCAAAGAATTTCGGTTTCTTCAGGTCCCCAATGGACGTACAGCCCGCGTCAACGAGGGCTTTTGCAGTTGTTGTGCTGTAATTATATAATTTGTCAGAACACCATCAAAGTCGACGCGGGGTGAACATGTAGTACCCAAGGCCCGAAACAGACGTCAATGAGCGAACTATCATTTTCCTTCGTATCTCCTCAGGATCAGAACCTTTTCTTGCCTTGTATTTCGATGTTCCTTGAGAAGGCTCGATAGCAGCTTTCGGGTCCTGGAGACGCATGAAACCCACGGACACTTGAGAGACGCGCAACACCTACGGACATATTCTTTACCCGACAAGAACGCGTCTATCCTGTTGCTGATTCCAACACCTACCCCTTTCAACTACATGGAGTTCCAAGCATTGAGTACTAGACTCGCAGGGTTGGAAGCGAATAGTTCTGACCTTTTTCACCTGAGCTACGTCCCGCACCGGTTCCTCCAGCGCGCCAATAACCTCGATAGCTCGTGTAAACGCACGAACTTTGTAATTATTTCTGTTCGGACAGGATTTTTCATTCTCTAAATCTACGTCGCGAGTTAAGGATTCTCTCTCCAATTAAACTTGAAGGAACTCACTTTGTGACAGCATTTGAAGGAGATCATGGTTCGGGCCGATATTTCTGGTTGAGAATGCCGTCCTCGAGCATGAACCATAGGAGAAGATAGTGGTCACCCGGGACAGGGAGCGGGACAACATGAAGCGCAGTACGCGATTCTCAAATATCCTTGAGCCAGCTTTAGTGCAACTTGACTTCTGTTCGGAAGTCTTACAATTTGATTACATAACCTCATTTTGTATCAGGTGACCATTGTTCACTTACACGAAAGGAAATTAGGACGATGGAACGAGTCGGAAGAATTTATGAGTGCACAGAATCACAGGTACAATCGTTCACTTCGCAAAAAAAATGGCGATGAAGCAGAACTTAAAATACGTAAGCACACATGCGAATCGAATGTGATGATAAGGTCATCACTCCAGCCTAGATACCCGCCATCTGCATCCTAGCTTGCCCAGCAGTCTGTGCTCCTCCCTGCTGCCCTGCGGCACCCTGCACCTGCTGCTGCCCAGGTATTGTTTGACCGGGCTGTGCCAACACCAGACCTGGTCCCATCACGAATGCTGGGACCGTCTTCTCTTCGAGGTCTGCATAGCGAACGCTCATCTCTTTACGCTCTTTGCACCAGTCATCAGGATTCCACCATGTGTACGTTCCTGCTTCGCCCCCTGGGATTTTTGATGATGGAGCACTGCCGCTTTCTTTCGTTATCCAAATCCGTAGGTCCTTGTGGTATCGCCAATTACGATTCCATCTGTGAAGCCGCTAGTCAGTCCAAATCCATAAATGAAGGCAGCCAAAACAACACTGTGGGAGTTTCGAAAGTTTTCTGGGACATGAATGGAAACCTACAATTCTTGCGCTGCGATTTCTTGTAGTGCATCCCTCGGACTTGAATAGAACATGAAAAACAACGTCTCATCACTGAAAGCTCCAGCTTTAGCTGGTCCTAATGCCGGTGGTTGAGCGCTATAACACGGAGGCAGATGAAAATCAGGTTCAACGCTATGGGCTGCAGATTGATCTGCCCACGGCGTAACAAATGTCGAATACAGGTTTCTTTCATGCGACATAAGCAAAAACAGACAAACGTCTAGTAATGCATGACATACCCCTCGTAACCCATGTCGAGTCCCATTGCACCTAAATCCGTACCGACGCTGCTCAGACCTCCATCTGCATCAACACCTGCGTTCTTAATCATTGCAAGCAGGCCAAGTAGGCCCCACCGGTCTGCTGCGGACATGAGCACCTGCTGTGCGGGAGTCTGTGGGTGATGATGAGCCTGCACAAGTGGGTTATGTGTCGGTTGTGGATTATGCAGCTGTGGGTGCGAGTTATGCTGATGCGGATGTAGATGATGAGTCCCGTTCGATACATGTGGGCTTACTCCTGGAGGTGGTACACCAGGTGGTGCGCTGAGATCAGCACCAGACGGTGGATTCTGCGGTTGAGACGAGTTCTGACCGCTTAGCGGCTGCTGACCTGCCTGACTTCCCAGTGCTGGGAAATCATCAGGTCCAAAGTCTCTGCTCTGCGCTACTGCACCTGCAGTTCCTGACCCACCACTCTGCCCTGCCTGCGTTGCATAACTTGTGACGTTAGAACCTGGTGCAATGGCAGGCGTTCGGTGTGCATTTTGTTGCTGGAGGGTTGGTGTCGTATAACTCCGTTGTGGTAGAGGATACTGCGACGTTGGGTAGGGAGAGCGAAATTGCGACGACAAGCCGGCTGGAGGAGCAAGACTTGGTGGTCGCTGTAGTGGTTGACCTGGGCGGAACTAAGTGCAACAATGGCGCCAGAACAAGCTGGGAACACACCTGGTCGGTTCATTATGAGTTAAGAATATCTGCTATAAACATTACTGTTATTATGATATTAGATGCGGTGAACAAGAGAAAACTCACGGCAACTGGTTTGACGGTTTCTGATGTTTTGCGTATAGCTGGTCGATGAATATCTTGTGTTGATGCTTGTTTGTTGACCAGTAGTGTTCTGTTCACGGAGCGCTTGTCGGTAACGAATGACCGTCAACAAGAAGAACGAATTGACGACGTCAGCTTAGCTATGCTCAGGCAGAGAAATTTAGCAGCGCCTCCCAGGCTCGGGCGCAAACTATGATATGCAGCTAGCTCTATCCATGTACGTAACTTTCCCTACTGAGCTGCTACCCTTACATTGCAATGTGCATGGCACGGCTTATTACTGAGTACTGGCCTATGGCACATCTCTCTGACTGGGCGTTCAGCTGACCGACTCTACTCTATTTCCGTATAATGCACGCAACGGTCTAAGTCTTCCACTCTGGGGGCCCGATGCTAATGCCGTTCAAGCTGCGACCTCACATACACTCTATCTTCGATTCTCCAGATACGGTGATTCTGCGGTCTTGCCCCACCAGAAAAGATGTACTAATCTACAAATGACCAGCGACGCAGGGACTTCACATACCATTCACGTACCCAAACAATACGCTTCTTCGACCTCTCTTGGACTGAACAAGTTCCCACCTCATAGCACGCCAACTTTTGCGGACAACCGGTATTCGCCTCGACGCAAATTGCTCGGTCTACTCACAATAAACGATTCCGTTCAGGGTTCGCAATCATAACGTGCGGCGCAGTCAAATCACGTTCTCCAGCTCCCCGAACGTGGTCACTTTCTTGGCTGTTCAGTGTTGCCAGCTATCGATCACTACTCTTACGACGTACTTTGAGTTAGCTTACCAGTGGTGCCTAGGCCTGATCTTCCAGTTGGAGACGGGTGAGAATCAAGCTGGCTCCATAAGAAAAATGCAGCACGTCAATTTTGTGGAACTTTTTACCTCAGCAATCTATAGCTCCGTATTTCTAGTCTCCGTAAGTGAATGAAACGAATGTCATGATCATGTTCCAGGATAGGTCTGTTTCCCGCGATGTTACACGATTATTATTTTGCAATGAGGCCTCAGTATTGTGCTTGTAGTCTTGGCTTTTTCTCCAGTCTTACGGGGCCGACAATACGATTCGAGCATTTGATGGAAGGATTTGTAGGCGCGAGAGCTTCGAGTTGGATCAGTCGCCTTCCCGTTGCCGTGACCTTTCATTCATTGTAATCTATTCGGTCAACGCGTCACAGTTGCGTCAAAGGCTCAGCGCTCATTCTGACAAGTTACACGCTGAAGTAAGTGTCTTTTCTAAAGCTCAATGGAACGTGGTACTGCAATCGTGCTAAATATAACCAAGCATCAGAATGAAGTCCATGCGTCAATGTCAAATTTATGCTCCGACACGCTATAGCCTCATTTCGGTTGCACTTCGGTATGTAAGTAAACCTGAAGGCTACTGATTGGACAGTGTCAGATACTATCAGCATCCTCTGATCAGACAAGATGCTCACCGTGACATTGGTACGTCCATTTAATACCTGGGAAGTCCTTCCGACATTGCTAATGCGTACGTGCAGATTAGACATGGAGAGTCCACGCACAACGTGGTAAGGCTGAACTAGTGGCCTGGCGATACCCACTGATCACGAGATAATTGCAGCTAGCCCTCTGGTCGGGCTGCACAGAATGTCCTCTCACGGAAAGAGGTAAGTAGTAATTCGAACACGTGTTTATCCAACCAGCGTCACGACTGATCTTGGCTAATCAGGGGTGCAAGTAAGCCTTTCTCTCGCCTCTCCGTCAGCCCACGCTAAACCCGAGAACAGCAAGCACGCGTCGTAGGCGCATACTTCGCAAACACACGATTCACCAAGATCTACGCGTCCCCTTTACCCCGCGCACGGGACACAGCTCAAGCAGTACTAGACGCGCAACCCACACCCAAGCCCCCTCATGATTTCACCATCACCCAGATCAGAGAACAAAGCTTTGGAGCTGCAGAAGGGCATCAGACGTGCATACGGGAACCAGACAAGACGCTCGAAGCTCACTTTGCGGAGGGAAAGTACCCGATTTTATATGAAAGCGAGAAACATGTGGCGTTTCCTGGTGGTGAGTCGGTAGAGGATCTGACGCGGAGGGCTGAGAGGGCAGTGAGGGAGGTTGTACTTCCTCACGTGGTGAATGTTGCGAGGTATGGGAGGGAGGAGCATATCGCACTTGTGAGTCATGGGTTGTGCATTGCACAAGTGGCGAGCGCAATTGTGAGATTGGGCGGGGGAACATGGAAGCGAAAAGGACCCATGGTCAATACGGCGTGGGTGAGGGTGGAGGTGCGGATTCAGGTAAGTGTGGCGGGCATTCATTATGAGGTATTGCTCATGGATGGCCTAGGATGAGATACCGGTGGAAGTCGCGGACGACGAGGTCCCTCCGGTAGAAGTGACAGTGACGGACGAGGGCAGAGCGGATCATCTTGAAGGCCTTGTGCGTTGGTTTCATTTGTGACGTTCGACTGGCTGACGAGAACATAACTGACAGCTCGACGACGGCCCACTTCTTGGCATGAAAGCGATTATGGGTGGAGGAGTGGTGGATGCAAAGAGCCCAAATGAGGCAGAGGAGCAGACGTCCGTGGTATTATAGAGCCTGAATATACATCAATCATGGATGCTTATGTAGACTAGAATTGTCAGTCATGACTAGGAGATTACAACGTGCACTGGTCACTGGTGGGCCTTGTCAACATCCTGGACTTCAGTACAACATTATTTTCGGTTAAAACTTTGGATTCAAACCAAAAAGGAAACTACCCAAATCCAGAAACGGTGTCGTTAACATGCATTCTCTTGTAGGCTAACCTAGTACTTAGTAGACAAAGTCCTCCAGTTTCTGTACCTGGATCCTTGATTATCATGCTGGGAGCTCGAGGATACTCATACATCTGCATGTTCAGATCCTGCCTGAGGCTCACTGTGAAGACAACTGCATTCAGGTCGTACAGAATTCTCTTCTCTGTTCTCCTGCGAATTGTTCGACACTGTCAATCCGTCTTTAATGGAAAGGAGAGATCTTATCGGGAACAGAACTTAGCATTGAGCTCTCAGCCAGTGACCAAACAAGATGGGTTGACGGCTCCTGTGACCCTCGCAGTGCCACGGTCACCTGAAGCACCTGAAACGAATATTCAATTCCCAATTCCAATTCCCGAGCTTAACCAAGGACCGAATGACGCGGCGTCGGGACAGTCCTTTGATATCATTCTTACTCCCATCATTCCCGAACCACAGGTCAGCCGATACGATAGGAATGTACACGTGTATGCAAAATCATGTTTATCGAGTAAAATGCCGATCTAATCCATACTCACAGTCAAGACAAGGATGAGCCATTTGAGATTAAGAAAGGTCCTTTGGATTGTTCTGAGTAAGCATGTCGGTGTAAGAGCCAGTGACAGGATTCAAATGAGTTCGTAGGGAGCTTGTTGTGGTAGGAGGGTGGGAGTCGCTCACGCACCCTGAAGGGGCTTTGATCTTCTACCACCTATATAAAGTGTGTCTGCCACCTGCTCCTATGGCTTGACTCATCGCCCCACTAGAGAGTTTTCACTGATGCTGATGTTCGAAACCCTGGAACGGCTGTAAGGATAGGCAAAGCTGTTGAGAAAGCATATGAAGAAGCGCGCAACGCAAACATCTTCTTGGACCCATCCGTCGAGTTAGTGTTGGAGCTCATGGAAAAGGACAGCGAAGAGTGTGGCTACTATTTTGTTGATCACGAGAAACGTATCATTTTTTGGTTCCAAGACCATAAATCCGATTTGCTCATGTGTAACATTTGCGGTGTAGAGCGCGAAAGTCACGTCAGTGAGTTCTTCCGTCAAGTACTTTCCATTCAAGCATTTGTGATCGTGTCGCTCCCAGGATATGCACTAGAATCGCAGTATTGGTCCGTATAATTTTTAGAAGTAGGCATTTCCCCTTGCACGGTTGAAATAATGTGTTCACACTTTGTCACAGCTCTCTTGTACATCTCGCGATTTACATACCACGGATCCAACAGGAGACACGTTGAACTATTTCCAAACAAACGCTCCCTTCCGACAGATGTCGTCATAAACCTCAAAGAAATTGTTATGCATGCTCACGCAGGTGAGTAAGGCCAATGAGTGCTTCATCTCCTGCAAGATTTACTCGTGATAGAAAATATCACTTCTGAGACCTGCCTGGCCCCTTTTGCGGCGGATGAGGTTGCAAGTATGCTCAGCCTTGTGGATCTTCTCATAAGTAAGCATCTTTCAATGCGGGAGGTCATTGTTGATTATCTTTTCAGGCAGTGATACCAAAGACATTGCTCACAAGGAGCGTGAGCATTCAGTGTGGATTGTCGGTAAATCTAATCGCGAAATGTCAGCCAATTGCTTCTGATATGTCTCCTGACTTCAGCTCGATTGATGAGACTTTTCTGTAAGCTCATCTCAGCGGTCTATGAACCCCCTTCCTGATTTGTTTGCTAGGTAACGCCAAGTTTGTGAATTTTTGTGGGCAACCAGGCGCTCGACTCAACGTAGACCAATCATTATACCGAGAATCCATCACTCACTCGAAAAGGATTTTTCTTCGTCTCATGAATGTCATGCTGTTTGGATCCCCTGATGCCCAGAGCAAGGCTCTTCACAAGATATGGGTCGATGATACCATCGTTCAGCCGCAATGGAAGAATTTTATCGATAGGCTCACTACTGAATGGAATGGATACACAATATTTGTGAGTTGTATTTGCTTTATATTGTTTCTAGAATTAATGGTCATCTTAGTCCACTGTGATGCTTGCTGTTGATATCAGCTTTCTCGGGGTGTCAGCTGTCCAGACTCAAACGTTTGCGATCATTCTAACATATCTATCTACCCTCTGCGCTGTGGGCTCGTTATTGGTCTCACTGATCTTGGCTGGACAAGTCAACGACAGCCGGCGAGGCTCTGCTGAAGCCGTGGTAAGTTCTCTTTCGATTGTTTGATCTGTATTCTTTACGTGTACAGGCCTCTTTCATGGTAGGAATGTCGCATTCTATGCTTGGCCTTGAGAGCCTTGCCCTCATGCTCAGTCTACCATTCGCTCTTTTGATTTGGGGGTGCGTTTCCGGTTACATTCAACTGCTCGGTAGCTCATTCTTTGACAGAATGGTGTTCTTTGCTGCAGCATTGTCCACCTTGATCTTCCGCACGTCTGGCGTTGTCGCCGTCTCGATTACATCTCCGGTCTGGGTCGCCGTATTCATCCTTGTAACGTGGCCTGTACTGGCTGCCAATCATATTCACGTCTCCCACTTGAGATCCTGGATCATAGAACACGTGTCTATTACTGATTCGTACACAGTCACCACCCCGTCCATTGTCTAGGGCTTTCGCTTTTTGGTGGGCGCGTACAGTTGTGTCCGATGTTTCGGTTGATATATGCAACGCCACGTTTTCCTCGTGGATATTGATTTACAGGACATGGTTTGCATTAGATTGACGTTCATTAGTACTATGGGGTCGCTCTCATATATCGCATGTTCTACATAATCAATATAAATGTACGTGGAATGAGGACAAATGCGCGGGCTCGGCCGTCAACGTCATGTCAAACGATGTTGATCAAATGAAGCGTGCAGCAACGACTTGGAGGATACAACCCATCGTACAATCTCAAACTGCGTCACCTGACAGACTGAGTTAGGCTACCGAATAGTCGTGGGAACAAATTTAAGCTGTCCGACCTCACGGTGAGGTTTTTAACCTCCCTATTAGAACGGTCTGCTGCTTGTTTGCTATCACTGGTAGCTTCAAGTGGTTTAACGTTTAACGTTCAACAGCTTGTCCAGTAGAGGTTATGCTACATATCTGGAATTCTCATTTTGCACACCTTGGTGGACTAAGTGATGCGCAATGTGCACCCTAGTTCCCCTGCACAGCGAATGCCTCCGCGCATAAATCGTACATGTATAAGTATCGAGATGAGCATTAATCCACCTGTACTATCCTCTTTGACGTGGTGTTCGTGATGGCCTCACAATATTTTCCTGAGGTGCGTTTTAAAACAAAGATTTGCTGCCTAGACCTGAACTAGGACGCTAGGCTTTTACGTTCTACGAGATTCTTGATGAAAGAATGCTCACCAAAGAGCAAATAATCCCTGCATCCTTTCATAACACAGTAACGGTAACACTTTTTGACAGCTCAGAACGCCTCGATCAGACCAGTGGAGGTTACTGCAATCCAAGGAAGGGTTCGAGGACGTGAGGCAAAGGCCGTGTTTTATCCTGTCTGACATTATCGCCATAGTAAGCTATTCAACCCTATGCTGACATAGTCGAAATTTCACAATGCGAGTCTGCTTCTCGTGACAAGTGATGTTTTTGTGTCTACAGGTCCGCCTGTGCCACACCTCACCTACGACCTATTTCATGTTACTCATGCTGGCCATGATTGCAGTGATGATACCTGGTTTAAGTATGATTCACTGAATATACACTGATCGACAGTGGACTCGAGAAGTAAGGGTGTTGCTGCTTTACCCACGACATTGACTGACATCTTTTCAGCAACTCAGCCCGGTCGGCTACTTCCTCTTTTCCTACCTGTTATCGATCATCATACTCATATTATTTGTTGTCCTGTCTGAATTGTTTCATATTCGGCGAGCGCTAGTAATTCAACTCTCTCTGGGTCCTCATGTGCTATGCACAAGTGAACCAGGCGAAAGATGAGAAGAACATATATGACAATATTTAGTGTCGTGATAGCGCTCGGCCGCACCAGTCCCCAACACGTTTTTTTTTCAGTCGCCGCCAACGGATTTGGTCTTTGGCTGTGTACGGTATATCCTATAATCTCGTTGTATCGCAATGTTTGCACCGCAGCAGTTCTTTCACGAACGCTGAGGTATGTTTCACGTTTACTTTGCATGCCGGCTCTCTCTTACTGTATTTCGTCTCTAGAATCGATTTTTAGTTTCTACTTACATCCTGCTGCATTGACATGGCTTCAAAGGACCTTTATGCAATCTCCGCTGATTGGCTCAAAAGCCTAGAGGTTGCATCGTCCACCGGAAATGTTGCGTCATTCGTGGGCCATTTCCTTTCAGACGGGTGGCTCAGAGGTCGGTGCTTGTCCAAGGAACTGAGGTGCACTCACAAGTGTTCTCTCTTAGATCTTCTATGTTTTTCTTGGAATTTCAGGACGCTGTCAGGTTCAGAAAAAATACGCGGATTCCTCTCAGAAGTGGTTGATGGAAAACCGCGACTTGAGCATTCTGGTCTTCGTGATTTCAAGCTAGAGGATAACATCATCAATGCGCCTTCACCATTAAATCTGCCAGGTCCGCAAGGCATTGCAGGAGTACAAGGTGCTTTCACATTTACCATTTCGAAACCGGCTGCACTCGGACGAGGTTTCTTCCGTCTGACGCAAGATGCCGATGGGAAGTGGAAGGCTTTAACTCTTTTCACAAATATGCAGGACCTCGTCGGGCATGAGGAGTCTTCCGCTGATCAACACGACCTATATGAGGGTCGAAAAATCACCTGGGAGGAGGATGTTGACGCAAGATTCCGTGCTATAGAGGCGGACCCCACTGTTTTGATCGGTACAGTGCAGTTTCTCTCATTAATCAGGATGACTTGACAAGTATAAAAAGTTGGTGGTGGACAAGCTGGCCTTATGTCTGCAGCGCGGCTGCGTAGGTTGGGCATCCGTGCGCTCGTGATCGAGAAAAATGCGCGTGTCGGAGACTCCTGGCGACAACGGTATGTGCAAATACAGCGGCAGTATGTTGTTCTTGGTTATAAATGTGAACCACCACAGGTACCCGAACCTTACGCTACATACTACCGCATATCAAAGCTCCAGTACGTCTTATCATCTTTCTATAAGAGGCTTGGGACTAATCTATACAAAGTAATTTACAGTCCCTATCCGTATGTACTTTCCGCCGTTGAAAGGTATCATGTTTCTCAGTAATGTTAGGACAACCTTCCCCAAGTACATTCCTAAAGGGAAACTTGCTAATTTCCTGGATTCTTACGCTGTGGACCAGGAATTGTGCATCTGGCTCTCAAGTAGCATAGTCTCAACTCCAGTGTACGACTCATCATCCGCAAGATGGTCTGTAGAAGTCCAACACGGAGACCGGAAAGTATTCCTTAAACCAAAGCATCTGGTACTTGCCACAGGAAACGGGAGCCCTCGCATTCCTGCTTGGAATGGAATGGGTGAATTTCAAGGAGCCTTATATCATTCCAACTTCCATAAAGATGCCGAGAAATTCCGAGGCAAACGCGTTGTTGTTGTAGGTGCGGTAAGTCATGTTTCCATTTCATACTTGCGTGCACGCTCATGAGAGCGTCAGGGCAATTCTAGTGTTGACATATGTGAAGATTTCGTAGCGCATGGTGCCGCTGAGGTGCGTGTATGTATTGAACTATATCAAAGTCATGATTTCATAAGGAAGGAAAGGTAACAATGGTTCAAAGAAGCGCTTCATGTGTTATATCTTTGACTACGTTGGAGAAAATTTTCAAGTCGCCTTTCCCTGACGGCACCCCTATTGAGGAAGCAGATTTCCGCAGAAATTCGATGCCTCCTGCATTTCTCCTGCAACTGAAAATATCGGGTGGGACACAACACACAAAGATGCTCGACAAGGAACTCCACGACAATCTGCGCAAGGTTGGACTCAACTTAACTTGGGAACTTTCACCCGGTAGTGGCGAGGTTGGGGTGGAAGGATTTGTGCTCAGCCGCCAGGCATCAGGAACTAGTGCGTTCGGATTTGTTCTCGAGACAAGTGACATCTCAAACACCATATAGTGATTGATGTTGGCTGTGGTAAGCTAATCGTCGAAGGCAAAGTCAAGGTAGGACTTGTATTCGTTGTCTGAGAACTGTGTCAGATTGTTATTATATACGTTCAGATAAAGCAAGGCCAAGACATCAGTCACGTCGATAAAGATGGAATTGTGTTTAAAGACGGCTCCAAGCTTTCAGCAGATGTTATCGTCCTAGCGTATGGTCTGACTATTAGTTTCTGGTTGGTCTTTCTCACATATTTGCAGTACAGGATATGAATCCATCATGAAGGCTACGAGAACTCTTCTTGGTAATGAAATTACCGAACAACTTCCGCCTGAGGTGTGCGGCCTTGACTCAGAGGGAGAATTTAATCAGTCATACCGACCCTCTGGGCATCCGGGACTTTGGTTTGCTGCTGGTGCATTTTTGGTCTCGCGTTTCTTCAGTAAACACCTGGTGGGCTACCTTCCTCTATCTGACCATATCCTTTAGTGAATACGATGATACAGGGCCTCCAGATCTTGGCAAGAGAGCTCGGTATAGCATGACAAAAGGGGTCTTGCTGTTATATATGATGTATCTATATCGCAGGTCAGATCACAGGCTGACGTTATGACTATTATGGAGCAATAAGGCTTTTCTACCAATCTGTCGCATGTTTTCATACGGTGACTGATCCGAGGACATTTTGATAAGGCTTGTGCACAGCGTCTATCTTACTGGCTGCGCACGTCGACAGTCGGAAGGAACCCGGGTCACAATTGTCCACAGTTGACAGGTCTTCAGCTGATTCAAACATTGAAAAGCAAAAATAGTTGAAATTGATTCACGACAATGAAAGACGTGCCTATGGAAAGATCATACGTATTATCCATGCATATTAGTTTTGTTTAATAAATACTCGTGCCTTTAGCCAATCGGCACGCATGATTTGGTTTAAAAAACATTATTAGGCGATTCTCAGTCGAGCACAACCGCGTGTGCTTTGTGTTGACGAACCTGTAAGCAAAATTTATCCAGGCCGCACTATACCGTGAATAGAGGTACAGATCCAAGTCCTATAAATATGTACTCTGCCGACATCTGTACAGCCTGATACTATATAGCTTGAACCCGATTCGGCGTTGTTTATTTTCGCACTAGTCAGCCAATATTTGATGATCAGAGTCGTTCTCCGTGGACCTCCGCGGAGTCGAAGTTCCATGTGAACTTTGTCTCCAGATTTCAATGTCACAACTTCCGAGTTGCGTGGAGAGGATTTGGGTACTACAAAATGTCTCTACCATGTCGAGACGTGGTATTGATCTACCTTTACTCTACTCTTTGACGTGGTAATCGCCATGGCCGATGAACTAACCGAAGAGCAAATGATCCCCGCATCCCTTCTTGACACGTCCTCTGTAACGAGATTACTTTGTTTTTTAGCACTCGGACGCCCCGATCTTGAAGACCACTGGGAGTCACTGCAATCCAAAGAAGGATTCGAGGACGTGAGGAAAAGATTGTGCTCTATCCTGTCCGATACTATATCCGTAGTAAGCTATTCAACTCTGCGAGTTCAAGCCGCCGCTGACATAGTCGAAATTTCACCAGGCGAGCCTGATTCTCGCGACAAGTTGTGTTTTCGTGTCCACAGGTTCTCCTGTGCCATACTTTGACTATTCCTTACCTGTGACCTATTTCCTGCTCTTTATGTCACTCATGCTGGCCATGATTGCAGTAATGACATCTGGTTTGAGCATGATTCGCTGGCTACATGCTGATCGACAGTGGACTCGAGAAGTAAGGGTATTATTGCTCTACCCACGACATCGGCTGACATTTTATCAGCAACTCAGGCCGGGCGGCTACTTCCTCTTTTCTTACCTCCTATCGATTATCATGCCCGTATTATTTGTTGGCCTGTCCCTGAATTGTTTCATATTCGGTGAGCTCCAGTAATTCAGTGCTTTCTTTGGGTCCTCATGCAAAATTTCGTCTGCAGCGATGTTGATAGCAGGCTTTAACTTCCCAAATACCGTCTGCCGCATACTTACTGCGTTCTGGCTACTCATATACGTTATCTGCCTTGGGGCAATATTGACAGAATTCGCATGGAGGTATGTGAAAGGCCTCAAATCAGAATGATCTAGGCACCATCAGGAGTTTCTACTTTTACTTTTCGCCTTTTTACCGTGTTGGAATATTTAGCGCTTGTGTGGATGTACAGTAAATTAGCGGGGTGGACGACACTTTGGTGGGTGCACATGTTTAGTTTGTAACAGTAGTGCCTCAAATATACCAATATTCACTTCGAATAGTCGGATTACTGATGCAATAGCAATTGATACGCCAGAATCCCTCATGCATTTCACTTCAGCGATGTTGATGATAGCCTTTTCCTCTCAAAACATGATCTGCCGCACCATCACTGCGCTCTAGATGGTCATACATACCGTGAACATTGGGACAATATTGATGGCAATTGTGTGGAAGTATGCGACAAGCCTCAATCACGCTAGATATCGCCAGTAGTTTCCACTTTCCACCTTGCTCCTTGTTTCACCTGCGGTTTGTCTATGTCAAAGTGTGCTCGATGTAGAAAAGTATATGTATGCAATCTGTGACTTTCACTTACGCCAATTTTCAAGAGCATTGAATCCTGTCAACGTGAAAGCCTCAAGTGGAAATATACACACGCCTTTCGAATTCGCAAAAGCAAGCGGCAATATTAATCAGAGAGCAGGACATAATATTTCAATTGGCTCAATGGAGCAAGCTTGATCATATCGATATTTATACAATTTTTGTAAAATAACAATACAGTTCAATAGCCCAATGACGAAGTCACAAAGTGAGATAAGTCCAGTGGACTTCGAAAGTTTTATTGGATAAGTTACAGGCGTGATGGTCGGTCCCAGAGAAGGAAACATGGTTGTGTGGTGATTCATCTTAGGGGCTTCGGCGACACGATCCAACAGTTCAAAGCGTGGATGGGAATCGCCCAATGATATAAACACAAGGTTTTGTGATCGGTGTTTAAGCCTCCATCTATGAGACGCGACCCCACAATCCAAGATCCTATGCGACGCTCAAAAGTCCAAGATAGTCATTGCACCTGGTGATTTCGCAGGGGTTGAATGGAAGTTTCGTGAGGATACGAAGGCCACGAGTTGAGCTCGTCCTCCTACTTTCCCATGATGCATTCCCAGATAATGCGACGGATGTAAGGGTGGAAAATGGTGCCTCAATGTGACTCTCAATTTCGACGTTGCGCTAATCTAGCAAGTTGTCACATGGCACGCTAGCCTCGGGTACAGAGGGTATTCACGATGCCATTTCTGGCTTCGAGGATACGTACTTTTTTCCCTGTATACGCTCCTGGAGTTCATTCCATTTTTATACAGGCAGAAGTCAGTCATCGAATGCCTCCCTCTAGAAGTTTTTGATGCCGAAGAGGTAGAAGCTTTCCTGTCTCAAGCACAATATGGCTCGCTACAGATGACCCCAGAAGACACCATCGAATCCCCTGTGTTCCTAAGTGGAACCAGCGTTGAAGTGGACACTTCCATGTTGTCGGGATCGCTGACGTCCTTACCGGGTACCCAGCCTCCCAAGCGGTGGACAGATGGGTTTCTCCGCGCACGCTATTCGACATCTCATTCAAGGGTACAAATGCTCGGCAGGCTTCGTTTGGGACGACGATGACGAGCGCCTCGGCGAGGTGCCGGGGAAAGCACGATTTCCATGATCCAGGAGGCGCTCGATGGGAAAGACTTGAGACTCGTGGGTTTCCTGGAAATGGTACGTCTTATGGGGGTGGGAGTGGTAGTCCCTCCCATAATTGATTGGGATCGAAGCTCGATGCTGTATATCCATAGCCTAGTAGTCTTTTCTAGATCGCAGCCCTGTGGAAGTATGATTATTAATGAACTCTAGTCACGTGTTGATATAAAGGGCATCGTAACAGTGTTAAGCTACGGTGTAATTGACGACCTGGACGATGAGCGAACCCACTGATGCTGATCGCGTATGGTTATCTCGTTTATTTATGCTGAAGATAACTGATAATTTGTGCACCAGATCCGAGCAAAGCGCCTTGCAAAGTTACAGGCTGGATCTACGTCTAATTCACCAACCCCTTCACCCGCCCCTCCCGGGCCTTCAACCCCCATAGCCCAGCTTCCACACCCAAAACAAAAACCTCCTTCTATTCGACCTCAATCAACAACTCCGCCCCCTCAACGTAATGTCCCTTTGAAGAGGAAGTCCACCGCACCTACTCCCAAAGTTGATTACCAAACATGGGAGAACGACACAATATCTACAGTCCTCAAGGTTACACTTAGCGTATGTTCTCCACTTCTTGGCTGTAGTAGTTACACCTCATCTGTGAACAGAAAACAACCGCCGAGGCAAGCGGGTATGATCTCGTGTGGCTCAAACATCTTCAGGCTGAACTTGAGTCTGAGGGTTACCGTACGTCTTTTGTATAATCCACTTATTTCACTGATGTAGCTTTAATAGCTCATATGATTCTTACGAACGATATCGTGGATCGACTACTCATCACTCGCCTTGAGCTTGACGCTCAGGCCATGTCGTAAGTTTCTTCCTTCGGTTGCCCCTTCATCCACTTTCATATCTCATTCATTGATCCTATTCAAACGTTTGCCTTCGATCACTGACCAAGTCGTAAATTCAGCGATGATCTCGAATATGTCTCAGTACTCGCCTCTCTCCCTCCTCTGTCCGTCTTCGAGTACCTTGTAGGCTGCTGGAGGCGTATCAACACTGCCAAATCAACTTTACTCAAGAAGGTACTCTCACTTTTTCTACACCCTAATAATCTTCTCACAGAACTCCAGAACCCCGTCTCTGAAACCCAGAAAGCTACTGCACTCCTCGACAAGCTCAGAGACCTCATCATCAGTTACATAGGTCTTGACCTTCAGGATCCAGAGATGTTCCCGCAACCTGCCGAGTGCGTTCTCCCCATATCTAATTGACATGTAACTGAATAGTTACCCTCTCTCTTTTCTGTCTGTTCCAACTTTGCCTTCTCATTTATAGCCGCCCACCATCAACCCTCGGCTCACACGAGCTGCTCAAACCCCTGCTCTCCCTGTCTGCCCTATCTACGCCTCTGTATGCATCCACAGCCACCCCCCAACCCACGCTGGCTCCCACAGAGGTTCAGCCGTTCTTGCAGGATCTTGCCGCTCGCTTCACAGACCCAGTGCGTGTACTTTTACCTCACAACATTCTGTCGTAGAACACATACATTTCC
The DNA here is from genome assembly GCA_016758765.1 of Suillus cothurnatus. NCBI lineage: Eukaryota > Fungi > Basidiomycota > Agaricomycetes > Boletales > Suillaceae > Suillus > Suillus cothurnatus. The sequence continues at coordinate 582,022 of JABBWL010000025.1, read as the reverse complement.
TCTTCAAGCTCAAACTTATATTTCCCTCTAGGATGAACTTTCAAACACACTGAGCACCGTCGTCAGCATCCTCGTCGCGCACTCCCTTATCATACCATCTGAGGGCATTGGCGGGAGTGGCGGGGACTCAACATGGCGTGGCGTCATAAGTGGCATGGAAGCTCTCGTTGGAGTAAAACCCATCGCAGAGATGATCACGAGAATGCCGCGATGGCTCGGCGAGGGTTTTGGGGTGGAAGTGACAGCTGCAAGCTTTGAAAAGTTGTCTCTCATGGGCCCACTACTGAGACTGGGGACGTTCAGTCGGGAGTGGGTGAGTGTTGTGCTGTGATGCGTGTAGATGATGACGTGTCTTACGCCGTGCGCCAATAGCCAGGTATTGCGCAGACATACTTTAGCGACCCAACGAAACGCAGTCGCGCGGATGTTGAATCGTCGAATGCGAGTTTAAGAGGGACATTGAAGAGTTTGCAGGCGAGTGATTTTGGCTCACAATTCCTTATATTGTTATAATCATTTTTGCTTCCTTTTATTCGCACCCGTAATTCAGTCCTCCCTCTTCCAAATATTTAACACCCTCGTGCGCACATCTCCCGAGGCGCGCGAGCGGGTATTAGAATACTTTGCGACGGTAGTACGTCTCAACGTAAAACGTGCAGGAATGCAGGTACGTTTCTTTTTTCCTCCTGCGCAGTGGGATGCTAATCAACACATGCGCAGGTGGAGCCCGACACCGTTGCGTCGGACAGCTTCATGGTCAATCTACAGAGTGTGCTGCTGAGATTCGCGGAGCCCTTTATGGACGCCAGGTATACAAAGGTTTGTTCGTTCATCCTATCAATGAATTTCAAACCCCCTCATAACTTGCTACTATCCTTCTATTCTTGTAAATGTTATTGTGTAATCGTATGCATTTTGGATACTGCTCTGTAAGTACAGATGGACCGCATAGACCCCTATTATTTTTCAGTGTCTACCCGAATTGATCTGAAGGAGGAGACGAGGATCAAAGCGACGAGCGATGAAGCTGCGCAATGGGTCGAGGAGAGCAAGTCAAAGGGTGGGTGTTCCCTCACCTTGACCCGTTTCCTTATTGATACCTCTCCATCAAAAAAATCTCGACACGCAATACAACTATGTGCTCGCACACCTCACCCAAAACTCATTACCTTGACCGCCTCAGCCGCAACACCCAACTTTATCTCCGACATTTTCTATCTCTGCAATGCCCTGGGACACTATGGATACATACGCACGATCCAGGTGTACGAGGACTTGGGGAAGACCCTTGATGATTACCAGAGGCATCATGATATGATTGTTGGGGATGGGTCGTGGATGGGGGTACGTACTTTTTTTACTTTCCTTTTACCGTTTATGCGTGATGGCCTCACGTTGCACCTGTAGACACCTCAACAGGCACACGCGCAAGCCGCCATCGACAACGCTAAGGTACGTGTTTTCCCATATATTCCACCCCATGGCTTGAGTATAACAATGTATCACAACAACAAAACAGAACGAAATGTCAAAGATCCAGTCCCAACAGCTTGCGTATCGCGTCCAGCTGCTCGACCCTGAGCTTGTGTTCCGGTATATAGGGTTCACGAACTTTGCATCAACTTGGTTGATCCGGAGCGTCGATCCACAGGGCACGCATCCGAATCCTGTCGTTGAGTGCGTAGCTGAGCTTTGAGTGCGAGGTTTTATTTGGCGTGGTGGCTGATGCGCGATGTTCTCTGGCAGGCTGCCCCTTCCGAAGGACGTTCCGATGACTTTTCGAGTCCTTCCAGAGTTTATTATTGAGGATGTGGTAGAGTTCTTTTTGTTTGTTGTGCGGTATGTTTTTCATCGCTTTTGTGAAATGCGCATGGAAGCTGATGGGCTTTAAGGCACTCGCCAGAGAGTCTTGACTTGTCTGGGAAAGACGAGCTTGTTATCTTTGCGCTGACGTTCCTTACTTCGACGTGGTACATCAAGAACCCGTTCTTGAAAGCTAAGATTAACGAGGTGCGTTTCCCCGTTTCGCTTGCTGACGTGAAAATTTGCTGACGTCGGGAATACGAGACAGGCAATATTTTACGGTGTGTTGCCGTACGGAAACGACAGGCACGGTATTCTGGGACACGCGCTGAACACGCACACGGTTGCGCTCAAGAACTTGATACCGGCGTTGACTCATTTCTATATCGGTATGTCTTGTCGTCAAAAGCTGGATAAGCGTTGCTCATGATGTTTTCAGAGGTCGAGCAAACGGGTGCTAGCTCGCAGTTTTATGACAAATTCAGTGCGTGCGATTTTTCAGTGAATGGATAGAATCTGAGGACATCGATATCTCAGATGCGAGGAGGAACATCGCATACATTTTGAAAGCGGTCTGGGATAATCCTGTTCACAGAGATGCTTTGAATAAAGAAGCCCAGTATGTTATTTTCCTTCATAATATTCACACAAGACCAATGTTATCCTCCAGGAACGTTGACAAGTTTATCCGGCTTCATCAACCTCATGATCAACGACGTCACCTATCTCATGGACGAGTCTCTCAGCGAACTCACGCAAATCCACAACATCCAGACCGAGATGCGTGACCAAACAGCTTGGAACGCTCGTCCTCAGCAGTATCGACGTGAACGCGAAGGTACGCTCCGCGGCCTCGAGCGGCATGCATCTGGGTATACCACGCTGGGCAGATCTACTGTTGGTCTTTTGAAAGATTTCACAGCAGAAACCAAGGGGCCATTCATGATGCCCGAAATCGTGGACAAACTCGCGGCTATGCTGGATTACAACCTCGATGCGCTCGTCGGGCCCAAGTGCGGCGAGTTGAGAGTACAAGACCCAGAGAAGTACAAGTTCAATCCCCGTCAGCTTCTGAGCGATATTCTGCAAGTGTACATCAACCTCAGCGATCAAGAGGAGTTTGTGAGAGCTGTTGCGAATGACGGAAGGAGTTATAGGAAGGAGTTGTTTGAGGCGGCGATGGAGACGGCTAGGCGGGTGCCGTTGAAGACTGAGGCTGAGATTGGAGTTGTGAGGTCATTTGTGTCCAAGGTGGAGGAGATGAAAACTACAATTGAGGCAGAGGAAGATTTGGGTGAGATACCGGAGGAGTTTTTGGGTTGGTGTTCTTCTTGTGCCTCATCATGGACAAAGGCTCATGATAAATTCATCAGATCCTCTCATGGCCACAATCATGCGTGATCCAGTCACGCTTCCATCTTCTCGTGCCATCATAGATCGATCGACTATCAAGTCTCATTTACTCTCCGACTCCAAAGATCCTTTCAACCGGGTGCCGATGGTGATAGAGGACGTTATCCCCAGTATGTTTTTTTTTGTGACGCGCGTGTACTATATTTGACGTAATGTGGTAGATGTGGAACTTAAAGCACAGATCGATGCGTTCATAATGGAGAGAAGGAACAAGCGGTTGACGATAGAAGATGGGATTGTGAAGATGGATGTTTCGACGGATTGATCATATCAATGCTTTATCGCTAATTTTGCATCAAGTTGAACTGAATGCGATCTTTTTCAGGAGTTCTTTGAGATTAGATGAAGGGGGGTCAAGGAGACGAGCGTACTTCTTCTACCGCACTGACTGGACCAGCGTGCGTTGCAGATACGAGTAGCAGATGACATCTATGTGTGTAGACTATGCATGACATTTGCCTCCATGTTTACGCCCTATGTTCACAAACCCGCCCATTCCGGTCTGCCTGGTTGAAGTGGGCTATACTGAACTCGTTTGTATCTAAGCCTTAATCCAATACACCAGTGTTCGCAATGCTAGAGTCAGTATCAGTATTGGCAAAGGCACTTACAAGATTAACTACAACGTTGTAACCCTGGTAAGGGTATGCCTGTCATCGTCAGAACAAACGGGAAGAGGCATAATAAGCAAATATGATAATGAACACGAAATGCTACTTCTTCCGTTTCTTGGTTCCCCGGGCATTGCTCGCTGACCCTGCTCTGGCTCGTCCCACCGCCCCTCCTCGAGCAAGCTGCTTGACACGTCCTCGTCCCGCTTTCGATTGACCTGTATACATCAGCCGAGAATCAAGCAGGAGCGAAAATGATTTACCAGGTGATGTTTCTTGCACGTCCGGGTTGTCCTCTTCGTAGTCCGTGCCCGCGTCAGTGCCTGTGATGACGCTAGGGGTGATCCCAGCACCTTCGTCTCCACTCTCCTGCGTCAGCGCACTGCTGTCGCTATCGCCTCCTACTAGGCCAGCCATGTCCGCCTTACTCTTACTACGTTTCGTGGTCTTGGTCTTTTTCGATTTACTGAGCTGGCGCGGGGATGGTGCAGGCGTTGATGATGGAAGGGAGGCCGTTGCGCGTATCCGCCGTTCTGAGACGAGATTATTGAAACCGTCCTCATTAGGAAGAGAATATTCATCTCGAAAGAAAGGATGTCGTGAGAGGTTCTGGGAAGGCGAAGGGGATCGTACGAGATGTGGTGTTGAATTCTGGCTCGAGGTTGGCGTGTCGAAACCATCAATTTCCTGGCGCGTACTGAGACAAGTCAAAACAAAACTGAAAGTGTTGTTCAGCTCACCGCTGTCTCTAGTGCATCAAGATCATAACACATTTTTAACTTCACCCAAATACTCTCGACAGGTAGTACACGACCGGTTTCGTTGTGTATTGCATTGCGGATGGCTAATACGTGAAAATGCTTGTGGAGGCCAACGGGCCGAGCCTTCATTACGGATCTAAAGAAAACAATCTCCCCTTCGACGCTGTCGAGGAAGTCGCCCGGGTTGTCAGACATGCTATTGAGGCGTGGTTTGTGGATCTGCGTGCGGTAGCGGTTGTTTGGCAAAGGCTTCGGATCCAAACAAACGCGTCCACATTGAGAACAGTCACGTGGGGACACTCTCATTCTCGCTCACTGTTACTTACAGTCACTGGATTTCATGTCTGACACAGAGCAGGATACAACCGTGCTCGGCAAGCGTGGTAGAAACTTGGACGATGATACAGGCCATGTGCAGGACGAAGATGGTCCCATGCCAGCTACCGATGCAGACATGAATCAGGACGACAGCGACGATGATGTTGGTCCTATGCCTCTACCTGTCGGCGCCAATGGTGGACCCAAAAGGAAGCGCAGAGGTCGGTCACACACTTATCAGTCCATGAACCATTGACTTACAACTCAATGCTAGTGGTCCCTCACGAGAAACTGTACCTGGACCACCTCCCAGACGCAGAACAGTACTATAAAAGCTACATGCACCGCGACTTCCTGAGCTTCGTTGTTGTCACGAAGTGAGTCCCAGAGAATATCTATAGATCAAGTATCCCAAAATCGAAACAGGACAGGCTTTATCATCACTACATCGGTCGACGGACACCTAAAATTCTGGAAGAAGCAGGACGAGGGTATCGAATTTGTGAAACACTTTCGTGCACACACGAGCCCTATAACTGGAGTCTCAGCAAGTGCAGATGGACAGCTTTTTGCGAGTATCTCAGAAGATGGGTCTGCAAAGGTGTTTGATGTGCTCAACTTTGGTGCGCAAGTGGCCCATATTTATTTATCTTGGCGCTGACTAGTAAACAGATATGATAAACATGTTAAAGCTCGGGTTTACTCCTCACGCGTGTTGTTGGGTACATAGAGGAGGGCAAGCACAAGGCTTGCTGGCCGTGTGAGTATCTTATGTGGTTTTCTTGTTAGCTTCTAACAAAGTATATAGCTCAGAGCAAGGGACGGGTACCATACGGATTTATGACGGTCGCGGTAATGACACCCCACTGCTGACAATCGAAAAGCTGCATCGTTTCCCTGTGCATTTGATGGCGGTGAGCCTACCCTACTTGAACGAAGTACCTGATATGACGATCATGGCTATAGTACAGTGACCGCTATGATACCGTGATCTCTGGTGATGAAAACGGTTTCGTCGAGTACTGGCAACCATTTGAACCATTTGAACCACCGAAAAATATACCTGGCATGTGGTCATTGAAGTCTTCGACAGACCTCTACGAGTTCAAAAAGGTAAATTAGTTTTTCTATCTTAAAGCATTCGCTGAGCTTTTTCTAGACAAAATCAATCCCTGCTTGCATAACGCTTTCACCTGATTCCTCTTCCTTTGTCACGTTTTCTCTTCCAGATCGTCAAATCCGCATATTCTCATTCCTGAAAGGCAAACTTACTCGCAAGTACGATGAGTCATTGATAGCAATCCAGGAAATGCAACAGGCCAGCACCTCAATCCATCGCGTAGAGGACATGGAGTTTGGTAGGCGACTGGCAGTGGAAAGAGAGCTTGAGATGCCAGGTCCTGATGGACGGATTCCTGCAATGTCGACCAATGCAGTATGGGACGAAAGCGGAGCGTTTGTCTTGTATCCGACCTTACTCGGAATCAAAGGTTAGAAATAACTTTTTGTTTGGCAGACTGAAAAGTGACATATTACGATTTGTCAGTGGTCAACACGGTGACGAACCGTGTTGCGCGACTACTGGGCAAGGATGAATCAGTTCGATGGATGAACCTTGCATTGTATCAAGGAGCGCCGGCGAAGAAAGGGCTAGCGCCTGTATGTGCCTATTCACGATTGGGGGACACTGACAGGCAACTTTTATAGGCGATGACAGCGTCTGCGAATCCCATGCTTGCCAACAAGGGCATTCGAGACCCAACCCTCTTTTGCACGGGGTATAAACGCCAACGCTTCTATCTCTTCACCCGATCCGAACCAGAGTAAGCACTTCATCATCTGGCCGCGCTACGTCTTCATATCTGTATCACAGGGACAGCAAAATACACGACAGAGACGTCTTTAATGAACGACCGACGCGTGAAGAACAGTCCATTGCCTCCGCGACTGCGCTTACCAAATCAGGACCATCACCGTTGGCTTCATCTGCAGTAATTCACACTTCCATGGGCGACATACATATGCGCCTATTTCCCCAACAGTCTCCCAGGGCCGTGGAGAACTTTGTGGGTCATGCACGAAGTGGTTACTTCGAGGGTGTCATTTTCCACCGGGTCATTCCCAAGTTCATGATCCAGACTGGAGACCCACTGGGCGACGGCACAGGGGGAACATCGATTTGGGACAGGGAATTTGAAGATGAGTTCTCCCCAGATTTGAAACATGACCGGTAATTATTTGGCATTTGTCACGAAATCAAATTTCTGTCGCTGATTGACTGAATTACAGCCCGTATACTGTCAGCATGGCAAACGCAGGTCCCAACACAAACGGCTCACAGTTCTTCATTACCACTACAGCCACTCCATGGTTAGACAAGAAGCACACGATCTTCGGACGCGTTTTCTCTGGATTGGAGGTCGTCCATAACATTGAAAACGTGAAGACAAATAAGGTGGACAAGCCATCTGAAGACATCAAGATTGTCAATATTGATGTCGACTAACTTGAATTACACATCTTTGCATCATCATCTTTCTTGAAGAGATATTTAAAGCGCGACACGGTCCATCACTTCTACATGATGATGAACCAAAAGCGATAACTCAATGGAAGACAGGCTTTCTCGGAATTGTGATTGGAGACGTTTTGTAACGCGTTCCGGAGATAGTTCACGGTTTGTCTCCGCAAGTAAACGCGGACAGGAGAACTTGAGTAGACTATGCGGCTGATTAGAGCCTCGCAACGAAGATGCACATGGCGTCCCAGGGACAACAATTGCTTCATAAACGTTCAAGGGCTGTCCGCTCAGGAATGAGGTCTGATCAGCGGAGATGGGGACATATGCGACTGGATAACCAATCAGAGTCGCAGCCAGAGGGACAAGATTGTCTTGTGTCAAACCATCAACGAAGGAAAACGAGACCTTCGTTTGAGATTTCAGCATGTCTGCATTCATGGCGCGTATAACGTCCAGCACTGTCTTTGGCGCGCTATTCAGCTGGTAGAAGGCATTGAGATTTGGCTCGCTAAGGTGTTCCATGCTGCCTGCATACTCACCAGTGTAGGGAACGTATCGAGGAGAACGTATGTGACCGTGGCATTGTCCTCCAGTGTTCGGGCGAAGGCTTGTAGGATACGAGAATTTACGATGAACGACTGAAGTGACGAAGGATCGTACCAATGGACAATGCTAGCAAAAGTTGCACTCTGGTTCATCCGCTTTCGATAAATTGTGCTGCAGTGTATCCCTGATCAAAGCGTACCTTTGACCGCAGGCCAGCCAATACGCGAGAAAACAAGCTAACAGGGTCCTGTACAGCGAACGTGTCCACTAAGCAAGCAGATCTGCGGAGCTCATCATGTCAGCCCATGTGTTCTCGCGACTACCAAAGCTTACCGGATGCCATGAGCAATCAGACATAAATCGGTTGAGAACTGTTCTAGTTTTCCAGGTCGAACCTTTCGCAGCGTCCTCTGCGCGGATAATTCTTCATGAGCTAGTCGTTTGTTCCCTAGAAAAGACCTCGACATAATGTTAGACTTGTGCCACTAGCCTTCGAATCGGAGTCACGTTGTGTTTGTGGGGAAGTGTTCGTGTCTTAAGTTGGTTTCCGATCGGTTGCTGATTCGGCTCAGCCTCGAGTTATTTCAATGATATTACAGCAGGAAACAAAACCCACAGTCGAGCTCCAGTCTCTTGCTGAAGAACTCCAGTCTTATATACTGAGTTTCCTTTCTTACCAAGATATTCTTCGATGCACATCTGTGAGTTGCTAGTACTAATCGATATTGTTGTCCTTGATACTGATAGATGAGTCTTGCAGGTATGCAAGTCCCTTCGCCAGACGTACATCTCATGCTCCGAGCTTCAGTACATCGTTGAGCTAGGCGGTCAACGACTCCTCCCTGTCCCTAACACTTTTCATGACAGTCGCACCTCTATTTCCAAGTGCCTACAACTCTTGAGGGATAATGCTCACGCATGGTTCAAGTTTGATATCCACTCTTTTGAAACAGTATCTATACCAGTCGATAACAACATGTGGGTTGTCAACGGGCATCTTGGCATGTGGGAGCGACATGGTGACTCGACCACAATTTTCCCAATAATACCGAAGCCTTCCCAATACACAATCGAGCGTGATTGGTCTCCGATGTCGTTGCGTTCAGATCCCAATGCATACGGCTTCGATGTGCTCATGGATCCAGCGCAAAATCTAATCGCCGTTGTATATGCCACTGTTGATGATCATTCTCACTGGGATGACGAGAGAATCTATATTGATCTCGGGACCCTGGATGGAGGAGGTATCCACCCCCAAGCCGTTGGTCGGACATTATTTCGGTCAGAGCTGCCTGGAACCCAGAACGGTAACCGCACTTCGATAAACTTGGGTCAATTAAAACTCAAGTGCTTCGGAAGACATATCGCTCTGTGGCACTCCCGACAAATCACTAGTGAATATCTTGACGAGAGGATATGGGGGTTGCAGATTTGGGACTGGCAGCATTCAACAACATCCAGTGTAAGCCTTGGTCTGAAATAGTCGAAAGACTGTTGACACTTGATTTAGAGCGTCCTCAGTGCCACAATAAACATAGTGCGTGAGGAAACAATCGATTTTTGCTTCCTCGGAAACGACAGGTTGCTTGTTTTCAATGATGATATGAAGCTCTATTTGATCGAGGACATGTCCCAGGCGCCGCAATTACTAGCGTGCTTCTTGTTGCCTGGATCACTGATGAGGCCTAGGAAGTGCATATACTCAACGGATGATATTGCGCATAGCTCGCGACTCCAGATACTAGCCCAACAAACGATGTGGACTTCTGACCCTGAACATCAGCTACTATCAGTTGTCACATCCCCTCCGAGTCTCATCTTCATCATCTCCACCAGAATTTTCTTTCATCTCGACTTATTTGAGGGAATGCCAGGAGCAATACCGTGGAAAAACTGGGGTCCTTTAAATGCTCGCGTATTCCAGTCACCGAGCCGTCGCAACATCTCCGTTGGTGGAAATCGAGTTTTGCTGGCATTTCCTGCAGATGACACGGTCAGCGTCTGGTCCCCCAAAAAGTATAGATTACGTGTGATGGACTTCAGCCCGTTAGCTGTCGAGCGTCGACAAGGTCTAGGACGAGTCGTAAAAGAGCCATCTACGATAGAAATCACAACGTTACAGACAAGGGAGAGCTTAACGACGTCCTTGCCATACGTCGAGGTTGTATTGGACCATGACAGAATATTTGGATATCGTGGGTTTGAAAAGATGTGGATTGACAGGGACAGAATTTATTTCGTACGTTCTTACCATTCTTCAAGAAGTGCTGTTCACCGATTTTTTATCTACATAGTATCATGGATCGAATCAGCTCGAGGTCATTGAGATAACGCCAAGGACTGCAGTTTCAGCAAAGCCTATCACATCGCCGATTAGCCCCAGCAATGTTGTACCGACTACAGACCATAGTATCTGGACTTCATTCAGGATGTAATCCATAGCAGGTTTTTGTACTCACATTGCTACTGGACAGTCCCAGCTCATGTAACTCAATAGGAATTCTGACGATCAACGACGTCTAGAAAAATGGTGTGCAGACACATCGAGACTGGCGAAATTGATGGTTAGTCAGAGTACAAAGAAGTAACCAATGTTAGCAAGCATACTCTACGCCCCAGCAGATATATACTTCATTCTTTCGAGCTCGTATATACTTTCTTGCTCCTGTACAATCCACTTGTTTGATGCATGTACGATCCAAGTCAAAAAAGCGGCGGTACACCACCACGCTGTGGTCTGCCATGTTTTCCCGCTCAAAACTGAGATTGTAGGAGAAATTGCTGATAGCCCGAACGCGATGCTATAAGGAAAAGGTGTTATTCGCCGTCTAGCAAGAACCAACTTCCGGGGGTGAGTGAGCAGAGCAGCGTTTGCATGGAGGATGATCGCGAGGAGTGTCAGGACAGGACTTAGATAGAGTGGAGACTCCGGTCCACCGGTTGGTGGAAAAACAACGATTAATGGGCTGTTGTAGTCGGAGAAGATGTAAATGATATGCCTAGTAATATACGTTGGACCTGTATCGTTATTGCATTCATATTCTTGTGCTCACAGTAAAAAAGACAGTGCGAGCGTGATCTGCAACGCAATGCGGTTCTGGTTATTTGATGTTGCATTCATACTCTTAATGTTGTCGATAAGTTCACTTTGCTCTGCAATGACGAAATCAACATCTCTGGCACCTCAACGAAACTGTTTGAGTGCGTCACCTTGTTCATCCAGGATGTGTGTGTCTTGTGATTCAGAGAGTTCAGAGTATTTGAATGGGTTCCTTCGTCTGAGGGCATCCATGTCGATAATTCGATGTGGGGCGTTGACTTTGACACAAGTTGTAACGAATGAATAGGCTGCGCAAGATGTACTGGTAAACGTTGGACTTGGTAGCACACCCGGATTCAGGTAAATAGATCACGTGCGTTTTATCTTATCAGCACTGCTTAAACTTGAACTTTATTAAAGTGGTCGAATATCGATTACTACAAACCACGGCATGTCTACAGAAAATCAGTCAGTCATCGTGGAGGGGCAGTTTGACGATGCTCCTTCAGAGACCACTATCCGAGCTGTGGACGACCAGCAAGATCCGCGCGTAGGCGGATACTTCATTGACGACGAACGCCTTCCATGGTCTGAGGAGAGCTCAGAAGACGATGACGATGACGAGCTGAATGAAGATGACTTTGAAGATGTCAGAGCAGATGATGAAGATTGGGAAGTTGCAGAACGGGGTGAGTTGTATTCACCCTTACGACTACCAATGTTTGATCATCCTAGATTTTACCAAACAATATAACCGGCTTCGGCAGCATGTCGCTGTGCGCACTGGCAATGCACAGGGAATAACATCCTCCATTAATCATGCAGCTGTCGTTGCACCTCTTCCTGCGGTAAATAAGCCACGCAGCGTGAATGCGGTTCCTGCGCATGCAAAGGACAAAACTGCCAATCAACTGGCTGTTCTCTCCAAGTACTCATCTCGCATTGCTAAAATTGATCAACCATATGTTATGGGCGCCAGCGTAAACAGAAAAGGTCCTAGTTCATATGCGAATGCGAAGGACAAGTCAGATCGCGCGACATCTGAGCAAGTGCTTGACCCCCGCACTCGGATTATTCTTTTCAAGATGATCGGACGAGAACTCATCCAGGAGGTGAACGGATGTGTTAGTACAGGAAAGGAGGTGAGGTCATCTGGGTTTATCTTGGCGCTTTGCCTACAAGTCTGAGAGTGTTTAGGCAAATGTTTACCATGCTCTCACCCCCACCTCCGCGCATATTGCCCTCAAAATATACAAGACATCAATCCTTGTGTTCAAGGACCGTGATCGTTATGTGACAGGCGAGTATCGTTTCAGACGTGGCTACAGTAGACGCAATCCACGTAAAATGGTGCGTCTGTGGGCGGAGAAGGAAATGCGCAATCTCAAGAGACTTGTGTCTGCCGGGATACCATGCCCCGAGCCCATCGAGGTCCGGGAAAATATCTTGGTAATGGGGTTTCTTGGTGATGAGGAGGGCTGGTAATATCTTTTATCATGCTGAAGTCTCTTCCATCGCTCATCCATCACTTGGGCGCCAGGGCATCTCCCCGCTTAAAGGACGCCGATATCCCCTCTGCATTATACCCAGCATTATACGAAGAGCTCGTTCTCAATGTCCGGAAGATGTATCACACTTGCAAACTCGTTCATGCCGATCTTTCCGAATACAATATTCTCTTTCACGGTGGTCATCTCTGCATTATCGACGTCTCGCAATCCGTAGAGCACGATCACCCCAGCGCATTCGACTTCCTGAGGAGTGATATCAAGAATATCGAGGACTTTTTCGAGAAGTTCGGAGTAAAGTGCCTAGGTTTGAGGCGATGCTTCGATTTCATTACGAGAGTGCAAGTAGCCAAGGAGGGGCAGGACGAGGGATCTGCTTTGAAGCAATGGCTGACAGAAGCCGACGAAGAACAACAAAGCCCCCCATCTATGGACGGAAGCGATAACAAGATCATATCCTCATCGAACACATCAGCTACTCACGAAGACAATATTTTCCTTCAGTCATACATCCCCCGCACGCTGAACGAGGTATATGATGCCGAACGTGACGTGGAGGTTCTGACGAAGGGTGATGGGAAAAACCTGATCTATGCAGAAACCATAGGTTTGACGCATCCACCTCCGGTGTGAGTCAGAAAGGCGAGGTCAGGCCACAGGTACGCTTCAAGGGCGAGAGATCTTCGGAGGATGGGGACCTTGTTGAGGAAGATGAGTACACGAGCGATAGCGAGGAGGAAGGGAGTGAAGAGCCTGAGGCAGCTGAGACGGGCGAGAAGGGCGTCTTCGACCCTCGCGCACCTAGGGGTCACAGGCACGAAGACCGGGAGGCTAAGAAGGCGAGCATCGCTCTATCAGAAACCAATCATATTGCTGATTTTCACTCAGGAACGCAAAAAAGCTGTCAAAATCGAAGCACGTGAGAAGCGGAAAACTAAAATCCCAAAGGCAGAGAAGAAGCGCAAAACAAAAAGCTCGCGAGGACACTAAAGGTCCCTTGACTATATTCCTCCATCTTGGCTAGATTTATTTTATTTTCATTGTATACTGGGTATAGAATATAGACGATCTTAACCATCCGTGATACACCCATGGCTGGCATCTTCGACCATTTTAACATACTTGTAGAGTGTTCCTTGGGTGACCTTGATTGGTGGGGCAACCCAGGCTTTCCGACGGCGTTCCATCTCTTCAGAGGAGATGTGCAGTTCCATGGTGTTTGCCACAGCATCGACAGAAATGGTGTCGCCGTCCTCCACAAGCGCAATAGGTCCACCAACCTGGGCTTCAGGGACGACGTGACCTATGCAAAACCCATGAGATCTAATAGATATCTCATCAGTCTACAAATCATTGTTAATGGAAATGGCACAAACCCTCCGCTAAATCGTCCGTCTGTGAGGCACGCTACATCCTGACCTAGGCCAGCGCCCATAATCAAGCTAGTGGGTTTCAGCATCTCACGCATACCTGCATAGTCCGTGCATTAATATTACCGCAAAGATACTGTTCACTTACCAGGGCCACCCTTAGGGCCGAGATAGCGTATGACGACAACTATTTTTTCACCCTTTTTGATCGAGCCAGACTCAACGGCGGAGACAAAAGCCTCTTCTGAGTCAAAGGTGCGAGCTTTTCCGGTAAATCCAAGACCTTCCTTTCCGGTAATCTTGGCAACAGCACCTCCAGGAGCCAAATTACCACGTAAAATTCTAGGGTAATTTGAGAAAAGAGCTATTGAAAGGTAGCAATGACGAACCTGATGTGTCCAGTAGCTTTGATGGGCTTGTCGAGGGGACGGATCACGTCCTGACTAGCGGAGAGTTCACCATGTTTATGTACCCAACGCTCTAGGTTCTCGCCTACAGTAGCACCAGTGACCGTCATATTGTTGCCGTCGATGAAATTATTTTTCATCAAGAAATGAAGTATCTCTGTGGTTGAAAAAAAAATCCGTGAACGCGGAAATCTCCACGGTAGTTAAGTTACTGACTGGGTATGCCTCCGATTTTGTAAACGTCTTCCATGACATATTTGCCGCTTGGTTTGATGTCAGCGAGGAAGGGTGTTGATTCGGACACTCGTGCGAAATCGTCAATGGTAAGCTTGATGCCTACGGCGTGTGCCATAGCGATAAGATGCAGTACGGCATTCGTTGAACCTCCTAGGATCATAGTGAGAACCTGAAATTTAGTATAAGTGGCCGTGAAAATAGAAAAAAAAGTATGGCACACCATAGCATTCTCAAATGCCGAACGTGTCATGATATCGCGGGGCAGAATGTTTTTCTCGATAAGATTTCGCATGGCGGCTCCAACGGTCTTGCATTCGTCGTGTTTTTCTTGGGATTCAGCTGGATACGACGAAGAACCAGGAAGAGTCATTCCAAGGGCCTCGGCTGCACTGGCCATGGTGTTTGCCGTGTACATCTGCCAATATGTGAACAAACTATCGCTGAATTGGGTACATTGATACTAACGCCTCCACAAGCACCTGGGCCAGGACATGCATGTCGCACTGTATCATACCTGATGGCTTCTGCTTCTGGTGTCTTTCCGTCTTGTAGGTATTGTCCATATGCCTGGAATGCGGAAACAAGATCCAGCTGAGGTTGACCCGCGCATGAGCCCGCACGAATTGTGCCTCCATACACCATAAGACCCGGACGGTTGAGTCGTCCAACTATACAAGTATGATAACATGTCAGTGCGCATGGTAGATCTGGACAAGTATCTCACTCACGAGCCATCAGCACACCAGGCATATTCTTGTCACATCCTGGTACCACAACCATTCCATCCAACCAGTGTCCACCAGCGGCTGTCTCTACCTGATCTGCAATAAGGTCGCGCGATTGCAGAGAATACGACATTCCCGCAGTGCCCATACTGATTCCATCGCTAACACCAACTGTACCAAACTGGTAGCCAATGAGGCCGGACTCGACCAAGGAACTCTTGATTTCCTGCCCCAAACCTAGCAAGTGCCGGTTGCATCTGAAAGCGCCTTAGCCAAAAAATACATTTATAGCGCAAGTTCTTCCTTACGGATTGCCCTCATACCTAAACCGGAGTCAATAGAATGGCCGCGGAAGAATTTGATTGCCTCAACACTCACCACACGCTAGCGACACCGACCATGGCTTTTTGAAAGTCCTCATCATCTTTGATACCTTCGGTAGCGTACAGCATAGCCTACGAACATCAGCTTCTCCACATTCCTCGCCCGATTCAAATGACTCACTTGGCTTGCACCCTGGTCTTTGGTTGGGTGACAGTCCTGCTATAGCGGTTCATGATGGGCTTGTCCTCGCATCTTGGAGGAGACGACCATAATGATCTCGTTTGCCTTGCAAAGGTCCTGCTAGCTGACAGTCTCGAATGCATCGTTCGACCTGCCAACACGACAAGTGCGAATAAAAAAAATATCAATCCCCCGATTTGGCAGCTTACAGAGCCGTCGAATGCCGTAACATACGGTATACCGCACTTTTTACTTTTTCAGCACTGCGCCGATTAACGACGATTCCAATTGCAATACATGTAGTACTGCTATGTCTCGAGTTTTTTTTTCACTGGGTTCTAAGCTATAAGTTCCATGGAGATGCGCTGGTCATCATTTTTTTTTCGACCGTCTCCAGGGTATTTGAATCACTCGGCGAGTCAGAGAAATTCAATCGGTGAGTGTGAACTGATCAAAGTCTTCTTGACTGAGTCCAGGCACCCTTCGAAGACACAGTCGCCATATTAGACTTTCTACCGGTAAGCAGGTACGTTTTGTACAAATAGGGAAAGGCTAGCTAGATTTCATCCTCCCCGCCGATCATGTTTCACTTTTGTCATCCCCAAAAACATAGAGTTAGGGTCAATTGTAAGCTCCCGATAGTCAAACTTGTATGTTTGACTCCGGAGTTTGGACGCGCACAGGCCTTGGCAGTGTGTTGGCGATCTGACACCGACTGTGGATATCACAAGTTTCCAAGGGGGGGGAGACAAAATTTTTCATGAATTTAGACACCGGTACGGGCTTTTTTGGAGCCTCATCTTAGATGTGGTTCCAGTTGTTCCGCCATTCCGCCCTCAAAAAAATCTGTGCCATGCCATAGCGGATGTAAACTTATTCCAGCGGATTTTTTTCTTTCTGTGTTCGTCTTCCCTTCGTTGCATTTAGCAGGCTTCCAACAGAACATCGACCAGCGTGCTTAACGCTTTCGCCATCAGAGGACATCTCGCTAATGGCTCTCAGTAACATTGTCATTTCTCAACAATCCAAGCGCTACTGAAAGAAGAGACTCCTGCATTACCGTTACACCAATACTTCCCCCAAGTTCACGTTCTGCTTAGATTGCGAGGAAAGAGGTATGGATGACAGAGATGACGATAAGGTATCAAGTTCGCTTCCAGAAACATTACACGCACATATAATACGTCCCAACGATCAATATGGGCGTTCCGATGAGGCATCATGGAGTGCCCAAGATAGACATCTCGTCCAACAGGCTCCCTTCACTTCCCAATCTATATCGTTGTTGACTCCCGCAACCTTTCCAAACAGCCATGGCTCACGAGGGGAGTCGTCACACGACAGATTGGGCTCACCAGACATAGAAGAAAGTGGACATAATTCCCAACGCGTTCAAAACACCTCAATTAACTGGAGGGGAGGTGTGGCTGCTGGCCTCGTGCACCCCTCTAGGGCTTTTTTAATTCCCCATGGTAATCGAATTCCAGGTGGCTCGCCACCCTTCTACCACCATAATCCAACGAATTCCTACACGTACCCCCCACCCCTTCCAAGTCAATATCACGTGCCGTCACCGAGCACATTTCAAGGCAGGGCAGGTCTTTCATCATCGTCCCCACAGTTCGAAGGCCGGGAGGTGGTAGTCGCGCGCCAGAAGCGAATCGAAAAGGAGATGACGGCGACGACAGTGAACAGACGCGCGAAGTCATGTCCCTCGATCATTTACAAGAGATCCATTTGGACAGATATTTGACTTCACAGCCAAGACCAGTGCCCTTTCCGTCCTTCTTTCCGAGGGACGTGACTGGCAGTCGTGAAAATGGCCCCTACCCGTACTGTGAGTTCTTGATTGTGCTTGAAAAAATACTGTAGATCCTGAATTTTCCCTGAAGCATACGATGACTCTGGTCACCTACAACCGTCTCCGCATACCCTTGAGTCAAATATCATACGACATCACTCACTTCCCCCTCAGCGATGGGAGGAACGCAGTCACTCTGGATCCTCTAGTAATCGACATGTATCAGGAACGTTACCAGATGATTGCCCAGTTCCGAGGGCATCCTCGTATTCTCTTCCTCCAATTAGAACTTTTATGCAGCCGCTCAGGGAAGAGTACTCCGACAGAGAGCCGCAATCGTCCTCACACAGTCTGCTTGACCAGACACAAGACATTTTGCCTGCAGAAGCATCAGTGGAGGACAGAGAGTCCAGTAACGAAAGACCGACGTATAAGCGAGGCAAGAGAAAGCGATCAGACACCCAGGATGAGAGGAAGACCAAAGTTGCGCGCAAAATCTACATTGCGTGTGACTTTTGTCGAGGTAAGTGGATACCTTTGAGGGGATTGCTCAAGAACTTCACCTCCGATTGGTATAAATTTACAGGGCGGAAGCTTCGATGTGATGGGACCAAACCATCCTGCGCGAATTGCTCCACCCGAACATTGCTATGCATTTATAAGGATCACCCTAGACGTCGTGGCCCTGGAAAAGCACCGAAAGGCTCGCGAACCAAGAAATCAGAAGGGAGAGGTCGAAGGGGGAGGAAAAGTTCTAAAGCAGCCACAAGCGAAGTTGATAGGGAAGGATCTGAACAGCCTTCAGCTGCAGGACTCCCAGATCGGCATGTATTTGAGCCACCGATCATGTTATCGGATCACGGTCATCCTCACTTGTCCAGGCTGGTCGCCGTTTATGCGCCACCGCCCTACGCTGATCGTCCAAGTGCTTCTAACATGCATCGCGAAGAAACGGAACCGATCCCACGCTATCACTTTACAAGCAATGTGTTCGATCAAGTACCAGTAGAGAGCCTGCGGCCTCTCTGGGGACGAGATGAAGAAGAAGACAATCGGTCAGCAGAGTCTGGACCTCCTACTAAAGGTGATACAGACGAGGAGTTGGCTAATTAAAAGGACATTGAATTGGATACATGGTGGTTGATACTCGCGGACGTAGACCGACGCAGGCGGGATCGGCACCCAGAAACTGACCACGGTATTGACGGGATAATGACCCGGCGGCGCACTGCTTGTTACGTATTCTGGAGATCGGATACCTCTTTATCGTTGCTACGCTCTTTTCTTGGTGAGCGTCTTTTTTGAATAAGCTCTCACGTTCTGTTGACGAGAAATGAAGTCTAGATGCGAATGTTGTTTTCGGAATCACCCTCTTTTCCGTGGCTGAGCCATATCCGCCGTACCCTATTTCCTTGTTTCAATCCTGATGCTGTGATAACCCAGTTTAATTTTTCTCAGCTGCAGATAGTCTCTCAGTGATAGCCTACCACATTATAATGTTATGTAGTGCCATTTGATTTATTTCTAAGATATATATCTACTATATTGACTATTCTCAGTTGTCAGATCCTTGAACCTGAAATAATAAAATGAATATTGAGCTAAAAGGGAAATAAATGATTGAAATTTCCAAGGATTCAATTCAAGTCGGAGGAATAAACCTGGCTGTAATGGACCCGATTGGTTCGGTGCATGTAGATTTCAGGCTCGGCTCCGTTAGCTTCCCTCTTTTCTGGAATTTCGGTGTTTATCATCCCCGCGCTTGCCTCACCTCGCGGGCAAACCCTCGCTCTGTCTCCCCCGAACGGACATTCGATTCGTCTGTCATACTCACGATGCCGCTCGTCGTCGACAATGGCGAACAACGCATCATGAACGACGACGACGACCGTATCCTAATCCCTCCTTCCGTTCAGTCCGTCCCAGGGGCCACACATCCATATTCTTCTAACGGTCTTGTCCCCGGAACAGTTGGCAACGGCCATGATCCTCACTCCAACGGCTCAAACGACTTTAGTGGTTATACAGTTATGGTTGCTGGTCAACGTACCGGCAAGACCTCATTTCTGCGTCTTCTCTTGGACACCAGTGAAATCTCCTCGACGGCCACCAAGGACCAGCTCGCCTCCGTCGCAAAGTTCGTGCAGGGTTGCAGCGGTCATACATCCCACATACGCACCGCATCCATCAATATCGAACATGATATTGACCAAAATAGCACACCTCAGGTCCTTACTCTCACGCTCGTGGATACACCCTCTTTGACGTTCGAGGACGAAGCTTCCACTGAGCGGGCTATTCATGAGATACTCAGGCATGTCGAATCCAGATTCGCCGATGGCATCGAGGATGTAAGTTTGCTCAGACTCCTTTCTAACATTATATTGAACCCCATTTTTTTCGGTGCAGGAGTGGAGATCCCCAGCGGGTGACAACAACATCCATTTGTGCGTTGCTGACATGGGCGCTTAGTCGCCGCGTCACTGTGAACTGACCCACGGACCAGGTGTATATACTTCTTGGATCCCGACGTGATTGTTCCACCTTCTGTACCAGGTCCTCCTGCCCCTCTGGTTACTCGTACTCGGGGCAGTAGCTTCTCCGTTACGGAGCCGGAGCCTGTCATCCTCGAGCCCCCTGTCACGAACAATCCACTCCTATGTCGCCCTTCCCTTCCTCTTAGCGAAATTAGCACCATCAGGCGGCTTTCTGCCAGAGTCAATGTGCTGCCTGTGATAGCTCGCGCAGACACGCTTACCAACGACCGCCTTGCGGCCGTCAAAATGGCTGTTCGCCGAGATCTCGCGGAAGCCGGCATTGGCTTCGGAATCTTCGATATGGACTCCCATGCGCAGTACCAGCACCGTAAAGATGCGGCTGAATCTGCGCACCCTGTAAAGGGTGAAATGGTGAATGGTTACAGTGGCCATGCTAATAAGACTTCTCCGCATGGGCATCCTTCGCCTCCGAATTCCCCAGCCATGCCGTCTCTCAAACTCCCATACGCTCTTATCTCGCCCGATATCTACTCACACAGTGATGGGGTGGCGAGGGTGCCCCTATCACGTCACGAGCTCGTACAGCAATACGCTTTGGTTCTTCGTCACACCGCTTCTAAACTGACGCGTGGCAAATTCATCAGAAGCTATCGGTGGGGATCTATGGATGTTCTAGATCCTGTTCATAGTGACTTCATGCCGCTTCGCACTGCTATATTTCATCACATGGAGGTGGGTATTCCAGTTTCCCGACTTTTGATGTCACCATCAAAATTAATTCTCGCCCTAGACGCTGCAGAAATATACTCGGGAATATCTTTTTGAAAAGTTTAGAAACGAATACTTACTCCAGCACCATTCTGCTAACCACCAACTTCACCCTCATACCCTACAACAAGCGGTCCCACGTACTTCTGTACCTCTTGCGCATGCTCCTCGCCCTGTTTTGACTATTGAGACTCAGCCAGGTCATAGCTCTGTCCGACATCCCCCTCTTCCCATGGCCCGCGACATTCCTCCTGGCGCGGATATGCGCGGGCTGCCACTTTCCCGTGCGATGACAGATGGTGCCTCTTCGCAGCTTCAAGGCAAGACAGCGTCTGGGAGTAAGTCCATGCATTGGGCCCTGACTCAGATAGATTTGTGCTTACCCTGAACAACAGGATCTTCCAAGCAGAGGACTAAGAAGATCACAGTGGCATGCAACTTCTGTCGATGTATGTAGACTCCGCCCTCCCTTGCGGATTCAATACTCAGGACGCTCTCTAGCCCGAAAACTCAAATGTGATGGGGGACGCCCTGCTTGTAGCCAATGTGTCAAGCGGTCCAACCTTTGCGATTATATGGCACAAACTAGCAAACGGCGTCATCCTCACCGTCCACCTAAGGAGGATAGTGAGTCTGAGATGAGTGGCGAAGACCGATCTGCCGAAGATAATGATCCCTCGGTATCCCCCGAGATTATTTCCCAGCCACTATCTCGCAGAAGCTCCAACGTTGTGGACAAGCGGCCAATACTAGATGTCTATTCTGCCATCGCTGGTCCATCAGAGCCCCGCGAAGGTCTCCATAGTATGCCTCCTAGGCCTAAGTCTGGTGTAGCTACAGGAAGTTCGGGAGCCTCTGATGGACGGTCATTGTTCAAGGACAATGAGTTACCCCATATTGCAACACTGTCGCTACCTGACAACTCCCCTGCGGCTGCAATGAGTGCTCCCCCGCTTCCGCCTATTAGGCCAGCCTCAGAGCAACAGGCTGCTCAGCGAAAACGTGCTTCCACTGTTCCTGGGAGGAGCAATCGTCCCGCTGCCAGTACCGGTCCCAAAGTGGTGGCATGCAACTTCTGCAGAGGTTGGTTTGTTAAGCATCATGTTGTTCTGGACTAATTCAATCATCCTATCTAGCGAGGAAGACAAAGTGCGACGGGGCGCATCCAGCTTGTTCCAGCTGTGCGCGAAGGTCCCTCCCATGTAACTACAATCACGATTCCAGCACCAACGGCGTGAATAAAAAAGGGACTCGACGTGCCTCGACCTCCAAGGCAAATGCCCCTCAAGTACACCTTTCTTCCGTGCAGTCACCTCCCGCCCACTCTCCCCCTTCATCAACCATTGTCGGCGACTCTCGTTATTCTGTCGGGAAGTCCTCTGAGGAAAACCAAGGAGAGTCTATGGATGCCGATTTGAAGAGAAAGATGGACGACATGGAACCTTCGCATATTCAAAAGAGAATGAGAGTGGATGAAACCACCGGGGACGTTATACCCTGAGCACCCCTCATCATCACCCCTCCTCCCTGGCCAAATCAGGTGTAGGCTGTAGAATTAACTCGCATATGCACTGTCCCTTGGAAAGCTTGGAAACTGTCGTTGAACGTTATGTTTTTTGGGTTATCTCCAAGTGTTCTTGTCTTGCTTTGTGCATGGACCACGATTGCACTGTATTTTTTCTCCTTTGCTATTCTCGTTACGGGCGCCGATGTTTTCTCCTTGATATTGCTATCGTCGACCATTGTATGTATGTCAATTCAAGTTGGGGAATCAAGATCAAGTTTGTATAAAGGTTAGAACTCGTTGTGCTATTTCCATTGGTGGGAATCGTAATGGCCTATCAACCAGCGCAGGGTTGCCATGGGTTGCCATGGGTTGCCATAAGCTTGTGATTCTGTCGAAATATGGATTTGACTTCTCCTTGACACCAAAATTGCCGCTGAAGCGGCAGCGCTGTTGCCTGTAAACCTTTCTCTTTGGCTGTAAACTGACATTCCTATATCCCGCACGTTCTTTATTCTACCAGTGTTCATACCCGTCCCACTGTTACTGTCGCACTCTCATTATCCTATTTCTTACATCTCATCATGTTTTCTTTTCGTAGAAAACCCCGAACTCCAGACTGCACGGGGTCACCGCTGAAAACCTCTCCCTCTTTGCCTGAGCTGCATTCTCAAGGCATTCCATGGCCGGAAAACTTGGTAGATGTTACGGTAATACGCGAGAGTCCCCTTCCAGAGCCAGAACATTATCCCCAGCAAGGTGCGGTCAAAAGCTCTGTATCCTCCTCCGATCGTGCCCCCATTCCGTTCCACAAACCATTTCGGTTAATTGCAGGACAACCGGCGGAAAATGGCAGCAAGATTTCGTCCATGTATATGTCTCACCCCCCGTCTGCGTTCGGCAATTGGAGATCTTCCACCGTTCCTGTCCTGACACCACGGCGATCCCACCGTAAAAACCGTGCACCACCTGCGTTCAACCTCATGGTATGTTATCATATTGATCTATCCAAATTGATCGAACTACGACGTGTCAATCAGGTTGTAGGGGCAAGAGCCACCGGAAAGACTTCGTTCTTGCGTTTGCTTCTCGAAACTGCAGATATATCACCAAATGCGACGGAAGACCAGCGGGTGGGCTTGGACCGGTTTTTAAATGGTTCTCTGAAGCATACGCAACAAATTAACACGGCGTGTGTTGAAATTTGCGAGTCGCGGTATGACCGGGTGCTTCTGACCGTCATTGACACCCCCGGACTGGATTTCAGCAACGGGCGCGAATTGCGGGTTGAACGTCAGGTCAGTGGGATCATCAAGTATCTTGACGCGCAATATGCAGATACAATGAATGAGGTATATCACACAAACTTGTTCTTCCAAAGTTATTATTGAAAACATATATAGGAGTCTAAAGTTGTTCGTCAAAGCAAAGGGGATCAACATGTTCACTTGTAAGAATTTTATCATCTTAACAATTATTGATTCAAAATTTAGGATTTAGGTGTATCTTTATGATTGATCCCTCGTCTATGTTGTCATCGTCACCTTGCACCCAGTCCACGTCGGGCAGAGCCCGGTCAGATACCACGGATTCTCGTACTACCGTCGGAGATACCCAAGAAGCCATTTACCATCAAGAATATTCCAGAGACTTCGCAATGTCCCCCGCTGAGCTTCGCGTGATCCGTCGTCTTTCGGCACGGGTGAACGTGCTTCCTGTTATTGCACATGCGGACTCACTTACAGATGACACGTTGTCGCTCGTGAAAGCTGCGGTTCACAGGGATCTAGAGTCAGCTGGGCTAGACTTTGGGGTATTCTCTACACCCAAGCCGAAAACGGACTACCCCGCACCCATATCGCTCCCGGACGATAAAGCTGCCACAACGTTGCCACAAGAGGTAAACGGTCACCGTGAGAACGGCGACCTCCACCAAAATGGGAGCTCTTACGTTGCAAATGATAGTGAAAACAAGGGACGCCCTTCACGTCCAGTGATCACACTGAAAGGGACACGGCTTTCCCGTTCCCGTTCTCGCTCTCGTCGTGACCTATCTGCCATAGTTCAAGATGAAAGAGAGCCCTACTACCCTGATGGCGCCGAAGAAGATAGCGTAGCGAATATTCGTTTCTCGGCTCATGTTGTCTCCAAAACAGAATTCTCGACGATGCTCCCCTTCGCGCTTATCACTCCAGAACAGGCGACTTCCCCGCGGATTAAATGGCCGCAGCCAGCTTCCCCTGAATCTAGCTATGGAGACACGACAGGGCACTCCACCCCTGTGGCAGAAACACCCATCTCCCCTGAAAGTCCCACCGTCCGCAAATCTGTGTTTTTTCACAGTCCCCCGGAGAATCTCAGGGGCGTGTTCACTCGAAAGTTCAGATGGGGGACCGTTGACGTACTGAACCCTGACCACTGCGACTTCGCTGCCCTTCGAACAGCGATTCTATTGACTCATCTTAAGGTGAACAATTTGCTGACGTATTGTATACACTGATGAAGCTACGAAACACTCTCCAGGTTCTCAAAGTACATACTCGGGAAGTTCTATACGAGAAGTACCGAACAGAAAAACTCTTGGCTAGGCGTGCAACCAGGAACATAGGCCCCGATGAAGCAAAGCGTCTTTTGGAAGGTACGTCACCTGTTTGTGAATTACGGTCTTTGTGACTCACTCTGTCCCCTAGATCTTGGCTTGTAATCCCGTCGATTTATTCCTATTTATGAGTTCTATCAGGTTCCCTCCTGTACTCCCTAGTCTTTGGTGACTTCCTCTGAACTAGTTGTATGTTGTACATATGTTATTTGTTCGTACCGTGGATCTATTTTTTGCATTCCCTTTCACATTGGGAACATCACATTGGGCTTGCGTCCCCCGCACTTTTGGAATCAAATTTACGCTCCTTTTATATACTACCTTTGAACCCCTGTTTGAAATTGACCGTAATCTAGCACCGTGTCCCTCAAATGTTTTCGAGACTCAAACTAAATGGGAGATAGAAGCACAAGCGAAAATAGCTATGGGGAGCCCCGTGAGATCAGTATGGAGCTGATACATAATACTACAGCAGGACAACCTCGTATATGACTATTTGGCTAATCGCGATGGGAGGGGGCGTAACGCAATACATTAACCAAAAAAAATACGAATACGTAGACAGTAGCAATCAGAGGTGGTGAATAAAGCGACCATAGAAGAGCAAACTGGACTTGAATTTTGATACGATGATCAAACCGAGTCACTGGGTTCTTGCGGTCAAGATCTTGCGGACGTAGCACTCCCAGGTAAGCAGCATCCAAGCACCAAATTGTCAGTGTGCCGATGCGCTGGCGCAGCGGCAGAAGTCGTACATAATATAATTTTACGCGGGGGGACCAACACTCTCCGACCCTTTGGCACCACCTCAGAAATGACACAAACGTCCTATAGGACCCAGGCCTAGTAAGTACTGTACGGCAATATATATACAGGCAGGAACACCCCTGCTGGACCGTATACGGACTGCAATATAAACCCAAGGTCAAACCTCTATAGCGGGAAGCTTGCGGCTTAGAGCTATCTATGGAAGACCGACACAGCGCAGGACTACCGAACAGTACAAGCCGGGGTCCTGGGGATGTCCTGACACCGACTGCGAGTCAGGACCCCTGGCACTTCCGAGGACTTCCGCGCCAGACCCTGAGAGGCACAGGCACACCACGTAAGTGAAAATAAAATAATTATCATTATAAAACGACCATTTTTGGGTACTACCACCAGCGATATCAGCTGACATAAGCTTACCCTGGACGACTCATCATCAAACCACCACGCAGTTTTGACGCAGCTCCCACTGTTTTATTGATTTAAAGGAGTCGTACAATGTTTTTGTACTTCCCTTTCTGTCTATATTATCATTGGTAGAATAATTGGTAGCGGATATCATCGTTTGAGGTCACGAGCATCGATGCAATCGCGTGGTCTGCTTCAGTGACACCAATCTGTCCTCAATGCTCGTCGAGGGTCGATAACCATTGCATTTTGGGACGTCCCGAAATTTCATTAGATATGGATCCAGAGCAGCCATGCTCAGGACAGTTAAAACTTGATGACTTTCCATCTACATATCATAATGGCCTACGTTTGAGGTGGTGTCCCATAGATTTTCTCAGCAGATTTTGAAGAATGCAGGGACTATGGCTACTACCCCTCTCGGATTGTTGTTCTGCTGTGTTAGAATTATTGCTAGCAACACTTAACAACGGCTAGTCATCTCGTGGAGATCGTATGCGATGTCCCACTCGATGCCATGATTTTGAATCGTACTAGTATAGCTGTACATCTATTGTTTAGTGCACACTGCAATAGCAGATCAGATGGCATCAATAATCAAGTACTTGGGCCGGAGATATCAAGATTCGGACAACGTGACAGCGATGTGGCGGGTTGTCTTCGTGTGCCCATCACCAAGGGCATGCCACATAGTAAGTACTAAATTCTGTCAGCACTGCTGACACCAACTACTGCTGCTACGGCACGTACGGATGCACAGGTTTCTCATCCCAAAATAACCCAGAATCCACGTCATAATTTCCAGTGAAGAATCTATCAAAAAACCACATTCACATGTCCAATCCCAAAGGTGGTGCGAATACCATAAGATAAATCAACATTAAGTGACAACAACTTAGTTGTACAAAACCAATGCAAAAAACAACTATTGTGATTACGTATGATAGTATCTCGAGGTAGGGGAGGCAGGTCATGCAGTGTAAAAGTTCAAAAAGTCAATGTGGTTCATTACTATGCACCGAAAGCATCAATCTCTTCCTGGGACAAACCATCTAATCTGTGTAACAGATAGTCGACCTGGGAAAATACGTTGAGTTGAGGATCCACTTGGACAAGTAAACGCATACCTCGACCTCTTTTGTCAGAGGGATGATATAGCTCTCATACAACTCCACCACACCATCAACATCGATTTTTGCGCTACCGTTCAAATGAGAGTTGACAATGGCCTCACCGTCGGCGCTGAACTCTTGTGCGTATGTGGCAGCTTTCTTGCGTAAGCGCTGAAGTAGCTTGCGCTCAACCTCTGGTTTCGTAACCAGCGCCTCGAGTGCGGTTGGATTAGGCGTCAGGATATGGGGAATGAACGCAGCGGGGTTTTCGAGGAATTTTGATTCAGAAACAAATTTCCCTATATTCAATATATATATTAGAAGCATAACAGGCTCGATGGAAGTGACTGACCGTAGTGCACGCGTTTACTAATTGCCTGCAGAACTTCAACGTCTATGGTAGCTGCACTGCCATAATTACCATCGTCCTCGTATTCTTCATCTCCGATAATCCCATTGGAGCGCTTGATCGCAGCTAGCGCCAGGGTCGCTCGCCTTGTTATCCGCGGAACAATGGAACGAGTATAGAAAGACAGGATTGATGGATTTGCATTGATAGTGTTCGGATGCAGTATTTTTGGGAAAGCCAGGGGTAAGAGTACTGGAACAGGGAGATTGGACGTGAAAGGGTATTCGTCTGGGCTATCATGACGTTAAACCGTGAAACCGTCTAATTGTAAGAATATACCTTGTATACCGACGAGCTCTAGCTGCATAGTGCTGTGACTTAGCATACCACCTATGTTTAGCATTGGTCAAGGCACGAACCATGGAAAGTTTCAATCTCTTTCAAAACCACTCGAGCCAACTTCCATCAAATTCCATATCCCTCAGCTCCTGAAAGGAGCCACGGATGTAAATTCGGGGGTTGTGAGCAAACTGCGCACGTTCTATCAAGTCAAATATGATGGTGTCTTCAAGGCGGACCAAAATTTGACGAATTCGCTCAAGAGACAGAGGGTCTTTCTCTAGCATGAAATTTTGGGACAACATGACGAAAAATGGGTACTCGGGTGAGAGGAGGTTGTGGGTGCGATGGATGCGGGAGGCTGCTGAGACGTGGTACGACTTTAAGTATGACTCGGATGTGGGGCAACGGGTTGCTCCCGATAAGAACACAGATTCCGTTGTCAAAGCGCCCCAAACTAACCACGGTTAACGTTCACAGCTAGTACTTACTAGTATTCAACGTTCCGAACTTATATTAAAAACTAATCAAGCGCTGAATGATAAAATTTCGGCCGTAAATTTGTCCGCTTATAATTAGTAATATTTCCGAATAATTGGTCTTTTACAAGCTGCAGTGGAAATTCAGAATCTTGACCTGATCACGCCATGTCAATACAACGAACCCATAAGGAAGAAAATACAGGGCTGGAAGCTCGACAAAGTAAGATTAGATCCTCTGAGAACCCCGAGTCGAGCTTAGACCAAGGCCTCCGAGTCACTAACCGAGGCCGAGTAACGAGATGCAATATTTCCGCAGCTACCCGACAGGGCCCAGGCTGCCGATTTGAGCATTGCAGCTTGCTTCAAGTTGTAAAATTAATTATACATGTACATTGTACTTAGTTTAGCCAGCCAGTCAGTGCTGGTCAGTCTGTAATATGCAATCTTTATCTTGCAGTTTATATGGCAGAGCATAGCAGCCAGGCAACGTTTTCCCCATGATCATGAGCATTACTATTGCCTGGGATAAAAAAGCTCAGACTAGAACAAGATCGGCGGTAGCCTAGGCATGTGGGCGCTCTATAGTAGTTTGCCCCGCATTCCTGGTTTTACCTAAGTACTATTACCCCGTTGTCCTTCCATTTTGTATGTAAATCCGGCAGCCGATCTACTACCCCAATCCTTTATTACACCTAAGAAGTTCGGAACTGGTCTTCACATTTGGTTGTTCCCATGGTACTTGCAAACTAAAGGCTCGTTTTGCCAGCTCATGTTGTACATCTTCGGCGCCAAGCCCTTGTACGTTCTGCCAAGTAGGCAGCACGTGCCTACGCCTTGGGGATATGTGGTACCGATCAGTCTGCCAAGATCAAGACGAAGCAACTCAGAGGAGCTGGGAGGTGATTCAACGGATCAATAGCTATGGGAGTCGCACAATTTGGAGTTCGAGTCCGACGGAGATGGGGTTACCGGGAAGCAATTTGAAATTTTGTAATGGCGCTAGTTGAGGCTGGCTCTGCTAGGCTTGTGCATCGGTTTCAAACAGCCATGCAGTGTTTTCGCTCTTTGGTATTTTGCACACTATACAACGCGACTAGTGGCGGACTCTCACTCCTCCGAGTTGTCACTTCCTTGCTGATGTGAGTTGTCAACTTGGTCATGGCATGTGCTAACTCCGTACTGTGTCCGGCAGTGCGTGAGTACTGGGGGGAGCACTTGTCACAGGGAGTAAACATACAGCCAGAAAGTTCATGATTGTGGTGGGAATAAGTAAAGAGGAGATCGAGCCACCCAACACCTGAGACTCTGCAAGGCACAGCGATAATAGCTGAATACATTGCCAGAAGTCGAGATCATTTGCGGACGGAAGTGGTAGCAAGGTACGTACAAAGTATTATGCATAAGACCAGATTTATCCGCAGAGATTTTCAAGGTCTTGAGAACGACTCAGATGTCAAGACGAATTCGAACTGATTATGTCTTAGTACGGAATCATGTGCGGACCCAAACCACGTTACTGCTCCTGCTATGGTCGACGTCTCAGCAAATGTGTACAGCTAGGTAGTTGGGTAGATATATCGAGGATCATAGACTTCTGAGAGTGTATATGCAGGCACAATGCAGCACATGGCACATGCTGAGCAGGTTGAGATTCCTTACAGGTTACGTAACACGTCTGAATCACAGCGACTAATGACGTTAAATCACTCCCTTTCTCCAATTTATCTTTCTGGCAGAAAGACGAAATGGGATTCATGCTACCCTCGCCAACCAACCCAAGAGAGCATGCTCGTGCTCTCATGTCTCAAAAAGAGAGCATCGAGGCCGAACTTGACGCACAGTTTTCTATCCTTAAAGCCAATAACATTGATATGACCACACCCCTAGTTGATCGGGAAGGGTTTCCTCGGGCGGACGTCGACTTATATGCCATACGGCATGCCCGCAGGCGCATAAACGAGCTGCGAAATGACTACAAAGCTGTCATGAATGAGATTGAGACAGCTCTCCAGGCAGTATATGATCCATTGACAGGATCATCACCCGCCGTATCTGAGGAGGTCGCGCAGCATACGAGTTTAACGGATAGCGCAGAATCGCTACTTGCTTTTGCAAGAGTGGATGGTGTGGCCCCGAGTAGCCCCGCAGCAGAAGCGGTACGTTGGTATGAAGCTCGCTTCAAGGACGATATTGACAGAGTTTTGCTTGCAGGGGCTTCGACGAGAAGATCTGATATTGAAGTTTGGATCTCTTGCACGATCATCATTCACAGCAAATTCCTTGCAACCGCTGGCCGATCTAGTATCCGTTAACGAAAATGTTGGTCCAGGTTACTTTTCCCGTACCGCCTATCTGTTGACATTCTTTAGCGCGAGCTTCAGGTCATCATATTAAGGTCTGAAGAAACCATGTCATTGAAACTCATACCGCGTAAGGGCTGGGGTGGACGTGGCATGCTAGGGTACGATCTCTTTGATTGTTTGTCCGACACGAAATAATCCTCATCAACAGGTGTCATATTGTCCCTCACGAATCGTAGCCATGATCGACGTTCTTTTGAGACGGCACAGATTTCCTCTATTCATCACAGCTTTGTATATATACTTATAAGCACACTGTCAAAGATCGTTCACTCATCGCTGGAGCCCTTGGAAATGCAGACAATACGTTGCAGAATAGACTCGGGGCGGGTTTCCTATGTCGAACGTTCTGGGCCCACTCGAGCAATTTCAAAGTTATTCCTTTCACATCTTATTGGTTGATTTCTTATCAATCTCAGAGTTGGTAATGAAATCCAATCAAGAGTACGGATAGGAAGAGATGTTCAGCCAAAGTGAAGCTCTCTTCCCGTATCTACTTTCTTTATTGATATGTCCCATGCATTCGTGCCCAGTCATGACTTTTCACAGCTGGCAAAACCCCGAAAATGGCCTTATCCAGATTGGCAGGTTCCCAATTTACTGCAGAGTGCTACAGAGCGTTCTCATTCAGCAACTGAATGCTTTGATACTAGCCTCAACTAACTTCCGAGTTTGTATCCAGTTTTTTCAAAACATCTGCAGTATGATATGTAACCACGATGGTCGTTTGGACAAGTTTAGTGCGAGTTTCAGGGCAAACGCCATACCTGAATCCGTGACAATGGGACATAATAAGTATACCCTTCCTTTCGGAAAGACCAGATCACTGGTCCAAGTGTAAGTGCTTCTATTTCTCTCGTATATACCACATCAATTTCCACGTACATGGCCCATCTAGGAAATCAACGATGTCAACCCAAGCATCGTTGAAGATCATGCGGGCGGGAGATCAGGCGAAACCAGTTTTCGTCGCTGGCTCCGTTAGGCAGGCAGGCATCTATACGTCCGATCGTTGTTTGCGTCAGTACTGCAAGTCAGTCTGGTACCGATGTGAGGACGCGGAAATTAAGGATGGTGCGGTATTCGTGCAGTGTAAAGAATTACAACATTTTGATATCCGAATAAACAAGAGAAAAAAAATCGAAGCAAGAAATACAAGTTATTCTACACCAAATCCTTCCGTTTCCCTGTAAACAGCCCAAAAAAATCAGCGTGCGTCTCCAAGATCGGACAAAAAACGAACGCACTCGATGGCATACGTCAATTTTTTCTCGAGGCTCTCGTAATCTTCGTAAGGAGGCAATTCGATCCTGTTGAAACACGTATGACTCCTCGGGAGCTGCGATGGATCACCAGATTTGTCGATGGTGAATCTCCGGGGCCCATCTGAACCTTGTAAATCCTTGAAGCCATTAACAGGTACCCTGGAAGTACCCGTCGCAAACTGGAGTAAGCGCGACTTGCGTTCTGGCGGCCAACTACGGATGCATTGCCAGAACCACTCGATGACTTTGTCCGTCTTTTCGTATCCGCGGTAATCAGTGTACTGAATCCAGTCATCGCTTGTAACGCATTGTTAACGTAATAGAGATGAGCATGATGAGATACCCACGTGTCAATCTCGGACATCCCTCCAATGAGAAGCTCCAGTTCTCGTTCGTCAAAGAGTTCAATCAAGTCTTGAGGTATGATTTCGTGGAAGCCGTGCATGAAGGCTTGCGATTGTTCTCGGACTCTTGTCTTAGTACGGTATTCCACAACCGCTTCGACATACTCCTTCTTGTTATCTTCGGTGACGGGTATATTAGCTCCGCCAGGCTTCAGCTCGACTTCCACAATCTCGCCAAAGCGGTCTTCCGTAGAAGTGAACGTTTCGTCCAAGATATCGGTGATGTCATTTTCTCTGAGTCAAATGGTTGAGCGACTCGATTTAGCGGCAATAAGAGTGGAAACATACAACATCCACACTAAGCTACGGTGAAGGTCGGCATCGACACCTTCGAGATCAGCCAATGTTGACTTTTTTCCGAGGATGATCTTGTAGAAACTCGGTACGAAATAGGCATCGAGGAACCGCCTGTGGAATATGGCAAGTCCAAGACATCGCCCGATAAAGTTGAAGTACGTAAGGTGCTCAGGATTGATGCCCGACATCCAGTTCATCTGAAGGGTGTAATTGTCATGCGCCGAATATTGGAACAAGCCATAGGATGGGTCGAAGATCTCATGAGACACTAGGAAGAACCACTCCCTATCGCAGTATTAGAGCATGGTCATCTCGACTAGTGGAATTCATACCTTGAGACACCTCCATAGTCCAAGCCATCTTCTCCTTCGAACTTGATCACGAGCCTCTTCTTCAGCTCATTTCCGCTCATTCTCATGATGGCGGCGAAGCTGTCATCCAAGACTCGGCTTCTCCGCAGCTTCAGCTCGCATTTTCCCTCCTTCAGGTTCATTGCAGGTTGGCTGCGGAAGTAGATCACCTTCCTTCTGTAATCACGCTTGTACTGAGGGGCATTAGAATCCAGATTCGAGGGTAATCTTGGATCATCCCAGGTCGTGGTGCGGGTATTGTGATCAACAAAGTACACTCTGCCAGTGGAGGTGAGGCGCATCTCCCAACCTGATGGAAGAGGACCCATATTCGCATTTGCACTCGTGGACGCAGAGATAGCAGAGGGAGCGGCCTGTACCGTACGTGGGTCTATCCATGTCGTCAGGCGTGTATGATGGTCAATGAAGTAGGGACGTCCTTCTGGCGTCCGACGCTCTTCCCACCCTGCCGGTAGAGGGACGTCTACATAGACACCGCTGCTGCGGCTGGGGTTCTGAACGTGTGGCTGCGGTACTGAAATTGATGGAGCACGGACAGAAGATGCAGAAGGCGTGGCTACAGGCCGAACCCATGTGGTCATCCTTCTATTGTGGTCAACATAATAGACCCGACCGCTTCGCTCGTCAAGACGACGCTCCCATCCACGAGGGAGGGGTGCTTCATCTTCGTCGTCCACAGTACTGGATGTAGATTGAGAAGGCTCATGCGCAATACCTACAGGAAGTCTGGTTCGTGCTGTTGCACTATCTGACGAGATTCGGGACTCCGAGTTGGAAGTTGAACCTCGGCGGTTAAGAAGAGGACCGAGAGATGGGACGCGAGGAATAGTGGGTGCCCTTGTTGAGGACTCGGGGCGAAGCATGGGTGTGCTCTGACGAGGACGCAGAGACCGGTTTGGTGATACACTAGATGGTGGATTGCTTTGCCCGGCATCCGACGGAGTATTGGTAGCTGGCGGAAGCGAAAACGAAAATAGCATCTTCCCGTAGACAGATGCTCCAGTAGACGATTGGCGAAGGTCGTGAGTTATAAGCCCTGAAGAAGTATATCACGTCAACTTGGAGTGTTGGAGGTGGAGATTATTACTCGTACTGTAACTGTTGGCCGTGTGCTCTATTGCTTCTTGGCCGGTCAGCTCAACAAGTCCTAGGAAACCTTGATCTCGCTTTCTGAATCTCTTTTGGTCGAATATCTGGATTGTGATAGTGGAAGATGGTCGAACAGTGCTACGAAACACGTTTAATACTGATAGCGGCGAGACAACTCAAAGAAACTTACATATCAAAGTGCTGATTCCAAGTTGGGCTCAGACTCTTTTTCGCAGGGCTGGTGGTGTATGTCTGATCGGCGTCAACGGAGACGACAGCGAATGGGTCTGGAAGACTGAAAACCTCTCGCTTCACAAGGGAGTTGGCGGCAAGGACTTGGCGTGCGCAGATGAGCAGTTATTGCGGTGCAGATAATCATGGATTACTCACCAGTAATTCGGACGGTCTGTGTTTGCTGCTCGTTCGACATCTAAAGCAGCCGCCGGGGGTGCTCCTCAGTAGGTGTGACTGGAAATGCTGGAAATGCCAGGATGGTGAGCGAACAGAGAAAGAAAGTCTCTCTTGAGTCTAGGTTAAGCGGAATATTCTTGAGCGCTATGCTGTGGAGATGGCAATGACCATGAGAAGACGACAACGACTCGAAATTAGATTACACGGATATAGCAGTCCGGTCAATACTGACCAATGTTTGAAGATATAACAAATATTTTATGGACGAGGATAGTGGACGAACCAACGTTGGAGCAACGCAAGACCAGCTGCGGCAAAGTTGCGCAGAAAGCAAAAAAGCCACGCAAAATCCTTGCAAGGGTGTAACATGCTGTAACATGCTCGTAAACTTCCTGTAATCCTGTTTTCATTACGCAACCTAGCCAACCTTGCTGTCGGTGCCTCTCGGAGGGTATCCATGTCATTGCACAAAGAACTACTTTGAATTATACATATATAACCATCATGTAGGCATGATACTACAGGCATCACCTTGCCAACATCTCACCGACAGTCCGACTTTCTTTCGACCGAATTATCATATTAAGCTAACGCATGATGAGCAGCCTCGAGAACCCCCGCGACTTTAAAATTTCACAATACCTCATGTGGGTCAAAGCATAGCTTGGTGTTTCCATCGGAGGATCTGTCAGCCTTCGAATCCAAATCTAAACTGCTTTGTGAATGCGAAGTTATCGCGGGAAGATAGCACGTGTCTGGCTAGAAGGTAGGTTCGAGTAGAATTAGTTTGGCCCATCTCAGTTCTATCAAGATACTGAGATATACTTCTCGTGCGGGAAACACGGTCCCATCCTAGCCTGAGCGTTCTCGTCCCTCCCGCTCGTTATTATTCACCGCAAGTTTGATAGTAAGACCGCTCGGATGATCATGATCATGACGGTGACGGAGGTTCTTGGCAGACTGCTAATTGAAGGAAAAACACGAGTCGGAGAACTTGAAGCTGACCAGATTCTTGAACGACTCTGAGTGGTGGCAATTCTCCTATTGTCCCGTGACGGTGAACGAGGCCTGAGTCATGTGGTCGGTGTCTCAATAATATTAATGCTGAGCTACAAGAACTGCTTTCTCGCTCGTTGAACGTATACTGTTTCTCTTGCAAGCGTACGAATGGTACAGGCAAGGTATTTTATCCGTTTCCTTGGCTTGCGACGTTTTTGTGGTGGTTACTTCGTAGACCGAATTGGGATCATTATACGGCGGTCGGCGCTGAGAAATGGGCATGGACAAGACGAATAAAGGCTGTTGAGAATATTTTGAAATACGCTGCAGTCTTGACGCTATTGTGGTCATGTACCAGCGGCTTTGCTCAGCGGATTTTATATGAGACGTGGTGAGTGCATCATTGTTCTTGATGCCCATCAAATGAATGACCTCTATATTTAGGCAAGCGACTACCATAACTTGTAGCTACTTGAGCAAATTTGCCCTCCATCTTTGAGGTACCATAGTCTACGAGACACAACATACTTATGCGAAGTAGAAACCGGATAGCTTGTCTCCTGTTTCTTCACGACGAAGATTGGCAATCAGGAACTTGTTGAACTTTTCTTCGATATGTTTGCCGAATATTGTGAACTTTGTTTTCCAACTTGCTCGCCAGAAGCCAGATCTAACGAAGCAGCTAGGTTGGCCGCGTCCATTCTCTACGATTATAATGGAAGGATCTTCCAAGTGGACCATGGGAACACATCTATGCGGTGTCAATATTAAGCTTGAATCGCCATGTTCAACGATGAGCTGAGCAATTGGAAAGCAATTTATCTTCAGTTGTTACCTTTTTCGACTTATTCAGCTGTCAAGATTTCAGTCTGAAGGACCCTGTATCCGTACTAAACAAGCTGTATAGCAATCTAAGAACCACCAAGTTTGAGGCAGACCCGTAATCAATATCTCATGCAGAATTACCAACATGCAGTCGCTAATTTATGTACCAACTATAATACTCTCCAGCCTGGCATCTCCAGGTATTCATTAGGCTCTTGTATAAGTAGGAACGATTGTATCAACTGAATAATCTAATTAATACAGAGTTCGTATCACATCAACAAGTGGACTCACTGTTACCGGAAGTACGATTAGACCGGATGTTGACAGTGGGACTACCCACTACCGTGCCAGGGCCAAAATACGTGACACGTTCACGCCTTCTGGCGTGAGTTATCTGAGGGGGATAAGCCATCGCAGATGGTGGTCGCTGTGGTCGGAACGTATCGTCGGGAGTATTGCTTGCTAGAGACTGATTAGTATACGACAGCAATTAGTTCAGAAATGTGTCGCTCACTTGCTCCAGTCGCTTTATATGAGTCGATATTTATTGTGGGTGACCCAACATACGCATTGGCGTCGAAAAAAACGCAGTCTATGTCTTCACCCAGTCGTGCATGTGGACTATCCTGAGCTGGGGGTGGTGCTGTGTGGTATCAGTTTTGAACTGAAGGTAAGAATATCGTGTACATACCTCTAGAAGCATTTGACTTAGTTTGCTTGATTACAGAGGTACTGGTGGGGGTCGCGGAACCATCTGTACCGGTTGAGGCCTCGGAATGGTACGAGCTACTATCAAGCGTCGTGGTGGAATTTAACTGAAGTGACATGGGACCTCCAGATGACGAGTTAGATGACTCGGAGCCGGGTTCATCGCTGGTTCGGGTAGTAGCTGATGTCCAGAAATTAGTCTTCAGTACTCAGTCACAGCGACGATGTAGCACCTACCCAGGGTTTCTGGTAATACCGGGTTACCCTGTTTTGAAGCCGGTGAAGTAACAAAGTATTTCCAGAAGTAAGACATGATGGAGCGGTATGATCTCATGATCTGGCGATCTGGTGAATCTTTGGAAGTTATGCACTACTCACCCTGAACTGGTCTCATATTTATTGCAAGGCTGGCCCGGGAAAACCACTTAAGTTTTGCTCGTTGTATTGAAGAACAACACCCATAGGCAGCCATCGTAACAACTTACAATAAACAATCGTGATGGCAATTCTAAGGCAGTGGGAAGATATTATAGCACCTACAAAGTCACAAAGGTTCACAAAAGCCAACGTATTGTTGCCAAGACCGCTGAGGTAAAGACGGTCGCCTCCGATAAGTCAAACCTAAATTTAACTCCATGTAATTAGTATGCATATTTGCAAAACACCAAACTTGTAAGCTCTTTTACTTGATTATCTGGCGGGATCTCAGCGTTTGACATGCTGCCCTCGTAACATAAACGTGTCGTAGCTTGCGGAGGATTCGTCGCGGTGCTATAAACGTTGTGGCGAGTAAGAACATGGGGCGCCTGAGGACGATGCCCCTCACTGGGCTATTACGCACGGTGCCAGTGGTTGCATCAAACCTAGAGTACAATTGCATCTTTTTGCGTAAAAGAACTAGCGGGTCAAGGGTAACTTGAAACGCACTACTTACGGCATTGCGATGCTATGCCATGATTTTATGTGTATCCGAAAGTCTAGCTTGGTTAGCATCGGAATCTTGAACAATTGGCACAACTGCTGTTGTATTCCCGTGTCATAGATGAGCTACTTCCCTTGTTCAAGCTCGACTAATACTATCACGTACATGATGTTTGTTCGATATTCAGCCTCAAATTTAGTCAAGACATCCGAACTTGAGGTCAAATATGGACGTACTTTTTTTCTCATCACAGGTTGCCGCCACTTGCAGCTGTACGTCTCCAACCCGCCTTGTCTCAATACACAGCATTCTAAGTGCTCGCAAATGAAAAGATCACCGAGTCAGTGAAACAAACAACGATTATCACGACCTCAAACGCGGAGGTAAAACTGGCGTTTAAAAGACAGGAATGCACGTTAAGCTGACTCGCGCGGAGTCCAAAGATAACAGTGGCTAGTCCGATCTACCAGTGACTGACGTGTGAAGCAGGTTATAACTTACTGTGTTGTGCAAGACATTTTTAGTCGTTTCTGAGCTGCTGCAAATGTAATGACTGCAAAATCACGTCCTCTCAGAGTCCGACGCTAGTTCCACGGCGAAATCCGCGTGTCCTCTGGGACACGCATTTTTTGGCAGGAGCCCAGGTGGGCAGCGTATCTCAGAGCCGGCATGTGCCTCGCAGGTAGTATATTGCCCCGCGCACCGTACTACATGCCATCATCGCTAACGTTCCCACTGGCTTCTTCCTCGTGCATCAGCCTCCGCTCGTCGACACACAGCGAGCGCGCGCTATCCGGGGTCGTCGCACAGCCGCCGTGTCTCAGGCTTTGTGCTAATAGAGGGTACACCTGCCTCACGTGTTACATATCAATAGCGCTACCTCGCGTGACGAGGGCCAGTGCAGCAGCGCCGCCCGTAATCTACAAGAGTTGACAAATTTGTTAAGAGTCGAGACGCTTTATTGACAGGCTGTGTACTCATTGTGTACTTAGGAAGCCGAACAGCAAGGTAGCACGATAACTAGGTATACAACATCACAATTTAGCCTTCGCCTTGACCAGCTTGGACATCCCACTGATAATCTCTTCGGCCTCCCTCTCTATGCGCGACAATAGCTCTTCGCACGTCGGGATGTCCTTAATCAAGCCAAGTACAAGACCTGCAGTCCAAATCCCATAGTCAGGATCACCGTTCTCAAATACAATTCTGCCTCGTGCGCCCGAGACAAGGTCGCGGACATCTTCAAACTTCGCCCCGCCTGGCCGCTGCTCGATAGCAACGACTTGCTGTGAGACTACATTCTTGAAAACACGTGAGGTGTTGTTCAAGGTACGGAATATGTGAGTGGTATCATATTCAGTAGAGGCAACAATCTTCTCTTTGATGTTTTGGTGAATAGGGCTGGACAGCGCAAGTGAGAAAGGCACAAAGTTAGTGTTACTACCGTACCTCTCAACTGTGCACATGAATCGTGTGCCCATGTTCACTCCCTGTATGTGCAGGTGATCAGTAAAATTATGATGGGGGAGGTACAATACTCACAGCGGCACCAAGTGCGAGGCAAGCAGCCAATCCACGGCCATCTGCGATTCCGCCCGACGCAATGTAGGGTATTTTGATTTCTTGCGCGGCTCTTGCAAGCTGTGAACTGTTACTGTGTGATAGACATGGCCGGTGATAAAGCGCACCAGAACAAGGCCACCAATGTCATCCTCCCCAGGGTGACCAGCACCTAGCGATATCGTTAGGTGTCGCAATCAAATTCAAACAGATAGCCGAGAGACTTACATTCGAAACCGTCGATACTCAAAACATCAACGCCCAGTCGTTCTGCGGACTACATGCCCACTTTAGCACATGAAATATGCATCGCAGTCTGATTAAACAGGGAGCGGACCTTGGCATGTCGAATCGTGGTGCACTTGTGTATCACAATGCACCCATGCGACTTGAAGAACCCGATGAGCTTTCCCGCTATGAGTCGTGTCAAGATCATTGACTGATGAAAGCACGAGACCACACACGATTGTTCCCTGCTGTTTCAAATATCTTGACGCCCTCTTCTACAGCTACACGTGCGAAACCTTCGTAGTCTGGCGGGTTAATCGAGGGTAGAATTGTGAGGTTTACGCCGAAGGGCTTGTCAGTTGCTGCGCGTGTTTCACGAATCACAGTGCGCAAAGCTTCGGGATTCGGCTGGGTAAGTGCAGTTATTATTCCTACAACAAATTTAGTGGATGCGGCTGGGAAGCGAACAATGTTGCACACCAAGACCTCCTGCGTTCGACACGGCTGCAGGAAGTGGAGGTTTTCCGACCCTGGGTACAACAATTAGATCATTCTTAACAGAACTTCGCCGGCACAAATGACAATTACCATTGCATACCCCCTTGCACTACTGGCCTGTCGACAGCGGAACAAGTCGTAAATGTATGTCTTGTGAATAGCAGACGTACATTAACTTACACACGGATGCCCAAAAGTTCGGTCAATGCAGTTGTAATCATTCTATGGATTGTCCCCGTCGTGTACTCGGTCCGCGTTGAGATATACAAAGCAACACAATGAGTCTGGTATAAGAATGTGAAGCGGGTGTAAGCGTGAAGAACGAGGTCTGTTGGCCAACCAAATTAAATGAGATGAGTGATGAGAGTAACTCTTCGCTGGTAAGAGAATCCCGAGACTACATATACGACGCTTTTCTACGTGGCGCTTGCGGCTCGGTCAGTTCCTTTGGTGGTAACCGGCATGTGATTATAATACAACCGGGTTTCGCAACTTTGCCAACTTGGGCCTTTGAGCGCTTTAAGCTTTACTACTAAATAGAATACTTGTCACATTCAATCCATTATCATCATCAAATCCAACTTACGTAGGCTACAAGTAGAGCACGCACTCATGGGCTCATGTAACCGGTGACTAACTTCAAAAATTACATAGGACTCGGTGCGGTATGCACCTGAAATGATGGTCTTAGATCTTGCCGCTTAGTAGCGACTAGGTCACTCTGAAGTCTATGATACTGGTGCGCCGTACTCAGAATGAACCTGTGTGACATCTAATATCACTGTATTCGAGGGATCTCTGCTTGAAAG
Organism: Suillus cothurnatus; assembly: GCA_016758765.1. Lineage (NCBI taxonomy): Eukaryota > Fungi > Basidiomycota > Agaricomycetes > Boletales > Suillaceae > Suillus > Suillus cothurnatus. The sequence continues at coordinate 540,881 of JABBWL010000025.1, read as the reverse complement.
CTCAAACTCAAGGCTGATAATGCCACAATAATCATGATAATAATCACCCTTCGCAAAGTACCAAAATGCGCTTTGACGAAGAAGTTTCGTGGCTTTGCCAACTGTGGACACAAGTTGCTGCACAGTCCTCATGTGTGGACACGCTTCCTCGTGCCAAAGTTGACTTGTGGATTACAACTGAAGTCCACAGCGACCACAATTAAACAATGTGTGGCAATTTAAAGCCTCACTATAAAAAACCGATGGTATCTGAAACCACCTGCTCTAGCATATTATTCGCATTGATAGCTGTATTATCTCGATGGCCAACACAGTAACCCCAAGTCCCTCGAGGCCTCGCACTATCAAGCGGAAAGCAGCTCTTCGGTTCGATCTAGAACCAGAACCAGAAGTCATCGTACTTGCCCCTGGAGAATCTACTACGCAGGAGTCGGAGACCAGGACTACCAGCGAAAACCCCGCTGTTTCAACGTCGACCTACACATCCCCCTTCAATTCCCCACAGTTTGACATCGAAAGAACATTCCCAATGATCCTGGGTCCTGCCAAACTCATCCGCGAAGCCGCAGACGCACAGGACATCGCATCAATCCGTTCTCTGTCCTCGAGCTTTTTGCACGCTTTGACTACGATATTGCGCTCCATGTCACAGCTACCCCAGGACATTCTAAACTCTTCTGGCTACAGGAACGCTGAGTCCGGAGTCCGGCACCACAAGCTGCTCTTCATGAGTCATGTCCAGCTCCTAGACAACAAGGACTTCGAACAGGTTTGCAGGAGGCAATTTACTTGGAAGACGCTCGAATGTTTGGACACTGTCATGTCTAGCCTGAAAAGGCTCATGCGAGTCGCCGAGCGCGAGATGCACCAACTGAAGCCCCTTCCTGACACTCCCGAAGAATGTGAAGAGGAGACTGAAGCAGAGGTGGAAGCAGATCCTGACCAGTTCAACAGAGCTCGCCAAGATTCTTTACTGTCAGAAAATACTCGCCAGTCTAGTGAAAGATCATCGACGGACAGGACATGTGTTGAAGAGGTGGACGAACTAGGTTCTCTCGTCAAGCCCCCGGCGATTAAACGCACAAAAAGGGGACTGGCTGCCATCCTTGCGCCACTTTCAATCAGCTTGCGCCGCAAGATCTCGCAGTCATTTTTAAAGGCGGACAAAGTGGTGCCTGTCGATAAACTCACGACTCGCGCAGGGCATGCTCGCGCGACTGCGAATATCAGAAACTCGATTGCCCTCTTTCCCGAGTCATTCGATGGCAAGCTGGAGAATTCCTTCCCTCACCCAGATGACAATACGGAACTTTTCCTGGACAAGAATGGAGTTCTCCAGCTTGCATCGTTGAAGGGCCTTGTCAGGTATCTGACATCTGCAGTCTCTGATGATGACCTGGAGCTCCCAGATGTCTTCTTCCTCTGTTTCCGTTACTTTTCGACTCCAACACTCGTTCTTGAGGCTTTCATAGAGCGATACAGGGAGAATTTGCCTAGTTGCTTGTCTCCCAACCAAGCTCCCATTCAGTCCATGCATGTCAAGATGCGTGTAGCTCGCCTGCTTAACCAGTGGGTCGATCTTCATTGGCGCCACTCGGAAGATCAAGAAGTCTTCGCGCCTCTCCTGCAATTCGCATTTTCTGATCTCTCTCGAGATCTCCCTCGCGACGTCTCCTCGAAACTCATCGATACATTACACAACGCCGCGTGCGCTAAAGAATACAACGGACGTCGCATCGAGAAGACGGTTCAACTCATCCAAGGCTCTTCGCCAGCTGAAGAACTTTGTAGCTTATGGGAGCCTCGCGACAAGAAAGCGATGGTTAAGGGGGATTTTTCGAAGATCAAGTTGTCCAATTTCGCTTCTCCTCAAGGAATGGAGCTCCTGGCTCATCAACTCACCGTCCTCTTGTGGGAGAAGTACCGGGACTTTCAGCCCGAGGATGCTGCGCGCTTTTGGGTAGAGGAGGCAACTGGAAAGTCCACTTATGGCTTTTCTAATGACGCTGGCACGAAGGTGACCACCTATGCTTCCTTTGAGAAAGCCCTTCACCTTTGGGCACTGGACATCATCCTGTCTGCGCAGTCAACGGAGGATCGTATCGAGAAAGTTCAGTTTATCTTGGAGTGGGCACGAGTCAGTTTTTTGTCATGCAATTATAGCTTCAGCTGATGCATCTTTTTACTTGTAGGAATGCCACATCATCAGAAACTACGCTGGTTCATGGGCGTTGTTCTCCGCGTGCGACAGACAGAGTTTAGTGGGCTCTTTATCAGTACGCAGCTAAGCTTATGATATCGCCTTTTCACTCACATTATTTCGCAGAACCTCGGTGTCAGGCATGAAGAGATTCTACTCGCTCTACGTCTCTTTTTTAGCCACACAAACCGCATGAAAGCCTACAAGGATGCGATCCAAAGTAGTCGTGGACCCACTCTGCCCACCCTTGGTACGTTTAAACATATTGGTGACTTGACCCCTGCCTCTAACGATGTATTCATGCAGTTCTTTTCGTAGGCGACGTAAAGCGCCAATGTGGTAATGAGGAATGTGTAGACCACCCAAATGCGCCGGGACATAAGCTCATCAACCTAAGGCGTTACCGCCCTCTCACACGAGCTATTAGAGGTATGTTTATTTCTCGTGTGCCACTTGGTCAGTACTGACATTGCGACAGACATGGAGAGATGCCATGCCCCCTATTACATCCAGCGTGTGGATTACATCTGTCATTGGATGGAGGAGGTTATCTGCTCTTACCTCAGTCGTCCAGAAGCGGAATGGGAGGACATATTCTTTGACAAAAGGTATGATTCTGTATTCTGCCCTGGACGTTTATGAACTCACGACTCTCTCAAGCCGGCTTCTAGGAAGGAAAATACACCGGAAATTCAGTGTCTATTCATAACAACAATATTCGTTTTTCTTGTCGACTGCCCGCTTTTAGTCTTCATCTTTTATCAATTGGCTTACGATCCAGTACGCAATGCGCATTAGCCTGCTTTTGTTCATCATGTACAATTTTCTTATCAATGTTTTGTTGCTTTTCGTTCCAACGTTTTATTGACTGGCTTATATTTCAGTCCATACACATTCATTTGCTTTCGTTGACCACGTATACGTATAAACACGTCCAGTCATTAGCTTTCCCGTTATCTTGCTGTAGTTACTCGCAAACATATCAGTTTCGAATGCGATTCGGATGAGATTGTGTAGTGTCATAACATATGCATAGGTGCATACAAAACATGGCCCTTGTGCTGTCGCATATCGTCGCATCACTAGCCGTGTCAAATATATGAGAGAATTAAGCGCGTGCAGCCTCAATTCTCCTTCTGGCAACCTGTCTCCGGTTCAACGACGACAAGGATGATACGCCGACAGCGTCCTTGTCCTTGCTCCGCTCGACCTCCTCACCCGAAACCCCCAGAATAATCTCGACGTGGCATGGGTGGCCCTGGTAAGGGTTGATACGACCGTGTGCACGGTATGTGCGGCGGCGAGTTTTCTATGAAGTATCAACGAGATTACGATAGCAAATGAAATTTAGAGCGAGATGCACGTACGGGTGCTTGCTGAACGCCGATGTTCTTGATGTAAAGGTCTTCGAGCTCTAGGCTCTTTGCGTCTGCATTCGACTCTGCGTTTTTGAGAAGGCGAGTGATGAATTTGACGGATTTCTCGGGCCAACGACCTATAGTATACCATCAAGGTCAAATCTCTGTGGTCCACTTGTCTGATATCACGAGACGCACCCTGGGTTGCCTTGAATTGCTTAGCTTGGCTGGCCCGTCCGACACCACCAGCGAACCGACGGAAAGGGATGACTTGTTTGTGGTCCGAGACGTCAGATAGGTAGGTGTATGCCTTGGTAAGCTTCAAGCCTGAATCGATCTAAGGTTTATACGCATCACCACTACCATGGCTTCGACACTGACCTGTGAGGGCTGCAGCAACTTCCCTCATGTTCTTGAAGTGCGTGCGGAGGTACTCGCCCCGTGCACGGGCGGCTGAACGAGACCAAACAGTTATATGAGTGTTGGGTTCGATATCAAAGTGCAAGACAGACTTTTTTCGGGATTGGTGGCGAGAGCGGCGGCGGCGTAGCGGACTGTTTGAAGACAGTTAGCATTATAGTGGATACAGACGACAATGACGCACCCATTTTTGAGCCTTGAGGATGTTGTCGAGCGCGGGCTTGTCAGTTTAGGATCCAAGACTGGGTAACTGTGGCTTAAACCTTAATTTTACAGTACTTCGGAATTTACCGATGCTATTGGCAGCCAAAGTTCCTGTCTCCCTTAGAGGCTGCTCATCTTGCAACTTACAAATGATTGGATGGCCTCTCAGTCAAGGATCTCATGGACTCTCGCATCCATGGTGGTCTCACATACAATGACTTCCTCATTCTCCCTGGAAAGATTGATTTTTCTGCTTCCGATGTGACGATGTCATTACGGAGACCAGAATAACTCGGAGTGTTATTCTCAAGATGAGTAACTCTATGTACACCGTCACTGAGGCAGACATGGCTATTAGTCCCGCTCTACAAGGTGGTATCGGTGTTACCAGTCCCCCGCTTCTCAAATAGCTATGGTCCAAGCCGTGAAAAGGCACAAGAATGGTTTCGTCACAGGATGTATTCGACAGGACCCGTGATGAAACCATTCTTGATCGTCTTTCCCAATCACACCGTTGCAGACGTGTTTATCACAGCATGCCATCACCATTGTCCCTTGAACCTGATACTTTATGCTCTTCAGAAACGGGAGCTAAACTTGTCGGTATTGTTACCTCACGCGACATGCGGTTTGAGTCTCCCGAGACACCCCTCCACAAGGTCATGACTACGTCACTTGTAACTGCACCTCAGGGCGTTACACGACAGAAGCCAACCAAATCCTCCGTGCCCCAAAAAAGGGGAAACTCCCCATCATCGACGAACAGGGTTGTCTCACCTCCCTCCTTGCCCGTTCTGACTTCCTCAAAAATCAAAACTGCCCGCTAGTTAATTAGGACCGCAGTAAGCAACTGTCTCAGGCTCCTTGTTGAGGCTGGCCTTGATATTGTCATCCTTGATTCGTCTCAGGGTAATTCCATTTTTCAGATCGACATGATCAAGTGGGTCAAGCAAACATTCCCCAATCTCGAAGTTATTGCAAGCAACGTTGTTACCCGTGAACAGGCTGCCAACCTCATTGCCGCAGGGGCAGATGCCCTCCGCGTTGACATAGCTAGTAATTCCATTTGTATCACCCAGGAGGTTATGGCTGTTGGTCGGCCACAGGCCACGGCCGTGTTCGCTGTTGCTGAGTTTGCGTCCAAGTTTGGTGTTCCTGTGATCGCGGATGGTGGTATTGGCAACGTGGGGTACATTGTCAAGGCACTCACCCTTGGCGCGAGCGCTGTCATGATGGGAGGGCTTCTTGCGGGTACCACAGAGGCACCGGGAGAGTACTTGTGTCGTGATGGGAAGTGGGTAGTTTGCATTCGTGAGTGATGATGACGTGCTATCGTTATATATTGCTATACGTGGCCAAAGTCTTTGACAGATATACCAAACGATTGTATGCTTGATACGACGGTCTACCAATCAGGTGCTATCCATGTGACTAGTAATATAATGGACGATCCGCCAATACATTTCTTTCTCAGGCTTGGCTAGTGCTGCATTCTTGTTTAATCTCTCGACGTGCTGGGCATAACTTTGTTGAATGGCGTGAGGTCGTATGGTAGAATGGTTTCACATGGATCAGCTTAGCTGATGAATGAACTGGAGGTCGACTAAGATCCCGATCATCGGTTGCCACGAGTCTCACCGCGATCAACAACAAAGAGAATGTGCATTGGAGTGGGCAAGTACTCTAGCCTAATAGACTAGAACAACGAGTAAGTCTAACCTACGTTAGTAGTACGAGTCTAGGTAAATGTACAACATACCTCAGCGAGTGGGAGCCAACGCTGAGGAAAATGAACATACGAACGCAGGCTACTGATATGAAACGGAATGATGCGGTAATTGAGTGATGCATCTGACGGCAAATCGCTATATAATACCAAGAAGCACGACCTGAATACTGATCAGCATTCTCATCACCCTGTGTTGTTCCGTGCTCTGCACGCCGTTTCGACGCAACGGTATTGTTAGTAAGGAGATATATATTCGATCTCTTTATCACCGAGTTGGATGGTAATCTGGTCCTGGAGCTCACTGCATGCGCTAATTCTCTTCGCGCACCACCGACGTTTAAGCAATCCGAAGCACATATTAATCACGCAGTGAGCATGTTCGGGTTGAAGCATGCCAGAGGAGTCTCCGAGAGCTATAATGAAGATGATAATATGGATGGTGCTGTTAATGAAACAGTGAATGACGCTCCGTCCAGTGAGCAGGATCATTGGCTTTGACAAGTGATCTGATTTGTAGCGGGCGTTGCAATTTCTACTTTGTATAACTATGATCTGTCTCATACATCAGATTATGGCGCTCAAAGACAGAGGCTAAACCTGCTCAAGTAGTCACAAATCACAGATAGCCGCTTGCCTTGAGATATTGATTGTTCAATTGATAGCCATCGAGAACAATGATGGACTCACCACCATGTCGCATAGAATCCGCTGAGTAGAACCATTGATATATGACCACAATACCGTCAAGGCTGCAGCGCATTTCAGAATATTCTTAACAGTCTTTCTTCGCCTCGCCCACACCCATTTCTCGGCGCCGACTGCCACATAATGATCCCAACTCGGTTTGCGAAGCCACCACCACCAAAGCGTCACAGCCCAAGGGAATGGATTGAATACCTTGCCTGTGCCGTTCGTGCGCGCCCAAGAGTAACATTGCACGAACACCGAGCGGGAGATTCGTTTTTGCACCTTGGCGTTATATGCATCTGTGGGTGAAGCTTTGATGGTGAATGATGAAGCGTAACCGCTGAGGACCGGCTCTATGAGTTGAAGGATATATCCAATCTTGTGATGAACTTGAGTAATAATACACGAAAAGTACACTGGATTTACTTGAACTTCTTCCACGAACAACGTTGATGTTGGTGTTCCGGTATTTGGTCCTGTAATTAATACGTTGGGCCACAACTTCATGATGGCATGTCCCTTGCGAGCTCACCGGCTAGCAAGTAAAAGTTTGGTATGTCAGGAACTGCAGTCCCGAGGTACGCGGTAGGGCCACCATGCGCATCATAATAGCCTTGGATAGTAGCTCCCTTTAAGCCTCGAACGTGCATTGGGTATCGCTCCTATTTCTGCAGTTAACATCTTATAAAATATTAGATTTGTGTAAGCAGCACTTACGCCGATGAATCCAGTCGCGTATATGATGACATCAAATGGCAACATTTCACCTAAATCCATGTGAGGGTGATGATGTCGTTGACGGCCCATACATACCAGTTTTTGAGATGATACCATTCTCCACTACGTTGGCAATTCCATCGAAGTTCAGTGTCAAATTAGGCCGATGGAGAATATCCAGGAAACCACTGTTTGCGACTGCATGGAATGTAATGAGAAAGAATATATCACAAGTTCAATCACCGCCGACGAACCGGTCCGCTTGCAACCTGGAGCTGTGAACATGTGAGAACAAAGAAGATTCCTTAATTAGACACATACGATAATCGGGTATCATATGATCATGATATCTACTCGGTGCCCTATCGAGGATATATTTCGTCATCGCCTGACAGGAAACGTTGGAACGAATACTCTGAGACTCTCGCAGCCTGCTCACCTCACGTCGTTTCTTGAGGGTTTTGTCACTCGGGCGCACGATAGAAGGGAAATCGAACTACAACAAACGTCAGCGAGCTGAAACTCTGCAACATAGCTGATCCAACCCAGAACATGATCCAAGCACGGTGCAGTCGCATTGCCAGAGGGATGTTGGCAAATATCCATTTCTCGGTGTCGGAGTACGGAATATGTGGCTTAGATATTCTGTTTAGTTGTTAAATCATCGATCATGTTACAAAGAACCTCACTCAAGTGTTGAACCAGGTCGGGGTGCGGATGAAGTTGACTACTTCTACAGATGGGTCTTCAGATATAGATGGCACGAACTGTGCTCTTGTTGTATGTCACCACTGATTACCTGCGTAGAAGTGATCGTGCGACTTACCCGGAGGAGGCATTTCCAATCACTGCAACACGCTTATTCTGCAGGTTTATTGAGTCTGGCCACTGTGCGGAGTGAAACGAAGCCCCTTGAAACTTCCGAACTCCAGGGATCTCGTATGGAATCTTTGGAACCTCTAAAATACCAACGGCAGATATCACGACGTGAGCCACGCTCGACATTCTCTTGCCTGAAAAGACGTCTTCCGTGACGATGGTGTACTGTTGTTTGACATCATCCCACTCGGCAGATAACACTTTTGTGTTGAACGCGATGTGTGGATATAGATTATATTTCTTCGAGAGCTTAACCCAGTAGGCTTGAATCTCCGGTTGAAGGCCATGTGACTTGTTCCAGAATGCGTAAAGGTCTGACGATAAGCTGTACCAATGAATTTGGACATCCGACGAGCATCCCTAGAAGAAACTTTGAAGTAAGCGATATTCCGCAGTTTCAGTCGTTGACCATACAGGATATGTGTTGGCCTGTGTAAAAATTTGTTAGTAGAACGTTAAGTGCATGACAACAACATACCCTCCACACCCCACCGACTTCAGACCCTTTCTCATATATCTATAAAAACACTCAGCGATCATACCACTCATTGCATGGATGCACCCACTGTAAAATCGTGAAATCCGAGCTTAGTTTTGAGAGCAATAGCTTGGGATAACCCGCCAACACTGCGAGCGGATATTTAGTTGTTGTAGAATCGCATCAAAAGTGATACTTACCCGGCGCCAATAATGACGACTCTTCTCTGGAGGTCAACCATGTATGAGATGGCTAGTCTCAAGACTGTGAGTATTCCTTTAATACGTTGCTCACTTAGTACGACAGGCTTTATCGAATGAGGTCATATGGCCCTGTCAAGCCCTATCGCGCTACATTCAGACGCCGGACCAGGAAGTCCGTATCCTAATTACGACTGTGAGATATCTCATAGTCACCGCCGGTCGAAACTCGGCGACATCAAATTGGCTTGGCACTTGACGGGTAATTGCAAAATGAAGTATCTACCCCAGGCCTGTCCTGATGCTGAAGAACTGGCAGCTCAGCGACGTATTTGCAAAAAGTGACGGCGAGACATAAAGTCTCAGGAATCATAAGTACATGATGGAGTTGTTTATTATTTTTATTTTTTGTAAGGCAAAAGACCGGAATTTGAGTATTACTATATATATACGTGCTATACAGTACTTACTGCATGTAGTCCGTTCATCCGTTCTGAATCTTTACAAGAGGTGTCGTCACTAACGAAGTTCAAGGTGGTTATCGCACACTCTAAGGACCAGTTCGCCATCCAGCTCGGTGGTGAAGAGATGGGATACATATATCCTTCAAACTGGTAAACAGTACCATTGCATCGAAATGGTAGACTCAGGCCGGTGACCAGCCCGTTTCGAAATGGTGTGCAGAGCAAAAGTGAAACACAGGTGTAACGATCGGCGGCGTTAGCCGAGAGACGGGTTTGTCGCAACCATTATGGACCATCATTGGTTCTTCTCCAGCAAAGGTTTGAAAAGAACGCCCAGACTCAGATTGTCGCATTTCGATCTTTAGAAGCTTCAGCCTTGGGCAAATTGTCTTGCCAAAGAAAGAAACCCGGGGCAGTGAGCCTCTTCTGGATGGCTTCACTGAACCAGGTGAACCTGGACTTGCCATGACCAATTTTTCGCATCGAGCCGCGTCAGAGCATTCGCTGGTGGCTATCTGGCCCATCCATACCAAGAGTAGTAAAGCTAATTCCTTATCAAATCAGCATGTCACCCTATGTCGCCCTGTCTGGCGTTTCCCATCAATGCGCACGCTGTTTTTGTCCCATATCAAGGCGATTTGCTTGGTCTATCTCTGCAGTCGCAAGGATCTCACTCGAGCCCTAAACCGCCTGAATGGTCACTACTGTTCGCCTCGTATAACAAACGGCGAGATCATCGTGATGCCTCTTGTCCATGCAACGCCCCCGAGAAAACCTACAACGCCTCTTCCACGATTCCAGACAGGCATACTTATGATGTTTGAACTCGCAGAAATCATAGCTTCGATGTCTATATACCCATATATCAATCAGGTATGAACTTTTACAATGGCATGTCATTTTACTGCAATGTCCGTGGTCGATACCGTGACTGAAGCTATCCTCAGCTTGTCAGGGAAATTGACATCACTGGAGGTGATGATGCGGCTGTAGGATACTATGTCGGATTAATTGTAGGTGGAAATGTTGCTTGTCACATTATCATTCCCTCATAGTATTATCGGATATGATCGACAGGATTCTCTGTTTTACCTCGCCCAGGCGCTGACAGTATTGAGCTGGAGTCGGTTGTCTGACCGCATTGGACGCAAGCCAGTGTTATTAATTGGACTGACAGCAGCTTGCATTTCGATGATATGTTTCGGCCTTTCGACAACCTTCTGGAGCCTAGTCATAAGGTTTGCTTCAGCTAAATGAGGTATTGCAATGCTGATATGCTTTCCCTAGCCGCTGCATGTGGGGTGTATTAAATGGCAACACTGGAGTCATGAAGACTGTGATGGGCGAATTGACGGACTCTACAAACATGGCTCAGGGATTTGCCTTGATTCCGATCGTCTGGTCAATCGGAAGCTTTGTTGGGTAAGCGTAATGGTTTGGCTATTGTGATGGCTGCTGATGAAATTGGCACACCAGCCCTTTAATGGGGGGAATGCTTGCGCGTCCACAGGATCACAGGCCTGGATTATTCACTAATCCATTTTGGAGAAAATACCCCTACTTTCTTCCTTGTGTAGTGTCAGCTTCTCTACTCCTTTTGGCCCTTTTCATCCTGTTACACTTCTTAGAAGAAGTAAGCCCCAAATGCTATCTTCCTCAATGCCACGTTATTCACGTTTAGCAGACATTATCAACTAAGCGTCGACCAAGTTTGACATTATCCATATCCGGTGTTTCTCGTGGTGTCGACAGTGATGATCAGGAATCATTTGTACGACAAAACACGGCAAATACGTCCTTGTTGTCTCTGCTCACACCTGCCATTATCATTCCGATCGCAAACTATGCTATGCTGTCCTTCCTTGACATCTCTTTCAGGGCTCTCATACCGCTGTTCCTTTCCACGCCCACCCATCTTGGTGGTATGGGTCTTACTCCTTCTTCTATTGGTTTGTTGCTGGCGTTCTATGGGATCGTGGATGGACTCTTTCAGGCATTGTTCTTGGCCAAAATTGTTGATTGGGTTGGTCCCAAACGTCTATTCTGTGTATCAGTGTCATGCTTCGCACCACTTATGGTCTTGTTTCCGATAATGTCGTGGCTAGTACACACAAGAGGGGTGATTGATCATGCAATTATGTATGCTTTGCTTGGCCAGCTGATTCTGACAGTAACATGGGATATGGCGTTTGGTGCGTGTTACAATGAAACTTGTCGTACCATTACAAATAATCCGCTTACATACAGCTACTGGTTTGATGTTTGTCACAGCTTCCGCCCCTGCGAAGAATGTTCTTGGCGTTGTCAATGGTCTCTCCCAAAGCTCGAGATCGATAGCTTGTGCCCTTGGGCCCGCCTTAACCACTTCGCTCTTCGCATTTTCAAAGAAACACAATGTTCTCAATGGAAATGCAGTATATGTTGTCTTGATTATGCTGTCCGGTGTACTGAGGTGGATGGGCTCGCAGCTGCCCGATGAAATACAAGACAGGGATGATTGAAAGGTCAGTACTTCTGGAGGTTTTTCACCTCAAAATCCATGAATAATAAATACCCAGACACTTCAATAGACCTGTCGGTTTCCGCACAGAATTGTATCGGACGTACCATTCGAGTGCCTGCTGCGCCATTGATCATACTTAATACACGTATACTACTTAAATTATTATTATTGATACTCTTGCTCATTTCTGAGGCATGGTTCAACCTAGATCCTCACGGTTTGCGCATTGCAAAGTGCCCCCATCAAATAAACAAGGTCATGGAATGGCAGGTCTGGGTTACATCCGAGTCAAAATCAATGTAGCACTTCGGTGGTGACTAATAACGGACCTTGCACCGCCACCAAACCGGACTTTGCCGCATCTCCCGAGAGTAGCTCGTCTCTTCGCCTCTCAATATATTTCGACAATGTCTCTCCTGCGTTCTTATAAGCAGGCAGTGTCCAGACGGCCGTTGCTTGCATGTCCAACTTATACGCGCCGCTTCTTTACAGAAACTCAGAATCAGCCAGTTCGCACTGGCGATGCCCCCCAGAAAGAGACCACCCAAATTGCGGAGGTTGCTCATACTGATGTATTGACGGCTGAAGTTATAAGTGGTGTTCCAGGTGTGTTTCAATCAACCGAAACTGATGAAAATACCATGCTTAATGACCGCCAATCCAGCGGAGCTCCGGCATCGCATGGTACGGATCTATCAACCAGCCCGTAACACCATGCAAAGCGGAGCAGGAAAGTCAGAGCGGTGGCGTATTGACTGGGATGTTCTGTTGGGAGCAGGTCGGTGGGAGAACCCGCTGATGGGTTGGGCCAGTTCGTGAGTGATTGTTACTTGAATTTTCTACCTGAAATGGCGTTCATCACTACACAGCGCGGATTATATGCAGGGTACCAGGATGTCATTCAGAAGCAAGGAAGATGCCATGCACTTCGCAGAGAAACAAGGTACGCTTCATCTCTACCTCAGGGTTCATTGCCCTCATTGTCTTTCCTTTAGGTTGGAATTACTATGTGTGCGTATCTCTCACTTTTAACGTGAACCAGACATTAATGAACCACCACAGACAACCACCTCCCACCAAGAAAATCCCTCCGAAGAACTATTCAGAGAACTTTGTCTATAGGCCGAATAAACTACGGATAATGCGCACGAAGTAGACTATTGTGTCCATAGAACTCGCTACTGCATCCGGTCCACACGTTCTGCAATTATAAACTTGCAGCCTTATCCTATAACTGTAAGCTCGTTGCTTACCTGAGTTCCTATAATCAACATAAATACTGTCTGCGATGATTAACCAAGTATGGGCTTTAATTATCACTGCCTTTTGGTTGATGGCGTAACTTTTAAGGGACGATAGTCTTAACTACTTACAATAACGTACTTACAGCTTGCAAACCTAGTAAGTAACAACGATGCATGGATTCATGCAATGCTGGAGCATGTTAGGATGTAGTAGGCAGCTGCATGCTCAGCAGCGGCGCTGATTGACGGATCGAAGTTTGTCATGGTGGAGCCACATGTATGGAGTTCTTTAGAACCGTCCAACTCGGAATTTGGGGACCACAATTCGCTCCACTCCTCAAACACTCCTGTTGTCCTACTTATATATAAGTATCATCATCTGGACCAAGCTGACGTATTTGACATACTGTTACCATCATGGCGGACATTCAGAACAGGCTTTTTTCGAAGGATTATAGGTTTGGTCTATTCCCTCTTGAAGTCTTCAGTGTATATGAACTTAACATCTGATACTGTCTTAGTGGCCTCACCAACCAGTCGGTCATAGCAATTGCATTGGCCGCGGTGTCCGTGACGTCACACGAAGTCATGAAGAGAAGGAGACGCGGACATCACACCCAACCCGAGGAGCTTGGAAGTGTCGAGTCTTGGGAGTTTGGCTAGTGAGCACACTCATCGTTTCCTTGTTGTCTTCTGATTGATAATCGAATTTCTAGCTTGTATCAGGGTCGTTCATGGGCACGGTTTGTCGCTCGTTGCTCGTGTTCTTTCTCATTCTGATAGTGGTAACAGGAATCCTTGTCCTCCGACGCCGAAAGGCTGGCCGTTATCCTGGGTCAAGGACAGCATCACCTTTCCCCAAGCGAAGCTCAATGAGCTCAGAGGAGTCGATGCAACGTTGTATGTGCGTTTCCTGCGCGGGACCCGTGAGTGCTTAAAGCGTGCACTTGATTCGTATCCGCTGATTTCTGTCGTCCAAAGTACTTTTTGTCCTCGTCCATACATTTACAACCACTCTTATCCTCCTTCCGATACATGTTCACTTTTCTTCGGATGACGTTTCACCGCAGTCAATGACAAGAGCATCAATTTCTTCACTCGTAGAAACTCAGCAAGGTCGCTCCCTACTCTGGATTCATATTTGTCTCCTCTTCTGGATCACGCTTACCTGGATGTTCAATCTCTTCTACATCTGCGATGGAGCGTTCAGATTACGAGCAGCGAAAATAGAAAGTGCCATACACAGCGTGGAGTCTGATACCATGATCGAGAGGGAGGCGCAATATCATCCCCATCCTCACCCACAATACCCCTTCCAGGATATACCATCCCTTAACACCGACCAATCTAACTGTGGTCTGCGTCTGCGTACCGTGATGGTGACCAACATCCCGGTACAGCTTCGCTCAGAAAAGGAGCTCAAGGAGTACTTCGAGTACTACCTGTCGCGGTCTCTCGACAAGCCTTCTGTTGGTTTGTCAGCATCGACTCAACCTGGTCTATTAAACAAATTGTTCGCTTTTGGTTTCAATCGAGCAAAGCGCATTCCGGAGAACATAGGTATGTCTGCACGCGAAACTGCGAGTGGGAGCCAGGAAGGAAGCATTGGAGCTCCACTTGGTCAAGTTTCCGGTCTAAACCTGGAAAATGTGCCTATCATCGACCGAGTTGTCATTGCACGACGAATGACAGAACTGGCGTCATTGCTGGAACGGCGCGAGGAGATCCTCCGTCGTTTAGAGGGCGCACATATCAGATTGGCAAAGAAGGCACTCTTAGCGGTGTACAGTGTAGAATATAGACACGGTTCAAGGGAGGATACTACCGTGCCCAAGCGCGCTAGGACTTCAGATGTAGAAAACGAGTATAATCAAAACCACATCGGACACCGGAACAATGATACAGACTTACTCGTTCGGACGCTCTCACCATTTCTGGTTGATTACGAGTTGACCAGCAAGTTTGTGCTCCCAAGGCGCAAACTCATTTTGAAGACGGAGGGTGCGTCTTACAGAATTTAGCGGCTACCACGGGCTGACAGTGTCAAAGTGGATCCGGTGACGGACAGCATCGATCCACACAAGACAATATGGGATGCACTTCTTAGTTTGCCACGAAACATCCTGGACCCATACCAGCCGTTAATCCACCTTTCTGTCTTTTTTCGTGGGAAGACTGTGCCAAGCATTGATTATTACACTGCTAAACTCCACCTCCTTACATCGTTGATAACACAGAACCGAGCGCGGGCTGCTACGGAATACGACGCTTTGTCAACAGCGTTCGTAACCTTCAAAGATCCGGCAGATGCAAGGAAGGCATGCAATTACTTAGCAGTGCATCCTAATAACCCACTTGCATGCCTTGTGACGATGGCCCCACAGTATGAAGATATCGATTGGACGAGGGTTATGAGGTCGACCTACCAAGTGGAAATTCTCAAAGATTGGGTAGTAAACATTGGGGTCTGGTAAGTGCTGATCCGCTGTTGTATGACCACGAGGGGTCGCTGACTATGTCTCAGGGGATTCACGATATTTTGGGTTTTTCCAGTGTCACTATTCGTTGGCCTTGTTTCCATTCAAAGCCTTTCGACGTTCTGGCCGAGTTTGGTATGTGTGATCCTTCTTTGGCATCTTCTGTGCTGAACATCCGAGTAGTACAATTATCTATCCAGTCACCCTTGGGAGGAAGAGATCATTCAATCATTCCTTCCGACTGTCCTTATCTCACTACTCGCGATTCTCATTCCACCCATTCTTCTACTCATTGCGAAGAAAGCCCATACAATCATCACTCTTTCCGTAATGCACGACACGATCATGACCCGTTACTATAAATTCCTAATCGTCAATGTTTTGGTGTTTTTCTGCGTGGGAACCGCTGCACTCCAGTCTTTCCTTACTTCGTTCAAGAACGTGTCCGGGAGTGGCATAATAAATACTGTCGCTAGTAGTTTCCCGTCAGCCGGACCTTTCTATGTTGGATGGCGTAAGTACAATCCTTCGACATTTTGCAGTGAATTGATGGGTTCTACTTGCTTGCAGTGATCTTTACCACTGCAATTCATGGAGGCTTTGAGCTTATGTTGTGTAAGCATCTATCACTTATGGTATTGCATCTCGTTCTCACGTTGAGGTTTGCAGTTGGTGTAAATTTCTGTGGTGTCATATTGAAGATCGTCATGATATTGACATCCCTTGCTGTAGTTGCCTTTGTTCTCTCATCCCTCCACCAAGCGACATGTGACTCCGAGGAAAAGAGCTACTGGCATTCGCCCACGAACATTCAATTTCTATTGTGAGTTTAATATTTTGCGCAGCGAGGTTTCTTACAGTGTTTCCGATGCAGACTGGCTACCAAACCATCTCCTGGTCATTCACGTGTTACTACTTTTCGCTCTGCTTAACCCACTTGTCATACCCTTTGGGTTGGTCTATTTCTCGGTTGAGACTGGTTTGTTGTTCATCTGGTCCACGATGGTATCCATGCTGACCAAACCATTTTCTAGCTGTTGTAAAAAATCAGGTATGTCACATCACGTCCTTCACAAAGCTAGACCTACTCAGCTGGGCAGTTGCTACATGTTTATGCGAAGAATTACGAGTGCAATGGCCAAATACTGTTGATCCGTATCCTTCGTTATTCATTGGATGGTATGATATTTATAAGTATCTGCGCACCCGAACGCTGTTGATGTATTTCCATCTATAGGATTGATGCTATCTCAAGTCCGTTCTATTCTCTGTTATCCACTGTACGATCAACTGATTTTTGGCTTAGTTCGTATTCCTGGCATACATGGCTGTGTTGCGGATAACTGCCAATGTGGTGCTATCGGGTATCTTATTCGTCTTCACCGCGATAGTCAAGGTGATGTGCGTGCATTTTCATCTTCACATCAACCTCTGCTCTAATGAAGGAGTCACGATCAGCATGACCCGAATGTGCCGCGCCAAATTCGAGCAAGATGATACTGAGGAGGCACAGGTGGTCTGCAGGACGGGCACGGGACAATGTGAAGGCAGCCCTGAAAACCAGATTATCCCGTCAGACCATCCTGGTAGTGCTAAGAGCGTAATAGCTGGCGTTGATGACCACTCTTCGAGAATCCGGACATGGCGCTTACCAGCCTGGGTGAATTTCTCTTATTCGACCGTTCCTCAAAGACTTCGACCGCACGAGCGGCGTAAGCCGAAATTGTCCAGCCCTCACGCCCGTTCGGTCTCGAGGCCACATTCAGTAGATGAGAAAGGGAAAACAACATTGACCTCGGCCCAAGGAGAACCATCTACTGCCATTCTGGACAGGACAGCTGAATCCCCACTTGCTGAGCAGC
The DNA here is from genome assembly GCA_016758765.1 of Suillus cothurnatus. Taxonomy (NCBI): domain Eukaryota; kingdom Fungi; phylum Basidiomycota; class Agaricomycetes; order Boletales; family Suillaceae; genus Suillus; species Suillus cothurnatus. The sequence continues at coordinate 523,459 of JABBWL010000025.1, read as the reverse complement.
AGCGACAGCCTCCAGTACGCATCTCAACTTCTCTCGTACAGCGACATCCACCTCTTGCATCGTGGGATGATGAACCCCATCATGACATCCCTTATGATAATCCTTACTACACACGACCTATCACTAATGCCCTATGGCTCCCAAGAAACCCGCTAGGTCTTTTGGACCTAAATGATACTGTTGATGTTTACCAAGCTTTAACAAGTGAGCCTGGCACTGGTGATGTGGGTCACTGGTTTGGTCCCGGCTCTTCCGTATCCCCCGTATTTCAGCTGCCCAGCTCAGTGCCTGGTGATGAACAACCGTCCATCCTTGTAACTAGGCAATACAGCGGCAGTGAAGATATTGATCTTCCTGAAGGAATCAAGTCCCGCGTCGTCACTATTGATCAAGAGGTTGATGTGGAGTCCACAAGGCCACGCCGTCCATCCTTGTTCTCTCGGCATCGCTCGGGTAGTAATGTCAGCATGAAAAGTGGCGACCGCGCATCCCGAGGCCTTCCAGGTCGATCACAGATCATGGACGGCAGTCGCCCCGAATTCTCTCACAAGTCATCTTCCGACAACGCACCAAAATCCTTTCGTGAAAGGGCATCTTCGTACCTCCCGCCACCTAACCTTCACTCCCAATCTCAGATTCGTGGCCTTGACCCCGAGTCTCGACCAGATCTACACGCACAGGCTGAATTTGCGCGTTCCATGGCATCAATTGTAAGGTTTGGTGGCTCGCGGGTGTCGTTGTCACACCCCATCGATGTGACTCCTCAAGAAGTTGACGCGACACCTCGAGAAGCTGTTGTGACAACTCGGGAAGCTGTCGTAACTGAAGCAATCGCGGAAGAACACTTGGCGACGGAGGAACGGTTGAGAAAGGAGCATGCAGCTGCTGAGTCAAACCACGGGTGGACGAGACGGTCTCGATTTACATCTTGGATTTATGCCAAGGTTCGTTGACAGATTGAGTTGGACTGATTGTTATTTCGAACTTTTGTGGAATCGACATATTATGTGATGCCCAACAAAAGTGTACTTAGTGCTCACCCCTGGGAAGTCCTGTTTCCGCATGAAAGGTCAAGTATAAGCCCAAACTTTGCGCGCATGATTGCTTGATGTTAGAGCTAGAGAACAACGCTGCATTGAGCGCTTGGGCATCGGCATAGACGCGCAACGCATCTTTGATGGCATTATCCCAGTTGAAACACGAATTTCTATATTTTACACACTTTATATATCTCTTTCTAATTTTGTATTATAATTCTATGCATGCTTCTTAATGCATGGCCCAAATGGCAGGACAAAATAATAATCGATGAAGTTCTAGCGCAAGTGTGAGATGTACCGTGTACCGGTGACCGGTAGTACACTGTACATATTCGTGTTTTGAAAGAGTCGCATATATTGAGTAGTGAAAGAAAGCAAAGAGCATCGCGAACCACGGCGGAAAATCTGCTGTCAGAACCCTGCCTCGTCCGCATTTTTCGTTACTTCTTCAATCATCTTAGAACCAATGGAACGATTTACAGGTGTTCCATAGTACTGACTGGCCGATGGGCTCGCTGCAATAGAGCCAGGAGTGGTTGAAGAGTCGCTCTTGCGTTGCAAAGAGCACTCAACAGGAGATTGCGCAGTGGTATAAACCTGCTTGACAAGGGGAACTGCGGGTACCGCAGAAGGGGTCGAAGGGGGACTAGGAAAGCGTTGTTGCATCTCCAGAATGGCTTTAACGGCCAGGGATGTGGTAAGACCACGGTTTCCGATTTTAATATCGGAGGACCCGTACTTATAGATCCACCCGACTTCCCAGCCTCCATCTTCACATTGCAGAGGAAGCAAAGCACGAAGATCAACGTCGTTGCGTAGTCCAAAGGAAGCACAAAGCCGGAGGCGCATGGCGAGCGCTAGGGCGTCACCATCAGCCCCTATGCGCTCCTGAATATGTTCGATCAGCAGCGGCTTTATGTAGGCTGCTAAGTAGACGTCGTTGCTGATTTCAAGCAGCCGACCAAGGAAATAAAGAAAGCACTCCGGGGTCGCATAGTACCGTGTACCATCGAGATAAGCTCTATGCAGGAGCACCTCGTGTATCCAGTGTAGGGTACGATTGAGCTGGTGGCCACGTCCATAAGAATAGAACAATGTGAGCGCGTTGACGCAAACGACCGGATCAAACCGAGGTCGGCGGTGATCAAAGTATGTCTGCGATTACCGGGAGGTTGGCCAACGCATTGGAAATAATGACTAAACGCACTTACCTGAATAATCCCATCATCATCAATGTAGTCAAGCATGTCATCCATGATGGAGTGTGCTACGTCTTCAGGGCTGCCCATTACAGTCAACCCAAGGGACGTGGTATCCAGGTCAAAAGGAAACTCTTCAGTAGTAAGCAATGGTTTTCCTGATAACAAATCAGCTGCTGGATAAGGGTGGTAAACATTTGGTATATACCCTGAAAGAAATTCCACGTCCGATGTGTATCAGTCAAATTGACGAGATCCCTAACATGCTGTTCAATGAGTGTAGGAAAAGAAAGGTAATCGTCTCACTGGTTCTCAGTCGCCTCCAGTATCAGGAGCTGAGCGAAGTTCTCCCGTATGAAAACGCCGCTGTCAGTTACAGACAGGAGGTTCTTTGCATTCACGGTCAAGTATTGTCTGCCCCTTTCGACAGGATCTCCAAGTAGGTTATAAAGCGCGCGGACGACTTTACGGTGATCGTCAAAAACGATACCATGCATTCCAAGCGAACGCGCGGAGAGGACATTCTCTATTTTATCATCCACAAAGATGGTGCGAGAGGGATCAGCCCCTGTGCTCGAAATCACTGCCTTGTAGAAGCCAAGGTTAGGCTTCCGCTCGCCCACGCCGGCGGAGGTGAAAATGTCGTCGAACAACGACCAATCAGCAGGTTTGGTACGAAGAACTTCATAGTCAGGCGCAGAAATATTTGACATGGCAAAGACATGTAGCATCCCATCTGAGCGTGCTTTGAGGTGTCGAATAACCGATATGAGCTCTTCGTTGGACTGCAGAGAGTCACGAGCATCTTGGAACGCACGGCTAACCTCTGTGGGGTCTACAGAGAATTCGCCGCCGACCCTAGTATAACACTCAGCCTGGGAAATCCTCCCCCTCTCGTAGTCAATCCATGTGGGAGATGAAAGAATTTTATGTAGAGTGATTGGGGATATGGAGGTTTTGGTCTGCGGGGACCAAGAGAACAAAACATCACCAATGTCGAAGATGAGAGTGGTGTAATTCGAGGTAGATGACATCAAGATCAGTTAGGACGGGGTACAATAGAGTATATTCCCCCACAGATAGCTATTTGAATGCTTGGAGATAGTCCGAGACCGAAGTGGTGAGCTGCTCTGTGCCTAACTGTAACATTAGCAAACCTCTGTAGATTTACAATCGATGTCGCAATATACCCTGTTCACGTTATTATTCGGACTTTCTAGTTTCCGGTGTCTGGTATTATACCCTGATACCCTGTTCATGTTATTCATTCAGACGTTTCTGGTGTCTGTATCACCTTGTTCATGATATCATTTTGGCCTTTATGTAAGTTTTCCAGTGTCTGGTATTTATACCCTGTTCATGTTGTCATTCGGACCCTTGCGGTATCTGGTACTATACCTTGTTCATGTTATCATTCGGGTTCCAAGGTGTCTGGATTATTCAGACCTGGCGTCTGTGGAAACCCACAGTAAGGCGGCGAAAAACACTAGAACGATTCGGGCGAGAGATTTATAAATGGGCAATATGATGGTAAGTAAGAGACCCGAGTCCGAGGACTCCGAGATAAACAAGATGAAACGTAAGTGTGGGTAATTTTCACGTGACTGATAACGTCGTACGTAAGCGCTTAAGCATCTGGCTTACAGGCTTGTACTAAGTATTCCGACTCTTCCGGTGTCTGCTGTTCAACGATCAAAGCCTGTAATGTTTAAACCAAGCGCATTAGTCATTGTCGATCGAGGATACCACTTCCACGAAGCAGTGGGGAGTCCTATGAATACGTCGAGGAACAGGAACGATGGTCGTACATGCAAGGCGGCATGTCCCATGTGAGGCAATTTAGGAGTGATGTTGACAGCGAAGAAAAATGGCACCGCTAGGAATGTACAATCAGTAATGCGAATGTCTCAACGCTCAAACCGATTGTTTTTGGGACGGTATTTTGCTTAGGAGTAGCTATCGCCGCTGCCTATAGAAGCAAATCTAACAGGGAAGACAGAATGCATAATGACTGTGACAATCACCTTGCTTGCAAGGTCATATGGCATGCGACAATGTGTGTGGTTTTTCTGCCAATAATAAACAATAATAAACATCAATAAACTGTATTGTGCTCTGTTTCTACCGTCACATTGAAGCCATTTGCTATGTCTCAAAAGCTTGATTCTGCGCTTGACACCTTATCAATGAAAGAGATAATTTCTGCTACAGGTGATGAAAAATTGGGTCGAGCAGAAAAACGAAAGCGAAGTGACTTAGTTGCTAGCATGCAGCACCTCCCTGAAACTCATCCGTCCATTTTGCTTGCAGTGCACAATAAGGTGACATATCTCGATTTTGCCTGCCATTCTCCATCTACCAATTTCGAAAACGCATTTGAACACCTCACTGTCAAGGAAATTCAGTGTGCTATTGCTGAATTCAGACTTCCATATGCTGAAAAGTGAACTCGCAGTACTCTGCTGGAGTCTATCCGACACTCTTCAGTTCTGCAAACTGCAGTGCTATTAGCCGCAGAGCTAAAAACCGCACGAAGACAAGATGACGAAGAAAGATTGTTGAAAAAAGCATGTTTGCAACGAGAGGAGGTTTCTTCAAAATCATTATTCCTGGAGGAGGTGGAAGACTGTGCGGAACAAATGTTTAACCCGTTTCATAGACTGTACCGGCAATGCATCTTGTCGGCTTATAATATGCGTCGCCTGCGCTGGCGAGTTTTCAGCGTCTGAAGCAGTTGCTATGATAGAAGGTGACTGAGTGTATACCCTACTATCATCACCTGTTTCAAGAGCAGCGTTCGTTTCTTGTCCTGATTGAATGTAGACATGATTGGTGCCACGACATTGATGCTCTACTACATTTCAATAGTTAAACAGTGTAATTGTTCAAATGAAATGAAAGAAAACACACTGAAAATAAAGGCACATTGATTGTCAGAAGTTCTGAGGAATTCAAAAATGGTAGATTCCATGGTGGTACAATAGCAAGTTTTCTTAGGAGTTCAGCAACGCTGTCACATGACTGAGAAAGCGTGGCACCGGACAAGCAAGGTGAAATTCGGCAACGCCGAACCCTAGTAGTGCAAAATTGCGATGTTGTGTGTGTAATGTGGCAAACACTATGCTACTGAGCGCTGACTCAACCAAAGGATAGGAGCAACAGTAAATTCCTTTCTATCAGGGAGTTAAATATTGATGCACACAGACAACTTGCTGCTGTCACTTACCAGCATCACCCGAACCAACTCAGGACCTCTGCTGTGCTCCTGACTGCGCTTTGGAGTAGAAATTATAGACCGCTACATACACAATAAATGCTATTAATACGATTCCAAGCCTTGGAAACATGCTAGAAGACACGGTACGGTTCGTAAACACAAGGTGTTTCCGCCATGCTTCCCTCTTCGCCCATGGGTCACGAAACAAAGGTGGATTAGACATTACTGAACCGCAGATGAAGCTCAAAATTTTATTGAACAACATGTTCAACTTGGATACTCATTAGAAACTAGAAAGTTATCTGTTATCGGCTTGTTCAGCTGTGACTAGATTGAATCTCTGTATCAGGGGCAGACACAGGTTTAATCCGACGGCTCGGCCAGTACCGCCAATGGAGACGGGGTCATTCTAGAAGATGATCACAAGGCTCTTGATTCTTACTGAACTCCGCGGGTACTGGTGATGCACTTTACCATGAGCTTCCACGTAATTCAGGCAAAGACAAATAGATTGTCAGAGATTGAGAAATACGGGCAACATGTGATGATACAACGACAACTGACAATTGCAAGACAATGTGGCATGCTCCAATACTCAGATGATTTACACGAGTCCTACAGCGACTCTTGATTAACATCAGATTATCATGGAATATTATTAGAAACAAACCGATGACACCACAGGCAGCTCGTCCCCCTGCATTTCCGGTCTTGAGAGACTCCTCATTATTGCCTTGTCCCAAATCGTCGATGCCCTACACAATATATCAGAAATGGAACCACGTCCAATATGAAAAGGCACCATACCGCATGAACAACGACAGCGCGTCTAACAAACGGAAATGAGTTTCATACCATTGAGCACGGATCTATATATATAGCTTACCCAACTATGCTCGTGGGGCCATTCAAGGAAATGAAACTGTCCTTGAAGGAAATGGTAGCTGTGCCATATTCGTCGCTCTCAATGTTCCCAAGGTCGCCAACATGCCTGACAGAGTCTGAGGGAGCACCATGACTCTTACCGTATGGATTGAAGTGCGACCCAGTAGAAACACAGCCATCACTGAGGTCTCCTAGAGAGCTATTGATATAATTTGAGTACTTGACCTACTTCGTGAACCTGAATACTTACTGGACATGGAAGCCACGCTGAGAAGAAGGGTCGAGGTTTTTGATTTCTCCTGAAACTTTGACTGGCCCATCAGCTGAGGACTGCTCAAATGTGATAGTGCCAGAGACTGGTGAGTCGCCTTTTAGTACCACGATCGCCTGCGCTTTTTGTTAGTCATGATAGCGGAGAACCATTGACAACACACCTTTTGAACGATTGTGGCCTCCGATGGCTTGAAGAGCCAGGTATAACCGAAAAACAAGACTACAGCAACAACTGCTGCAGTAAAAAAGATAGGTTTCCTAGATTGTTTTTGAGGGTATGTGTTCATGGTGGGCATGGACTGAAAGTCACGTTGAGGCATTATTAACGAGGCATTAATTTAGTAAGGCACAACTTTCGGCCCGTCGGAGCGCTCCGGAGTGGACCGGTGTGCAACTTCAACTTGGTTCATGTTCTACGTGATCAGTGAACTCAATGACGTCACTTGAGTTGCTCCAAGATCGAGACACAAGCTCTTGGTCTCCACCCAAAGTCTATTCGTGTTGAAATCGGCATAGAACATATTGAGTACGTAATAGTATTTACGTACAGGCCTCGTGGTTGTCGCCAACTTCAGGATCCAGAAGACCAGCTCCTCCTCCACTTCCATAGTAGTCGTGTTATTCAAACCGGATTATATATAGCGATGCACAGAATGATAACACTAAGCAGACACAACAAGGAAAAAAAATTGCTAACGTACTATGTAACTCGGTAATAAATGCGAAAAGTCATGAGAATTGCAACAACGCACTCCCCAATACCCCTTTCATATCACCAACGGAGAAAATATTGTATATGATGCGTGGCATGTGCTGCGCTTCAGCGAGCCCGGAGGGTTCGACGAAGGAAGGGGATAAAAGGAGCACGTTTCTGCTCGGCTACTTAGAAAAATAGATACGTTGTGATAAAAACGCCAAGCGCGATAATAACAACCACCTGTAGTGGAACGCCTTCCTGGTGGATAACACTATCGTGCTCCACCATGGTACCGACGTCAGATCCCGCGTACGTCTCTCCGTCGTCTGAGAGCGCTGATGTATGTCTCCTCCGGAAGTCTGAGGGTGCGATGGAAGTAGGTGCGATAGACTCTGGCGCTAAAGAGCTAGGATCCGGCACGGCCGCAAGAAGATCCCGAAGTCGTTGTATCTCGTCCTGAGCTGCGATATATTTCGCTTCCAACTCTTTATTAATTGAAGGCACCCGAGCAACTGGAGGAGAGGGGGGCGGTGAAGGCGAATGTACATTGACGTTGACAACGCCGACTCCGCCACTGGTAGACCTCTGGAAATCGAGTTCCTCCCGATAAGAACCAGCCTCTTGAGAGCTATTCACTTCTCGCTCTGGTGCAGGTGGTGTGGCAGAGCGCTGAGGTTGCACGAGTTGTGCAGCTTGAACTGCGTCATCATAATGGAATTCTGGCATAGGTGGAGTACGGCGTGGCTCTGGATCCCTAAGAGTTGCATAGTTCTGTAGATAGTGACGTGTTCAGTACTCGAATGCTCCCATGCAGTCAAAGCACTCACAGATGGCCCACCAACGGGCTCTGGAAGAGGGCGAGAAGGCATAGGGGGCTCCACTTGTCCCTCCTCCTCCTCTTCAACAGTTTGTCCTTCGGGCGGGAGGTATACAACACGCAGTTTTTGTTGGTAAACTCTCCACTCGTCTCCAGCGCCTGCTTGCGCATTCCACTATGGACCAATATGAACATGAGAAAACGATATGCACTAAGAAAAACTTACGAATTCCTGTAAATCTTTATTCTCCTTTTCGGGTGTGATGAGGGTACTTTGGATTAGGAACTTGTCCTTGCACTTGGACGACAATGGTGGTTCGTCTTTCATCGGTTGTAGCATTACTGTTGAAGATGTAATCAAATTCGCACATGGATCAAACACGAGGCACATACCGGAGACATCGACACTTTCACCAGGTTCTATCCTACCAGAGTTTGGTCGTACGCAGTATAACTATGGGGTCTATAAGCAACCCAAATATCTTCCTCCATATCATTCTTCTCACCTTGGGTGCTGTAGTCTTAACTTTGAATGCTACTGGCTGTGCATTTTTATTATTGATAGTTAGAACTTGCTTGACGAGCTGCGTGAAAGGTCCTAAACGAAAAAATATGAACTGTTCGACGGGCGCTTGTCGTAGAAAGTGAGAGAAGACGCACTATTGAAACCCAACGCGTTGTTGGGAATGAGATGGACAGACATAGTTAGGAGAAGTGCGCAACGAAGGCGACAGTGGATATGAGGGAGGTGAACGGTACGTATTCGTTTGGTCGGAGTTGAAGTTCTAGTGTATCCACCTTTATTCCATCCGCGGCGAGGATCACACAAGGTCAAATAAGCAACTCGTGGACTGTGCGTGCTCGCCACACACCACGACGCACTCTCACCAAACATGCATTTATCTGCTCATAAATCATATTAAAGCGTCATCAGTCCTAAGCACCCGCGGCGCTGATGGTATGCTCGAGGTAGACGAAAGGGTTTCTATCTTCACCTCAACAGGCTCAAAACTCACTGCATCACAGCCGTTAATCGTATTTGCAAACCTGCCTTGACTATTTCACCGCGCGTTTGCATGCAGGCGCAGCAGGCGGTGACTCATCTCGCCTCTAGGTCGCATCTCTGTTTACTTCAAGCGGCTTACACCGTCCTGAAACGGTAAATACTTGTCTAAGTCCTCTGTCAGTGGGAACAAAACTCAGCATTTGACGCGCTGTAATGACAGTAACCATAGAATGAGCTTGTCGGCAGTCAGTGTGGCGAGGCTGTGCTTGCAGTCCAATCAAATGATTCAGTATCGGCGTCAATTTACCACAGGCTGCCACTAGCTGCCACTCCATATGACAGTGGTGAATCCACGGAGTCTGGATAATAGTCAAGGCAGTGCCGAGGTAAATCCGGTTGCATTTGAATTGATGAAAAGCATACTTACCAGAGCCAGCCTGACATGCCACTAGTGACGAATCTGATCAAGTGAAGTGAAGGGTGGGTTATGGGCACACGGGAAACACTGCATATCAAAAACAGCTGGGGATCGTTTGCTAGAATGTTCCTCGGGGATATCTAAGCCTGGACATATTTCATAACTTCAAGATACAACAACAAAACTTGGTTCGTACTACGATCATCATGTTTACCAATTGGATTGCTTCAGTATTGCGTGAACGAGCCAAAGGTCAGCAACCTCCTTCACTTTATCTATGGTCTCTTTGAGGGGACCTGAGCTAACAGCCTCCCAGTGTGCCTGTGATCAATAAGTAGGTGAATCGGAGGAACTGATGTTAGAATCACCTCCACACTCTCCCATCCTAACACGCCGTGAATTACGTTGGGCTTCTCATTGACAGGCGCCCAGCTCGAGCCGTAGAAATTAGGTGTTCCTTCAAGTTGGGCCTCCAATTGTGTGACGAGGGGCTGAAGCTGGTCCATACTGACACCCTCCTTGAGAGTGAAAGTGACAAATTCTGTCACTGGGGCGGAAAAGATCCGGCTAGTGTCGGAAAAGTTGACAGCCATACTGATAGGTTTGCTCGCAAAAACTTGTCGAGTGGCAATTGCTTGTGTGGCCTTGAAAGAGTCTGTCCCACGATGTACATTATGCGCATCCTGGGAGACCCACTCTGCCAGTAGTCAACGCGATTGGACTTATTATGTCGCAGATTTGACCTACCGAAGACCCAGAATGCATTGCTGGGATCCTCAGTCTCGAACCCAATGTATGCCCTTAAAGCGATCAACGATAAGCCAGCATGCTTCGAGGATGACTCTAGTATTCACTTCAAAAGCCCTTCAAGAGTTTCTCCTGAACTTGTGGCCGTAAGCTCAGCAATCATCGGCGAGGGATCCTTGATGTAGGACGGAGAGGCCTTGAAGTACATGATCTCTGTGGCAGGCGCCATGATGATAGTAGTGTATAACCTGGTACTAATGATGGATCGATCCGCGCTATAACCGCATCCATCTCACGGACATCGAAATATTTAGGGGTCTACCCGTACCCACCCGGGTCAGAACATCGCTGGTGCGGATTAATTCGTGGGTCGACCCGCAGGTGACCAAGTATATAATGTACAGAACAGTGGAAACGAGGATATAAATATGTCAGCCAAGGTCAGTCGATACCAGACAACATGTCAACCATCCGTCGATAACAAAGTGAACTGAGCTGAAATGTTTCTACAACGAGATCAGCAGTGACTAGTGATAGTACGAGCCTCGCAATACATCTCACCGAAAACTGAATCTTGACATTTTTGAATGTCTCGTAGTAAATGGTGTTGATGACATGCGAGACTGCGCGGAGAAGCCACCTCAAGTCATCAGGGTGTAAGAGTTTCACCTGTTCGATAAAGCAGAGATGATCGACGACCAAGTGGAATGGGCGTTTATTGACTACGCATCACACCACTATCAATAGACGATGAGCCTCCGCTGTATATTTCGAAACTGATCGAGTGAAAGTTTATTGTGTGCCTGTAAGAATCAGGCCCTGACAATGAGACACCATGGGACTCAAATCGGCTCGATGCACTCTTTGATGCCTCGGAATCGATTAAGATTTTCGTTCCTTGTGTAGCATGCATGCGCCTGCAGTGATATAGCTTATAGTCGACAGGATCAGCGCGGCACCTAAGAACAAACTCAAGATAATCAGCACTGCCATCACCTTTCACGCGATATTTCAAGGTAATGAAGTGATCATAAGCGGCAGAATTCCATCGATTCTTGGCTACTGCTGAAAGGGCCAGTGAGTCCACGAATCAAACAATGAAGGGAGGCGATATAGACATTATCTCGTCGTGTCCCAGACATTAAGATTTGTGGCCTTGGCTTTCGATGTTCGAAGTTTTCAGTGGGAGACTGTAACACGGGAGCCAGCGACACCGCTGTGCGCTTGCGGCTACGCGTGTTTTTGGCCAGCGAGGAGTCGAGCTCAAAAACATCGCTCGATGGTGTCCTTGGAGAGGTGTTACGGTCCGACATGGGGGAATCAATGCCAGTGTGAATGTTCGCGACTTAAGAGTCACTTGTGCCATCTATGCTACGTGGACACTGGAAACGGTAAGCAATATGCATAAGTAATAGATCTGAGACACTGGTTGACGTCGCATAGAAAGATAATCCATCGATTACTATCAATTATGGAATGAAAGAAAGCAAGGTAATTAACCAAACAACCACTAACACAGGACTTTAAATATTCAAGGCGGTGACACGTTATGAGCACACTGTAGCCTAACACTGCCAGTGCATATCGAAAACAGAGGAACGTTTGCCAGAATGTTCCTCGGGGATATCCAAGACTGTACAAATTTCATGACCTCAAAGTACCTTCCTATATAACAACAACGACAAAGTTTGGTTCGTACATCATCAAGTTCGCACTTCGTACTGCGTCAGGATGGCGTGGACAAGCCAAATGTCAGCAGCCTTCTTCACTTCATCGATGATCTCCTTGAGAGGACCTGAGCTAACAGCATTCCAGTGTGCCTGTGACCGATAAGCAGGTGAATCGGAGGAACCAATGTCAGAATTACCTGTACGCTTTCCCATCCTAACACACCGTGAACTAGTACGTTGGGCTTATCAACGACGGGCGCCCAGCTCGAGCCGTCGAATTTGGGTGTTCATTGAAGCTTGGCCTGAAGCTGTTTGACTAGGGGCTGAGGCGCGTTCCATGCCGACACCCCTCTCGAGAGTGAAAGTGACAAATTCTGTCACGGAGGCGGAAAAGATCCGACTAGTGTTGGAGAACCCGGCAAATGTATGGGTAGGTTTACTCGCAAGGACTTGCCGAGCAGCTGATTGTGTAACCTTAAAAGTGTCTATCTAATGATGTGTCATGCGCGAACTTGGAAGTCCACTCTGCCAGTAGTTCAACACGATTGGACTTAGTATGTCGCAAATTTGGCTTACCGAAGACCCAGAATGCATTGTTTGGATCCTCGACCTCGAAATCAAGGTATGCCCTTGATCGATCAACGATCAGCTAGCATGCTTCGAGGGTTTTTGAGTGATTCACTTGGAAAGCCCTCTAATTGTGGTCGCTGAACTTTTGGTCGCAAGCTAAGAAATCAATCGAACGGGATTCTGGAGGTAGGACGAAGGTGTTCTAAAGTACATGATCTGTGTGATGGGTGCCATCGGATGAGAGGTGATTGAGAGGACGCTGGGCAGAAATCACTATCACTCAGTTTAAGTATCGATGATAGAAGCGAGCCAGGTTCGGCCTGAGACACTTTTTTGGATTCAACAGAACCAACTTGAACATGTTTTTAAACAATAATGGTGAGAAGAGCGGTCAATTGTCTTCCTTCTTCAAGGTCTGGTTACGGGAGGCTTGGGCAATGTGCGATAGAGTCGAGTGTAACCGCGATTGAGAGAAGGGCACGATTCATGAAGGCACTTTGGATTCGAGGGTACTAATTAAAACATTGACGTCATCGCCGCAGTATAACTTGAACCAACGCCAGCGGCTATGTGCGTCCAGTACTTGGTTGCTGCACCTTAGACGTGATGACGAGCAAAGCGATGAAACCCCGTCAGGCTGCTGTAATCCCCCAGTTCACCTCAAAAGATTACTCTTCTTTTTTCCTCGCAGGTATGTCTGATAAGGACTATATCTCCTAATATGCAATTCTGAAAACATCCATGTCAGGAGCGCTATGCTGCACGTAAGTCTCCCCAATGATTCTACAAAGGTCACGCATTAATACAGATGAAGGATCACCCACGGTGCAATGACTCGTGAGGCGCATTGTTTTTAGCCTAGTTTTCTTTTGTGCTTATCTTGTAACCCGCCGTTCACTCCTACAGCTGTTGACGTCGTGAAAACGCGTATTCAAATTGATCCCGCGTACAAGAAGCTGAATATGTTGACCGGAACGCGTTATGTGATCGCGACAGAAGGTCCCAGAGCTCTCCTCACAGGTTTCGGCCCAACTGCAGTTGGTTACCTTATACAAGGAGGCGCAAAATTCGCTGGTTACGAGTACTGGAAGAAAACAGCAGTCGAGTCCGCAGGTGGCCCGGAGGCGGCAGTGAAGTATCGAACAGCAATCTACCTTGGATCAGCCAGTATTGCTGAGTATGTCGCAATATAGTGACAATCTTCTAATTTTCCTACATTCCATCCTAGGTTCTTTGCAGATATCCTCTTGACACCTCTAGAAGCCACTCGGATCCGTCTCGTGTCAGATAGAACTTACGCAACTGGACTTGTCACAGGCTTCACTCGTCTGGCGCGTGAAGGTGGCATGAGCGAGCTTTACGCAGGCTTTGTCCCAATTCTCTGCAAGTGAGCATACAATGACTGACGAATTTGACATAAATAATATTCTGTCTAGACAGATACCTTACGCTATCGGGCAATTTACGGTGAACGAATTTTGTCACGAGATTGCTTTTCGTTCAATGTCCGAAGAGACCCGTCGCACACTCTCCGGTACTAGCAAATTCACGTTACAGCTCGGTAGCGGTATCATCGCAGGTTTCGCAGCAGCCATTCTAAGTCATGTGAGTATCTGCGTCGAGTAGGAAGTATCTTCACCCAGATTGTCTGACCTCTGGAACGATGACATGTAGCCAGCGGATACCCTGCTAAGTCAAATAAACAAGGGACACGGACCAAAGGGGTCCATGCCGCATCGACTCGCAGTACTCGCTCGTGAGGCTGGTTTTCGCGGCCTTTTCGCTGGTCTCGGTCCTAGGATGGTCATGACCGCGGGCCTTGTGTCCGGGCAGTTCGTACTGTATGGTGCATTTAAAGAAGGCAAGCATCAAAGAAGGTTCACATTCTACTTTTTAACCTTTTACAACAGCTTTGGGTGCACCCCCTGGTGTGGAGATACACAAAGACTCGACCAGTGCTGTCATTTGATAAGACACCGAACTTCCCCTAAGACTCGACTTAGAAGTATTTTCTCGAGTCATAGAAATCCTTACAGTGGTACCATTCACATGGGTGGAACGCAATAATTCATGCGGAGCTCGAGGACAGAGCAATGACAGCAAAAATACTATCATTTTGTGTACGGAGACAACTTTAGTTGCATTGCTAATTCACCCACCGGTGACGCAAGCGTGAGCTAGACAAAACCAACATCAAAAATCAGACACTCTCAGCTATTCGTATTTTACTTATTGGAGTGGGTTATGCCCGAAGATTTTGTTATCGAATGACAACGAAGACCTGAACTGTAACGGAGTCACAACAGCAGCTCGGCACCATCGTGACATAGCGTTTCTCACTCCTGTCCAAAGTACTTATTATTCTCATTTGTTCTCTAACTACAGTAATTGCGCCTCGTCCATCGGCCGAGGCGCATGCTACCCGTTGACTCCCTTTTTCTTGTTAGACATTACCGTGTTGCCCCGAGCCTCGTAGTATAAAAGGATAACCTAGTCGTACGATACAGTAGTGTATTCTGGAAACTCGAATAGCAGAGACTTTTACCCTGTCATTCGCCCGATAAGCACTCTTCTTCTGTGCCGTTGTCTTCGAGCTTTCATAAGCTAAATAGTTACCGCCACATCTTTTTTGACATCAAAAAGTCTTCTTACCCTTTAAAAAACCACTCAACGACTCGTCATTTTGGATCACTTCGGTTAGGCCCACCGAACGATACCTCAATCCACAATGTCGTCCCACTACAACCTTCGATCCCAACGCTCCATACTATCCAGTCAAGAACCAACGATTCCCGGATCATTAGCTGAGTCACCTTTGACTGAATCCACCACTCACCAGACAGCCATTGTGTCGCCAGCCGAAAGCCGCAAGGCTGAGGCTGACGAATCCGTTCTCAGACCCGGCCACTCATATAGCAACATGGTACAAATGAGGTCTGGAACACCCTGGCCTGAGGCGGGGGTGCGTTCAGTGAGCTTTAGTAGCTCAACGACTAGTCCTCGTGACAAGACCCCTCTGGTAGAAAGAACCAATAAAATTCTAGTTGAAAACCCCTTTCTGAGTATGGATGAATTGTTGGATGGATCCGACGACACTTACGCTTCATGGACAACAGTTGATCACCGCCGTCAGAAGTCTGAGAAACCCTGGCAGAAGCCCAACCAGGGACCTAATATAAGACATGACTTAGTGCGGGAAGCAACGAAACTACTCACTAAGGAAGAGAAGCAGTGAATCCACAACAGGAAACGTGCTGAGAAAAGGGCCCAGCTCAAAGAACCTGGACCCTCGAACCCAGACGATGGACCGTCCAAGGGGAAGAACCCTGACCCCCACAACTGGGGAAACTTAGACCTTGAGGAATCTGAGCTGGACCCTGGGGCTCAACTGGAAGCCCTGAGGGCATGGGCCAGATCACGCAAGGAGCCTAGGGAGGCCACCAATGCTGAATCTGAGACAACATCTGAAGACAGATCAGATACCATGACCCGGGACCCAGTCCAGGAGGCCATCAAGGCAGCTGTCAAACAAGCTACCTGGCAATATAAGGAAGAAATTTGTCAGCTCCAAAGTGAGTTGAAAAGCAAGCACACCAGTCAGGGAAAATGCCCTAAAACTCCCATGACCAAGGGGACCAAGGAATCAAGAGTCTCATTTGACCCGATCCAAGAAATGGTGGGTAAAGCCATAAGGCACCCCCTGAAGGCCCACGGAAGGCACCCCACACCACCTGCGGTTGATGCCACAGCCCAGATCACAAAGAAGAGTTACCTGGGCCGTGCGTTCAAAGAAGTAAGACGACCTGAGAAGCAAAGATCATCATGGCATAACAAGGATGACTCACAGGATTCATCACCAAGCTCGTCGAGCTCGGAGTACTCCTCGAGCACATCGTCATCATCGACTGAAGAATCCTCATTGGAGGAATCCTCGTCATCCAGTGAGTCGGATGACTCGTCGCCTGTGAGAAATAGGAGGGCGTCCAAATGAGCATGCAGGTCCAAGAAACATAAGGTAGCCCGGTGAAAGAGGACCTTGTTGAAACCGGTGCCTCCGACAGAGTACAACGGATCTGCAGACTCCTGCGCCTTCCATCGCTTCATGATGGAAGGAAAGGCGTACCTGGAGGACAGTCAGGTTCCCAGATCCAGCCAGGTCAGAGTACTAGCCAGGCATTTGAAGGGCAAAGCCCACGATTTCTACACTCGCCAGGTATCCGATCAGCCAGGGGAATGGGGACTTAGCAGATTCCTCACCGAGCTTTTTAACTACTGTTTCCCATTGGACTATAGGTCCAAACAGCGAAAGAAACTTTACCGCTACTATCAAGGCGATAAGCGGGTCAGAGACTATATGTCAGAGCTGAACGAGCTATGAATGATGATAGGTGACATACCTGATAGAGAGAAGGTCGTGAAATTCTGGTTTGGCCTGAATACTACCATCCAGAAGGAGCTATACAAAATGCACCTGAACCCAGAGGTTTCGACACTGCGAAAGGTACAGCACATGGCGGAAATCATTGAGCTTGCTCACTCAGCGTCTAATGAGACCCGAGGCAAAGACAAAGGTCACAAGTCAGACAAGAAATCTGGGGCCCACATGGACAAGGGGAACAGGTCCTCCAAAAGGAACAAGGGACCCTCTAACGAGAGTCGGGATCAAGGCAGCAATGTCAAGATGACCGGTTCTCAGCAAGGAGGCTGCAGAACCCACCCGGGCCCAGGAGGAAAACATCCCAGGGATAGGACTCGGGATGAGAAGCGGTCGGTCGACCCCCGGGGAGCCAAACTAAGCAAGGAAGAACATGACAAGCTCATGTCTGAAGGGCACTGCTTCGTCTGCAAGGAGACGGGACACATGTCCCGTCAGTGTCCAAAACGGATGATGGTGCCATCGGGTGTTACGGACTCAGATGGAGTACGCCAACAAAGGCAATTGTTAACACCAATAAAGGTGGTTCTAGATCAGGACCGACTGAAGCGTAGCTTCGTCAGGCTATGGACTCCCACAGGATCTGATCAGTCTAGACTCCTGCAGGATCTAGAGCTTATTCGAGGTCAACAAGGCTAGCCTCCTTCCCAAGGAGCTAGAGTTCAAGTTATCAAGGAGAACCGAGTAGATTCAAGTTAGGGAAATACAAGCAGTAACTATGTCTTTAAATAGGTAAGGGAAATGCGCACAGACCAAAGGTAATAGTACAGGAAAGGAAGGTTCATAGGAAAATGAGTCAGAGTGAGTCAGAGATAAGAAGGCATGAGGGAGCGGCGAAGTGAATGAGAAGTAAGTGAAAAGGAAGTAGAGTAATATAGAAACATAGTGAAATGGAAGGGAAGCATACTGTGAGATAGGGTGGTTGTAACATTACCCCCTTGTTAACGTCTGAAGTCTCTGACTTCAGTTATCCAAATTTAAATATAAGTCCACAGAGTAAGTGTCGTCAACAAGAGTTCTTTTCTCGATTGCTTCGTATTCTTCATCAAGGCGGTCTTCATACGTTTTCAATGCAGAAAGGAAAAGCCAAGACCCAGGTTTGGCTGAAATAACGCATCTCCCTTTAAGTTGAGGACAAAAGCACATGAGGTGTTTGGGGGCATGGTTATGGCAAATGCGACAAAAGTATCGAGGGCAATGAATTTGTTGATGCCCGTCTCCTCCGCAATAGTGACAAGTCATTGTGAAGTAGTCAACTCTGTTGCGGTCATGAAATGTCTCCTCAGAAGGGGCACGGGAGTCGGTGGGTGAAGGTGGGCATGATGGTTCTTGGGGCGCAATAGATGGTTCAGAGTCTTCCTCTTTGATAAGAGGGGCAGGGGATGGTGTGAATGGTCGGGATAGACCTACTCCAAATGCAACGCTGTTCCTTCTTTTTCCACGACTTCTGCGAGGAGCTCCAGCTGATCGAACAGCGAGCTGAGATGAGGGGTGTGGTACCAGAGTGCTTTTGTCTGAAGCCTCAGATGGGGAGCTGGGAACGTCTAGTGACAGGGAACATATGGGTTGCATGGGGGTTGGTCCGAAGGGGTTGCAGGATCCATGCCTGGATTCGGTGATCTCGCGAATCATTGAAGGGGTGAGTGCTTGCTCGAACCCACGTTCAAGGAGTCGGTCAGCTAGGACGAGCTTGATCTTGGTCATATGATAAATAATGGAGTGTTTGGTGGCCTCTTCTTCAGGGGCATTCATGGTGTGAGCATAGCTGGAAGAGAGATCTGCACTGCGGTAGGTGGTAATGAGGGAGAGGGCGATGGGGTCTTCAGAAAAGAAATAGTCTAAGGGGAGGGTGCATGGGAGAGAAAGTAAAGTTGATTCTACGAGGGCGCATTTGTGGTGGAGTTCTAGTTGGGAGCGATGATTCTCAAGAGAGGACTGGGAGGATTGCGAGGAAGACATGTTTCGAGTTCTAATTGTTGAAGAGTCGAGAGATCTTGAAATGTTTCTTATAGGTTTTCAGGATTTCCTGGGCGTTATTCATTTCTTTTTCGGGTATCCATGAGTTATCTGAAGAGGGGTATCCTTTCCATGACACGAGGAAGTGGCATTTTCCTTTTACGTTTCCCTTGTGGGCAAGAACGGCTTTGATTTCATATTCTTCTTGACCATTGATGATGTCAGGAGGGAGTTCGGTGTTATTCAGACCATGGACTTCTGTCTCTTGATAGGACGATAGCTCAGAAGCATGGAAGACAGGGTGTGATTTCCAAGAAGGAGGGAGTTGGATCTTGAATGTGATGGGAGAGAGGACAGCTTTGACTGTGAAAGGGCCATATCGCTTAGGGGTGAGCTTCTTGGAAGGGAGGGTGGAGATGAGGTTCTTTGCCGAGAGCCATACTTTCTCACCAACTTTCCAGGGTTCAAACTTCTTTCCATAGGAGCGGGCAGCCATGCGTTGCATTGCAAGATTGTGGCAAGTGATGGCTTCTTCTCTAGTCTTTTGGAGGTATCTGATTCGATCTTCTGCGGCAGGGATGGCGGAGTTTGGGAGAATATGAGGGATGCCTCAGGGTTCATATCCCATCATGAGGAAGAATGGGGAGGCATTGCGGGAATCATGTTTTCGGTGGTTGTGGACGAATTCTGCCATGGGAAGGTGCTTAACCCAGTCGAGAGGTGCAGAGTGGCAGTAGATGTGGAGGTAGGTTTCTAGTTCCTGGTTCAGACACTCAGTCTGTCCATCAGTCTGGGGGTGATATGCTGTGGAAAGGGTGACTTCGTAGTTGAGGAGTCTTCCAAGTTCTTTGGCAAACTTAGAGGCGAACTGGGGTCCTCTATCAGAGATGATCTTGTCGTAGAGACCAAATCTCAAGAAAACTTTCTTGAAAAATAATTGGGCAATGCCTTCAGACGTGATGGTTTTCTTGCAGGGTGAGAGAATTACCTCCTTTGTGAGCCCATGGTCTACCATGACCATGACTGAGTCAAAACCTCCGGATTCAGGTAAATCAGTGATCAGATCTATGGAGATTTGCGAGAAGGGGCGTGTTGTGGAGGAGGGAATAGGAGTCAAAGGAGGGGTGGGAGGGTGTGTGTCGGATTTCATTTGCTGACAAAGGGTGCAACCCTCAACGTATTTTCTGATGAATGTGCCCATTCCGGGCCACCAGTAGTCACGCTTAACTAGTTCTTCCGTTTTGAATCTTCCAGGATGTCCGGCGGTGGGGTGATCATGGTGAAGGGTGAGGATGCGGTGGCGGAGATGAGCTGGGACATAAGCTCGGTTTTTATAAAATAGAGTTCCATCGTCAAGACGCCAATCAGAGAGGGCAGATTTCATGGGAGGTGCACTTAACCTGTCCAGGGCCTGTTTGGCAGCAATGATTACAGGGTCAGAAAGAGGGTCTGTGGATTTCAGAGCATTGGCGAGGTCGATATCAACAATTCAAGTGAAGAGGGTGTCAGGGAGGAGGGTAACGTCTGCATTATCAGCAGGGTCGGAGGAATGGTCAGGGCGACATGAAAGGGCATCAGGAGCGGTGAGCTTGGTTCCTGGGACATGATGCAGTTCTAAATCGAATTCATTCAGGGTGAGTTGCCATCTAGCTTGGTGGCGTGTAAGGTTCTGTGCGGATCAGAAGTAAAGAAGATTCTTATGATCGGTGAATACAATGACAGGGTGAGGGTTCCCTTCAAGGTAGTGCCTCCATGCTTTCAGGGCACGGATGATGGCAAGGAGTTCACAATCGTAGATCTGGTAGTTTCGTTTGGCGGGGTTAAAGGATTGTGAAAGGTATCCACAAGGATGGTAGGCTCCATTCTCATCAGTCTGGAGTAGGACTGCACTGGTCGCAACAAGCGATGCATCGGTGGCTAGGGCGAATTGTCGAGAGGGGTCAGGGTTTTGGAGGACAGGTTCTGAGAGGAAGCATTGCTTCAGCTTCTCAAAGGAATCAGTGCATGCTTGCATCCATGCAAAGACGGTGTCTTTCTTTGTGAGGTCAATCAGAGGTCAGGCAAGGTCGGAGTAGTGGGAGACGAAGTGGTGATAGAAGTTGCAGAATCCAAGGAATGATCTGACTTCTTTAATGGAGGTAGGGGTTTGCCATTGGCTGATACCGGACAGCTTGGCAGGGTCCATGGCTACTTGCTCAGGATGGATGATCATACCAAGATAATCGACTTCTTGAGTGTCAAAGGTACATTTTTCGGGTTTCAGGAAGAGGGTTTCTTTACGGATGATTTCAAGGATGTGGCGAGTTCATTTCTGGTTTTCTTCTAGGGTCTTTGAGAATATGAGAATATCGTCCATATAGACGATCATCCATCCTTCGGCGATCTCTTTCTGGAAGGTCTGGTTCATATAGGCTTGGAATGTTGCTGGGGAGTTGCATAAGCTGAAGAACATAACTTTTGGTTCAAAGAGTCCGAAGGAGGTGGTAAATGCCACTTTCCAGCGGTCATCGGGGTGAATCAGGATGTTGTTATACCCAGATTGGACATCCATCTTCGTGAAGAATTTCGCATCGCTTAACTTGGCAATCAAGGGAGGAATCAAGGGAAGGGGATAGGCATTCTTTATCGTCCATTCATTGATGTAACGATAGTCTTGGCAGGGGCGGAGAGAGCCGTCTTTCTTTCCTATGAAAAAGAATCCACTAGCTTGCAGAGATTTCGATGGTTGAATGAAGTCTTTGGCGATATGTTCGTCAAGGAATGCTTTCACAGCGTCGGTGTAGAGACTCAATTCTCTACAGGCTGGTATTGGCCTATTTTACGGCTCATGACCACTGGGCTTCACAACACAACATCACCATCATGTACCCAGGACACTTTCCCGCACTCGCACGATGCATTCCCACGCTCGCGCTTAGTTTGCATAGTTGTGCATCTTTGCAGTCTATTGTGCATATCTTCACGTTCCATCACGCATCTTCGTGTCTTATTGCACATCTTCACATTCTATCGCGCATATCTTCGCGTTCCATCGCGCATCTTCGTGTTTTATTGCACATCTTCACGTTCCATCATGCATCTTCGCATTTCACTGCACATCTTCGCGTTTCATCACGCATCTTCGTGTTTCATCGTGTTTCATCACACATCTTCGCGTTTCATCGCAGGAGCATCCATCCATTGTCCAGCCAGTTCCTTGGTGCGTCGCATTCCATTTATTACTATATCTGACTATGTTTGGCATCGTACGATTAGTATTTCATTATGGACCCTTACATTACATCATTTACATACTTAGAGCGCTCCCGATTCGCTTCCGAGCCCTGGGAAGGTGCTTATGTGCGACTTAGGGTTGCCATGTCTGTTTTTACAACTTAGCTTCTGGCAGTCACCATCTATCACCAGTTAGTTCCATGCAGTGCATGTATCTGTCGTTGTAGTCCCTAGCATCCGTCTATAGCTAGTGGCAATCACATTATCTGTCTATTATTCATCCAGCATCCGTCCTCCTTGCCTCAGTTCAGATTCCAGCATCATTTATACGCCCTCCCTACACTTGCACACTTCGTGCGCTACTTTCCCACGCTTCGCGCGACCATCGCATTTCGTGTTTCTTCGCATTTCACCGCATCTCTTCGCATTTCTTCGCGTTTTCTTGTGCTTTCATCGCATTTGATCAGGGTTGATCAGCATTTACTTGTGGATCTTTGCTTTCCTTGCGTCCCCTTTAGGGTCGAACGCTCTTGCTTCTGTGAGTATAGCAGCTAGGTAGAGCTGAGACTCACTTATACTGGTTTAGCATTATTATAGCTAGTGCCTAGCCAGGTTGTGATACCTACATCGGTTTCTTTCGGGGAAAGGGGATACGTCTTTGCAGACTTCGGGATGAATCCTGGTTTCATTTCGATTCTATGATCTACTCCAGGGCGAGATGGTGGGAGTTTGTTTAAGCCATCTTTGGCAAAAACATTGGCAAAGTCGTGAAGGTAGTCAGGAACTAGTTCTTCGAAGGTCTTTTTTTTCTTTTCTTGGGCGTCTTTAAGGGCAAATTCTTGCGCCTTATTACTGGTCTTCAGGTATTCGTCTTCTTTGGTCTTTCGGGCATAGATCCAAGAGTTCCTTAAGGGTCTAAGGGCAGCAGTTTGTCAGATCTCGGAGGCAGAAGTGCCATTGCGAGTAAGGGGAGAATCAAAGGAGAGGTTTTCGTGAAGGATTATGGAGGATCCATCTTGAGCGTACTCGATCAAGACCTCATCGTCATTGATGGGGTAAGTTACTGGGTCTTCTACTTTTCTGGCAAACATAGAGGAGTCGTCCCAGACGTCTTCCATGGTGTCATACTGAGGAGGTTTGTTATCAGGATCAGGGATGAGTGCAGGGACGGGTTCTCTCTTCTTCTTCTCTTTTCATCATTCAAGGGTTCTCTTCCTGTCTTTGGGAAGTGGAGCATGAAGAGGAGCAAATTGCTCAGGGTCTTCTTCTTCTTCAATCGAAACTTTCTTTCTGGGTTTCAGTGGTGGAATGGGGTTTGATGTAGAGTTTTCTTTCCAAAGCTTTTCGAAGGCTTTTTCAAGTCGGAGAGATCTAGGGGTGGAAGGGAGTCAAAGGGTGTCTTTGGCCCAGTCAATGTCAGGGTTCATGGCGGTTAGCCAGGGTTTTCCGAGGAGGATCATATCACGGTCGCTCATGTTCATGATGTTGAATTTTCCGAACATCAATCTTCCGTCAATCTTGATTGCGAGATGGCAGTAGTGCGTGATGGGGTTTTCGGAGATCTTTCCGTTGGCGGTTCAAATCGAGAAAGGGGTGGTAAAGCAATGGGTTTTGATGCCATGCTTTCGGACAAACATCCAATGGATGAATGTGGCGGCTGCACCGCAGTCGACAACAGCGGTGGTTTGCAATGATTTGTCAGGGTGTACGGAGGAAAAGATGGTCGCCGGGACCCTTAATTCTTTAGATTTTCCTACATTCTGGACAATACGTACATCTAGAGAGGAGGTGGCTAACATTGCAGTAGGCCTCCTATTCAAAAATCTGTTCTTCTAGCGTCGAGTTCTTCATCGTCAGAGAGTTCTTCGATCTTTGTGGTGTCTTCATCATCAGGCACTGTACGCCTTACCATTTGCTTTCCTTTCTTCTTCTTATCAGCATCTCTGGTCTTCGGGTGCTTGTCAGGGTCGTTAGCCCTGTGTCCTTTCTCACCGCACTTGAAGCAGCAGCCTTCTTTCATATAGGCTTTCTTATCAGCCTCGGATAGACGGTCTACGTCCATAGTGTCAGGGTCGTTCCTGCGCGGGGTGAAACGAGGTTTCGGGCCTCAGTTGTTGGATCAGTTTCGGGGATCAGAAGCGGCGGTTTTGTGGGAAAGGAGAAGCTGGTAGGCATTCTCGATAGCAATCACTTTCTTGTACATGGCTTCCATTTCGGTGGGGATGTCTCCAGAGTTACAGAGCTTTGAAAGAAGAGCAGTGAAGGGTCTACAATTCTGCTGGCTAGCAGAACTATGTTGGGTGAATGCTGCCTAGCTGCTATTCAACCCAAGGGTTTCTGGACTAGACTCAGGGCTCAAGAGAGAGAGAGAGTGTGTGTGTGTGTGTGTGTGTGAGAGAGAGGGGGAGAGAATATGAAAATGTCACTCCAGACAATGAGGACAAGACTATATATCAGGAGCTGTATAGTGAGCTATTAAGCTACTACTATAACTAATAAGCTGCAAGTCTGGGGAAGCTACTGAATCCTAGAAGGAGAGCTACCAGAACTATAACTGAAAGTCTAGCTAATGAGTGGAAGTGTAGGGCGAAGATTTGGTGATTATGTAAGCAGTAAAAATGCGAACATAAGCAAGGAAAAGTAAGGTAAGAAAGCTTAGTAAAAACTGTTAATACCAGCCTAGAGGGAAACTAATCCCTACAGCGGGTTTTAATCCATGGATGAAGTAGTCTTTCTGGGCGTTGAAGCTGTGAATCTCAGCTTGGTTACAGAGCTGCTTGAAGGTGGAGATGTACTCGCTCAAGTCGTTGCCTTGCTTAAGGGCATGTAACTTGTGGAGCGCAGTACCGGCAGAGTCAATCGGGTTGAAAGCTTCTTCGAAGTGGTCTAGGAACTGTTCCCAAGTTCCATAGCCATTGGGTCGGTTTGTGGCAGGGTTTGTTAGGTGTGCATATGCGATAGTGTCTTCCATCCATGCTGCAGCGGTGCCTTCTTTCATGAATGAAAGGGCGAATGCGATCTTACGTGTGTCGGTGTCATAGATCTCGGAATTTACATCGAGATAGAGGGTGATGAGTCATACGAACTTCGTGGTCTCATCTCTGTTACCACTGAAGTCGGGTGGGGTACAGATCTTTCGTTCAATTGGTTTTGGCATTTTGTCGTCTGAGTCGGAGTCATCAGAGTCAGAGGGTTCTGGTTCCGGTTCAGGTGGTGGGAATCTGGGATAAGGTTCTTCTACGATAGAAGGTTCTGATTCTGGTTCTGAGCCTGGGTCGGAGTCAGGCGAGGATGCATCTGGGATTTCTTTGTCTCTGTCTTCTACAACTGCTGGTGCGGGTACCTCAGAAGAAGTACTGATGCTGTGGGAGAAGGAAGTGCCTGGGACAGTGAGTGGTGGAAGGACAGGGGTGCGAGGGGTTTCAAAGGTCCCTTGCGAAGACGATCTTCTGGGTGAAGTCGGTGGGTAAGGGGCGTAGAGTCGGGTAAACTCTGCCTGAGCTGCTATAGCTTTCGGTCCAGGGACTCTTTCAAGTCCTTTCATGGAGAATGGGTTTCTAGGCGCCACACTGGCAATCAATCAGTTTCTGGGTTTCAAGGGTAATCCCTACAGATAGAGGGAGTTCAGAGAAACTTGAATCTTTTGTTATGGACTCAGATGGAGTACGCCAACAAAGGCAATTGTTAACACCAATAAAGGTGGTTCTAGATCAGGACCGACTGAAGCGTAGCTTTGTCGGGCTATGGACTCCCACAGGATCCGATCAGTCTAGACTCCCGCAGGATCTAGGGCTTATTCGAGGCCAACAAGGCTAGCCTCCTTCCCAAGGAGCTAGAGTTCAAGTTATCAAGGAGAACTGAGTAGATTCAAGTTAGGGAAATACAAGCAGTAACTACATCTTTAAATAGGTAAGGGAAATGCGCACGGACCAAAGGTAATAGTACAGGAAAGGAAGGTTCATGGGAAAATAAGTCAGAGCGAGTCAAAGATAAGAAGGCATGAGGGAGCGGCGAAGTGAATGAGAAGTAAGTGAAAAGGAAGTAGAGTAATATAGAAACATAGTGAAATGGAAGGGAAGCGTACTGTGAGATAGGGTGGTTGTAACATCGGGCAGCAGAGACAAGCCACCCGGGGTGCCCAACTACACTGTGCACATTGAAACCAATGAGATTAGCGAACGGTGACTGTTGGATGAGAGCACTGAGGTGCTCACCGAGATACCACTAAGCATGGCTTGTTTTAGATATGAAGCCCCTGGAAGCAGGGGGTCATGCACCGTCGAGATCCTCGATGACCCCATGGGCAATCCCTTAGCCCGGCGAGCTGAAGAGGTCTTGAGGAGGCACACACCTTACCCAAGGGACAATCTGTGAGGAGAGGAGACCTTGTCAGATAAAAGGTTCCATATATACAGGATATCTGAGACCCACCATGTAATTATGGACCGTGCTGCATACCTCTGGGAGGACGTTGAAATACCAACCAGCCTGCTGTTAAACCCAGAGTTCTGTGTGAGTGACTGGTACGCCAAGCGGTGTGAACCAGTGCAGGGCATCCCACCGCTGTCATGCATGGTATGCAACCCATACCATGACAGATACTTAAGAGGAGTGATAAGGAGTGATAAGGAAAGCTCTCAGGCACTATACACTTTCCTATTACCAAGTTACTCTACCATTTTTCCTATATTTTCTAGCTAGTTTCTTTTTCTTCATTCATCACATCTATTTTTCCCTGTATCTTATTTTTCTTTCCTAAGATTCTATTTCTTTGTGTTTATTTGTATTTTATTTGGACACTAGATTTTCTCAGAAGCCACCAGGATTATTTGTAAGCCTGTCATGTGACTGGGAAATACTTTGGTTTGTAAGGAATTCAAGTTGACTCATCATGATTTGATCATGATTCGTCATGCTTTGTAAGACTTACAGTTGTATTTATAATCCACTTACTAAGAAGGATGACTCACCACACCTAAGGACTTGGTTTGTAAGCACATTCTTACCAATCCATGTGATGACTCATGCCACTTTTTATTCATGCTTTGTAAGACTACACTTTATTTAGTATCTATGTAGTAATTAGGCTGACTCAACACATCTAAGAGCCTGATTTGTAAGCACATTCTTACAAATCCATGTGATGGATCATGCTTAGTAATATGGCCTCCAAAAAGGTATAAAAGGAGCCCATTTTTCACACATGAATAATAACTTCCCACTTTACAATCGTCATCTCTCAAAACGAGTGAGAGTATCTAAGAGTTAAAGTGCAGGCAAATTAAGTGCCTAGAAGTAAGCTTAAGTGAACATATCTAACTCTGAGTTATATACTACCTTACAGGGGTTGACTATATAACAATCTATTCTGCTAACTAAGTGATACACATCTAAGAAACTTCTCTCTCAAAGGAAGGGAGACACATGACCAACCAACTACTATCTATTAAGGCAATCTATCTTAGGGTGAAACATACCTAACTCATCTGTCAAAAAAACCTCAAAACATATCTTCAGAGAGATAAACAAGAAGGGGACAATTAAGTAAACCCTCCCAAGAACTCACACATTATCTACCACGAAGTAGAAAAGTTGTAGACCGTGAACTTAAGGACTGGCAAGAAGTCTTATCCCGTATAATTGTGTTGTCATTATACATGCGTCGTACATAAGACCCTTAAGTAACAAGACACCGCGACTAAGATGCTGCAGGCAGAATTGTGAGGCGATGGGCAATGCCCTGGGTCATCACATTGCCTTCCTGCTTAACAGGGAAAGGCGCTTCCCCGGGAACCATAGTACAAACCGATTTTCCTGTGCTCACATCAAAACTGGGGGTGAGGTGCTCTATGAGATCATCAACCAGGAACTGGATATGCACCTATGGACTAATGAACAGTTTCTGTGCAATGAGAAGCTGAATATAACTCACTGGTATGCCAGAAACCTTCGGAAGGGGTACATTCGACTGCAAAATGTCTTGCTGGAAAGGGAGCGGGAATGGGGGGACAATCACCTTCAACTCCTGGACCCATGTGACTCTAGGCCACTGGAAGGTGGCCTAGAAGAGACGTTTCATCAGCTTTTCACCATACCCGATGCCCGATTCGAGGAAACGCCTCACCATTTCAAGCTGATTGAGTTGAATGGCCAGCAGGTTGTGCAGGGGCAGTACCCAGCGATCCAGCACAATGCTGCAGTGACCCGGGACTTCCAGAGACTGATTCCCAAACCCGTAGTGGTCATAGTCCATATCAATGGATGCCCAGCCAGGGCACTAATAGACACAGGGTCACTTGCTGACTTCATGTCATCTACCTTGGCGGATCAGCTGAAAATAAAACAGATCACGTTGGAGAAGCCACTCACGATTCAGTTGGCAGTGCAAGGGTCTCGATCCAAAGTGAATTTTGGGGCGAAGGCTGTGATGTCCTATCAACACATTAAGGAGGACCGTTTCTTTGATATAATCAACTTACAAGATTACGATTTGATTCTGGGAATGCCGTTCCTCTTCCAACACCAGGTCTTGGTAGGGTTGAACCCACCCCACGTCGTCGTCGGGAGCGACAAGGCACTTCCAGTGCGGGGTGAGCAGGTGTTGGTCCTGGAGTCCAGGACGGCAGGGACAGTGGAGGAGGACCTTGAGCAGGCCTGTCGGCAGCTGCTGGAGTGGGCCAAGCCATTGTGTGCAAAGGCCAGCCAGACCGGCTTGCCACCACTGCGGGCGATCAATCACACTATACCGCTGATCGACCCAGAATGGGTGTACAAATGGCACCCATCTAGATGCCCAGAACCATTGAGACCACAGTGGGGAGAAAAAAGACAGGCCTACCTGTCTTCTGGACGCTGGAAGATGACCAGCGCGGGCAACACAGTGCCCATGTTGTTCATCTGGAAACCCGGCACAGACAGCTGAGAACAGTGGTGGATCTGCGTGAGCATAATAGCAACACCCAAAAACTCTCCTCACCTTTGCCAGACATTGATGGGATTTTGAGACAGGTGGCGCGAAAGCGGTATTGATCCATCATCGACAGGCAGGATGCATACGAGCAAATCCGCATAGTCCCTGAGCATGTAGATCGTTCGACGGTCACCACTCCTGATGGGAATATGGTCAGCATGGTACTGCAACAAGGTGACTGCAACGCACCTGCCACATATCAAGCGCTTATGAACCACCTGTTCGGTGAGTTCATAGGCCGCTGGATAGACGTATACCTAGACGATATCATTATATATTCAGATTCCCTGAGCGAGCATATGGACCACATCAGAACTGTATTAAAGATACTTGAGCGAGAGAAACTTTACCTAAGTGAAGGTAAATTACAGTTCCTGTGCAAGGAACTGAAGATACTGGGTCATGTCGTGGACAACAAGGGAATCCGGATGGACCCTGCAAAGGTCGATAAGATCTTGGCCTGGAAGACCCCCACCAATCGGGATGCCCTGCGTAGCTTCCTTGGGGTGGTGGGCTTCTTGGCCGATGATATTCACAAAGTGAGAGTGCCAATGGGCACCTTATCCGAGGTCACTGGTGACACGGTGCCGTTTCGATGGGACTACACCCAGCAGCACGCGTTTGATGAAGTCAAGCGCTATGTGGCCAGTTGCACGAGACACTCTCGAGTGCCCTTGGACTACCGCCAGGAGGCAGTGTAAGGAACATCACACCTACCTATTCATTTTGAGGTCCTACAGGCTCAAACTCCAATGCATGAATCACCACGTCTAGCGCGCTCGCGCGCCTCGCACCTATCTCCACACACCCGTCTGCCCCTTGTCCTTGCTGATTTACTGGTAAGTTATCTCAATTGCTACAAAAGCATCCACTTCGGACCCGAGCGCGCGCCTTACATATAGTTACATACATACTAATTACTCGGGACCGCATGCTATTCAGCTCGGTACCGCGCGCCTTCGTGCTTATAGATATGGTATATAGAGACCCTACTGGACTTTTAGTTCACACACTTCGTGTACTCCTCACTCCTTAGCCATAGTTAGATTCTAAAAGTACCCAATATACAATTGGATTTATCGTGTATCCGCGCTCACGACAACTCACGCGTATAGACCATAACGTGCACCACGCCTTTCATGTTCCCCGCGCCTTAGAGCACTCTTCCTTGTTGCAAGAGAGTCCCTTGCCCATATTCCGAGGTTCTCCCTCTCAGTAGCTGTCCTATGGGTCGAGTATATACCTCGCGCCCAGGTCTTACTGCAGAGTTTCCCCATTCACTCAAACCGCCTTTTCATCTCTGTAGTCGAGCCTCACCCTTCAGCGGACCCTATCTGGCTAATGTTGGACGCCAGTGGGAAGGGAGTGGCATGCGTCATTGCCCAGGGGCAGGACTGGAAGACAGCCCAGATAGCGGCTTTCTACAGCGCAAAGCTGAGCCCTGCTCAGCAGAACTACCCAGTGCACGAGCAGGAAATGTTGGTGGGCCTGGAGGGCATGATGTGTCACCACGATATCCTGCAGGGGGCTAAGTTCATTTGGCTGACGGACCATAAGGGATTGGTGCACCTACTGGACCAATGAGACCTCTCAGGACATCAGGCCCGTTGGGTCGAGAAGCTGGGGGACTTCGACTTTGAAATCCACTACCTGCCAGGCGTGGAGAACATTCTGCTGGATGCTTTCTCCCGAATGTACTTGTATGATGCACCGGGCACGGTTAGGGCCCCCAGTGAGTTCACTCAGCATGATGAGGAGGCGAGGGTGGCCAAGGGAAGACCACTCACCCACATCATCACCATGCCAGTCCTGGTGGGGGTGGAGGCCCGCGCCATGGACCCACCCAGGCACAGTCTTCGCCTGGGGGGACAAGGCAGGGACTTGGACCCAGAACCGAAGGGTCGTGGCCGTGGCAGGCCTGCATCTGCCTCTAAGGATCAGAGGGGGGTCACACAGACCCCTGCGGATCATGGTGAAACCATGCCCCCGCACGCCAAAGGAACCGCTGGCCGAAGGAGGTCATCCCGGCTGAAATGGGATGACCAGAGACTGCGGCCGAGTTTGCGAAACAGATGGCTGGTCATTTCGTCCTTAAAGGACCCAAGGAACGAAAGGAGGGGGGGGGAGACAGGACAGAATCCTGTCATACATCCTGGCACCCCCAGCCCAGAAGGCAAAGAGCCTCAGCTGGCCATGCAGGACAATTATCCTGCTGAGGCTGAACTAATAGCTGGACTGAGGAATCAGTATCACAAGGACCCATTCTTCAAATGAATCATGGACTCACCAACTGAATACCGGAACTTCAAGGTCAACGACGGCCTGATCCGCATCCGTCTGAAGGAGAAAACATTGTTATGCATACCAGACGTGAAGTTAAAGGAGCGCACCATAAGGGAGATAGTAATCTCTCAAGCCCACTCCCTGCTGGCTCATCTAGGGCCTGCCAAGACATTGATATATCTGTGGGACCATGTATGGTGGAAGACCCTAGCGTCAGACGTCAATGCCTACTGCACATCCTGTGTGACCTGCAAGAGAAGTAAGCCCTCTAACCAGAAACCGTATGGACTACTTCACCCACTGAAAGTACCCAAGCGGCCATGGGAATCTGTGGGCATTGACTTCATGGGACCATTGCCAATTTCTAAGAATCGTGACGGTGAATATGATGCTATCACAGTAATAATTGATAGACTCACCTCAATGGTGCATCTCGTGCCCAGCCACACAAACTACACTGCACAGGAG
This sequence comes from Suillus cothurnatus, assembly GCA_016758765.1. Lineage (NCBI taxonomy): Eukaryota > Fungi > Basidiomycota > Agaricomycetes > Boletales > Suillaceae > Suillus > Suillus cothurnatus. Next base: position 491,595 of record JABBWL010000025.1, on the reverse strand, counting down.
GTGGCGGAACTTGTGTTCGCCAAGGTGTATAAACATCATGGCCTCCCTAAGTCTATAATCAGTGACCAAGATGTGTTGTTCACCAGCACGTTCTGGACCCACCTTAACGCCCTGATGGGAATTGAGCAGAACATGTCCAGCGCTTACCACCCCAAGTCAGATGGAGCGACTGAACGAGCCAACCGCTGTCTTGTTACTTGAGGGTCTTATAGGTTGCTCAGAATACAATGACTATCACAATTGTATTCAATAAGACTACAGGTGCCAGCTGCCTCAAGTTCACGGTCAACGGATTTTCTACTTCTCGGTTGATAACGTGCTGTTCGTGGGTGGTCAAAGAGTGATGAATCACCTTCTTTGTTGGTCTCTTCTGATAGTGAGGAAGTATATATATATTGTCAGGTTACTCTGAACCTAGTAGGTAATATTAGACCTCTGCTGATGCTGGCTAGATAATATGAGTCTCTCTTCCTGTAAAAGAGAGAAAGCTGAACTAAAATGAATAGACGAATACGATAGACTGTTGTATAGGCGATCCCTGTAAGATAGTATACAACTAATCTGACTAGATTATACCACGGTTTTCTAAGGCAACACTAGGCCTTCACTTTCTTCTGGATCTCACACTAGGAGACAGAAAGGGGAAAACACCTGTTCAAATTCTTACTGACTCTCACACGGTTTGAGAGAAGAATGGAAAAGGGAAAACTTAATTATTGTGTGAGAATGGAGTCCTTATATACATTTTGGAAACCATCCTTACTAAGCAATGAGTCATCACTGGATTGGTAAGAATGTGCTTACAAACCAAGCCTTTTGGTGTGCTGAATCAGCTGCTTACTAAAGTACATGAGTAAAATATTACAAAGCACAGTAAAATCTTACAAAGCATGACGAATCATGACCAAACATGATGAGTCATGGAAAAGTCCTTACAAATCAGATTATTACCAGTCACATGACATGCTTACAAACATATCTGAGTGGTTCACTGATGTAATCAAGTGGCTGAAAAATAGAAAGAGACTGGAAACTGATAGAAAACTACAAATACAAGTAAATAAATGAATCAGAATAGGAAACTAAGCTTATGATAGTGAGAAATATATCCTAGTATACTTCCCTAATCATCTCCTTCTAAATTCCTTATCGTATATGTCATGGTATGGAGTGCATACCATGCATGACACCGCATGGTGACCCAGATGTTGAGATCCATCGTGTCCCCATCCCAGATGGACTGGGTTTCCAAACTACCAGCAATTGAGTTCGCCATCAACTTAGCGAGTTCTGAGACCACATTGCTCTCACCTTTCGAGGCCAATATGAGACGCACACCCAGGGTCATGGTGTGGAACAACCCATCCAAGGATGAGTATCCAAGTGTGAGAGTGTACTTACAACGGATGAAGGTAGCTCAGATGAGCGCACATGATTCCATGCTGGAAGCACGTGTCAAACAGACACGCCACACGAACAGAAGGCGTCAACTATGCCCATTCAAGGAAGGAGATCTGGCTTACGTGTCGACAAAGAACATGGCACTACCCAAGGGCCCAGCCCGAAAGTTGACCCCAAAATATGTGGGTCCCTATAAACTCCTTCATGACTATGGCAACAACTCGTTTCTGTTGGACTTACCGAGCAGAATGCGCAGCCGGGGTATTCACCCTGTGTTCCATTCCTCCCTACTCCACATTCACCTGCCCAATGACGACAGGCGATTCCCGGGTCATTTGGACATGCAGGTCCTGCACTTTGACGATGAGCAGGAACCTGAATGGACTGTCAGCAAAATCCGATCACACTCGGGTGCCGGGGAAGATGCCATTTTCGAGGTAGAGTGGAAAGCTGGGGATGTGACCTGGCTACCCTATGCCGATATTTTGCATCTCGATGCTTTAGCTGAGTATCTGGATTTGATTGGAGTCACTAACATCAATAATCTACCAGATGGCTCAGGCACACCCCCAAGCAATGACCCACAACCACTGTTAGGGCAGGTCTTGCTGGGGGGTATAAAGTCAGGAACCTCGCCCACCACTCTACCCTCACATCCCACCACACCATCCTCATCGAACCAACCCCTTAACTCCTGGTTCGACGACTCTGAGCTGACCCTCTTCGCCATGTCCATAGCCCCTGATGATGGAAACCTCCTGTACTTCTCTGGGCAGGGCCGCAATGTCCTTATCAGCAGCCCTGACGATGTGGAAGGGCCCTATGTCATTACCTGCGAGCAACTCAAGCTGTTTGCCGACTATTCCCACATCCTCCGCAACAAGTCACCTTGTGCCCATCCATCCGCCCCTTTGGGGTATGAGTTCTTTGCACATGCACTCAACAGCGAGGGGCTGCACTCATCAGCTTCATACATCAACGACCAAGGCATGGTTGTCAGCACTAAAGCAGCCATGGAGCTCGCTGACATCGTTGGCGAGGAAGAGGACACGGTGGTGTCATTACCCACTATGCGCATGCAGGAGGTCGAGAAGATGGTTTGGCATACTGCATTAAGCACGTCCCACCAGCGCGAAAAGATGGAGATGCGCCGTGCTGGGCAGAGGAAGGAAAAGAATTTCGGGTGCAAGCAGATGCAGAAGCTGAACAAGAAGGGATTGGGAAGGGTTTGCAAGGAAGCGGACCTGCCCACTACATATGGGGCCGGATCGTCGGCAATCACAGAGGAGAACATCGAAGACGAAATGACCATCGTGGCCTAGGGCCAGATGGCCAGGGAGTTCGAGGGAGCTGGATGTCTCCCTGGAGGGGGGGATGTAATGGAGTCACAACAGCAGCTCGGCACCATCGTGACATAGCGTTTCTCACTCCTGTCCAAAGTACTTATTATTCTCATTTGTTCTCTAACTACAGTAATTGCACCTTGTCCATCAGCCGAGGCGCATGCTACCTGTTGACTCCCTTTTTCTTGTTAGACATTACCATGTTGCTCCGAGCCTTGTAGTATAAAAGGATAACCTAGTCGTACGATACAGTAGTGTATTCTGGAAACTCGAATAGCAGAGACTTTTACCCTGTCATTCGCCTGATAAGCACTCTTCTTCTGTGCCATTGTCTTCGAGCTTTCATAAGCTAAATAGTCACCGTCACATGAACCTCTCTGCTGCCTCTGGAAGCTCTAGCGACTCTCTCCTCGGCTAAACCCGGCTCAAACACCGCCAAACACTCCTCTACTCTCACGCCTTGCCTAGGGGACCCCTACTCCACTATTTCTCTTATCTCGTACGATATGAATATCCGTAGGACAGCTCGCAGAGCACGTCTTAACAGCTTCCGTGCAGTATATAAATATATAAGTTTCTCTCTCACCAGTGACGCGTCACGTGTTACAGGGGGTTGATTGCTAACTTGGTCGAAAGTATGTCACGAAATTCAAGAGCTGCTACTACGAGGTATGTCCCTGCGCTCATATATTCTCGTGGTTTTCTATAGCCACCAGCACATGCTAATCACCTCTTTGTGAATCAGCAACAAAATATTTTGCAGGATCAACAGTGGCCAGGACATGAACTCAGCTGATGCCCACTGCCAGAGCATCCTCAACCAGCTTCAACGTCGAGCTAAGACTAGTGTGCCTTACCTTCGAGGCCATAATGATATAAAATGCTGTGTTCTTCGATCTCATCACGCCTGAAATACACTCACGGTGACAGACTCGGAAAGCCTTCGTAGTAAGTGCCGGTTGCTATTTTTCGGAATGCAACACACCTGTTAGACGAAGTTATTAACTCTGTACATGTGGCTGAGTGTCACGCTCAATCTACGGTTGCATCCATACATAAAGGGATAGTAGCATGATATTGTTGGGAGACAATGATATGGCGAGGCTGTGCTTGCGGAATTCATGAGCCATCTTCAGCGTCAGCTTATCACTGACCGATCCCGCATACGATAGTGGTGAGTGCACCCACAGTAGGAGACCGGCATATGGCTAACTTGTGGAAAAATTGCGTATCGAACACAGGATTACCTGACGATGTTCCTCGGAAATGTCCAGGACTACACGTTTCATGACTTCAAAATACCTTCCTACAAAACAACGACAGAGTATTGTTCGTACAGAACTTTCGATAATCAAGTTCATATATTGTATCGCGTCAGTACGGCGTGGACAAGCCAAAGGTCAGCAATCTTCTTCACTTCATCGATGATTTCCTTAAGCGGACCTGAGCTTACAGCACTCCAGTGTGCCTGTGACCGATAAGCAGGTGACTCGGATGAACTATTGTTGAAATTACCTGCACGCTTTCCCATCCCAACACCCCGTGAATGACGTTAGGCTTATCAACGACGGGTGCCCAGCTCGAGCCGTAGAACTTGGGTGTTCCTTGAAGCTTGGCCTGAAGCTGTTTGACTAGGGGCTGAAGCGCGTTCATGCTGACACCCCTCTTGAGAGTGAAGTGACGAATTCCGTCACTGGAGCGGAAAAGATCCGACTGGTGTTGGAAAACCCGACAAATGTATGGGTAGGTCTACTCGCAAAGACTTTTTGGGAAGCTGCTTGTGTAGTCTTGAAATTGGCTGTCTGATGATATGTGTCATGCGCAGACTTGGAAGTCCACTCTACAAGTAGTTCAACGCAATTGAACTTAGGATGTCGCAAACTTGACTTACCGAAGACCCAGAATGCATTGCTTGGGTCCTCAGTCTCGAAACCAAGGTATGCCCTTAATCGATCAACAATAAGCTAGCATGCTTCGAGGATGATTTTAGTGATTTACTTAGAAAACCCTTCAATTTTATCTACGGAACTTGTAGTCGCAAGCTCAGAAATCAACCGAGAGGGATCCTGGAGGTAGGACGAAGAGGTTTTAAAGTACATGATTTGTGTGACGGGCGCCATGATGGGAGGTGATTGGGAGGAGGCTGGGTAGAAATCACTGACTCAGTTTAAGTATCAATGATAGAAGCGGGCCGCATTCAACCCGCTGGTTCGCTCGAGACACTTTTTTTGGATTCAACTGGAGCCACCTTGAGTATGTTTTTAAACTGCAATGGATAGTGAGAAAACAATCGACTATTTTCCTTCCTCAAGCTTCAAGGTCTGGCTACGGGAGACTAAGTAGATGCTCCAGCATTGAACTAGTCAGGGGGGAGGACACAAGACTTCAAAGTACCTTCCTACACAAGAGAGTCGACAGTCAAGTTCACACATGATTTTAATTATATCGTGTCATCATGGCATGGGCAAACCAACTTAAGACCAACGACCGTCTTCACTTCATCGATGGTGTCCTTGGGGTGGGCCTGAGCATTCAGCATCCGGTGTGCCTGTGACCGATAAATATGTGACTCGGTGGAACTACTTATCTGTACATGATTCTCATGTCGTCAACTACGTTGGGCCTATCAATGACAGGCGCCCAGCTCGAGCCGTAGTTTAGTGCCTTGAAGGCTTGGCCTGAAGTCGTTTAACGAGGGGCTGAAGCACGTCCATGCTGACACCCCTCTTGAGGACAAATTCCGCCACAGGGACATCAATGATCCGACTGATGTCGGAAAAGGTGACAAACGTATGAGTAAGTATAGACTTGTTGAGAAGCCACGTGTGTAGCCTTATGACTGACGATAGGTGTCGTGTATAGCTTGGAAGCCCTCCGCTAATGGTTCGATATCATCAGACTTGGTATGTGGCAGACTTGGCTGGTCGACCTACCGAAGAATCAGATTGCATATCTTGGATCCTCAGTCTCGAAACCATTGTATACCCCTTAATTAATTGATTTCGCATACTTCGGGGACTTGTATTCGCTTAGAAAACCATTTAATTTTGCCTTCTACATTTTTGGTCGCAAGCCCATACATCAATGGATCAACCATAAGGGACGAAGAGGTCTTGAAGTACATGATCTGTATGGCGACTACCATCATGTGAAGCGATTAAAGAGGTTGAGTAGAGATCACTTGCTTAGTTTAATAGCAGATTGAAGGTTCATCCGATGATTCGTTCGAAACAAGTTTTAGGAAGAGAGATACTTTTAACGAGAAGGCCTTGCTTGTATTTTTACAGTCACAGCAATCCTTACAATGGTATGGTAGAATATACTCATTCATGAGGAGCCCGACCAAGCGCCTCTACAAGCCTTGGTTTGATGTCTTTTTCATGAGAATCGTTCGTAAGATCCATGGCCAGAAATTTGTATGTGGCGACCCCAGCGACCTTGATATTTTCTTGCTCCTCTGCAGTCATTTTCTCCTCCAAAAGCTGCCCAAGCTCATGGTCACACAACAATTTGCTTGACGTACCAGTGAATAATCTCTCCATGAGGTATGCAGAAGGGAAAATACCTGACGTACTGCGCACGCAGCGCAATACGGGATGGCAAACCAAACATCATAGCACATTGAGCTGCATGAGAATTGCGGGAAAGACCCGGGCAGACACTGGTTCGTCGATTAGGTACGTCGATGATTGTATAAACCCAGAAGGTACCGATAAAGATAGATTATCTTTTCCCCAGGGGCGACGACGGATGTGGATTCCAGTCGTTCGTGATCAATTGATTTTAGATCTTCAGACATCGGCACGTCACCAAGATCGAGGTTGCCTTTACTTGAAGTGAAGAGTACTTGCATGTGAAGGAATGTGATCGGGAACTTGTGGGGATCGAGCATATCCTTCTGGAAGACTTCGTGGAAATGTGTGGCAGCTAAAACCTTAGGACACTGAGACCCTCGGTTGAGAAGATGTTTGATGACACCGCAAAACAACCCAGTTCCGTCTATAGACAAGTCAGAATCAACAGTCATGCTTGCACCGTGAAGCAAACGAGCCTGCAGGGATTGTCCCCTTTCCGAATTCGTCAAGGAGAATGAGAGATTTTGCGGTACAATTTCGGAGAGCTAGGGAGACCTGGTTGAGGTCAATCATAAAAGCGGATTGAGCCTTGTAGCTAGTTCAGCACGAGAAGGAATCGGGGGTACTGCGATAATACTTTGGACACTGATTCGCGGGTCTGTATACGAGTAAAGACTTCAGACAAGGGTTAGTTGGCTCAAGATGAAAAGTTCAGAACGTCACTTTTGTCGACAATTCCCAGTGTGGCAGACACCGCTGGAACAAAACTTCACAGGGTCATGAAGCACCGAAGCAGCCACGAATTCCTTACCAGCCGATCTAAATTATCATTGGTGAGTTACGAATGGAGCAATAATTCAGAGCGGTTATTAACCTGGGCCATGTATTGAATCAGAGCAACCTATATTCGTTTCAATACATCTTGACATATGACTGATCATATCTTTACCTGTTTCAGGTAGACGCTCTGCATTGTGCAAGAAGGAATTTAGCTGGAACTGCGACGTGTAACTTGAACCTACTTTTCCGCACGCATTCGCGCCAGTGCACAAAACAATGCTGTTATACATTGGCAGGCTGTCAACTTCTGTCTGTAGTTCAGTGTTGTCACCGGAACCGATACCAGCTAAAAGTTGAGCATTATTGGGAACAAAAATGTCGACTACCTGCTCTTGTAAGGGATGTCTTACAAGAGAAAATTACTAGTGTGACGAGTAGCATTTCATAACGCTCACCGTCCTTGATCAATGTCGATGATAGGATCCTCTGACATCTGAGGCCGACAGTAATTGAATGCCCGAGAAGCCTCGGAGAAGGCAAGCAGGCAGTCCAGTTCGGCACAAACGTCACATGTGCGTCTCATCCCTTCACTGCATACAAGGATCCGTTCCAAGAGCTCTTGGATGATCTCTATTTCACGGTCTGTTACTCATCAGTCTCTTACTGATGAGAAAATATCAAAACTCGCACCGACTATTGACGGGTGGAGATCGCCGATGTGGGTGTCCATGTCTTTGACCCGAATCACACATTTTCTCGGAATAAGGGTCAAGGCAAGCTTACCATGCATCTCTTCCGATTTGAAATACACATGAGCACTAAAAGTGCGCCGTTCAGTTACAAAGTCAATCATTCACAAAACCCATCACTCACTCTGAGGAGAACTGAGCGATTTAGTCGGCCCGCTACATCACATATAACAAGGATAACGTCAGGACACACCTGGAAGCTCCATCCGTCTAAAACTTTGATGCCCTCCTCAGACCTCCATTCCTCCTGCATGGGAACGCAGATCAAGAAGCCTGCCGATGTAAACCGTTGAATACACACTTATACCAGCTTCGAGAATATATCACCTAGCTGTGGGAAATATACCACGTTCAGAGATGCCGTATAATCTACAGGAATCTTTTGGGATATTTGCTCAGCGACCTTACACTATAACATATATGAGCAAAATGAAAGCTTCTTTGAGACAGGAATAACCCTACCAAGACAGCGTCTAATCCAGCATAAATGTGTTTCCTCTGATCTAGTTCCTCGTCGATGTACGGCCTGACACATATGCGATTATTGTTGGTTGATTCCTCCCAGTCAATCTAACCAGTGAAGGGGTACATGAGTAGATAGAAACAATGATACAAGCGCTTACTGTTTCGTTGACAGCATTTCCGGTATCCTTGAAGCTTGCAATATCCAACGATGCAACTAACTAACAGCTCATTTAGTCCAGCTTCTCCTGGCGAGCCGCACATTAATACCATACCTTTCGTATAACTTCTACTTGATCACCTCCGTGAAGTTCTGCCAAGGCTTCACGTATCATTGCAGAGTGATATGTGAACTGCGCTTGACGTCAGATTGAATTTGAAACGAAAACCGGGTGAATCATACCTTTACTAGGCCTTGCCAATCACTGACGCCAGCTTTCCCAGATTTCAGGAGCCCGAGGATCCTCGGGATATTCTTGATACCCTTCAAGTGGGTTTGCAGAGCACTCGCAGGTGCTAGGTTCTCTGGATGTAGAAAGCATTCGATAGCGTCATGGCGGGCTGCAATGACAGGAATGGACAGAGACGGGCGCATGAGCCAGGTGCGGAGCAATGAACGACCCAAGGGTGTCCGAGTATTGTCAAGGATACCTGTAGCATATTGATGAACGCGCGACGACATCGAAAGTCGTGATAATATACCAAAAAGTGACAACCCTTCTTTTGTCTTATCAGAATGGATGGATGCGTGACTCTCGTTTTCGAATATCTGGAGGGAACTGTGCCTTGCCGGTTAACGTACTCTCAAGGCAACACCCTGATACACCACTTACAAAAGTGCATCTGCATTGATATGCATGACCTGATCTCTTAGAAAGGAGTCAGCACAATGCTATATGAAGCATTTGCATTACCGACTTACATGGTCAACACTTCGATGCCGGAGATGTTGAGCCCCTCGACTCCTGCGTCATCATCCAGGTCGCCCGCCGCTCGTTCCCTCGCAAGGTAGTCGAGCAGAGCGCCAAGGCATGAGATCTATAGTTTCAAGATGAGACAAAACACTGCACTCGGGTATCCAGACGCACACAAAGTGAAGATTCCACCGATGCATAGTTGGCCAACCTAATTGCCGCATTCCATCTTTTCATGGTTGGGTCGCCCGCTGCCTGTTTGCGTTTCTGCATAAACTCATATGCATTTTTTGGCTCAGCGCCTGAGCTGCCGTCAGATGATAAACATTGACCAGTATCTTCGGTTGTCAACTCGGAGAGAAAACGGAGCGAAAGCAAACGGTCTCTCCCTCTGTGAGGAGTGAACTCTTTATGTGGCCTTATTTGAAATATCCCTCCAGAAGCCTCAGCTGAGTCGTTAAATTAAGTACATGCGCATATATGCAGTGACAGTAGAGAACATACTAAATTTCTGAAGGACAGATATAAACGAGTCATCGGCTTTGGAGCTAGTCAACACTACGTCAGGGCTGCACTGTTCGAGAACTGGTACAAGTTCAGATGGGTAAATGATGAGAAGGATTCAACTCAACGCATGTTTGTAAGATCGAAGTGAACATCCTCTTGCGTATCTTCAAGCACATAGATGATACACCTGACAGAATCATAGTATGCGCCTGCGACGCGTCCTCTGAAGCGAACGCGCTTATAAGCATTGGTATCACATACTCATTGGATGACTTACGATTGGCAGGAAATTGTCAAGCAGATCTAACTAGATGGTCAGCTCCACGGGACACAACTGTCTTTGCAAGACTTCACCTTTGATGCGCTCGTATCTTCCTCTGAGCTACCGTTCTCTGTATCTGCTACCGCTGCCACTGAATCGGAATTGCCCTCCCATCTTACTTTCTTTCGTGGCAGCTGGACGCTCTCTTCAGTGCCAGACTCGGCTGTATGATTTTGCTCGTGGTTTTGTGCACTCTTGGCGACTTTCTTTTTACGGTGATTAGAAACCCTATTTTGTTTTGTCCTCTTCATGTCGTTTTGATATCTGTCTATGGATGGTAAGCGGCAAGGTTTGTTAACGTTACGTACTGGCAGGCGTTTGTTTGGCAAAAGCCTTGGATTCAAACAACCGACATTGCGCAGTCCTTATAATATTAGGTCAGAACTGGCATGGAATGTCATGCATTCATGTGCGGTCCCACTGCTAGCGTCAACTCTTCCTGGCATGTTATTCATTTGTGTAGGCGACCGAAAACCCCACTTATGCCTTGTATATACCTATGTTTTCACCTTTGTCTACGCGCGAGCAGCTAAGCAAATGTGTCAATAGAAGAGGATGTCGTTCAATATTAACATGTATAAAGCAAAAAGGCAGGTAGCACAAGTCAGGTAAACAAGTCATAGTGGAATACTAGACACATTCGGAGGGTCAGCCATGCCGCGAATTTTTGGAGACGCTTGTGATATTATTCCCATGTGTTCCTGCAGTTCGAAGTTCAATCTTTAAGCCCATAGTCGACATATGCATTTTCATCAACGGTGGCGGTAACAATGATAACGAGATGTAGACCAGGATTACTTCTTTACTTTCAGCAATTCCTTTGTATCCTCTCCGGTCACTGTAAGTGAGGAATTTATTAGCGGCGATCATCACGAAGCAGGAAACAACATACCATTCAACAAGAGACTCTGGGCATCTAACATCACTTTATTTCCTGAGGAAGCTAGCATGTTGGCAATATCCCTTGCGGCCTCAAGACGACGGAGTTCCAGAAATCCTTTGTTCGTGCGCATAGCTTCGCCGATCAACTCAGCACTCTTTGCTTCACCTTGGGCTCGCACTATAATAGACTGTAGAAGATACATCTGAATAAAGAAAAACCGATAATCGTTACAAGGAAATCTTACCTGCTTTTCTTGAATGGCCTGATCAACCAAGAAGGCGGCCCTCAAAGCTGTTTGTTGAGCGACCTTGAGAGCGAATTTGACTTTGCAAATAAGATATATAGGTCCATTTTACTCACCTGCTTGGCCTCAACAGCATGCGTAAACTCGGGTGAAAATGCCACATGGGTAATAGATACGTCGTCCAGCACCACGTTAAAGCGTAATGCGCGATTTGTTAGGTTCTCACGAATTAACCGGGACACCTAACATAAAACTCATCAAATTACCAGAGCAGCAGCTGAAAATACTCCGCACCATCTCACGTTGTGTAATAAGCTGACTTGCATTGAACTGTGCGACCACACTTTTGAGAACTTCGTTGACGATAGACGGTAGCACGCGCTCGTCATAATCTTTTCCTAGTTCGCGATATATTTGAGGCAGAGCAGATACAGCCGGTCGGGACAGAACTCTGCAAGTGATGTTAACCATTTGCAAATCTACAATTCCGAAGTAAGCGGCGACTAGTATGCCACGAGCTGCAGACGTCACCTTTCGTGCCAGTCAAACTTGCTACACTCCGAGGCTTGGCACGAATGTCAAAAACTATTGGAGTCTCGAACCAGGGAATCTGAGGAGCGTAAACAGTCAAAATGCATCAAAAAAGAGTGGCACGGACCATGAGGTGTGTCCCTTCGCTGTACACCTCATCCTTGACACCTTGGAGACTGAAGTAGTATGAGCCATCATTTTGGAAGGTGTGTGACACAACAGCCTACCGAGTATATTTGATAGCTCTGTGACCACCATCAACTTATTTTGGGTTGTCAGAAACCGCTACAGAATTCACGCTACGAGACACACCGTTGAACAAGCTCGAGTTCAGAAGAAGTCCGCCGCCCACCAGCGCGACTATAAGGCCCCCGCCTGCAAGGAAGCGACCCGGACCTCCTGGCATCCCACCACCACCTCCAGACTGACTAGCTCTCTGTAGTTGCTGAGCGAATTTTCTGAATGCGTCTTGACTATTCATGGTGTTAAGTCTGACTCGGAAACTTGTAAAGAAAGTTCACTGGTGGTACGCAACATCGGCATAGCTCACGTGCTCTTTCATCAAATTTCAAATTTCAAACCTAAATTCCCGCAAAAAAATTGTACCTTGATTTATTCTTGAATCCTTCCACTGATATCTTATCTACCAAGTGATATCGCCAGTCAATAATCAATGTTCGGGGAAGGAAATGCAGCCAGTAGTGTCGTACGTATTCGCATATTTCAATTGACCCTGTGCTGACTTCAAAATTTATTGAAGTTTGGATGGATTTCAATAGCATGTTGGTCAGTGAAGCAAAGAATGACAAAAAATCAGATTCATCATGTACAATCTCTGCAGGATTGTGGTATATTCTCCTCAGATAATTGAGAATTACCAACTAGAAAGCGGGGAGGGTTTATCTCTCCTTTTCATCTATGTATGGTTGTTGGGTGATGTATGTAATCTTGTGGGTGCAGTAATAGCTGGATTGCTGCCTACAGTGATTATCCTTGGAGTTTATGTGAGTTATGTGCTACTTGTAATCTACTCCCCTGATGACACATTTATCGGTCAGTACACTTTATGTGACACAGTATTGCTTTGCCAAGTATACTATTACCGATGGAAGCGGCAAACCAGGCGGCACGTTGTACCTGCGCACATCCCAGGGGAGGTTTCCGAAGAAACCTGCCTTATTGCTAATAATCGCCCGGCGGATCCCTCCGAAAGACTAGTGCCCTCGATCACGCGAATTTTTGTCCGGTACCTGGCCGCTGTCTCATTCGTATCAGCCGCTGGTGTGGCAGCGTATTGCATCAGTAATTGGCTTCCCAACGATGACATTTCTCCAGCCGTTCCAGATACGAAGTTGGATTGGCATGTTCAAGTAATAGGATGGACCAGCGCCACTGCTTATCGTGTGTTCTTGTCATACCATGTGTGGATGCCTTCACTCACTCACTATTCTCCTAACAGTTGGTGCCCGGCTGCCACAAATAGGTCAGTATCACACACGCATATCGCCAGTCCCACTGTTCTGAAATTCAATGCAGTCAAGAACTTCAAGACCAGATGTGAGGGTCTCGCTCCTGGATTGTTTGTTTTCTCTATCCTAGGAAACGCAACATACGCATTGTCTATTATTGCTGCATCTCGCGATACAGATTATCTGATTAGGAATGCAAGTTGGCTAGCAGGTATTTACTCATGACTTATGTACTTAGTACATACAGTTGACTAATCGCTTAAAACTTTCAGGTAGTGGTCTGACCGTCTTTCTCGATATACTTGTGCGTCCAATCGCTTTCTGCCAAATGGACTTCATTCCTTAGAACTTTAATTCTCCTATCTTTAGGTGCTCAGCCAGTTCTTTTACTACGGATGTATTTCAGGACAGCGAGGTTGGATCGATAGAGTTCCGGCATAAGCGTATCCCCGTTCAGCGTTGCTATTAGACGACGTACGTTACTGTTTCCTTTACGGACTGCTGTTAGGCATACGCTATCTATTGTATTTTTTTTTGGCTGTGCTAACGGAGATGATGTGCATGCTCGTGAAATCGATTGCATTGCCATTCTGCTCAAAAAATGTCAAGGAGGATGTCTATGGTACAAATGACCCATATCTCTGGGTTTTGCAGTTCTTGTTGGTTGTGTGGGAAGGGGATTCGGATCGAACCAGGGACTTTGCACTTTGTTTGAATCTCACTTTGCCTCGTTGCCTTCCTCGTGCCCGAATTGCTATTTTGCCGCCGCACGTTGCAAGTTTCATCAAGCAATTCCGGATGAAATGTCCTCCTGGAGTAACTCAATACAACATGCTCCTGGCCTCGTGCCAATCTCAACGGACACCGCAAGATTCCATTATTTCGCAGGTACATTCTTATCCGTGCGATCAACTTAAAACGTTCTAATTTCTTGTCGGATTGAATCCCCATCCTTCTGTCCGGTCAACTCTGTACGTACCAAAGATGATCACAAACGCAGGCATGTCCTATCTTAATCATCGATTAACTGCGATGACACTTATGTGTACACGAACAGGTGGTGTTTGAAAACGTCCACGGCTAGTTAAGCCGCGTTTTGCTAGAAGCCCTACGACCACATCACCGTTATTAATTCAGCACTTTTTACGTGCGGTTGTTCAGCACTCATAAAGAGCTCAGTGACAGCCACGTACCCATCGATCATCTGTAGCCATCATACTATATGATGCAGTGGCCATCTTTATCTCGCTCAGCTAGAGACGATACCACTATCATCGCTGATCGCCGTGGTTCAAAGTTACCCGATGTAACTGCCGCCTTTCTCACTCGGCCATCTAGCGTATCGTCCTCGACGTCCTCATCACCAACCTCTCCTCCTCCACCTTATGAAGCGATTCATTTCCTATCTCAACCAGTTTCGCAATGTATTCCAGGTTTTGTCCCATCGCCGTCTGCCAACGGCAGACCGTCTCGTCGTGACTCCTCTGCGTTATCCATGACACGATGCAATGTCGGCCACTCACTTTCAGGAGGAAGTTCAACCCCGGGTGTGTCCATCCCTCATTTGAGGGAGGCACTAGACTCCCTGGATACACAGATGGCATCCTTGCTCAACCAGCGCCAGGAGCTAGAGTCGCACCTGGAACAAGTTGTTCGATCCCAATCTCCTATCCATCGAATTCCAGAAGAACTCCTTTCGTCGGTATTCGTTGCAGGAGTGTGTAATATGGGCGAGGAGGATCCCCTATTAGTCGCGACCTTAATGTTGGTTTGCCGATATTGGAGGGACGTCGCCATCGACACCCCAGAACTGTGGGCAGATATCTGCGTGAGTCCGCACGACTCCCTTGAAAAAGCGCATCGCAAGCTAGCACGTTCAAAGTCGGTGCCTCTCGATATCACAATCAACTTCACTCCTCGAGTTGACAATTCGAGCGGCGCCATGGAAAGTATTATCCATGCGATGGATCTTATTCGTCCTGCGCTCTGGCGAGCAAGGTCATTTCGCCTCAGCGTTCCCAACAAACCACAGGCACATGCTGCACTTTTACGCTGTAGGGAAGAAGCTCCCTATCTCGAAAGTCTGTGTATCCGCGTATTCCATTCTATGCAGGAAGACCATTACTCTAGCCCCTGCCTTCCGCTTTTTAAGGGGCACACTCCCCGCCTTCGTTCGTGCTCTTTCACATCCTTTAATTTCAACTGGGATAGGAGAGTCGTATCAAACCTGCGTGTGCTCCAACTAGGGGGCTACTGGAATGGGTCTTCACCGTCTGTCGACACCTTGCTAGATATTCTACGAGGCTGTCCAGGTCTCGAAGAACTTGCATTGCGCAACATGTCGGACGTGGATCCTGAGGCTTGTGTTTCTCTTGAACATGAGTTTATATCTACGAAGGTAGTAAAACTCCCGAGGCTTACCAAGGCATCGTTCTATTATGCAGGCATTATGCGCACACGGATGCTTCTTAGTCAAATATCGTTCCCTGCGCTTGAGTCGCTCGACTTCTGCTACCTCGACAACCTCACACCGGTTTTGGAGCACCTTCGACAACAATCTCTTACTTCCCTTCCGCTCAAGTACCTTCGTATTGAGTCAAGTTTCTTGAACGAACCGAAGTTTATAATGTTACTTCGGCGGCTTACATCATTGGTTACTCTGGAGTTGGTTGACGTGGAGGATGTCACATGCTTCCTGTTGAAGGTGAGCATCCACATAACTGTCTCATTAGTGCATATTCCAATTCCTTGTCATCAGAATCTTTCCTTGCCGCCTGTGGCTCATCCTTGGGTATGCCCCAAGCTAGACCGCCTCAACCTTGACGGATGCACTGCACTCGAATGGGATGCTTTACGAGGACTTGTGGAATCTCGCCTCTCTGGTCGCCCACCTCAACTCTCTTCTGCTTCGGCTGCAGCAGCCTCCCGCTCATCCTTCATATCCACCGCGTCTGCCTCTGCTCATATCCACGCCTTGTCCCTCAGCCGTCCTGCGACGCCTACAATGCAGCCTTGTCGCTTGTCGTCGATCGATGTCACACGCTGTCATCAGATCAGCAAAGAGATGGTGCAGTGGCTCAAGATGTACGTCCGCGATGTTCGCTGTGAGCCAGCAAAAGGGATATGGGGAGAGTCTATCCTACCCTAGTGCCGATCAGCTTCCGATCAATGTTTCACGAACACACACCTAGACTCCAAATACTCGAATTGATGGGTGCTATATGGATTTCTAGTACTGCTTGTATACTGTACTTACTCGCACGACAGTATCTGCACGCTACGACATTATGTATGTAACGAAAGGCTGTCACTTATTAAAATATTGCTCATGTGTAGTTTGTAGTTTTCATGCAATTCACTTGATCTCTCGAGCTAATCTGAGGACATAAACTATTCATTAAGATATGCGAGCATGTGTTTCCTTTCGTTTTCTTCGCGCTTTCGCACCTTCGCAAATCCTCTTAGACCTCGACCAACCTCAGCCCTCTTCCTTCGCAGCTCCTTAGAGGTCCTGATGTGAGATGCTAGTGCCGCCTGGTTATGAGTAACCCGTTTCTTCGACTGCTTGTATGGACCCTCCGTTTTTGCCTTCAAACCAATCCCAAGACGGTCAGATTTGAGTATCGTTGGAATAGGCGTCAACAGCGACTTCTGAGAGTGTGGATCAGGTTCTTTAGATGCACTGGATGCTGGAGCAAGCGGAAGGGAAGTAGATCCGTGGAAAGATTCAAAATCATCTTCTGGCTCTGACTCGGATTGGGTGAGGTCAATGACGTCGGGATGTATGTCTCGAGATTTCTTGTTGTTGACTGGTATACTTGCCCCCCGCAAGGGTGCATGCGAGATTGATACAGATGTGTGTACTGGCGATCGGGGGCGCAGAGATCGAGCGACGTGTGCACCAAGCCCTTCTCCTTCGTTCCAGCCACCCTTCTGTAGTAGACTGAAGCCCTTGTTGGATGGCCCTATTGTCAGCCAGACTGGAGGAACAAAACGCTCCTCCGATGGTAGTGGTGGTGGATCTCGTGCAAGAAGGTCTGCCAATGATGGTGCGGGAGAACTAGGTTTGCTTGATGGTTCAGACTGTAGCGCTCTTTTAATGAACCAATTGTTCTTTGTGGTAGCCTCCTTCCTTGGCTTGGGAGCCTCACTGGGTGTACTTGACGATCTGGGGAGCGGTTGGTTCCTCAGCGTCTTAGAGCTATCTTTTGTCAAAGCCCTGTACCACTCAGAGGTCCCACTATCTGGAGCAGAGGCATTCGAATATACTGCATGGGTAAGCGAAACAGCAGAACCCCACTCGTCGTATCGAATGCGCGCGGGAACAAAGGATGGAGATGGGGCACGACGAGCAGCAGAGAAAGTTGGTGCTGTGTTCCATTGTTCTGCTTCGTCTACTGGAATTTGGCCCGTTTCCTTCTCTAGCTGCTCTCTATCAGCAGGATCATAGTCCGAACGAATGTAATGAGCAATAGTGGCCATACTAATGGTACTAAGTACTTCGGGATTGGTCACAGTGATTGACAATCTTTGACTAAGCGATTGTGCACTTTTTGGAAATAATCGCCCCTGTCGTCTAACCAATACCCAAAATACCCTGATTGAACAGTAATTACAGAATGTACGTGTGATGCGACAACAAATACATGATACCAGTGCTATGTCCGCTAAATGAGATTTGAGATGACCTATCAACTGATAGGCATGTTGGAACCATTATACGAGAATCCTATGGCAGGCAGGCTGAGTCAAATTTCTGAAATCTACAAGGACATCGTAATTGACATACCAGCAAATTGAGCTTGGACGGTAGAGGAGAGGTGGGAGCCATCAACATAGCTGTCGACAGGCGCCTCAGCCGTGAAGACAGTGTCGAAGTTGGAAACATCCTAAACATCAACACACTGAACAAACACGTACTTTCGGAGGAAAGACTAGCACTTACCACGGGACTTGACACACTTGGCTTAAACGGCGGCTGGATCTTTTTCTGTAGAAGCTTCTTGAAATCAATGTGGTTTACAAAGAATGGGTGCTTCTTGATCTCCTCAGCACCGTTCACTCCAAGCCGTTTCGAGGGATCTCTGTTGAGAAGACTAGTCAGGATGCTTCGGGCTTCTGTGCCAATGTCGGGGCCAAAGGTAAGCGGATCGGAGAGAATCTTCTGGTACATCTTGTCCGTGACCTCTAAGGTGGATGGTTCATGACAGAGACACAGATACAATGATAAGACAAACCATCATAGAAGGGTGGAAGACCGGAGAGCATCTCGTACAAAAGTACACCAAGAGTCCACCAATCAATTGACTTGTCTAAAATTGATGATCAAGGAATCATACGACAGGCAACGAAGTGGAACTGACTATATCCTTGACCATTCAGGATCTCTGGTGCAAGATATTCCGGTGTGCCACAGAATGTGTTCGTCGTGTCTGAGTCCTTCATATTGAGCTTACACAACCCGAAGTCACACAATGCGATGTGTCCGGTATAATCCAGAAGGATGTTTTCTGGTTTCAGATCGCTGGATTTCAATGAGCACAGTGTTAAAAGAGGGAGATGGTCCGCCTACCGGTAGACGACGTCGAGTTCATGTAAATGTTCCAGAGCCAATAGCAACTCAGCACTGTAGAATCGCGATCGTTCCTCGTTAAAGCGTTGTTCGCGTTGCAAGTGGTGGAACAGTTCTCCTCCATTGACAAAGCTAAAAGGTGCACTCATGAATAACCTCGAGAGGCAAACGTTGAAGTGACCTTACGCAAGTACCAGGTACAGCTTCTGCTCGGACTGGAAACTGAACTTCAGGGGCACGATGAAAGGGTTGTTGACACGCGCGAGCACGAGCCGCTCCGCCAATGTGTGAGTAATTTCTTTTCGATCAACTATATGAGCTTTTCGGATGGTCTTGAGGGCATATATCCGCATGGTGTCGCGCTTCCTAACCTGCATGACCTGCGAGGAACGTAAGTACGACTATTGGCGCGTTAATACTCGACCCACCTTGCCAAAGCTGCCTTTGCCAATGACAGTAATGAGCTCAAATTCATCAATGGTCAGAGATTGACCCTGTCAGCTTCATTAGTCGCTTGAAACTCGAAACATGAAATCACCAACAGAGCTGGGCTGGTATGCCACACCAATTTGAATTTTTCCTTTGCCACCTGTCACGTCATGCCACTGGTCTTGGCCTACAGCGCCAATATTATCAAAGTCTGGCGTGAACTTGATTCCGCCCATGAAAATATCATTGCCCATATCATCCGCTAAGCCATCACTGCCGACTTTGGGCTGTTCGGTCCGCAAGTAGCACTGTATTGAAATTTCTGAGTGGCGCGACACGTCGCTGGCAGCGAATTCAGGACGAGTTGTACGTGATGTAAAATGGACACTCACAACTGCGCCTGATACATATACAGCGGTTTCTCCATATCACCGCCCAATGGGGTGATAAGAACTTGATTGACTTCAAACTCCATTACCAGGTAGGGTAGCCACCAGCATTGTGTGCGCTGGATACTGTCTTTAGCGCCATGGCGTTTTACAAGCCGCCTCTGCGTTACGCTCGAGGGAGATACTGATGCGGCAACCTTGGCTTGTTGCGTGGACAGCGCGGCTTGCACAGCAGAAGGGACTGTGGTGCCTACAGGAAGGGCCAAACCTTCAGCCCATAAAACGCGTATGCTGAGAAGACCAGTCCGTGAAGTGGGTTTCCCCCCAGGATTGCTCGGCGTCGGAGTAGTCGACCGCGGAGGCTCGTCGGGGCATCCAGCAGACAAGGTGGCTGTTGAAGCTTTTTTAGTCAATTTCCCGAATCCTTTTAACATGGCGTCTAGCTAATATTAGTGTTCAAATGAACAAAATGGTATGTAGTTAAGGCGACACGGGAGGATTGCACAGGATCGATGTAGGGGCAATTGACAAGACAAGTTGATGGTCTGTGTTACGCTCAGGCCGTCGCAGTGAAGCGGTATTGAAGTCAGAAGTTGGCAATACTCAGTGCGCCTAAATAGGAAACAGCTCACTTTCATTACAACTTCAAAGTATTTTCACTCAGAATCTGAAAATGTTCTTGGCTATCATAATATCGAGCTCTCGGAAGTATTGTCAATGTTCATGGATATTTTGCTAGATGGTCTCAATACTCGCGTAGTCACGGTGGGCCAGTCAGCGTTAGCATAGGCAGGACAACCTACAAGCAATTATTTTTTTGGTGGAGAACCCAAATGGATTCAGGTATCCGATTGTTTGTGGAGGATCATGAGGAGAGGTCAGACTTAAAAGGTCTCATTATCAGTGCTTAGGACACCGTGAGGATCATGCTTTTGTTTCGAGGTAGCTTGAAGTCATAAGTTGTGATTTAGCCGGGCGTCACCTCTTTCAGACGGTAATTCATCGTACACTGTATATAGATATTATCGCAGGCTGTATGTGAGAATGGAGACATGGAGATACTCTTGGAGACAGGCAATACATGATGCACAATCCAGAATTGGCTCAGGCCATATGAAAACACCGGGAGTCCTGGAGGCATCAGTATCAATGATTCATTGGGGACTGTTTCTTCGTTCTCCCTCGGACCCATCCAGACATGAAAGTCCCTCATGCAACTTCAGGATAATCCTGCATCATGCGCCTGAGCTCCATTTCCGGAATCCTTTTCTCAGACTCAAATTCGCATGGCGTATCTAGCATCGGCCCGCCCATGAACCCCATGTCATTTAATGGCTTTGTAGGATTCACAGTGAGCTTGAAGGCCCAGAGAATAAGGAGAGCAGTTATGAACACCGATCTGTACCAACCGAAGTGAGCTTGGAAGACTACGTGCGTGTAAAATACCTTCACCTGCTCGCGACATGTTGACCAGGGCATACGCTGAAAGGAATGTCATCTCCAAAAAGAAAACGAGTATTTGAAAGACGGTACTTACCGCCGACCAAACCCGAAGACAAATGATCTGATATCGTCTCTCAGGTTACCTTGGCCATCAATCCAGCGCTGAGGTTTGAACGCATCAGGCTCTGGGAAGACATCTGGATCTCGACAGATGGACCTAACGCAGTGGCCGTTAGATCCTTGGCATTTTGAAGCACAACGCTCACCAAATGCTGCCGTTTACCGTGGTCCCAGCTGGAATACGATAGTTCTCCTGATGAGCAAGATCATCATTCGCGCAATAAGTCATTCAAAGATCACTTGCCCAAATCACGTCTTTGTTTGTTTGGTGAGGCACTCCTGCAGCGTGAATGTTGTAATACTTAGGTGCAAAACAAAAGCGAAGATGCCCACCATCGGGAACTGGAGGTCTCCATCTTAAAGCCTCAGAGATGAATGCTTGAAGGCGAGGAAGGGATTCTTGGTCCGCAAAGGTCGGTGCTTCGATGGAGAAATTATTGAAACCATAGTATTGTGATAGGTAATCAAGCTACCTCGGTGCCTTCCGATGACCGCGTCAAGCTCGGCCTGAACTTTAGCTTGCTCCTCAGGGAAACATGCGGCTGCCATGAGCACCGTGCAAATGGTGTTAGAGGTCTTTTGCCTGTTTTCAGCCATATGTCCTCGGAGGCAAGGTAACACCCCACTGTGTGTGATCCAGCTTTCAGGAAGCTACCAGCAAGAAAGGCTATCTCAAGCTCTGCGAAACCATAAAGATGATTATTTTCTAGCATATATTTCGTGAACGAAGGGCCGATATCCTCGTTCTTGAGCTGTGCAATGCCTCAGTCACGAAGTAAAGATTGAAAGAGAAATTCGTACCATTTGCTCTTTCACATGGTTTAGATCACCAGTGTGGAGTTTCTTGGCCTTTTCAAAATTCAGCTTCAAGTCCCGGACACACCAAGGAAGATATTTGAGCCATGGAATTGAATCCACCAGGTAAACATCAGGGCGCTGAACTGTACGACTCGTCTTCATGAGTTGATCGACTTCAAAGATTTCGGCATCAGTCGCAGACGTAGGTATATTCTTCCCGTACGCGACTTTCATAATCGTCGTCGCAGCGTAGCTTCAAATCACCCGTAAGCAAAGTACTACTGATCATATCATGACCCACAACCCTTACGTTATCACATGGTGCTGGAGGTTATGTGGATCATCGAGAATGCCAACAACTATGTTCTTCGCGTGTGACATCTGCAGGGGCTGATAGGCCTTAGCTGCTGTAGGCTGGAGATACACATGAAGTGCTCTACAACACATTGAAAAGCAGGATAGACGAGGGGAAGTATCGTGGACTACTGACCTACGCATCCGAAGTAACCTGTCCCCAGAGGGTCCATTTCCGAAGCCCATTCCGCCGTTATTTATCCCCGCAGAAATCATGGGAGGACGATCGGCTACCGATTTTCCCTGACCCTCCATGATATCCACAGCGGCCTGCAAAAGAATGTTGTTGAGCCTGGATATGACAATGCAGCGTGTTGGGACTGACTTTGTAACGCCCAATGTAAACAATCTTCTTAAATCTTGATCGAATGGTGATCACAGGACCGTACTCGTTAATCCATCCCGCCACGGTAAGAAATGGTCTTGTGATATGACGCACTTAGCATTCAAAGTCAAGGATTTGGATGCGAATTCTTACTTGTCACGTGGAAGGACGTGTCCCCCAAGTCTCCAACTGGAGATGAAAGATGGGAGAGGAAGGTTGCTCGCTGGTTCAGAATGGTGGGCCCGAGTAATTAATACTATAACACCAAGACAAGCCGCAGCACTGAGGAGGAGCTGTGTGTTGTCAGATATGCGCAGGTCAGGAAACTGTGATGGGATGAGCGCAAGGAAAGACTGGAGGGAACTCATCATAAGACACAGTATACCCAGATGATGAATGACTTTTAAGCACCCCATGCCAACCGATGCGTCAAACTCGCCTACATCCGGATATAAAGTAATGCTGGCATGCGAGGCCGCGGGCTTCATATAGCCTCATATAACCAAGAGAAGTTCTTTGGCTCTGGAGATCAGGAGAGCCGCACCCACGATGGCCCGACTGTATTGGGAATTGCAAATGATTCATTTAGTCGGCATACTTCATGCTATTGGCGCTATGTTTCAAAGGATTTCGCGACCCAAAGTCTCCCAAACACTTGAGTGCACGTAAGAGCATTTTTGAGGACAATCCATCCACCAGAGCGTTCTATGACCTAAAGTATTTTCTTTCACAGTGTTGATAGTAACAAATTTTATGTCACGTCCATACCACCCGATAAGACTGTATTCTGTGTAGACGCATGGCTCGTGACGAAGCTGGGGTGGGCGAGGCCAGTTCCTTAGCTACCAGTGTACTCTAGAGATACGACCTTAGCTTCTCCACATGTCACAACTACACACGAATAGATGAACATAAACTTGCCTGCAGCTCGAGCACCGTGACTGGTTGTGCCCCAAAAACTCAACAAAAGAGATAGGGAAACGGTGACTATATCTAGACACAACAAAATCGTCGTCCCCCGATCGCTTTGGCGAGGATACGAGTACACTTGCAGAGCTTGATCCCGCAGAAGTACTAGTATGGGTCGAGTCATCAAATACTCTGTGAATCCTCCTCAGCTGCTTGCATACCATATAACCAACAGATAATCTAGAACTCGCCTGCAACCCAAACGTCACTATCATACTCCAAAAAATTTAGCGAAAAAGATCGGAAAACAGGAATTTCGGACCAGTGTCTGTCTTCCCATCTTTTTCACAGAGGCGGGAGCACAACTTGCAGAGCTTGATCCCGCGGAAGCAGTGCGCGTCGAGTCGACTCTTCTTCTAATTTTCTTCAGCTTCAACCATGTAAATAACAATCTGCGACTCCGAGGACATTGCTAGCGTGCGCTGAACGAGACATAGTAGAGTGGTTGATGTAGAGATGGAATGTGCGATAGACCTGGTACAGCTGCCGCATTAACATTGGGTATCACAGAGCCTCGATGCAAGGAGTTCAGGTTGTATGGTTGATGAGGCACGCGCTGTAGCTTTCCCTTTAAGCTAACATATCCTTTCCAGCTTATATCAACCTCGACACCGGTTCAAGTCAGCGTGCCTGACTACGACAGCTATGCAACGTGACACCAGTGGTGCGGTGGAATCCGTAGTGGAGGCATGATGGGGATGAGCCACACCAGTATATTACTAATCACAATACCACCTAATCATAGACTCACAGCTGTTCATTAATCGTTGTTCACTGTCCCATCATGATATCATTCATATCAGCCAAATCGGATAATTTTTCAGCGCATGTGTATCCTATCCAAGCAATTCATCGACATATATACATGCCATCCGCCTGTTTGTCTTTCTTGTCGATTTTTAGTCAACAACTGTAGGATGTGGCAAATGATTATCATGTCGATTCCGAAGGCTTCCCGGAGTCGTCGACGATTCCCGCTACCTTTAGGTAGCTGGGTTTTTGTGGATCGTTTTTTTCGAAAATAACACAGGATTTGCGCATATTGAAATTCACTCGCACACAAGCGGCAATAATTTGTCATCATGGTTCGATGGAGTATTCTTTTCTCACGATTTATCTGGGTGCATGTCTGTATGTGACGCGAGAAATTGATTGTTTTATTTGCTGTCATCATGTCGTTTATGCTCAATGGTCGAAATGTATCAGTTGTGCGGGACCACTCTTCTTCTCATTCACTGGTTGCTATGTTGTTTGTGTCGCTCGATCGTTCTCGAGACGGCGTGTTTCGGGCGCTTGTAATTTTGCTCAAAGGCGACGTGCGGCTGTCTACTCAATTTCTGTTTACTGTCCGCGATACTTTGCCAGCCACGGTTGTCTTGGGACGTGATTGGTTCGCGTTTTGTCACGATATTCTGCACAGTCATCCTGAGGTACGCCTGCCACTGTGCCAGTGGACGTTGGCGGAGGATTTTGCTCTTCCTTCAGTTAGTGTCACTGGACGTTCGTTCACACCAGTCACCGATACATGCATCACGCATGGCTCCCTTTGGTGAGACAATTTTAGGCGCTTAGGCCCTAATCCACGACCGTCCACTGTTAGCTTGTGCTTCTCGGTCCCTGAACATTCAAGGACGTCCTGAGAAAACTCAATTGTTGATTTTTACGGGTGAGAGCCCTGCTATGGCTGGAGGTCTCCGTGCGAGCTCTATGACCCCGTAAAATGATGCACATCGCCTATGACATTATTTGTCTAAAGATGTTCATGCACCGCTCTCACATCGCCCATGACATTATTTGTCTGAAGATGTTGTCAATACACCGATTCAACCCTAACCGTAAGCAAACTCTAAACGGGACGCAACTCATAAATATAGGGCACAAAATTCCTGCCTACAGAATCCCCCAACCTCACAAAATGATCTTTGTCTGATTTGTGTACAATCACGCTGGGCGAATGGAAACCAAAAGTTGTGCGAAACCTGCCATGTGGAAAAATGCTTGAAGATACTTCTACTGAGCCCTTCGCGCCCGCATCACACACTCCAGCTTGCTCGAGCAGATTGAAGATGACCATTCCGAAATGAAGTCTGAAGAGCGCGCCGCGTTGTTGGACTCACTTATTTTTTTGACTTGCATAGTAACAATCATACTTTGGCCAAAGTCCTTGAGCAGCTTGACGACATCACGCCGACCTTGTCGACACTTAAGGCTGATCATCTACTTAGCCACTTGATTACTGCTAGTTACTTTGTTACTTATACTCGAATATCGTACCGTAGTTCTGATAGTCCCAATATTGTGCATCCGCAGCCCCAAGGAGGAAGGAAAAAAAAGCATAGAGAGACGATCGAACTTAGAACGACCAAAACAGGTAGCGGGCCCTGCCACGGATGTGGCCCTGCACGACTTATATACTAGTGTTATTACTAGCCATTATTGCTCGCACACGTCGGCTTCCTTCTTTAGGTCAGCTCAGGCTACAAGCCCTGGGGTATCGATGAGTAAGCGCATCGGCATATGACCACACCGACACCACCGGGCCCCGGAACCTGGCAAGAAGCTGATGATGTCACACATCAAAGTGAATAGTACTTATGTAGCAATACATGGTAGGTACTTACTATGTGCGACTCCCGATTGGCTCCCGAGGCTCATACTTCGAAAATTCTAGAACCATAAGTCATTGGTCGATTGCATTCTCCTGTAAATAGGGGATCTTTTTAGCCAGTGTGCAGTTTGAGCTACAAAGCGAACATGTGAGCGCAGAGCTCAAACTAGTGCTTACTAAGCGAGTGAGCGCCATAAGCTGTAACGCGTTACTATACGCGTATCTTATCTTATTCCTTATTGCGCTCTCACTCGCCCATTTTTCTCAAGTTGAGGATTCGGTCTATCATCAAGCCTTCGTGTCATTATTAGTACTGTTATGTCTTCTACTGAATTACCGAATCCTGGGCATCCTGAAGGAGCCGGAGGAAAAGATACAGAAATCTTTATCCAGCAAGGCGACGGTCTGCTGTCCGAAGAATACGCTTCAAGAGTCGCATCATCCTTGACCAAAAACAAACAAAAACGCGTCAATTTACACGACCGCGATGCGGTAGAGGAAGAGAACATAGCGCGCGCAGAACGCAATCTAAAAAGAGCAAATCAGAGATTAGACGAAAATCACATCGAAGAGGTATCAGACGACGAACCTTTTCTCGACGAGTCATACCCCCCGGAAAAGGCCTCCACTGTTAAGCCGTCTGTCCCAAGCTTCATTGTTGACACAGTGGACTATATAGGCTCGCTCACGCCTACTACAAAGTCTATTCTAGCGACACTCTCAGCTAGAGGACAGGCACTTACCGGAGTAACTCAGACGGAGGGATCGAATTCAGCAGCCGCGTCCGACGCGCCTGTATTCACAGAAGCTAATACTCGCATCGTCGATGGCGAGGTGTCAGCCTTTGAGATACCCCGCGTTCTCCTGAACCTCGCAAAGTCCAAAGTCCATATTCCTCTCACATTACTCACCTTATCATCCCTGCGCAAGATTCACGAAGATCCAGCCTGCGTTAAAATGAAAAAAGGTTTAGTCACGAACGACCCAAAGCTTTTCGTCATGGATACCTCATCCGGTTTCCCTCCGGAATCGAGCTTGCCGCCTCATTCTTTCTATGAGGCGGCTTCGAACTTCATTAAGTTGCTAAGTCAAGTAGCCGATGACGCAACAGTTCAACGCTTCACGGATCACCGTGACTTTTGCCTTTCCAGAGACGAATTTGGTGACAACTTCGAGTCGGTTCTTGCCTTCGACGTCGAGATCCGCAGGAGATTTTTTAACACGCATACATTCCCATCCCGCGCAGCATACCTAGACAGATGGAAAAATGTGTTAATAAAACGACCCTCGCGCAGCAAAGCTCAAACAATAACCGTTACCAACCTTACCCGTCTCGTAAGCCAGAAGGCTCATATTCAGCTGGTCCGTCAAGTGACGGAAAATCCTTTTGGAGGAGCAAAGGTGACCAACAGTCCGAGCACCTCCTTTGCGTCATTTGTGGAAGACTCGGACACAAGGCTAGTAGCTGCACGCACACACACACCGCAAGAAACCACCCCGTCGTTAGCATTTGGACGGACAAACTCGTCCTCAAATCCTCCTCAGCTCCGATCTGTATCTCTTTCAACATCGGGAGGTGCTCAGCCCCAAGACACTCAAACGATGTCGTCCATGTATGCTCCATCTGCGGAAGCAAAAATCACGGAGCCAACTCAAAATCATGCATCTGACGTGTTTCGTAGGATCGTCACACCCTACGCTCCCGAAGCGTATGAGCATTTCTTGAAACGTTTCAACTTAACAGAAAAATACCCAAACCTAGTTTTTAATCTGCAGCACGGCTTTCCTATTGGCGACATTCCTCCTCCCACTCGCACTTACATCCCTAAAAACCACAAATCAGCCTTAGAGCATATCGACGTCATCCGCACCTATTGTCAGGAGGAGGTAGCTCTGGGGAGAATGTCAGGCCCGTTCACGGCCGACGAAGTGTTTGAAATCCTCGGCGGACACTTTGTGTCGTCACCACTGGGCGTTGTTGAAAAGGCTGGAGAGCCTGGCAAGTTTCGAGTCGTCAGAGACCTTTCGTACCAAAACCCAGACGGGTACTCCGTTAACAGCCTTCTGGATTCAGACGACTTCCCTACTGAGTGGGGAACAGCAGCACAAGTGGCTGAAATCGTAAGTGCCCTTACTTATACTAAATTGCACGCTTCGGCGTTATTGCTATTGCACGCCACGGCGTTATCGCCTTTGCACACCACGGCGTTTGTACTTTGCACGCTTTGGCGTTTGTCCTTTGCACGCTTCGGCGCTTTGTACTTTGCACGCTTCGGCGTTCGTCTTTTGCACGCTTCGGCGTTCGTCTTTTGCACGCTTCGGCGTCTTGCATTTTTGACACTTCGGTGTCTCACTCCCTGCATGCCACAGCATTTTAAGATCACGCGCATGCTTCGTTATTGGCTCTTGCTGGCACATTGTTATTTTAAGAGCATATATGCGCCTTTCCAGCACGGTTTTAACACTTCACACATCACAGGTCGCATCAGCTCCCCCTGGAACCCAAGCTGCTACGCTTGATATAGAAGCAGCGTACCGCACCATCCCGGTATGGCCCCAACACAAACGTTTTCTCGTAATCGAGGTCGACGGAAAACTTTTCATTGATCACGTATTCCCCTTCGGACTCGCAACTGCAGGAGGCGTCCAAGGCCACGTAGCCGATGCTACAGTGGACATTCTTCACTCGTTAGAACTCGGACCCATTAAGAAATGGGTTGATGACCATACCTTCTTCAGATTCGCTATCAGTGGCGGCTTACTCCTGCCAGATGGCTCCCTATCCCCATTTGCATACAAACACGGCCTTCTAGAGATTCTCGGTCTGTCGAAACCATTGGGAGTTCCATGGCACCCAAAGAAGTGCCGTGACTTTGCTTTCATCTTCGTCTACTTGGGTTTTCTTTGGGACCTAACTCAGAGATCGGTCGCTCTTCCTGACGAGAAGCGCACTAAATACCAGATCAAACTGACGGCCTTGCTTGACTCGCTGAACAAAGGGAAAGGCATCTCACTCAAGGATGCAATGAGTATTAACGGTACCCTCTCCCATGTTGCCTTCGTCATCCCGCACGGTCGCGCTTATTTAGCCAATCTATGCACATTCATAGCATCATTCCCATCAAACTCGAAGTTCGCTAAACGCCACCCTCCCCCTTCAGTCAAGACCGATCTCAATTGGTGGCTCAACACACTATCCCTCCCATCAAACGCACGCACCCTTTCACCACGCGGTCCTCCCAAGGATTTTGACCTTTGGGTCGACGCATCAACGGAATGGGGAATAGGCATCACCTTAGGAAATCGGTGGAATGCCTGGACCCTTAACCAAGGTTGGAAAGGTAGCGGTAGGGACATTGGATGGCTAGAAGCTATCGCTGTCGAACTTGCAGCAAGGACATTGTTCGATCAAGGCGTGTCAAACGCGACAGTAATTATCCACTCGGACAACCAAGGGGTGATCGGAGCCTTCAAGCAAGGCCGGAGCAGAAACTTTCACGTAAACCTTTGCATCCGTCGGGTCGAGGCACTCGCAATGATCTCAAACGTCTTTCACACTCTCGTATATACAGAATCAGCTCAGAACAAAGCAGACCCAATCTCACGCGGCGAGATTGGGTCTCTTTCTTCTCGTTTACCCTCTACCGAGCTCCCCAGTGAGCTTGTGAACTTCATTTCACCCTATGTCCAGTAACCAAACATCCATGGCGTCTTCACCGTCAGACGCCGTCGTAGCCTTGGCCCTTTTGAAGGAGGCACTGGCACATCCTCCCTCGATTGGGGCGCCGCCCAACGCTACACACTCTCGTAAAAAGCCTAGAAAACCAAAAAATGGAAACGAGCTCTCTGCATCAGCCTTCAGACCCCATGTTCTTGCACGCGACCGACTTCGTCTCTGGTCCGCTCCACATTCAGATTCCTTTCGTCTCTCAGTCTTAGAACAATTGCCCTTAAACGATGTTTTGCAACTTTTTGACGTCATGCTGGTCTCCATAGAAACGAAAACCAGAGAAAACTATGGCGCGGGTTTGCTGCGCTTTCACCAATATTGCGATTCAAGGCATATACCAGAAGCCCGTCGCATGCCCGCATCCGATTTCCTTTTAGCCTCCTTCATTGCTTCTTGGGCTGGAAAAGTCGCAGCTACTACGGCACAAAACTGGTTGGCAGGCCTGCACTTTTGGCACAACCTCCATGGTGCCCCGTGGTTCGGTCACAGCATTCTTCGTTCGGCTTCAGCTGGTCTCGCCAAAGTCGTTCCTGAATCATCGAAACGTCCACGCCGTCCTCCTGTAACACTAGAACATATGCATGCACTTTTCCGTGGACTCGACCTCTCTAATGCATTCGACGCGTCCGTATTTGCCGTCGCATGTACAGCCTTCTGGTCGTGTTGCAGACTAGGCGAACTCATCATTGTTAGCACCAGCAGCTTTGACCCTTCTCGACACGTCTCGCGATCCTCTTCATTCATCCGCCGTTCCCCTTCAGACGGTGTCAAATATTCAGTTCTACACATTCCATGGACGAAAACCTCGCACATCGAAGGGGCCGACGTTATTATTTCTAATCTTGATGATATTACAAATGCCTTCACAGCAATCAATCATCACCTCACAGCCAACGCTACAGTCCCTCTTGACGCACCATTCTTCGCATACGAGACAGCAAACGGAGGATGGGCCGCAATGACAAAGCCTTGGTTTTTAGCACGTTGTAACCAAGTTTGGAGATCAGCCGATTTGTTAGAGCTCACCGGACACTGTTTCCGCATTGGAGGAGCAACGGAACTTCTTCTTCGCGGAGTACCACCAGACGTCGTCGCTGTTCAAGGACGATGGAAATCCCGAGCCTTCTTAGAATACTGGCGCAAAATTGAGTCAATCTTACCACTTTTTGTCACTGCATCTTTTTCGGACTCACGTGCAGCTATGATTAATTCATCCATGGACTCATTCGCACGTCGTTATAGTTAAAAATTTTGCACTTACTTTGTTCTCCATGCAATCCAGCGCAAATCGCTCGTATTTGGGGGAGTCGTCCGTTTCGAGCACGCCTGTGTGTGAGCCTTGCTCGGATTGGGTTCTGTCGTGCTTTCGAAACCTCTATCCAAATTCCTCACACTCGAGGCTTCGGTTGCCTTTCTTCTTCTTCTCGCCGTCTCCAGTATCGGTTAATTTCGGTCTCGCGGTCAAAATCTAGAGCTCCAAAACCTTGTGCAAACGCGTCAATTTCTTAGGTCACGTGATTGACATCAGCGTTTACCCAGGTTTAACTTCGGCATACTGACTTCGAGACAACACCGTTCTCTTCTGGAGACCCTCGTATCAGCACTCGGAAATCACCGAGCGTAGCAACCGAAACCCCTCCCCCCAACTGGCAAAATTCGCATTAAGCCTTGTGTTAGAATCGCCTATCAATTTTAACAAATACCTTGTGTTATCTCGCAGATCGTTAGAATCAACACCAGATCGATTCAGAGACAATATCGAAGCATTCACACCTTTCTCCACGATATTTTGATCTAACGATCTGCCGAGCCAGCTTCAGCAGATACGGAGCACCTAGTAAGCAGGGCTGAACATGCACAAGACTTCGGCACATACTTAGACTGCGAAATTCAACAAGGCAATTGGGAGTCCAGCCTTTCTTTAGCGCAGAGAAAACGGGCCCCGGTGGTGCTGTGCCTCCGTCCCGTTGGAAAAGCCAACGCATGTCGATGGAGGCTAAAACCCTTCGTCATTCCAACGGAAGGCTACTCACAGGAAGGCCTAACCACTGTTGGTGCGAGGTTTAAGATAGTGCAGAACGCCGAGCATTTACATAGCACTACCTTACGTGGTCTATGACAAATGGAAGGAGGCAATGAAGTATCTAATGCGGCGATTCGCACCTATGTGCTGCAACAGCGAGTCATCGCGACTTCTCACTTTTGGAGGCAGTTTGGAACGTGTTTTCATAATAACCGGGAAAGACCCGAGGAAATCCCCCCATTTCCCGCTTTCCATAGTGGCGGTGGGTTCTCATGGTGGCTGGATCAGCCCATAGGAGAGAGCATAAAACTTCACCAGTACTTTTGAAATCCAAGGCCTAGGCAACCACAACCTGGTCCCTTAGCAAAAGTAGTACGAGGTAGTCCGATAATTCATTGCATGGAAATTAATATAGAGATTGGCTCCAGATGGCGTCGAGGCTAGTTTCTGAACAACGATGAAACCAAATGAGGCGATCTTCGCATTGCTTTCTAACACAGGATGCAATGTTATCTTATGGGTTAGTTCCGGTTGGTAATTTGTAGGAAACCCACTAGAAGGTGCTGGAAATTATATGAACCGTGCAGACAGTGCCGAAGCTTGCTCGTATGTCCGCAAATTTCAAAAAAAAAAAGGAAAACCCAGTTCGATTCTGGCATGTGGCTATGATGCGTTATCAAAACCTGTGACTCGAGCGAAGTCGGACAATGTTAAGTAGCCAGAAATACATTAAAAGCGGTTTGCCTCCTTCTGCTTCTCCTGGGGGACCGGCCCCACTGAGTGGCTGAATGACTCCGTCAAATTTTCCATCCGTGTGTCAACATGAGTCAGTACTGTATGGGCTTACAAAGTAATAAATGCATTTCAAAAACCTACGGCTTCAGAACATGACACCGGCCTTTAATGGCGGAGATGGACAGCAAACTCACCCTTAGATCCTGAAACGCGTCCGCAAGTGGCCCATCGATTTTTCGAAGCGCGAAGATAGGAAGTTAGTAAAGAGAAGAAACTTAACAACGTATCTGAAACCATGATAATCCCAAACGGAGAAATACTTTTTGCACCAGTAATCGGTATGCCTCCAGTGATATCTGACTTGACATGAACTAGCGTGAAGAAAGATAAGTCCACAAGAACGCAAAGTTTACAATAATCTTCGAGCCGACACGGGCCCCGAGTTGCGTTGCAGTTGAGTTACCAATGTCAGTTGCGGACGTTGCTTACGTATGAAAAGCCCGAAACTTTCCGAGTCATAGCGCCAATCAAGTATCTGAGTACAGGCGACCATTGTCAGTACCGATCGAATGAGCATGCCCAGTCATGTCTCATAGATCCTCGGGGTGTAGGGCCACACTTGGTCACTCACTGGCAGGCTGATCTAGATGTAAACATATTTGTTGTTTGAGCTTTTAAGAAGGCTAGTCAGTAGCTTGCAAAGTTCAGGTGTACATGTGCCTTAGAAGCTGTATCGAGGGCGAATATTATTTCTAAACATAGGTGGGAAGAGGGGTAAAACTATCCGACGGGATGACATAAGCTAGGACATTGTATTGATTTGAAATTCTTGCGGGCCCGTTACCCAAATGAATCATGGAATTAACAGCCATCCGAAGACGCTGAGCGTTGGGCATTGGTGCGGGATAGCATAAATTATTCGGAATAACATAGCTCAAAACGCGCAGGCAGTGTGTTACGTATCGTGGAAGGAAACAGTCACTGTAATAAACCTCGTGGGTGTTGCGTCGGCAGCCCAGGTCCCCTAAATGACGCGGAAGCAAGGCCCGTCAGTTGCAACTTGATGACTAACCACATTGACGTGAACCGGGCCACTGAGTAATGGTATATATCTAGAAATGCAAGACACCATAATGCCATATCGTTCCGAACTGAGTACTACAGCTAGGGTCCCTGGTCCCTGTCTAATTTAACAGGTCCGTTCAACTACACCTTTCCCTAGCAGACCATTAAGCGTGCTTCCTGTTTACTCCTCAAGATCATGTCAGGCAGTCGCCTCTCCACGCCCGGCGAAAAGCGGCCTACTTCACAGGACACCCAGATCTCACAAATTAAGTCGAAGCGCGATTTTTTCTCCAGGAATAAGGATGCATCGAACGTGGTCGAGAAAAAGGATCCAGATGATAGCGAAGACGATATTGCTGTAGATGCTAAGTCAGCGCAACCCATTCAGCCTGTCTCCTTTTTTTCGTTGTTCCGGTGTGTCCTTTTACATTCAACTTAACTCTCAACCTCATCTATCGACAGGTTCTCTACTTCGTTCGAGATCACAATTGACATTATTGCCGTCTTCTGTGCGGTTGCTGCTGGTGCGGCTCAGGTGAGTCTCGTCAATTTCGAATCACGTCACCGTTTACATATCGTCCATCAGCCTCTCATGAGTCTGTTGTTCGGTAACTTAACCCAAGATTTTGTCACCTTCAGTTTGGCGGAGAACAACTATACCGCGTCGTTACAAACCGGCAATCCCACTGCCATTGCACAAGCTCAACAGATTCTGGACGCCGCTGCAGTAGGATTTCGCAGCAGTTCTGCACTAGATGCCTCGTATCTGACATACATCGGTGAATTTATTGTCCTTTCATTCAACCTTTGTTAACCACCTATACAGGTGTCGGAATGTTCGTGTGCACATATGTGTACATGTCTGTTTGGACTTACACTGGTGAAGTTAATGCGAAAAGAATACGAGAACGGTATCTTCAGGCCGTCCTCCGTCAGGAAATTGCTTACTTCGATGATGTCGGAGCCGGAGAAGTTGCCACTCGTATTCAAACCGATACTCGTGAGTTATGGATCTATGATTTTGTTTCTACCCTGTTGACCGACAATAAATAGATTTGGTGCAACAAGGTATATCCGAAAAAGTCCCTATCGTCGTGAGCTTCCTTGCCGCATTCGTTACTGGTTTCGTTCTCGCGTATGCTCGATCATGGCGCCTTGCATTGGCATTGACGTCGATTTTTCCATGCATCGCCATAACCGGAACTGTCATGAACAAATTCGTCTCTAAGTATATGCAGTAAGTGTTTCTTTTCTGAGAAGAAAGGTCCCTTAATGTGATTCAATACAGAATGTCTCTCAACTCTGTCGCCGAGGGAGGAACCCTTGCTGAGGAGGTCATTTCCACTGTCAGAACTGCGCAAGCTTTCGGAGCTCAGAAATTCCTGTCATCTTTGTATGACAAGCACATCGATGGTTCCCGCTTTGCTAACTCCAGGGGTGCCATTTGGCAAGGTGGAGGACTTGCCTCCTTCTTCTTTGTCATTTATTGCGCGTATGCCCTCGCTTTCGACTTTGGCACTACACTCATTAATGAGGGGCTTGGTAAGTTCTCGTATTCTTGGAGTAACGAGAGAATATTCAATATTGTGGATATAGCCAACGCCGGCGCGGTCGTAAATGTCTTCCTGGCTATCTTAATTGGTTCGTTCTCTTTGGCCCTTCTTGCACCCGAGATGCAATGTGAGTTTTCTTTCCTTCAATGTAATTCACGCCTTCTCATGTCTCATTTCAGCAATCACCCACGGACGTGGCGCTGCTGCTAAGCTATATGCTACGATCGAGCGTACTCCCACAATAGACTCCGCTGACCCAGGAGGTTTAAAACCTGAAAAAGTCATTGGCGAAATCACTTTGGAGGACGTTAAATTTAGTTATCCCTCCCGCCCCGACGTTCCTATTCTGAAGGGTCTCAGCATAAATTTCCCTGCTGGTAAAACCGCTGCACTCGTTGGAGCATCTGGTTCTGGAAAGTCGACCATCATTTCACTTATCGAACGTTTCTATGATCCCTCGAGTGGCTCCGTCAAGCTTGACGGTGTTGATTTACCGGAGTTGAACATAAAGTGGTTGCGATCTCAGATCGGTCTAGTTTCCCAGGAACCCACACTCTTTGCGACAACGATCAAAGGCAACGTCTTACACGGCCTCATCGGCACCCCGTACGAGAATGCCTCTGAAGAAGAGAAATTCAAACTCGTTCAAGAGGCGTGCATCAAGTCAAATGCTGATGGTTTCATTACCAAGCTGCCGCAAGGATATGATACTCTGGTCGGCGAACGTGGGTTCTTGTTATCAGGTGGGCAGAAGCAGCGTATAGCTATCGCTCGTGCCATCGTCTCCGATCCCCGCATTCTCCTTCTTGACGAGGCTACCAGTGCGCTTGATACACGATCCGAGGGCATTGTTCAGGATGCATTGGACAAGGCTGCTGCCGGGCGTACGACTATCACCGTCGCTCACCGACTCTCAACGATCAAAGATGCGGATAGGATCTTTGTCATGGGAGACGGCCTCGTTCTGGAGCAGGGCACTCATAATGAGCTATTGGCCGACGAGAACGGTGCATACGCGCGCCTCGTCCAGGCACAAAAGCTGCGTGAGTCGCGTGAAGGCCAGAATGTCGAGAGCACAACAGCTGGTAGCGAAGAAGATACGGAGAAGACCATCCTGGAAGAAATTCCCCTCGATCGCAAACACACTAATCATTCAGTAACCAGCGATATCATAAAACAACGCAGCGAGGAGAAAGTTAAGAGCGAGATCAACGAAGACAAATACAGTTTGTTCTACTTGTTCAAACGCATGGGAGCTCTCAACCGGGAAGGACTACACCGCTATGCATTTGGTGCTTTCTTTGCAATGTGTATGTTACTTTAAGAGTCACTCGTTGTTACTCTGACATACCAGACGACTAGGTACTGGCGCTGTTTATCCTGCATTTGGTATCGTATATGGTGAGCAACCTTTGACCCGTGTGTATGCGTTGTGTATTGACATATTCCTCAGGCCAAGCAATTGCTGGGTTCTCTGCACCGACGAACGCTGAGAGACGTTATGATGGCGATCGCAATGCCCTATGGTGTGTGTTTATGCACATATACAGACTGTATCCACTAAATCTCGAAATAGGTTCTTCATCATTGCCATCTTGTCTGCATTGTCTATTGGCTTGCAAAATTTTTACTTTGCATCCTCTGCAGCAGTTTTGACAGCTAAACTACGGTCAATTTGCTTCAAGGCCATCCTTCGCCAAGACGGTGAGCATCACACACACGTTTTTCTTCTATCAAATCTTATGCTTCGCAGTTGAATACTTCGACAAGGAGGAGAACAGCGTAAGTTCTTCCACTTAATATAGATATCCCACTTAATGACGGGATCTTGTAGACTGGTGCACTGACGTCGAATCTGAGCGACAATCCGCAAAAAGTAAATGGCCTCGCTGGTGTTACTCTTGGAGCGTAAGTTGACGCTCATTGTGGTGCGGTTTGATTCTCATGCCCCAGTAGAATTTTGCAAGCATTCGTCACAGTGATCACCGGGTCGGTGATTGGATTGTCCTATGCATGGCAACCAGCTTTAGTCGGAATGGGTACGCTGTCCCTTTAACAACATCGAACTTCTGCTTATGTTGGAAATGCAGCATGTATTCCGGTGCTTATTTCTGCAGGCTACATCCGTTTGGTACGTAACGTTATATTTGCTTTGGAACTCGCAGGTGTTGACTTATTTACAGCAAGTGGTTGTCTTGAAGGACCAGCGTAATAAGGCAGCACATGAGTCGTCGGCCCAGCTTGCATGCGAGGCTGCCTCAGCAATCCGCACAGTCGCATCGCTGACTCGCGAGGATGACTTTCTGCAGCTTTACTCCACAAGCTTAGAAGGGCCCTTGCGCAGATCGAATCGCACGGCATTGTGGAGTAGCTTATTTTTTTCTCTTTCTCAAGCCATGTCCTTCTTCGTCATCTCTTTGATTTTCTGGTACGGCTCAATCCTCGTTTCGCATTTTGAAATTACCGTCACGGGATTCTTCGTTGCACTCATGGTAAGTCGAGAAGAGACCTCATTTAGCTTTTCATTGACTTCTGCCGTGTCAGAGCACAACCTTCGGGGCAATTCAGGCTGGCAATGTCTTCGCTTTCGTACCAGATATCTCGTCCGCCAAGGGTGCTGGTGCAGCAATCATCAAGCTCATTGATTCAATCCCAGAGATTGATGCGGAGTCGACGGAAGGAAAACGTATATCCGGAGAGACCGTCAGGGGCCAAATTCGCTTTGAAAACATTCATTTCCGTTACCCCACTCGCCCTGGTACCCGTGTCCTGCGCGGTCTTTCGTTCAAAATCGAGCCAGGTACATATGTCGCTTTGGTTGGTGCCAGCGGATGCGGTAAAAGTACAGTGTAAGCGTCCAGTTTCCTCGACCTTTCAGTGATCTCATGCTGTACTGCAGTATCCAACTCATTGAGCGATTCTATGATCCGTTGTCTGGCCAGGTTCTACTTGATAACGAACCCATCAACGAGTTCAACGTTCAGGAGTACAGAAAGCAGCTTGCCCTTGTGTCGCAGGAACCAGTAAGCAAACAGAATCCTAAGCCGGGAAGTTTGTCTAATCTTACATTCACCATTCAGACACTCTACGCCGGCACCATTCGCTTCAACATCTTGCTAGGTGCCATCAAGCCAGAATCTGAGGTAACCCAAGAGGAAATTGAGGCTGTTTGCCGTAATGCCAATGTCCTGGATTTCATCAAATCTCTTCCCAAGTATGTCCCCAGTTGTCAGTTTAAACGAATATTTTACTGACATAACGATTAGTGGCTTTGACACTGAGGTCGGTGGGAAAGGGTCGCAACTTTCTGGCGGCCAAAAGCGTACGTGACTGATGATTTTTAGATTCCCTCCAAGGTACTTACTCCCCAATTAGAGCGCATTGCAATAGCCCGTGCCCTCCTTCGCAATCCGAAGGTTCTTCTGCTAGATGAAGCCACTTCAGCGTTGGATTCGAATTCTGAGAAGGTCGTGCAGGCAGCTCTTGATCAAGCCGCGAAGGGTCGCACAACGATAGCAATCGCTCATCGTCTCTCAACGATTCAGAACGCCGACTGCATGTGAGAAGTCATTATGATGTTCCAGAAACAATTGTGCTAATACTTTCTTCGCAGATACTTCATCAAGGAAGGCCGTGTCAGCGAAGCTGGTACCCATGACGAGCTCCTTTCGCTAAAGGGCGACTACTACGAATATGTCCAACTACAAGCATTAAGCAAGAAATAGATAGATGCCTAGTCATGTCAGTACAAGTGGTATACCCTCGATGAACTCTCGAAGCATAATTACCTTACTTATCATCATACTCCAGTCATTGCTCGGCTCTCATTTCCGATGGCCCACCGTATCTAATTCTAATGAATACACTGAATAGTCAATGTATCACAGCTGTTTTTATATCAATGCATATATGGTTGCAGTCGTCACCGTGTCATAGCAGGCGACATTGAAAATGATTAGACAACTCATTTGATTGAGTGATCACCTTTTCTACCAGGTGCAAGAACTATAACAACCCTTCACGCCCAGTCGTGTTACTAGAAGTACCCAAGCTCCTGCAAAGGTCTTTATAAAGTGTACCATCACAAGTTGAGACGGGGGTTAAATTGGCGACGTTGAGATTTCTTGAATAGAGCTGCATTGTCGCATGATGATCAACAACGAAGAACGGATCTTCTGCGTGACACGGCATCGAGTTCAACGAGTCCAGGAACAGGCAACATCTTGTTAACGGCTGCGCAGCCAAGTATCTGGCGAGAGCAACAATATTACAGGAGGTGCACTCGCACCCCCTCGGTATGGCACAAAGCTGGCGATGGAGATGATAGTGGCATGGGTGAAAATATGAGTGCGAAAATCGAGTCTACCACAACGGAATGGATCGACAAAGCAACCTACGCGAAGTACATCAAATTGTTCTTCTTCTTGCTTTGTACTGCACGACACAGTTAGAAAATTATCGGAGATAGTCGTCGAAAGTAAGTAACTCACCCTCAGCGATCCCACTTAAGAAATGTTCGTGACCAAGCTTGGTAGCACCCTCGCGCAGAGCAATCATGCCAGCCTCCACACAAGTCGCTTTCAACTGAGCACCATTAAACTCGTCCGTGCTACGCGCCAACTCTTCGAAGTTCACGTCTGGGCTGACAGTCATCTTTCGTGAGTGGATTTCTAGGATACGGGCACGAGCAGTCTCATTTGGTAGTGGGAACTCGATTTTTCGGTCCAAACGACCTGAACGGAGAAGGGCAGGGTCGAGGATGTCAATCCGATTTGTCGCTGCGATAACCTAGGCAAGGTGAACTGAGTAAAGACATCTCGAGTTGATAGTGAATGATATCACCTTGATTCGTTGGTCACTCGAGAAACCATCAAGCTGGTTCAGCAATTCTAACATCGTTCGCTGTACTTCACGATCACCACTCTTTTCTGAGTCAAAACGTTTCGTTCCAATAGCGTCCAATTCATCAATGAAGATGATTGCAGGTGCTTTCTCTTTGGCAAGTTCGAACGCGTCGCGAACAAGCTTGGCACCATCACCGATAAACATCTGGACGAGTGAAGGACCAGCAAGCTTGAGATAACAAGCCTTTGTTTGCGCTGCACATGCACGGGCAAGAAGAGTTTTCCCGGTACCTATTAAAAATATAAGTAATGGTGGGCATGTAAATAAAATGTACACGCACCTGGTGGCCCGTACATCAAACAACCTTTCGGAGGTTTTATGCCCAAAGTCTTGAACTTGTCTGCCTGCTCCATCGGCAAAACGATGGCTTCGACCAGCTCTTCAATTTGCTTCTCCAAGCCACCAATATCAGTGTAGGTTTCTGTTGGACGTTCATCAACCTCCATTGCCTTGACGCGTGAATCATATTCAGTCGGAAGTTTGTCGAGGATCAGATAAGAGTCTTTGTTAACACCGACAAGGTCAGAAGGTCTCAACTGGTCGGCAGGCACGAGACCAATAAGGGGGAGGAAAACAGTTTGTCGAGTGGACGTCTTCACGACGGCACATTTGCCCTTGCGCATTGAGTCCAAGTCACGGTTTGCCCCATCTTCCTCTGATTCAGGATCAACGTCCAAGATCTATGGCAGATGAACGACGGCATATGACGATATAACCTGGTTGTACGCACTTCTACCACATTACCAACGAGATACGGCAAGACTTTATTTTGCTTAATCTTCTCCCCATTGTCACGTATCTTCTCCTTCATTACGTTTTGCTCGTGTTGTAATCGTAGCGTGTCCGACTTCATAACCTGCATCACCAGAACAAAGTATTCTAGAGTTGAACTCCAAGAAATTTATTGCAAGATACAAACGACGCACCTTGATATCATTATCAATCAGCCGTGTTCTGGTCAAAATTTCATCTGTCGTCAAAGCCATTATCTCCTCGGGAATGTCATCCCAAGTCTCTTCTGCAGGTTGATCTGGTGTTGTGTCCATTTCAACGCCATCCTGAGCTGGCGAAGGGGAAGCTTCTGGCTGCTGTGGTGCATCCGGCTTCTGCACGTTGTTACCTGCAGGAGGGTCCGATGGTGGTTCAGAGGGAGGTGCTGAGGACATGTGAATTAAGAAGCGGGTGGTAGAGATTGATGACGGTGCTGAACTCAGATGCTCGCCGACGCGTAACTCCTCCCAAAATAGGAAATCAGAGCACACGCGGTGCAAACAGCCTCGAGTACCCCTTATTAATATTTGTCCTTGTTGAATTCCAAAGCCTCTAGGATTCCGCCACACTCTGGGCCACACAGAGACTCTACTTGAGTAACTCGAGGGTTATTAGCTGTGTGAATGGCACTTAATCTCTAAGTCCATTGGATTTTTGCTATGGCGAGCAAAGACCCCCCCACCGCGGAGGAGAAGGCACGATACGAGAAGGTGAAAGATGAACTGGTGAAGATGATTCAGAAGAAAAGGGCTGCAGACAGACAACTGGTACGGTGACCCTCTTTGTTGACTTGAATTGTTCAACCTGGTATAATTTACAGGCACAAACTGAAGTCCTGATACATACATTAGAAACGTCTTATCTCGCTGAAACCTCCACTACGGGTAATATCATTCATGGATTCGACGGATATCTCAAGCCAACTCAGGGCGCTGCGGCGCGTAGAAAGCACGATATTGGGGAC
Organism: Suillus cothurnatus; assembly: GCA_016758765.1. NCBI lineage: Eukaryota > Fungi > Basidiomycota > Agaricomycetes > Boletales > Suillaceae > Suillus > Suillus cothurnatus. The sequence goes on along the minus strand of JABBWL010000025.1, from coordinate 449,662 downwards.
GGTGACCGGTGGTTCTCAACAAGTAGTGGAACATGGCAGAAGGTATGTCTAAGTAATTCAAGTTATAAACAAATACTTCATTGGAGTATTCGTTTTTCCTCATCAGTCCTTGGATCTTCTCGGAGAAGGTGAAGATTCGACACCTGCACCTGACGATATGAGGCTCCAAACAACACCAGGGCTGACCACTGTTGTCGTACCTCCGGCTCCACGCACGCAGGAGTTAACTGCTGCACAGCAGAAAAAGAACCGTGACAGAGAATATCAGCGACGTAAACGCGCCATGCGACGAAGTGCGGGTACTGTTAGCGACGAAGACTCGCAGAGCATCGGTACGGGAAGGCGGCCAACGAAACGCGCGAGGATAGCGGATGATGATTGAATTGAGAGAGAAGTTGTGGTATATGTATGTGTGATTGTTGTCTTTTCAGTTGTACAACTTTTTTTTCACTGCCCATTACCTGTACGTGTTTCAGGTCTCTCTCAAGACTGAGAAATTGTACAGCGATTATATATCCAATTTGCTAAGGAATCTCTTCGCATTAGTTTCGTCCATTCCGCCGCCATCTGGATCGACTGCCTCAATACACCGCACGATGGCAATCGTGTGTTTTGTCTCCTTCGTGCTGACCCATACTTTTCCATTCATTCCCACTGCCGCTTCCAGAGGGAAACGTGATCCAAGGAGTGGCAGGAGAAAGTGTTTGGGGTCAAGTAATCTGGGTGAAAAATATAATGAGCCAGAGAGAAATAGCAGCAAGAATCTAGCACACAGTCGGCTCATTTGCAAACTGCACTGAAGCACAAAGCCATCCTTTAGCTCACCAAACCCATCAGCCTTGTGAGTTTGTGCGTCGAAACACTCGAGTTCAGGTTCCATATCTTTATGGGCCAAGGAAACGCGAGCATAAAGGAGCGAACCAACCTGATTGATACATTAAGGATATATGGATTGACACTAGAGCTGAATGGAACGTTAAAGTACCTTTAGACTCGGCTTGTTTCGTTTGGTTGCCCCTTCAAACGCCAAGCCATCTAGTGAAGCAGGATGCGCAGATCCAATGTCGACGCGCCAGCCCTCACCACTCCGTCCAGCAATCACACCAATTACACTCTCCTGGGGCGCTGGTACATACTAGAGGTAGTTATTAGACGGCTAGCTTGCACGCTACGGAGTAGAGTGCCCTACTCTTCTTGAATTGCCCTCTACCCACCATTTGCTCTTGTTAGCTGAGTGGTTGAGGACGCCTGAGCGAGTAGCAATAACAGGAGCTGACTTCACTTGTTGCTGTGTCTCGCCTGATAATTGAAGAAGGCCAGGACCAAGCTTGAGGTTGACGTGCTGGGCTGGGACTTGCTCACCAGGAAGGACGATGGACATCGTGGAAACTGGAAAAGGAAAAAAAGGCACACCAGCCTCCTGAATGTTGAGCTTTCAAGCTGCTTTAGATGACAACTTGATCTACCATCCCGCGTCATTTATGGCTGCGACACCTTTGATGAACGAATTTCCCGAGCTAGCTCACCTTACGTGTGTATCATACACGAACCTGCATCTTTAGCTCACTCATCTCGCGCAGACGCGAAGATCTTGAAGACATCCTCAATGATCCCGCTTACTTTCAGAGCATATTCAATTCCTTACCTCAGGTCAAGGAATTATATCAAGCTCAGGCAGAGCTAGGTATGGCAAATGAAGCCATTGCTCGTAAGCTTTTAATCATTCGTTGGTAGGAAACACGCCAGACATCTTGCTTTAGGAACAAACTTAACCCTGCAGGACCGTCTGTATGAATTACGGACTGAAACCAAAGAAGCCTTTGATAACGCCAAGTCTATGGAGTCTCGCTGGAGGGACCTCGAGCGTGAACAACGAGAAGTTTATCAAGTACGTCACCACATGCGGCATATGGGCTAGCATCTGATGTTCCTTCAGCGGTTCGACCCTCAGTTTCTTTTACTTCGCCTTCGTCATGCGACTACCGCACAAGACGATGCCTCAGAGGCTCTCGCATCATCATTTGTGCAATCCTCTCCTTCGCCCCCCTCGGGTAATGATGCATCAGATGTGGATGAGTTCGTTAGAGAATTTAGAGAGCTTAGGAAAGTCTACCACAAAAGATTGATGTGGGGTGATAGGTGGGCTTCCGGACAGGTGGCTTGGGAGGATGGTTGACTGCTTATTGTGAGCCTATTCTGTCTTCTTTGCGCAAGTGGTCTCACGAATTGTTCAGTATTTTATTGATTTATGCACACAGAGTATACATTAGATATACCACTATTGTTGCAACCACTGCTTTGTGTGAGAATCCTGTCGATGGCGACCGCCCCATGCGACACACTGGCCCAGTCGGTTGATTGGAATTCTAAGGTTTGACTAACAGCTTCTTGTGCTCTTCAGCTACTCCCCACTACCTCTAACTGCAAGCCATGTCAGGCGAGACGTAGTACTTTTCCCAGTCACTTGAGCTGTTTGCTTTGTGCATTCTTGTATTCATTATTCGAGGAGGTTACTATAGGTTACTGGCGCTGTCCGGAGTTGCCTGTTGTACCAGCATGTCCCACCACCCGACATCGACTGGCAATGATAGTCTCCTCGATGATTATTTGATGCAATTCGCGATTGTTCAAAACATCCAGTACAAGCCATAAAGTTAGCCTCAGAGCATCCTGACGGTGACTTTGAGTCAGACTGGTGCGTGTCTCACAGAGGCTGTACTCCAATATTTCGCTCTGCTTCAAGTTTGACTTCAAGCATGATAGTCATGGTGAAGTCCTTTGGTAGCCACCTAGTTGATGCTGTACCAGCATGCAGACAAGTCCCATGAAGACACCGATTCGACTTCATCAGTACTAGTACGTGATACTACATGACACTGACATCTAGTCGATAGATACATCTAGAAATATGTATATGAAATGTTCATGGGTGTATCCAAAACACCGTTACTCGTCAAAATTTTGTGTATTGTTTGTAATCGGTCTGTAGACTGTACGAGATCAACTCAAAGAATTGCATTCCACTTCGGCTGAATGTCAGGTCAGGTTGTTGGCTGGGGGGTTGGTAACTCGAGTCCACTGCCGAAAGAGTGCGGATGATCTTCTCCTTGACGTTGGCACGCCGAATCATGGCACTATACCAACATGGACCTGCGATATGACGGTCATTGCATGTCCTGCAGATATACAGGATGGACAAATTACCTGCAGCTGCAATGCCCAACACGGAATGCTTGTTCAGCTCGGCCCTAGCTTCCATGATCCTCTCAAGAATAGCCGCTTTCAGTGTCTGACCTGTCCGACTCCTGCTTGCGAACCACTTTACTTCAACGAGAAGGCCAACGCTCGTCGCAGTAATCCTCCATCCTCCATAGCGACTCTTCGACTCAGGCTGTGGCTGAGTCACTGCCGTGAGCTTGAGGATCGCAAAATCCACAGTGACGCCCTCAGGATGTTTCTCCGCGATGGTCGATGCAAAAGAAATGTCACTCGCACCATTCCCTTGGTCGTCATCTTCAGATGGTACCTCTGAGACTCCTCGCCCTTCATCTTGAAATGGTGATTGTATCTCCTCGGGATCATCGCCATCATTTTCATCCTCGGGATCAACATCTACCGGCATAAACCAAATAGCATATTGGGGAGCAACAATTACGTTTGGGATACCTGCCACTAGATCAGAGAGTGTCTGAGTCCACAGCAGGTACCACGGACATTCTATATTCCTAGGATTGAGGGTGCGCGAGAACGCGAAGTAAGTGTCCAAGATGGCTTTGTATCGCATCACTGAATCATTATTGCGCCCAGGGAGATTCCAAGAGGCCATTGGTTGAGCTAGGACACGAGAGTAAGTCTCAGCAGATGTGAAGCAACGCTAATATTGTTGGATCTACCTAGGACACGGGAGTGAGTCTAGGTAACATGTCAGTAAGACTAAGTACGAGGGACAAGAACATACATACCTCAGTGGACGCGAAGCAACGTTGAGGTAGAACTGCATAGTATGAGGAAAACATTAAGTATTAATGTCAAGATGTCCGAGACGGAACAGAAGCAATCGGTGGTAGGGTGTCGAAGGTGCCAAGGACTCATAAAAGGGAAAGATAACGACCCGGAGGCCAATCCTCCGAGTTCGATACCACGCGTGCTCCTCTACTCGGTACGTGGCCAATGGTTTCAACTTAAATGATTGTACGTCTAAAACACGAAAGAACTAGACTACATAAGTAAAGACAAGCGTGTAATACATAGTAAGATAACATACCTCAGCAAGTGGAACAAACGTTGAGGTAAAACAAACGATGGCGCAACTACCAATATGATACCGAAGTCGAAGGTTAATATTTGAATCATGAAGGTGAATTACTATGCATGGTTCCAAGAACCAAGAGAAACAAGATAAGGCGAACGAGGTAATAGAGAGTCTCTATATGTCAGCAATGATGTTGGCCATTGAATATCTGGTATATATGAGTACACGTAGTACAGACTTCAAATTCTTGATCAGTGTCTTGCGACCGTCAATGACAGTACTATGATGCATTTCACTTATGCGCCACTACTTTTGTGCAAAATTTCTAGTGTCATGGGAAAAAGTCCCAGGAACTTTCTGTCTTGTAAAAATGCTTTGATGGTACAGTGTACTACCAGTACTTTTCCCACTATGGGTACTTTTCCCACTTGTGCTAAAACTTCATCAATTATTATTACTTTGGCCTGGCACTTGAGACCTGTGTTAAGAAGTGTAATAAGCAAGATCCTATGAAGTTACAACAAGAATATAAGTGATGTGTAAAGCTGGACAGCCCATTCAGTTGAGGAAATGGCACAATTGTGCTGAGAAACAACTTTTGTACCGGACACAACACCTGACGATTCACTCTAAGTGGCAAAACAAATGGTATCATTTTAATCAGTAAGGTATTCTACACAGATTCTCTCTACAGAAGGAAGTGATTGGGGCTGAATTCCGTGTTATATAAGATAATTTGTGCCAAAGGATCTTCAAGCGTGACAAAATGTGACAACACGAGATAGCTGTAGTAGTGAGTCTTCCGACGAAGACGACGGTTAGTCACACGCTGTCACATTGGGAAACCTACTGCATTTGTGTGACATCTTAACACTGCATGTTCTAAGTCATTCAGCATGTTCAACATTGCGAGAATAAACAAATGTTGCAGAGGAAATGTCTATTTAGATGCCTAACAATAATACTATGTACTTAGATTTTCTCAGATTGTGGTGTATGGTCCTAAACTCGACAAATGTGAATCTGGTGGGAAAGGTACCGGTAGTACACTGTACTATACCTCACGGCTGAGTCGTCACCCCCGCAAGTCGTCAGGTCACGCTTTTGTCACAGCAGGACACTGCTGCCGCTTTCAGAATCCGCTCGTCAATGCCTAAGAAACTCAGTTACAGGTCAAGAATTATGATTATGATTGGTTGGTGTGATGTGGAATATAGTATGGGATATGGTTGTAATTATAATGGCTGTGTGGTGCAGGATATGATATGCTACATGAGAATGAGATTCGTGATCCCCTGCAGCTGGATGGTAGTCTGGATCCGCTGCTCATATGTGGGATCACGCGACTCTCGTGATTTGCCTTTTGGGTGGCTATTTCGTAGAGCCATGTCCGTTACAGCTACTTTCAAATCGATAGACCAGAATCCATTTTTTTCGATTCACCGCTTTTGTTTAGTTGTGGAGCTGTACAAACAAAAGGGTCCCGCCTGTTACGATGTTTTGTCGGGGGCGGATACCCCAGAATGGCACTGGACTGCACAACTTCGCAGCTTTCTCATCTGACACTGCGTCTGACATCCCTCTGAGCTCACTGCTGGTATGGCTATTAACGTCTGCTTTCCAAGGGCCTTCTGAAAACAGAGCCTGTGAGACGAAAGAGCCGAAGAACTCGGTTGATAGTTTGGTGACTTGTGTTAGTGACTTCTGTTATGGCCTTGGATGACATTTGGGCAGACATAGTGACCCATTGTTACTTTATTGCTGCTGGAGTGTGACAGCAGTTTCTAACCATGATGCGAATGACGTCTGAAGACAGTGTCGAATGAGAAAGCTGCGAAGTTGCGCAGTCCAGTACCATTCTGGGGTATCCGCCCCGAAAAAGTATCGTAACAGGCGGGACCCTTGTGTTTGTACAGCTCCACAACTAAACAAAAGCGGTGAATCGAAAAAAATGGATTCTGGTCTATCGATTTGAAAGTAGCTGTAATGCGTCAGCTCACTGACAAGTCGTCACAGCCAGTGGTAGTATTTGTTTAGAACTCCGCTACGGCAGTGCTCGGCTGGCTGTCATCAGCGTGACTTTGACGGCTTTCAATGAACTTCACCATTTCTTAACAAAAATTGGTCGTTCAACCTCGCAATGAAAGGTGCATGATAGAAACATTGATTTAAGTTGTAAATTGTGTGTGGAAGTAAGAATTGAGTGAGATATTTAGGTCGTGACGACTTGTGGGGGTGACGGCTGGAATAAATTCTCAAGAGCGATTGTCCGAATCGGATGAAATCTGAGTGAGATAAAAATTTGGCCATGGCTCAAATTGGCGGTGGGGCCAAGATACCTGCAAAATTGGGGGTAAAACAAGTCAAAAAGTCCCAATATTTTCTCATGCTTATACTACAGCTACTTTCAAATCGATAGACCAGAATCCATTTTTTTCGATTCACCGCTTTTGTTTAGTTGTGGAGCTGTACAAACAAAAGGGTCCCGCCTGTTACGATGTTTTGTCGGGGGCGGATACCCCAGAATGGCACTGGACTGCACAACTTCGCAGCTTTCTCATCTGACACTGCGTCTGACATCCCTCTGAGCTCACTGCTGGTATGGCTATTAACGTCTGCTTTCCAAGGGCCTTCTGAAAACAGAGCCTGTGAGACGAAAGAGCCGAAGAACTCGGTTGATAGTTTGGTGACTTGTGTTAGTGACTTCTGTTATGGCCTTGGATGACATTTGGGCAGACATAGTGACCCATTGTTACTTTATTGCTGCTGGAGTGTGACAGCAGTTTCTAACCATGATGCGAATGACGTCTGAAGACAGTGTCGAATGAGAAAGCTGCGAAGTTGCGCAGTCCAGTACCATTCTGGGGTATCCGCCCCGAAAAAGTATCGTAACAGGCGGGACCCTTGTGTTTGTACAGCTCCACAACTAAACAAAAGCGGTGAATCGAAAAAAATGGATTCTGGTCTATCGATTTGAAAGTAGCTGTAATGCAATACTGAATACTAAATTTCCGAGCAAATTTTTCGTGAGTGTGCACTTTGTCAGCTTCCTATAAACTTAAAAAACTTGTTAGACTAGTAAATTCAGCCCCTTTGTAACCATTCCACATTCTGGATACTTGAATTTAATCTGTACATCTCCTGTATTCCAACAAGACTGGAGTTGTGGACGAAAACTGAACAGTAACTCAGGTACACTTTCTATATTTGGACTGGGGTTAGGGTTGGGCTGGGTCGACCTTCAATTTGGCGGTTGCCCCAAAGTAGCGGCGCATAAGTGAACTGCACCATAGTGCAGTCACGCACTGACCGGAATGCTCCGCGGAAACTCCCTGTCCGCCAGACTGGCCAATTTGAATTAATTTAATTATTCATGATCCCGGACTAACCAAAAGTCACGTGACTCTTGGTTAACCATTCGTCTGCTAAGTGGCAGTACTCTAGAATTTACAACAACCGCATCTATTATATCACTACTGTCTGCAGCAGGTGTTGATGCCCACCAGTATTGATCAGGAGAACTCTGGTACAACACACACTAATGTCTCATCTTCCCAGCTCCATGATACAGATCCAACTAACAGAGATTGCGATGATCAGGTAGATCCTTCCTTTAACCTCAGGCTGGCCAGCGCTCATATTTACCTACCAGCTTGATACACTCAATGCATTACTAGAGCGGGAAAACAGAATTAAAGAGGGCGCTGAGAGGTTTCTTAAATTGCCTTTGAATGTATGTTCTACTACATTTTTATCTGATTGATTTACAGTGTGTCCCACAGGAAACGATGCGTCTGCAGGTGGAATCGGAGCTCGAAATGGCGACGGGCGAAATTGAGTCTCTGACGAGGAAAATCGAACTTGGTGCGTCTTCACGATTCGCATCGAAACAGCTAGTACACGACGCACTAGAAACGTCCCGAGGCAGGCGCAGGAAGAATGGAATTCCTGTGAATCGGCGGAAATTCGCCGGTCAGGCTCCTCCAGTCGGGGTTCGTTTCAGAGCAGACAGCAATGATATGGACAGAGGTCTGCAAATCATTCGTTTTGATTTGTAAGTTGACATTCGGGATAGATGATTTCAGAACAACTCTAGCTCAAGCTAATGCCTGCATGAAATCCTTAAATTCTCTATCGCGTCCCATCACATCACCCCCTCCAGCATCGTCCTTGTCATCCACCAACGGTATTTCTGCAGCAGGTAATGACAAGTCTAGGATCGACGTAATGAACCGATTCGTCTGCATTCTCCAACGCAATCTTCGCGTCCGCTACGAAATCAATTTACCTGAGCTTGTCCAAGCGTGGGCAGTTTCACTCGCCTTCGTCAATATTTATTGATGCTAGTTTTTAGGATAATCCCCGCTCTCTCTGATCGATGTTCTATGCGTTGCAGAGCCGCTGCCTATCGACTCATCAGGCATGCATTGGTCGACTCAGATTCAGCAGAGGAGTTACATAAACAGCCTCTGGAGTGGTTTATTGTAAGGTATTGTGTTTCTTTTGCCCTGCTCGAAAGGAATCCATTTATCCGAATAGATCTCTTGCCCGAGATAACAAACATGCCCTGGAGAGGGAACAAGTCGTCAAGCTCATTCGTACTATCGTCGACATCGTTTCCGAACCTCGAGATCGACGTGGTATTACCGGAACAAAGACGATTCCTCTTTCGGAACCCATTATGCGAGCATTTGTCGCAGTTGCTGAGCATGCTGAAGACCTGTTTCGTCCCATTTGCGTACAAACTCTCGCTGAAATGAGTGCGTGGGTAGTTTTCTTGTAGTCTTCCCTGCATCTGATCAAAATATTGAAGTTCTCATTGACATTGACCTTGTGGCGCGATCTGGAGGCATTCGATTCCTTTTGCATGCCCTAGGTGAAGGTCCAGTCGAAGTCGGACCAATATTGGCAGCCACATTCTTGCACATCATCGATTCCCCTCGTACCCGCGCATACCTGCATCTTGGAACTGACTTGGAGGTAGGCAGGCTGTTCTTCTCGGGGTTCACGATTTTACCTTGTATACCAGATTGCTCTCTCTGCCATCACAGATGCTTATGGCAAGGGTGCAGATCACGCAGATCGTATGCGAAGCTGTACCAAGATCATACAACTAATGCTACGGACTTGGAGCGGTAGGCATCTTGTGACCTGCTGTCCGTTCAAATATGAAACAGTTTATAGGGTTGATGTATTTCTGTCTGGGGGATCAACATGCAATCAAGTCTATCGTCAATACGCTACGAATACCGTCCCTCGAAACAAGAGTGTGTTGCTTGAGTCTGTATTGGAAGACAAGAGCTCACATTGATTTAAGGAGATAGTGCTGGATATGTTCTTTGATCTATTCAATATCAAGGCTCCACAATGGTATAAAACGTTCATAGATGGTCGACGGCTCACAAGTAGGTTATCTAGCTATCACGTGTTGTTGGTGACTCAAGGTTGAGTTCAGTGTACCGGAAACCCCGAGCTTTTGCGGATCAGCTTGCAGATCAAAAACTTGCGGAGAAGGCCCCTGAAACGCTAAAGCTTACTGACCAATACATTGCCCTTCTTGTCCTCGTCTTCACAGACGCTGGTCTGATAGACGTGAGTATATATCCTTTATGCTCCTCCAGTTAACCTGACGGCCAATAGGCACTCACGGCAATGCTTGAAGAATGCACCACCGGCTCCAACTTGTCACGTAAGGCAACCCTGCTCATGGCCGAAGTTATGCAGATGGCAAATAGAGTACTTCCCCTGGGTGTCGCTGCCAAGATACAGGTGTGGTCTGCATTCAAATTATTTTTTGGAATCTGAATCTGTTTTAGGCTGTCCCTCGCGTGTTCAATCTGGCGGCAGATTATAACCGAGGAGAGCACAGGATAGTCGGAACATCTGCTCTCTCCGCAATCGACAGCTTTAATCGCAACCGTCTGAGACTACAACCTAGCGTTAGGAATGCACGCCCAAGGTGAGCGCTTGTGGAAGGCCAGAAGAAATATGTTTACCTGGTATCATAGGGCGAATTCTGCTGAAGACGCAGTCCGGAGAGGACAGAGACAAGTCGAACAGGTCAAAATCAAGATGGGGATGCAGATGGACGATAAAACTTTCCAATCATCGTTGCTCGAGACTCAGGTGTGTTTACTTTCGGGTCCGTGTTGCGAGTCAGGTTGACTTTGCTCCAGGTTATGTTGACAAAAGATAGTGCGAAATGGAACTTTGAGATGCTTCAAGAGTTGATCGAGGGGCCTCTATTGAATCCCAAGCGATTAGAAGAAGCCATCAAAGTAGCAAGATTCATGCGACGACTACTGTCTTTTTTCCATCCGTTTACCCATCGATTTTCCGACCTTCCCAGGAAACAGGTATTTTACTGTCTTATTCTAGATGGCCCATGCTGATTGTAAATCGCAAGCCCAACGTTCGCTGGGTGCGCTTGGGATGCTCTCTTCTCACCACGTTGCTGGCTAGTCCAGACGGGATCCGATTCCTTGCTTCGGAAGATGATTTGTTGAAGCAAATAGTAAAGTGTTTTGCTCAGTTGGACCCTGTATGCTTTTATCGAGTCGATCTCGTGATTTTATTGATATCAACATGTTATGCAGTTCAACGGCACATCAGAATCCGATCCTATGTTTTCCAAGTACAGGCTATCGGAGACGTTGACTTATGGCTACTTTGAGATGCTCGGAACTTTAAGCAAGCATGCAGAAGGCATTGAGTGCGCCATTCGCAATCTCTGTTGTGTCTTACTGATTGATGTCTCCAGGCTGATGGAAAAGTTCAAATTTTTTACTGCTTTTTATCACCTCAGCGAGCTGCGCGATCGTGAAGACTTGATCACCGCTGTGATTACGAATTTGGATTATACGATGTGAGCGCTCAGTTGCGTTGATAGAACCCGTCGTTTATTGAATATCAAGTGATGGGCACCCTCGTATTGTGCTCTCGAAAGCTCTTACATCGAGCGACGTTGTGAGTTCTTCCACGTCCAATGCACCGTTCATTCGCTTTATTCACTTTCCACAGCGTACACGCCTTTATGCGACGAACCACCTTGGAGATCTAATACGAGACTCAATCACACCAGTCGCATGGACCCTACGTCTTCTTTTGACTCAAATATATGATCAAGCGCCAGAGGTTTGTGAATTGGCGATCCAATTCCTTGAAGAAGCCTGCGATGCTATGGAAGTACTGCAACTTGTCGTAGAAATGCAACCAACGATGGACCATCTCGGAGAATTTGGACATCCGCTACTGCTCAAGTCTGTTCGCTTTTCTGCCTTAAGCTCAGGCGCAGAGCTGACCTAAAACTAGATTTATGTCGACTCCAATGGGTTTCCGTTACTTGTACAGCGCAGGTTACATCGACAGGGAGATGGACATGTGGTTCCATGTCCGTGTTTTCCTTTGCTCATCATACTACTCTGACCATTGCCTATCCAGGAACGTAACATCCACTACGTCGTACAAGTAGAAATCTTCCTGTCTAAGGTATTCAGCTCAGAGGCTGCAGAAGATGATGAAGATGTCTTGTACGTGCCAGTCTCTAATGCAGCTAATGTAATTAAATTGACCTCAGGGCCTTCGACGGAGTTGTTCCACCCCACTTTTATGGAGGAATGTCGAAAACTGAGCTTGGCTGTCAAGTTCTTAGCGAGAAGGGTCATTTCTCTGAGTTCTCTCATTTCATAAAACAGCACGGTCTCGAGAGCGAGGATCTCGAGTTAATTCTCAAACTAAAGAGCATCCTGTGGGCAGTGGTGCGTTATCTTGGCCAGTGCGCGTTCAAATAAAATCATTGATAATTCTGTAGGGGAATGTTGGGGCCACCGAGGGCGGCCTCCCGTTCCTGGAAGAAGAAGAGATCATTCCCGCTATATTAGAGATCGCTGAACACTCTCTCATTCCCTCTGTGCGAGGGTAAGCACTTTGTTGAGGGCTTGTTCTTTGCATTGAACACAAATTTAGGACGTGTTTCTTCGTTCTTGGGTTGATCTCCTCAACAACTCAAGGAGCTGAAATCCTAGATGATTACCGGTGGGAGGCAACCTTGTCGCCACTTGGGGTGCCGACTGGGTTGTGCATACCCCTGGATCTGGGTAAATTTATCTCAGTGAGGCACTAGAGTTCTCTATACCGTAGTGTATATCTGATGCTTTCCAGTTACCTACATGGGATCCTATCGGGGTAAAGGGGGACAGCGATTCTCGGCTTATCCCGCCAACATCTCACACGGACCTGGAGGTAATCTCCGCAATCGAGAACCTAAGCAACACCGTGATTGCAAACGCCGCATCGAGATCACTTGCTAGGTAAACTATATAAAATGGTTTTGCACTTTTTCACGATTTCTCAACAACCATCTCAGGATGAAATCTCGACCCGAATACCGATCAGCATTTTCATCACCCTCTGTGTTTTTCCGTGCTCTGCACACCGTTTCGACACAACGGTACCGTTTACCAGTAAGGAGATATATATTTGATCTCTTTACCACCGAGTTGGACGGTGAACTGGTCCTGGAGCTCTCTGCATGTGCTAATTCCCTTCGTGCACCACCAATGTTCAAGCAATCCGAAGCACATATGAATCGAGTGGTGAGCATGTTCGGGTTGAAGCATGCCAGAGGAACCTCCGAGAGCGATGATGACGATGACGATATGGATGATACTGTTGATGAAACAGGGAATGACAGAAATCCTGTGATGATCATGCTCCGTCCAGTGAGCAGGATTATTGGCTTTGATAAGTGATCTGATTTGTAGCGGGCATTATTCATGATTTTATATTTGACTTCATGTTCTGGACATTACACTTCTGATTGTTGCGCTTGTAACTTATATACCACTATGTACTCCCATCAGACCACCTCCCCTTTAGCCGCAAGCGCTTATCATCCTGAGAGTGATCGAGTTAGATATACAGTTTTGGCAGGCGGCGCCCAGTACCATAGGGCTTTACAATTGACACATTGTAACCTGCCATGAGTCGAAGGCGATTTATCAAACCTCTCTGGCTGGCCATCTTGTCACAAGATGAGTCTGGAATTTTGGAAGACGCCGTATGTCATAGGATTATTATGTAATTGCTTCCGTTACTACTAAATATACTAGTAAGTGTGTTCACAACAATGATTTCTGGAGTCTTTTATACTCTTTCATGAAGATCTGACGAGTGTGCTACAACAGCACTTGCTTATTTGTCGAAACCATTGCCACCACAGTCATCTGGAAGTGAGACACATCACCCAGCCTCTTCCGAGTCATGACGTTGAACTTCACCATTCACTACACTGAGCGTCTGGTTCCGTTGACGAGGCTCCAGTTATCTACGCAGACTAAGCCTACAAGCGATATCGGTGCACTAAAATCGACGCATGCAATGCTCCAAGGCTCACCCTCTGAAGCTACGGTGCAACAATCTATAGACTTTCTCCGTACTTTCCCTGTTCGGGGGGACAAACCAGGGCTGCAATCTGACAGCGAGGAACTTGTCTTCCACAATGCCGTAGTCAGGAAAACCATTTTCAACGTATATGCGCTTGCCGTGGATCTTTACCTGGAGGAATCAAGTGCGGCTCAACTTGACGCAGAGTGGTGGGCCGATATCGAACAATCCACCTGGTCTGTGGCATCGTATCTCTTACAGTGTGCGTCTATTTTCATTATCCACCGTGTACTGCACATGTTCTTAATTTCTGTCGCTTCTTTGGGATTGGAAATTTAGCGTTGCCGAGCCGTCTTCACAGAGTTTTGCAGTTGATTCAGACACGAAAGATGGCTGTTCGATTGTCGGCATTCCGCCCATCGTCTATTGCAAAATTTTTCTGGGATGCTGCACCTATTCGACTTAACCCGTTCATGGTCGCACTTTTTCCCTATCTGCGAGACCAGCCCACTGCTGTGGCACCATTTACTCCTGTTACCGCACGAAAGAGTACGCGTACTACGCGACCAGACTCCCTGGCTGAGAAAATACGCGATGGGATCATGTATAGTATACAGAGAGTAATTTCTCTCCTGCTCTTTCCTCTCCGTCTTGCTCGAGAAGAGTGTCAGCTCAGAAGAAATGAGTTGGAAAAGGTAAGGGACGAAAGGGCGGAAATCCTTGGAAAGCTTTTGGAGTTGCGACCCTTGCTTGCAAATGGTCTAGAGGCCGACTTCAATGATTCGACCACTGGTTCGTCCATCGACCATCAGGCCCTTACAGAGTTTCTGTTCAAGTTCACTGTGGTCACGTCGGGCGATGCATCACAGGAAGCTGTTCTCCCTTTGATCGAACAACTTCTCAGTGCATTCAAAAACCATGCAATCATGCATGACGCGTACCTGGATGCCCACGATCTGCGACGACCATCCCAACTTACCCGCTTATGGCCTCGCTTATTCTTGCTTCCCCCACTAACGCTCTATTTTGCCAAACATATCTATGCCTCCAGAGCGACTTTAGCCGACCTTATGCTAGATGTGGTGAACACCGTACAAAACTTTTTCAAGGGTTGGCTGTTTGACCCTATAAAAGATGTCCTTATAACCATCCGTGCTGGCGGAGAAGATGGTGTTATTGTCAGGCGAGAAGCAGTTGCTGCCGACCTCGATGTGAGCAATCCTACCAATTCCAAGCCGTTGTCTGATCGCTAGTAAAGTCACTCGAGCGAATGACCCTTGCTCTCGCTAAGGATAAACTTAGTTATGATTCTACGCAACTTGAAGCACTTTCACACCAAATACGTCAGGGTGACCTGACCGCCGTGCTGAAGATCTATGAAGAGGACATCAAAAATCCGGTGAAATCTGCATTATCGGGGACGCTCTTGAGGTCAATGTTCATTCAGGTACAGAAGGCCAAAGTAAGCACAATGCGTCTCTATCAGGCTGCTACTCATTTAGATGTTCACAGGTGGATCTTGATCAAGCACTGGCTGGCATTGATAAGCTGTTGAAGTCTCAAGAACTTACTTTCGCATTCGTGGGTGTGGCACCAGCCCTTGCTGTCATATACGTCGCAGGAGGATTCCTAGGAGGATTACTGTCTATAAGACGTGAGAGATATGGAGGGAAACTTAGAAAGACCAGCGTTTGGCTTGCGATGAGGTAGAAAATACTAGTGTCTCGGAAAACATGCGCTAACTCTTCATTTTCAGGCGTATCGAGCGGCTCTTGCTATTCCAACCTAAATTGTTGCACCACCGTCACGACACCGAGAACGTGCACTCGGAGAACATTCCTGCTTTGACGACAGGACTATTAGTTTTATCTCTGGCACACCTTCGAGAGTACGCTTTGACGTCGCTACCAGCACGGTCACGACTCCGGGAGGGATTTTTGGAAGATATCGAGATCCTTGAAGATCCCGCATTGCGCCGGTCGGAAAAACTTCGGATTATCGATAGAATGTGGAAGAGTTGGGGAAAGGAACTTGGTTGGTACGATTTAGCTGGATCGAACAGGTAGATATTAGTTCCCGCCAAGGTGCATTGCAGGAGGAACCGATAGATAATCGGGGACTGGATGTGATCATATTATTTGGTCGCGTGCGTTTGCAGGATCAACCAACAACTATCACAGCTTGTGACAGCAAAATGTAGTATCGACTATACGGAGCCAACTATGAATTCTAGGATATTGATACCCATACCATTGAGGGAATATTGAATAGATGGTATAATGAACTGGCGAGCAGGACTTAATGAAGGAGGAAGCATGAGCCCACCACCGAGACCTCTCCTATGCCAAGAGTTTGCTGCAACAAAGCGCGTCAAGGTGGGCGTTCATATCACACGGTAAAGCACGCACATAAGGGTTGCCCAAGTATAATGATGCAAAAATAGACCCACAACCTCCCATACAATCCACCGACACGGTATCCTGTGTACTTGTACCAAGCCTTTTCACAAAGTAGCAGAGGGGCCTGCAGCATAAAAAAGAGCGGAACGATGGTATCAAAACCTCTCCCGAGTGCATATGCGGCGAATTCGTGGTATAATCCAGACCCAATAAATGTCCCAAACAGCATGCCGAACTTTCCTGCAATGACCTTGCCAGAAAACCCTCCAAAGACAAAGAAAATTTCTCGAAGGATTTGGTGCCAACGTTTGGACCAAAATATATGAAGGGAGTCGGACTGCCAAGGATGGTCTAACACGGGAGGCCATGCAGACGGGGAGCTTTCCAAAAGCAAAACTGCAAAGATCGCGATGAAATCGTAGAAGAGTTCGAAGCCAGCCAAGATGCAAGAGCCAGTTGCAACGTGGATGGCTGTAGAAAGCGCATATCTATAGAAGAAGGGTAGTTCCGCCTTGAATATGGTGCCGCCATGAGGAGTGCCAACGTCAGGTACTAGCTTGATCAACGACTCGAAGAGGTCGAAGATCATGTAGTTTCCGACAAATGAAATGAACGTCGCAAACAGGAACGAATTCCGTTCAAGAGATCTCTCCTCACGGGGAACATGAATCCCGACACCAAATTTCCAACCTAGACCCCGGTTGGATAGAATTACTTCCAATGCATCATATAGCCAAGCAAACCTGGAGGTGGCTGGTTTTGCATGCGCATCACCGTTAGCTTTGACAGCATTGGTATTTCTTGTGACACCTGGCTGAACCTCATCAATCTTGAGCATACCCTCTTTTCTCCATGCAAAATCTATTGCCTTGGCACTTATGGCTTGTGCGAGTAGACCTGTGGCGTTTTGAGTGGTTGTACAAATACGAGGAAAGTGGTAGTACAATACCTTGGCCCCAGTTGTAGATGTTATGTTGCGGCTCTGTCCACATAAAACGAAAGTAGGTCCCGACGGCAACTGCGACTACCAACGGGAGGAGTAGAAGACGTAAGGTGAACGTGTCCGGCCGTCTCGCTAGGTATCCCATATAAATCAGTGGCAGAAAAGGGAGTAGAAGGTATGAGGTATTAGTTCCAGTAATCGGTATACGCTCATGAGGTTCGGGCACGAGCGCTCGGAAGACATCATGGACGATACAGTGACTTTTTGGGGAGGTTGTGAGTGAACACGAGAATTCTGAATACGAAGTGTGAAATAACACACCATTTGAGATATATTCTCAACCACATCTATCAGGAATCTGGCCGGTGAATCGTCCAATCCACCGGTGGGTTTGCGAATTGGTTCCAATCAAGACGCGAGGATGACCATGTCCCATCCAAACAGCTTAGTATGTTCAGGAATGATTAGTAGCTTAGTCAGCTAATACCATGACGCATGCAATCTGGAACATGACGTTTTCTGTCGTCCCTTCTCACAACTCAACACTCGAAGGTCTTGCGAGCTTGCATTCGAATCTACGCTCGTCAAATATCCCTGGTTTAACATCAGTCGTCGTCGCACATCCTTGTTGAACGCAGTGCGACACGCTCAACATGTTTGGTTCTAATTCTCACGCTTCTCACGCAAAACCCTCCGTCATGTCTACAACGCCATCGAAGATGTCCAAGCTTGACTTACCCGCATTCTCTCTGATTGAGCCTGTGACAATCAATACCTGGCTTTGGATTTGCAAAGACAAATATCTCGCGTGGTCTGCCAGGAACCCGGTATATGCGATATTTCCGCAACTACTTATTGTACTTGCAGGCCTCCAGCTGGAAGAGCCAAGCGCGAGACTTTGGTGAAACTAGAATTGTGATGTGCTCAAACAGCTTGCCACGTGGGTGGAGTTCGCGTCGTGCCTCAAGGATTGCTTCATACCATCCGGCTGGCGTCTCGATGCCCTCGCGTGCTTCTACAACGTCTCGCGAGACCTCGACGACTTCGTTAAAAACAGCACGGAACATGCGTCGCCTATCCAGAATGAGAAGCCTTGGGTTCAGTAGGAGGTCGTTTCCACTGACATCTGTCGCCATCTGACTCACTTGGAAGTTTCATGCTGCTCGTGAGTGTCCGGGTGACGAGCGACGCAACATTCCTCGACGATTTCCTCATCCCATCGCAAAAGACGCCCTACCTGAGGGTTATCGCGAGGTCCTGATCACACATACCAACTCCGGAGTCACAGATTTCTCAAACCCAAATGCTGGTGTTTGTAGGTGTGAAGGTTATGAGTAAAGGACTCCAGGAAAGTGGGTGCAGTGCATTTAGATAGGAGTGGTGACGAAGGATCTTGCGAAAAGAAGTTTTCAGTTTAGATGATGTACCAAGGCCGAAATTTGCGTACACGAGGACAGACGTCAGTAGAAAAGGAACGGCTATTTTCATTCGCCCAAGGTCTGCCTAGAGGAGACCAAGGACAAGCTGAGAAACAGTCCAGAAATAGTTTAAAAGATGGACAAATAGGGAGAAAGAGTATGAGTCTTCTTTGACGATGTTGTTATTTGTGAAGAAGGAATTCGCCGGTGTCATAATGAAGAATTTGTTCATGTAGTAGGCCCGAGAGCTTGGTCTGTGGTAAGTTGAATGAAATTATGAGTTGCTTGAAGGTGACCTCGAACCAATGTTTTGGGAAGACGCACTAAACGCTTCTCATAATTGCACCTGATTGTCCCGAAATGTCTCAGAGGTTCAAACTGAACTAACTTGAGGGGCCGCCTCTGTACTAAATGATGGTTAAATGTTTTTCTGATGGATTTTTGGGATGATTCACGGATCGTCTCAAAGTTCCATTAAACTTTTGTGAGCTCCATGAGACACGTCAATCATCTAGTGCACTCGCTTACCCAATCAAAGTACGAGGTAGCCGTCAGTGCCACTATTAACACTCGCAGGAAGGGTGGGCAAAGTATCACAATCATCAGCCCACTGGATTTAATCATGGCTCATTGTTATGCCATAGCATTATTGTCATGGTGGTGCCGTATGCATATGGACTTCGCAGCGACTTTCATGCTCGGCAAACTTTGATCGCGGAACATTGTTAGAAACACGAGTATTGGCATCGACTAACGGTTGCATTGATGAGGCAGAGAATGATGGACGAAATTAGCACGATGATGATAGTTGTCAATGTTTTACTTGCCAGTTTCGCAGGCGTATTCCACAATAACGAACGCACGTGGGAATTTGCAGGTTGCAATTTGGACCTCTGAATCTTGGGTACTAGTTAGCAAAGAGTATAGCAGCCACCAATTCTTTTGACGAATACTCAATACATAGTGGTGGTATGGATTCGAAGCAAACCTGGTCTGGTAGACACTGAGAAGTAGATCTGAGACCTAGGCTGGCAGGTACGGGAAGAAGCTTAAAGGTGGGAATCAAGAAAGATCAAATACAGCGCTATATGAATACACAATAAGTCGTAAAGCTCACCATGATGTAATAAATGGCAGTACATGGCGCGGGTGAGTGCATTCTGTAGGTGGTCTACCGAGCAACTAACTGTGTTACCAGAGACTCTGGACATGCAGATGGGCCATAAAAAGCATATGTTAAGAACGAGTCTGTAACCGTTGATCATGATCACAATGGCCAAGGAGACGAGTGGCTGATCAGAATCACACAACTGTCACCACGACTGAGTTGCCACGAATCAGGGTGGCACTGAACTTTAAGTTCAATGCAGCAAGCTGGCCCTAGATACAACCTTTGGTGTTTTAGAGCATGATCATCATTACAGAGAATTTTCAACCTTTCTTAGACGCGAAACGTTTCCCGTCAAGGCTGCGTGCCGTATGCGGCATCTAGAATTTTTCGCAAAAATTTGAATAACAAGATATGTCCCACTAACCTCCTGCACTTCTTGGAAGTCGAATATTAGAAGTACTTGATAGGATTAATTATTCTTGCGGCGCGAATGGTCGTGGTGTCTGTTCTCGAACATCAAGAAATAGTCTACGCGACAGAAAACAATTCAACGCGTTGTTTGGTTGTGTTGTTGCATTAATGTGTTCCGTTCAATCCTTGAAATTATAATTTACACGCCGGGACGTATAGCCTACTCGAACGGGTTGCCGCCACATATCCCGCCAGTGCTTTAACGCGTCCACGACAGTATTACGATTCTAATCTGTAACTCTACCTTTTTCTTCGTTTTTTTTCTTGTATTACTCGCACGGGCCTGGCCTGTCTTGCTTCTCCTCTCCGGCGTTCATATCTTGTGGCGGCTTTATCGGTCTGTTCATTCTAATTCGCTCTGTTCTTCCATCTTGAATCAGTTTTGCTACTATCCTGAGACTATCTTTCTTATTGGTTTCAATCGCCTGGCGCAACTTTGATCCAGCGAGCTATCTCATTCGCATAGCAGAAGGCGCTCAGACTACGGTGCAAGTGAGCTGACATTTTTGTGCGTGTTCCTTATTGGTCCTTGTTCGTGGATGCATGTCAGTGACCTTACAGTTTATGACTATCAGCCATACATCACCCGCAGCTGCCGCGACCGCCAGGAACACGCGGCGATAATATCTTGCACTGGAATTAACTACTTTCCCTCCGCCATCTTGAGCTTCGGCCCGCAAAGATGCCCACAGCTCATCTTCACATTAATACAAACGTCGCCCGTGATACCAGCAATTTGAAAAGACCAAATAATACCTCCACTCCAAAACTGATGAACTTAAATATGGCCGTTACCCGGACGAGGAGTGGGTCCACCGCGTCAACTTCATCATCCATTTCGGTTGACTCTCCCGGACCATCATCTTCCTCTGCTTCCTCGTCTTCACTCAACTTGCCTGATTCCGAAAAATCATCCCGCCCCCTCCACTACCCTTTGGCAAGCCCGTCAGATGAGACTGTTCGCGTCTCCTCTTCTCCAGAATTCGTTCTTGCATTACACGACTTTCACCCCCAGCACCAGAATGCAACTTGTCTGTCGTTTCGAGCTGGCCAAGTTATTCATGTCTTAAATCGGGATTCGAGTGGATGGTGGGATGGTGAGATTAACGGCCAAAGAGGATGGTTCCCCTCCAATTACGTCAGTGCTGATGAAAGAGTAATTTCACTGGCGGAGGAAGTCCTTCCTCAATCACCTGTATGTTGGTATAAAAACGAGCGGTTTAATAAAGTATTAACAACATTGTCTCGGTTGCATTAGGGACCTCGCCACGGACATACTATGTCCGCCGTGTCGGCAGCTTCTTGGGCCAGCGCTCCCTCACGTGGTTCGCGAAAGGACCACAGACCGTTGGTCACTGAAGCTCTTGGATCGGACATAACATCATACTGTCCTCCTCTCATGGTCAATCTTTTGCACAGTCTATCCCTCCTCCAGAGTGCAGTTCGTTCCAATCGTATCGCCCATTTTCAACCTTCCACCGCCTGTATCATATCCTGCGTGCGGTTCATCCTGTCTTCGACAGAGTGTTTACCTAGGGAGGCACCGTTATTAAAGCGTTTCCCCACTCTCGCTCAGGAGCGGAAACAGATTCTGTCCGTCCTGGCATCCCTGGTGTCACAAGCTAAAAAGGCATCAGATGAGACGCAGGATGAAGATTTACGGGAGACGGAAATTGAAGGAATGTTGAAATTAGGTGGTCAGGTCTTTTCACAAGTCCGGCGTTTTCTTGCTGTCGCAGTACAATGTGGCATCGACTTGCCGGAAAGGCGTCAGCAGGTTACTTCGACCGAAGCCGTCGTTAATGCGCCAGGCCTACAGGGAGAAGCAGTCGGTGCAGGACCTGAAGACAGAGTCCCAGTATCACCCGATCCTGTCACCCCTTCTTGTTTGTCGTCTCATCTACCAAGTCCCCGACAACCATACTCACATGATGGCATCCTGCAAAAGACGGCCCCGCGGACGAAAAGTTTGGGAGATTTGAGATCGCAGCGGAGATTAGCTGCATATCGAGATTCTGACTCTTCCGTTTCTCCCCTCCTACCTCACAGAACGATACTATCCCGGTCGAAGAAAGATCAATATCTCGTCTACGAACGGGTCGTTGGCAAGCATAAAGCCGACATGCCATCCATCAGTAGCATTTCATCATTCTCGTCAGTTTCGTCTGCGGAGTCGCCGAAACCACCGGCAATGCCCCCTTTTCCATCAGGACCCTCGACATCTTCGGAGGTGATGGAGGCTTTGAAGTTCACCCATGATCAGTATCTATCCACTATTGCCGCATTCATCGGCCATGCACACTCTCATTCACGATCATCACACGCTTCTAGCACGGGCCAGATGTATGATCTCATGCGAGAAGTGGTGGAGATGGTGTGCAAGTTGCTCACTATCGTCGAAGCTGTCATGCGGCATCCTGAGATCCCACTTCACAAGATTGGGAACTTAAAGTCCGCAAAGGAGAGACTTTACACTGTTACTAGCTCCCTTGCCGAATCCGTACGATTACTCACGGTGTCCCTTCCCCCCGACCTCACAGAGGAATCCGAAAAGGCATCCTTGATACGATCTGCTACAGCAGCATGTAAGGCGGGCGCTGATTGCGTTTCGGCAGTCAAAATCTGCTTGAATAGGGCTTCAGGAGAGAGGGAGTTTCATCGTCCAAATACCTACAACGTCCGATTCAGACCCTGCACCGTTCACTCCAAGCAAATTTTCTCGTAGGACTGGTCAGACCCCGTCCCTCAGCTTGTCGACGCGTCAAAGCCTGTATCACAATGGCGCCGACGAAGATGATCTCACCGTGCAGGCTTTGACACCGGCTTCTCCTACCCTCAACGCTACTAGCGTCCGAGACAGATCTTCAGACACATCCGATATCACGACAAATTTTAATTCATCAGACGGTTCGCATGACACTCAACCGACAACGTCAGAAGGTGGCTTATTATCTGTGAGCGATTCCGACTTGATGACACCAATAGAACCTGTGTCATCGTCTTCACCGCCAGTCGATGATGGACGCACGGATGAACAACAGGATCGCCAGACCATGGACACATTTGAGGGGCGGTTGATAACCGACGAGATTCCTGTCACACTACAAGTCAAGCGTGATTCTCTTGGTCATGACTGTTCTACAAACGATGTCGTCTACAACAATGAAGGTCACCTCGTAGCAGCGACAATGGGGGCGCTGTTCGAGAGGATGACACCCCATGACAGCATTGTGGATCCTGCGTTCTCAGCAGTTTTCTTCCTGACCTTCCGCCTTTTCTCCACTCCGCTTGCACTCGTGGAAGCACTCATCAACCGTTATAATATCATGCCCCCGTCCAATCTCTCAGAAGACGAAATGTTGATTTGGCAACAGCGCAAGGGCATCCCGATCCGTTTGCGCGTATCCAATTTTGTGAAAACGTGGTTGGAGATGTACTGGCGGCCTGGGGTCGATGACATCGCTCTCTCGCACCTTTCATCGTTCACAAAAGATGCGCTCCTACATTACTTCCCTGCGCCCTCCCAACGGATTCTCGATTTAATTTCCATGCGGCAAGACTCCAACACCAGTCTTGTGAGCCCCAAGAGTGAACGTGTCCGCGATCCTGGCATGTCAATCAATCCTCCGTCATATACATTATCTGAGGTTCCACGACCAACGATGACGAAAACATTACTGGCCACGCTGCGCGGAAAGAATTTTGACACTGTTGCCATCACTGATTTTGATGCTCTAGAGTTAGCGAGACAGCTGACGATCATGGAATGCGACTTGTACTGCGCGATCCAGCCCGAGGAGGTTCTTGAGACAGGACAGGAGGGTACAAAGCCGCCTGTCAATGTCAGAGCTGTTTCCTCCCTAAGTACAGTCATCACGGGATGGGTGGCCGAGAACATTTTGAACGAGCACGATATCAAGAAGCGGACGTTACTCGTGAAATTCTTCATCAAGGTTGCCGATGTGAGCGAATATGAGATTATTAACATTCTCCCAACCGACTGTTGCCTTTCAGCGATGTACTTCATTGCACAACTTCAGCACTCCTCGGTCCATCCTAGCGGCCCTCGACTCTTCTACAATATCTCGGCTTCATCAGACTTGGCTAGTAAGCATCTTTCATGTGCACACTGTCGTGTTGTCCATAACAACATTTTCAGGGTGTTCCACATAAAAGTAAAATGCAGTTGGAGTCTTTGCGTCGATTGGCAGATCACGGGCGGAACTACCATCAATACCGAAGCAGGCTTCGTAACATCGCACCTCCAGCAGTTCCATTCTTAGGTACGACAGTGCTTTTATCTGAAAGTTCTATATGTTGACTGGTGTGAAGGCCTTTACTTGACCGATGTGACATTCTGTCGCGAAGGAAACCCGTCATACCGCGAGTCCCCTAGTGCACCAGGGAAGAAACTCCTTAATTTCAATAAATATCACAAGCTAGCTCGGATTGTTCAAGGTCTGTACTCCATAATCACTGTGGGCTTTTCGACTCAAGGCTTGTTCCCAGACATGCAACGTTTTCAAGTGCCATATAATCTTAAGAAAATTCCTGAAGTGCAGGAATACCTGCAGATGGCATTTGAGAACTCCAGGCACCACGGCGACCTTCAGGATCTCTATAGACGAAGGTTTGTGAGGTTTGCGGCTTCTCTGAACGTCTGCTGACTTGGTCGTTGTAGCCTGCTTGTTGAACCGAAGCAACCTGCCGACACACCCCCTCCCAGCGATATGCGGCAATTGTTCAACTGGGCAACCCGTTCGCAGGCGCAGCCGTCTACATCCACCTAATATTGCTTCTTTATTCCATGTTCGTTCAGACTCGTTCTGTCTTTCGTCCTCGTTGCTGTCCTTGTTGTGTATTCTATAATCACTCTTGCATATTTCCCCCAATACGTGCCCATCCACTGCATTTTGAGTCACATTTTTGCTGTCTGTTTTGTACTCCCACACATACATGGAAACCCCTAGTTAATTCCGACCCTCATCCAGCCCTGTAATATGCAGTGGTGTTGTGGAGACCACAAAAATACATGAAATTCAACACGACCAAACAAGATGATACATAACTTAGAAAATATTGTCTACGTGCGACTGTGATTGTATTGGGTGACGCAATATCCCACTCCGTTCTGCTTTAATTTGAGTGTGTCATGCTGGGAGCGTGTAGAAGCAGGTAGGAAAGGGTATGTCTCTTTAGTCACACCGGGCCCAAAGTCGAGCACGAAAGGTCGACTTTGAGTTACGCCAAATACACGAGAGCTCTCGAGTATCAGGGAGTAGACCGGAGATGAGTCGTTGCCTGGAGCGTGTACACTCCATCCCTCTGTGGGACGGCGAACATCCCAGAATGCAACAACGCTGTGACGGGCAGTGCCTGCTGCAACAAAACTTGAAGAACCGCCTCCACATGACACGGAATAGATAGGCTCGTCAGACCAAGGATCACGGAACGTGAGCATGGGACGCAAAGGGGCAGGGGAGCCCGTCACCCCTGAATCACGCCAACCAGAACGCATATCATGCACCCGAACAACGCCATCGTACCACCCAGATACGATGACTTGCTTTGAAGAACCCCATGGTGCAGACGGTGGTGCGTCTGTTATATCATACACTGCAGTGGAGCGTTCACGCGTGGGATGCAGGATGGCAAATGGTGCAGGGGATAATGAGGAGGGAGTTACGGCGTGAACGACGAGAGGATTTGCGGATGTTGTGCCAAATGCCGTAAACGGCGTTGAGGAGCTCGTGCAGATAAAACTGGACCAAGATCTGCAGTCCAGATTTACGGTGCTGACAAGCGGCGAATCTGAAGATAAATTGGACAGGCTTGCTGTTCCAAAAGCTGATAGAGACAAGAGCATGTCATCTGAGCATTTCAGGCTCTCTACTATATCCACGATGCGTAATCCGAGAGGAGAATCGCGATTGATGTTCAATGTCAATGGCTTGTTGTTGAATTGCTCCTGTTGGAAATGAGGAAGAAATACGCGATGTATATGTCCATCTGCGAAACCAACAGCTACTGTCCTTTCCAAATGACCATCGGGAATGAAAGTGATGCTTGTGATTTCCCGCTGGTCTGTGAACGAATAGGAGCCCTCATATAAGACTCCAGGAGCACCATCATCAAGCGAGGCAGAGTCGCTAATATGATACGCGAAAATAGTGTGACCGGCGGCAACCAGTAACACAGAAGCAGACAGGACAATTATAGGCTGAAGTTTACTGCGCCAAGGGTGTGATAATGGTCGTGCATTAAACTTGGCCTGAGTCCACCAGCGGTCAGACGTAACATCGTATCGAATTTGATCAAAAGAAGACCAGCTTCTACGCGCCAGCTGTAACGTGAATGATGAACGAACGTTGTGTTTGAGATAGAGCGACCATCCAAAATCGTGAACCTTTGGTAGTAATGGGGGATGTCAGAGATCTAAATTTATGGGAGACTTAATTTAAATTTACCAAGAGCTTCACGAATTTGCACGTGTAGGATAAATTAATTAGGTCTTCTATACCAAGATTTTCCATTATAATGATTAGAACATCGCTGGGAAGAATGAGACCAGCGGCCTCGACAGTCATAGTAGCGTTCAGAGATATCAAGCAGTGGCAGTGCTATGTGAGCTGGACCTGGACTTCCATAAAAGTCAACTTCTTGTGCTTATATAAGAAATCTATGCCGATCCGTGCCGAGACGCTAGGGACTACCAAACAGGGAGGGATTAAGTACACTGACCAGTCTCAAAGTTTACGTTCATCGTCACCTCTAGCTAAAGCTTTTCACAGAAGTAGAGCCAGGTTTATCACGTCTTTTGAGAGGGTCATGAGGAGGGATGTTCGCATTTTGCTTGTAGGAGATGGTATGCTGTTACTCCCGCTATTTAACGCGTGTACTAACACAGGTTTCATAGAGGGTGTTGGTAAAAGTACTATTGTCACCTCTCTCATCAAGGAAGCTTTCGTTGCACATGTATGCTCTACTCTTCCACACGTAATTGCAGCACTGATGGCTCCAATGCTAGGTTCAACATGTCGTTCCGGAGGTTACCATTCCACCTGAGGTGAACCCAGAAAACGTGACCACTTATATTGTCGATTCAGGAGGTATTGTACCATAGTCTTCTGAAAAAAGACGCGCTATTCTAAACTTACGATAAAAGCTGGCCCACAAGACCGACAGCATCTCGAATCGGAAGTACGCAAAGCGCATGTTATTTGCGTGGTATACTCAATCGACAACCCTCACTCATTTGATCGAATACCTACGTATTGGCTTCCCTTGTTTCGTCAATTAGGCGTCAACGTTTGTTTCATCTTAGCTTCTTCCCATGAGCCTAACAATCTATTCAGGTCCCTGTGATCCTTGTCGGAAACAAGATCGACCTAAGAGGTGGTGAGGTCACCAACGAAGCCCTAGAGGAAGAGATCATACCCATCATGAATGAGTTCAAGGCATGTCAGATTTTCTGTGATATTCTTAGATTCAATAATGTCCTCCAGGAAGTCGAGACATGCGTTGAATGCTCCGCTCAACTGCCGTTGAACGTGTCGGAGGTCTTCTACTTTGCTCAGAAAGCGGTCTTGCATCCCACTGCTCCTCTTTATGACTCCAGGGAACATGTGCGTACTAACAACTCGTGGTAAGTTCTCAACTAAAACCCTCTAGGTCCTGAAACCCGCTTGCGTGAGCGCCTTGAAACGAATATTCAAGCTGTGCGATGCGAACAAGGATGGTGTTTTGGATGCTGTAGAGCTGAATGAATTTCAAGTATGTCTTTCATTTTCTAGCATCTGGAAGTGCTAAACACGAGATTATGTAGCGAAAATGCTTTGACGCGCCATTACAGCTCCAGGAACTTGAGGGCATCAAAGATATGGTTCGCGAACATGCAGAGGGAGGCGTGCGAGACGAGGGGTTGACCGAGGCTGGATTTTTGTACCTGCATACGATATTTATTCAACGCGGGAGGCTAGAGACAACATGGGCTGTTCTCCGCAAATTCGGTTATGCAGAAGACCTGCGACTTACTGAGCCATTCCTACTCCCGAAGTACGCGATTTGTCTTTATGAGCTTCAAACATTGATTGACTTTTCAGATTCGACGTGCCTCATGACTGTTCTGTTGAACTGAGCCCTCAAGGATATCAGTTCTTCACCGATATCTTTGAAACTTTCGACAAGGTTTGCATACCAAAACGTGTCTTAATGTCACGCTTACATACATCTCTAGGATCAAGATGGTGCACTCAACAGTGCAGAACTGGAAGAGCTGTTCAGTACTTCCCCAGGGAACCCGTGGGAAAATCAGAAATTCCCGGACACGACCCTGGTGGATGATAAAGGTGCGGTCACCCTGCAAGGCTGGCTCGCTCAATGGAGGTCTGTGTTTTGAGTCACCTCCAATCAAACGCCCCGCTCATGCACCTACCCCACATGGCCAGTATGACCACTCTCTTAGATCATAAAACCACTCTCGCATACCTTGCCTATCTTGGATACCCCGATGAACAACGCACATCTGCATTACTAACGACACGCCCCCGCAAACTTGACCGCCGGAAAGGCAAAGTTTCCCGCAACGTTTTCCTATGTTATGTCTGTGGTGCGGCTGGTTCAGGCAAAACGTCTTTACTGCGGTCATTCGCTGGGAAGCCATTTCGTGAGGTCTATGAGCCAACTAGTAAGATGGTGAGCGTAGTTAATGCGGTGGATATTGATGGGTCAGAAAAGTACCTCGTGGTAAGGTCTTACCGACACTTGGAACGTGGGTAATTGACATTGGTTTAGCTTCAGGAATTCGGATCTAAATATGAGGCAGAGACGCTTCGCGCGTCGAAGAAGACGGATCTTGCTGACGTCATTGTCTACGTACATGATTCCAGTGATACTAACTCGTTCTCTTACATCAGCAATCTACGGGTGAGTTACTTTGACCCTCGAACGTGGATGCTTAACCCAAATTCGATTATAGCAACAATACGCCCTCGATCATACACCGACCCTATTCGTTGCAACAAAGTCGGACTTGGATCTTGCACAACAAGTTTGGATATTTCTCACCAAAGCCAGTTCCTTTCTGATGTCATTTTAGAGACACGAAGTTCAGCCCGACGTCTATTGCAGACGGCTTGGTCTTCAGGTGCCTGTCGCAGTCAGCGTTAAGACCGGGCAGACCGCAGATGTCTTCCACGCCATATGCAGCATTGCCATGAATCCGTCAGGCGTTCTTGCTCTTATGTTTCTTGAAGGTCTGCTGACTACCTTATTTTAGTCACGCGGCGATACCCGGAGGGGCAGATCGTGCGATGACAGCCTCGGAACGGCTGCGTGTTTACGTGGCGTTCACTGCGCTATTGGGGGGTGTCAGTGCAGGACTCGTGATGCTCTACAGGAGTCTCTTACGACAGGAGATTCTTCCTAGTTGGACAACACCTTGGGCTACGTGGCTGTTGGGCAGACGGGATCCTTGATTATCTTCGGATATTGCATATATTTACTTTATTTTATAGAATTACTTCATAGTTGGGCTCGTGCGTAAAAATATAGATGAGTTGGGCGCTGGGTTAGTTATACAGCAGACGAGATCCGATATCCGATTGCTCAGATCCGAGATGCCTGCAGGATGTCGCCTGGAACTACACACATTGTAGAAGCCCTCACTCCAGAGGGTGTAAGCGTTGACTATATTTACCAGGTTGGATCCTCCGCAGCTCTTCAACCCTCTCAGGTAACAAGGAGCACGAAGACAGACCAAGTATCCGTCGATAAATATTCCCAGGAGCCTACATCTGAACCAACTACAATACAATAACACTGTGACTCGACATGGATGAAGACATGGATTTTGACGTCAATGCGACGCAGGTGACTCCCCAATTTCACCGTCAGAACTACTATGATGGAAGAAAGATGCTGTACGTGCCCGCAAGACTTCCATACTAGCCGTCATGTTCATCCGTGCACAGGGACTTGGTGTTTGTACAAGACTGTACGGGCAGCCAAGGAAGCTACATCTCCTCTGCAACGAAGAACATCGAAGAGATCTGCGCACATATTTTTGAATCGGGGAAGCTACAATCGCAAGAAGATTTGCGCGTCGGCCTTGTTGCGTTCCGTGACCATCCGCCACAGGATCACACATATGTAGTCAAAAACTTTGGGTTCTCATCTGATATCAGCAAGGTGCATCGGGATCTTGCGGGGCTTTATGCTTCTGGGGGTGGTGATGGACCGGAGGCCGTGACAGCTGCGCTCGCAGAAGCACTCCATATGGACTGGAGAGAGCATGCGAGTAAGATGGTCGTCCTGATTGCTGATGCCCCACCGCATGGAATAGGAGAGTATGGTGATGGTAAGTATGGTGATCTGGCTAGTCGAACGATGTATTTAATCTTTGGCAGGATTCGACGAGGGTTCTCCAGACGGACACGATCCGTTACAACTGGTTCGCGAAATGGCTAGTCGAGGCATCACGCTGGTACGTTCTATCATGGTCTAACGATCAATGATTTAGATAATTACCTCCCTAGTTCTTCGTTGCATGCGAACCGGCCCTCAGTGGTTACTCGGTATGGTCGTCGTTGCTCGTTTGTCACAGGTTCTCAGATATATTTCAGTATGCAACAGATTTCTACCAAGCAATTACAAGCATCACATCTGGGCTCATGCTTCCGCTTACGACAGCTGATCTCCTCTCGCACGCGATTGTAGGCAGTGTGTTGGAAAACCTCGATATGGAGCGCCTTGTTCGAGAGGTGGGGCATGCTGTGGCACAGCGAATTCTTGGGAACAATGAAAGTGTCGATGATGTCGCTCGTGAATTGCACGAGAAGCTGCTCCTCCGGAATGAAAGCACCAAGAAAGTGGTGATTGAAAGCATCTACAAGGAGTCTCCTGAAGCTACGCATAATGTCGCGGTCTTCACTCACGCTGCATCACTTCATGAGGCGAAATCGCAGTTGAAGAGGGTGCGTTGTACTTTTACATTTCTTTGGCGGGCTGATTTGAACGACTTCCATTGTCAAAGGTGCAAGGCACGCGTTTTACGGAGAAGTATCTCATCGCACGACAGACTGCGAACCGGAGTTTGTACTCATATCCATATTCGCCTCATACGCCTTCGCGATCAGAAAAGACTTATTCTTCTATAACACCGAGTACTAGCCCATCATCAGCGCCGTCGTCCCCTCCTCGTAAAGTCGTGACTGACTTTGCTGCATTCGGCGCGCCGAAGAATGCCAGCGTATTTGGCACTGCTGTTGCACAGACGCCGTTTTCGTTGGCGGGTGGCAGGGCCGCTTTTGGCGGCATGAGGAGTACCGTTTCTCGAAGCCCGTATGATGGTGATGACGACGATGAGGAGGATGGAGATGGTAGGCAGCGTGTGGAACTCAGGGAAGATTCCATCTCGCTTGAACAGGTAGGTCCATTTTGTTGCTCTGCTATCTGACACTGATTGTCGTGCAATACAGGCCCGGCGTATCGCTATGCAAAGCGCGTGGCGGAGTGTACGAGGTTGATGACCTCGTAGACGTTCGTCCTGATCTTTTTCTTTTTCTGCATCATGAGTGTGATTAGCTCCTTTGTCAGTATATCACGATGATGGATCATGTAGAATAGTTGCACATCAATCGCAATCATCAGCAGCTTGGTTTGTATCATTTGAACATAGTGTTTGATATGTTTATGAGAAATACTCGCGATCGAATGACAATGCAATGGTATAAATATCAACGATGACAGGACGAAATATTAAATTATGGATCTTTCTTTTCCCTCTTCTTCTTCCGCTTCTTCGGATCTTTGTTGTCCTTCGTCGCAGAGTCATCGACCTGAGGAGAAGTATATACAGATCTTTCACAATGTCCTTGTGATCCAGGCTGGTCAATGCTCGTGAAGATCACATCTACAGGTGGTTTTTGACGTTCTGCTGTATCAAGAGAATTTGCCTTCAACTGTTTCATAGTCCTCTTGGCTTCCTTTTGCGCCCTGTCCTTCTTTTCGAGGTTGTGTAGTACGGGCTTTTCTTTTTTGGCTTTTGCTGCTCTCTTCGCTGCTCTCTTTTCCTTTTTCTCCCGCTTTAGTCGTTTTCTTTCTCTCCGTTGATCTCGAGTCTCGAGCAGCTCTGACAATTTCCGCTTCGTACCTTCCTTCCTGTTTGGGGCGTCAGTCTGAGGAGCGATCTCTCTTTCGGAAGTTGGGTAGGGACAATGCAAGGGGGACGGAGCGGGGGGCGACGACAAGTTGCTGGGATCATCAGGGCCCAATATTGGCCCACGAAAAAATCGAGAATATAAGCCCTTTTTTGCAGCCTCACGTTTCGCAATGGTTATTACAGAGGTGCGCGAGTAAGTGTCTGAGTCTGGGGTAGATATTCCGGATGCAGGGGTACCCGATAACGGTCTTCTGTTCGAGATGATACCCGTCGTGGTTCGTTTTAGTTCGAGGGTTGTGGACGCTGATGAATCCTAATCATACGGTAAGCGGATGATGGCGAAGTATGAAATACGAGTGCAGACCTCGTTTTGATCGTCGTCGACCTCATCGTCATCATCATCTGCTATCTTGATGGTGATAGCTTTCGTGGCAGCTGAATATAAGCTTTGAATGGATGAGGTATCGGAGAATTTGAATGGGAGAGAACGCACTGATCCCAGAAGGGGAATGCCTCGTCACGGTCCTTGCCTACGCCGGCGAGGTTTCGTTTTTTTGGAATAGCAAGGGGCCTGTCGATAGCGCCCGTGCGAAGGCCCGTGCCTTTGCCTGACCATCCGTAAGATGTCAGGTAGCCGTGTCCGTCGAGAGGCATGAAGCAAGGACTAGCGAAAATATTATTATTATTATTAATATGTAATATCGGGGGTTTTCATTTTATCTATACAACCCTAACCCCATACCCCATTTCAGAGGTCACTGCGATCGCAGAACTTGTATGTAGAGAGTTAGTGATCAGAAATTAGAATAGCTCTGGAAATTGTTCGCCGGGGCGCCTTGGGGCGTGTCAGACGTCGCAGTAGGTACTATTACCGTACTAATTAGCACAGGGGCCCAGGTTTTATTACCCCCCTCCTGAAGAAATGTACTGATAGTCGTCAGGATTGATTCCAGCCTTCGAATTGACGGCGAGGCGGTTCAGGGTAAAATTCAAATGATAGACATATTTTTCAGCATGTTATTTGAACGCTTGGTATATATTGTGAACTTAGCGAGAAAAGAGTGGGGGTCCGTGCGTTTTATGTCGCTCACGTCAGCAAAAACACCGCGCCACCGAAAGTTGTGGGTTGGTCCCCTTGCGCCTACATTCCCATCAATTACTTGCACCTTTTCTTGAACTTGCAGTATCTTCCTCCACTGCAATCAGTAATCAGGAAATCGCTGGTCTTTTAGCTTCTTTCGTAGGCCCAAGTCACATTATTATGGATATCGACAATCCACCACCACAGGATCTTGACTCAGTTGATCCCGCCCAGTCATTGCGTGCAGCCGCTTTGCTTTCAAGAAAGCGCCGTAAAGTGGCTGTCGAACAACCGCCGGTACCGCCTCAGCGTCCTCAGGTCGAGCAGACTCTACACTTAGATTACGGTCAAGAAGATACTGCTACATCCTCAGCACCTTCTGTAAATTTTCCCGCGACAGAAACAAGGGCTCCGTCGACATCAGAGGAGGTTCCTAATCCGATACCAGAAATTGAAGATGGTCAGATCCGAGAGGAAGGTGAAATCAGCGATACGGAAGAAGCCGCCCCGCCGCCAAGGCCAACGTCCCCGCCTCCAAAATTTCGGAGGCTCGAAACTTCCTCGAAGGATACCGTCGCCTCTAGACCTGTTCCTACCTCCCCAGTCGAGTCAAGTATTAGACATAGGTCTTCACCTCGCCTCGAATCTCCTTTCACGTCAAAACCTGTTTTCGAATCAGAAATCTACCAGTCGCCACCACCAACTTTCCTGCAACCATTTATTCTTCAAACTCCCACGTATAGACTTGACCCAGATCATGTCAGGCCAGGGCTGGCCAGTTCGTGTTGGCTTTTTGTTGATGACTTTAACTAATCAAACTCTTGTCATAGTGACCGAGGATCAGTATAACACCGCAAAGGACATTGTCTTGGATCTACTCGGTTGGGGTGTTCCCCCCGAGTACCTCATTGACTGTGGCCTTGGTCGTCACGTCGTGTTCTACGTTTTCACAGAACTTAATTTGCGGATGCCCACAAATTTGGATACCAGTGGTCTCATTCCATACCCTACACCTGAAATGCTGTCCTCCATTCCCGCCTCACCTTCGCAATCAATTCGCTCCTCTTCATCAGCGATGCCTCCGCCGCCGACAATCCCTTCTCACAAAGAGTTGGCTAGTCCAGTTGTGGTTGCTTCTGATCAGTCGCGTGGCAGACTCGCGACTCGTCTTGGCCTCCGTATATCGTCAGGGGGTGAGCCCACTGTCGTGAAGGTGGAGCCCACATCCCCATCAGCAGCTGACTCGCCATCTTCTCATTCTCTTCATATGATTGAACAGCAACGACGACAAGAGCTACTTGCTCGAAAGGCTGTTTTCGCTTCTCGCAAGGCCAAACAGTCTGATTCTCCTGGCGGTTCATCCTCGAGAGACAGGGACGTTGAAATGCCCTATGTTGCTCCAACTGAGACTGTCGAAGACTTTCTAAAGAGCATTCCCGCCGTGGACAGCGAAACTGCAGAAAATGGAGGTAGTTCTCCATCCTTGCGCCCGGCGCGGTACACCAGCCCTGAAAACATGGAAGTTGATCAGGCGTTCCTAGGCCTTGTTACACCGCAATCGACCTCTTCTGCGGAGCCATCTGCTTTCTATTCAGCTGA
Organism: Suillus cothurnatus; assembly: GCA_016758765.1. NCBI lineage: Eukaryota > Fungi > Basidiomycota > Agaricomycetes > Boletales > Suillaceae > Suillus > Suillus cothurnatus. The sequence continues at coordinate 414,844 of JABBWL010000025.1, read as the reverse complement.
TTCGGAAATGTCTGGAGCAGCTGGTACTATTTCGCCGGTGACTGATGCCCCACCTTTGTCCGGCAGTTCTACTGCACCATCTTCTGATACGTATTCTGGCGCATCTTCAATCACCGCACCGGCTGATTACTCTAATTCTACTACTCCAATACTCGCATCCGCTACTCCAGGTTTTGACACTAATGGCCTACAGCGAAGGGGCACCAAGCGACCAGTCGCTGCAGACTTCGTTGATTTTGACCACGGTCCTGGATCTTCCAGAGCTTCTTCTGGCAACGGCTATTCAAGTAATGGCTACGCGCATCCAAATCTACTTCGACGGAACACAGGGAGTTTTGCAGGAGTGAGTGGCATGCGGCGATGTGTCATCGAACTCAGTGATAGCGAGGATGATGGAGATGGCGAAGGGACTGGTGATACCGGTCCACACGATGGCCCATCATACTCACCGATGGTCTTCGCGCGTCCCCCACGTTTTAGTGGAAATGGGACGCCAAATTTGTCCAATAGTTTCGCTAATGGCGAAGGACGTTCAACTCCCCTGAATCTAACCAACTCCAACGCTTCGGGTATGTCACCTGCTGCTCTCGCTAAGAAAGAGGAGGAGATCAAAAAGATGCGCCAAATGATTGCTCAGCGAGAAGAGCTTCGGCAGAAAAAACTTGCCGCTGTGCGTTCTCCTTGTGTTGCCTTGACCTTCTCAAAATGATTTACCAACGTTATAGATGTCGGGGAAAGGAACGCCAGCGATCCAACCTACATCCGCAGGGCCTCTCACAGCCGATCCTGCTGTGGCTTCTTCGAGCACCGTCATGGTTAGGTCGGAAGATGGCCCTGGAGCGCCCATCAACCAGGACACCGCCACACCCCTTCATAATGGTCACGTTGGGGGTGCGCAGTTGTCTGAAGCTGTTGAAGAAGCTGTTATAGCAGATACGCAAGGTTCGGTTTAGTCTTTATTGCCCTCTGCCCGTGTCGTTTTTGTCTAGCGTTGTCATGTCGTGGCATTGATTTCATTGCATTGCATTTCAACTGCGATCTATTTTTGAGTATATACTGCATCTGCCCTTGATTTTCACTTTCTCACATCGGTATACCTGGTGCTTATTGTGGGTTTGCAGATCACACTGAACCGACGGCAGTCGTCCAAGAAAACACCGATATTCGTGGGGTCATTTCCGCTGAGGAAGCTGCTCCTGGTGGCACCAGCAGCGAAATAACCTCAGCCAAGCAAACCATGGGTTCTTCCTGGTCCTTCACCAGTCCGACAGCCGGCTGATATATCTCTTTGTTTGTCCCCCCTCTGGGTCTTGACTGTTGTAATTTTTTTTTTTTTCATTTTATACTTCATTTTGTCGCTATCTTTGCTATTCATTCATTTCCCTTTCCTGGTCACTCTTTTCATTTTTGATCCTTGCCATTACTACTTGGGTCTACTCAGGGGGTGTAGGATTCGAGCCAATCACTAATGATGGCACCGTCGACGAAGACCAAGGTTCGTAAGCTATTGCCTTGGTTGAGCGTGTCCTCACTTCTCCGCGGTCGCGTCAACCTCGTTCGTTACATTAATACCCTGTTCTCTTTTGCAGCACTAACAGAGGAAGCACGTTCCGAAAAATGGGCAAGGACCTTTCCCTCTGTTCATTTGACTGTGATTTATGTTCTGACTTTTAATTTTCTGTTTCCTTTCCACAATTGTGACTCTGGAATTGGATATAGGAATCTGTAAACGCAACGTTTCATGAAACTGCTGGCGTGTTTGATGGCCTACTGTCGTCAAAGGTGCGTCTTGATCTCTTCGATCATTGAGGCTGTAAGGCCTATTTAGGCCTATCTATGCTGACGTCGGTGGTGGCGTGGCATGCCAGGTCCCGAAGAAGGAATTGCAAGATTCTCAAACGAGCTTTCCGTATTATGATTCGCCATTCTCGACCTACCCTCTACTTCTATCCCAATTACGTGCAACGCCTTTTGATGATGTCGATTCTTGTCAAGATCCTCGGCGAACTGCCACTCATTCATCATCGCGAGCCAGTGCGAGCTATGCACCTAATTTATCATCACCGTCATCACGCGCTTCGCTTATCTACTGTGCACCATCATTATCTCATTCATGTTCGACTGTTTTTGTTCCAGATCTCAAGCCTTTGAAGCTTGCAAGCTTACAACGAGCCCTTGGTCAAGCGAGTGCTAGCGATTCGGGTCTTCGGGTATGTCAGTACGAAGTTCCTGGTGGGGGTGTTTGTCGCGACAAAGACTGTAACGATCTGCATCTGAGCCGACTCGTGAGCGAGCCGAGTGGTACGTATACTTTATGTGTTTAGTTTTGAGCTGACTGATGGATTATTGGTTGCGAATACGTCTTGTGTTTACTCATCACACACTAGACGCGGACGTAGCGGCGTACGTGCATGGAGTATTGCCACAACCTTGGCGTAGTCGGTGCGACGTACGAGCTATCGAAATTGCCCTTGAACGGGTTCGGCTCGGTAGCAGCGCCGGAAATATTGACGAGTGCGTCAGAAGCGCGCTATCAGGACTTGGCATCCCGGTCGTTCCATCAACAATGTCGTGACACGTTCCAACTATACGACGATACGGGCCGACCGCGACCAGACTAAAGAGACCATTGTCCAAGAAGATTCAAATGTCAAAAAATGTACAGGGCAAAGGACAAGAGCGCCTAGCGCCACAGGAGCATGAGCTTCTGAAGATGTGATTTGATGGTTGGTTGCGTGATGGACTGTTTGATAATTTGTATTGAGAGAGATTATATTATAATCAAAAAGTATACGTCAGAAGTGTTTTGATTGGATGATTCGGAGAATGAAATTTGTGACACGAGGATACCTAAAATGGATAGGATTGAGATTGCCACGAGGTAATCATTTCTATAAAAGGGATAGTAATTTACGGAAGCGGGTATCGTGGGAGCGATAGCTGCGGAAGTATAGTCGGCGGGGATTACCGCGGTGTGCCTGGCGGGCATCTGATACTCCGATTATGACCAAACAAATGACCACAAGGACAGTCTTTTTTTGATCGTCCAGACTGAGACAACACACGCCCCGTTGACAACTCCCTCCCTTTTCCACCTCCTTCCAACTTCAGCGATTCCTTTTAAGGACGCCGTCCGCACTGACACTAACCATCCTCCAAAGTCGCGTTAAACAACGTTTCTCATTTTCAACGCGTCCTCTTCATCGTCGTCCTAGGGTGAATGGCCTATCGCCGTCAACAAACTTCTACTACGACTAACTCTCCATCTTATCCGTATTCCAACGCCGCGGCTCATCACAGCCAACAACCTTCCCTTTCCGGTCAGACTATTCAACAACAAGACGACCCCGCCGCATCCTCTCCAACAATGCGTAAGCGCCAACGCACGGACCTCAATTTGGCAAATCCTGTCATTGCGGATCCTCAGCAACAACCACCCCCACCTGGTAATCAACAACAACCTCACCAACATATCCCTCAACCTGTACAACAACCTGGCGTACCAGAAGATGGTTTCATTCATGATCAAGACGCTGCCGAGAGTGGTGGAGACGACGATGATGAGGAAGAGAAACCCAAGTCGGACAAGAAGGCAGGAAGGCGAAAGATTAAGATCGAATTTATTCAAGATAAATCGAGACGTCACATAACATTCTCCAAAAGGAAAGCTGGTACGCGATCGACTTTCTTTGCCCTCTCTGTACTTTTCCTCAATATGTTCGTCTACTTTCGCAGGCATCATGAAAAAGGTTTATTTCAATCAAAATACTCTCTCGCTTATCTAACCGAATCATTAGGCGTATGAACTATCTACACTCACAGGCACTCAAGTTCTTTTACTCGTCGTGTCTGAAACAGGTCTTGTTTACACCTTTACTACTTCAAAGCTACAACCCCTCGTTACTCAACCAGAGGGCAAGAATCTTATTCAAGCATGTTTGAATGCACCTCATGGTTCGCTTCCTTCTGCAATGCCAGTCGGTACTCCTATAGGTCGTGCGTCTGGACCAATGTCTTTACCTGGTCCTGGAAGCACTAACCTTCCTGGAGGGCTGGCTATTCCGGGTGGTCCTGTTGGTGGCCCTCAAAGTGCCACGAAGGAGGACGGTGACGATGAAGGTGATGAGGAGGCCGCTCGCGGTAATCGCGCAGCCGCAGCCGGAGACAAGCGTCGTCGGCGTCCGTCTACAACTGGTAATGGGCCTGGTCGTGCCGGTCCTGGATCACCGCAGACTCCAAATAGCACTATCCCTCCTCCTCTTTCTATTCCAGCTGCCTCTCAGCACCAGCAGCCACAGGCACCGCCCCCGCCTCAAATATCTCTTGGTTCTCCGACGAGTCCCCAGCAGCAACATTCTCAGGTACCTCAATCTCCTCAATACGGAACCTCCCCAACGGGAGGATACGCTCATGCTCAACATCATGGTCATCATGCACCTGGTGGGGGTCATGCTGGAAGTCCAACAGACCCAGGCATGTACGGCGGTCACATGGGCTTGCCCCCTCCAGGTACTTACTCATACCCTGGACCTGGTGGCCCTGGCGGCCAGGGAGGTCAACCTTTAGGTGGATTAGCTGCTGCTGCAGCGCAGCACTCGCATTGGGTGCCGCCCCCACCGGTTAGTCAGGGTGGTCACTATGGCCGAAGATGAAAGATACGAATAATGACGCATGGTTTACTTTTCATGCATGATAAACTTTCTTGTCCGTCTAAACTGGGTTGTTTTATGCTTTTTCTTACTTCTCTGCATGCTTCCAATTCTTCGTCTCAGCTTCTTTGCTGTTAGTTACTCACAGCTATTTCGGCTGAAATTGTACAAATAATTGATCAATCTTCTCATCTCCCATTGTGTCTTCGTCTTATCCATATTTCTTTTTTTCCCCTATCCTCATTCAGTATTTTGGATGTTTATCATGTGGTTGGTGCTCGTACTCATACACGACTCGCATCTGTGATATTACCAGTTCAACAAGGGCAGTGATTGAATAAAACCCGCGGCTTTGAATCCTTTAGTTGAACGAAACGGGTGCGGCATGTACATTTATGTCGAGATCGTTTATTTCCTTTCCTTTCTCGTTCCGATCGACCCCCTTCGTAGAGATTTTGGACGAGTCGTCGCGGAGTCTATTCACCATGCTGAATCGGAAATGGAACTTGACCTAGACACGCGATGATCGACCTCAACGATGGCGACATCAACGGGTCCTCCAACGGGTGACTTGGACTCCACAAAGGCTCCAATCGATCAACCTCCCAGTACCCACGTTTCTTCAAAGCTCCAATCCAACAGGGGCAGTAAACTCAAGCTTAAGAACCGCCACCATTTTTCGTGCCTGGCTAGCCGTGTTTTTCGGTCAAGAGTCATGCCCGGTTATCATATAAGACCCTTGCAAGGGCTCAGGCTCTTATCTTCTCATGAACCTTTTTTTGACTTTTACGTAGGAATGACGCGGGGAAGAGGTCATCCCCGGTTACGTACAACAGGTACCTGATTCGATCCGAAAAAGCCGAAAGGACTCATCAGATAACACACGTAAAATACATGTACATACATACATACATACATCCTTGAAATAAATAGCGTCAATAAATTTATGCAAGATGTCAACGGTGCCGAGATCTTGAGCGCCTGTATACAAGACATGCGTCGAGTACATGAATGCCGTTCGGAGGTAGAGGGGGAATGTGGGGATGTTGGTGCGGAAATGACCTAGGCTGGCGAACAAGCTTTTTTCTTCCCCTTCTCCAAGCCGAGGACGAAGAGAACGCCACCAGGAAATCACGATACCTCAGCTGATCCTCCCTAAAAAAGTAAAATTCATATCTCCCCCTTTCTTCCCATCCCCAAATACAGCCAGGAATGGAAGAACTCCAATCCTTCGCGATATAATGAAAAAAATAAGACAAGGACCAGGCCTAACAGCACGGAACCTTGAATAACCCAAATTAGGAAATTAGCTTGAACACTGAAACGAGGCTTCGCCACCGCCTCATGGGTCCAAGATCCGGGCTGCAAGCGCTGATCATCATCAACATCTCATGTAGGCTTCCATGCAACGAAGACTCGTAATGAACGGCTTAGACGCGTAGCGGGGTGCGGAACGGCGACGGCGACGGCGCAAGGCGTTCGATCACCACTCCCACCACCAAGCCTCCGATACGCCTCCCATTTCTCGCACGCCGTGTCAAACGTCCGTTTTTCCTGAGGCGTCGGACCCGAGATCATACTCCAATTGAACCGGTCCTCAAGCACAGTTCCGAGTCCCATGTGTTCCCTCATATCCCTGTAACAACAGAAGTTCATTAGATCATCTTGTCGCGAACACCGGATTAAAAATAATTTCTTCAGGCGATCAGAAGAAGAAGCAGTCGTTGAAACACTATCTCATCCCCCGTTTAGAAACCATGCCCCTATCAGCAGCACAAACTGAGCTGTCTAAACGTGTATCATCCAGCTGCCGTGCCCCCACGAAGCTAGCAAAAAAAGGCGATTCCGCGCCACCCCAAGGTCTCACAATCAAGAATGATAAGCACCACAGATACCGAAATCCGCACACCCACCGAGAAAAAAAAAAGAAAGAGTACTCACAGCTCGAACCTTAATAACAGCTCATCAAACTGCGACCTCGTCAACCCCATGATCTTGGCATACGTCCCGTCCGTCAGATTCTTCCTCTCCGTCCCTCTCGTTTGAAACTCGCTTACCCACTCCCACATCGCTTCCGCGCACGCTACGACCTCTTTCACACGCAGTGTTAAATGGAGGTTCAAAAACTTGAGGTCGACGTCTAACGTAGGATTCGGCAGAGCCCGCATCTGCATCTGTCGTTGAATAGAGATTGCGCAATCGAGGGAGGCGTAGGGTGATGCGCCGTTACTCAGACCATCCAGAGAAATGATGGTGTGGTCCGTATTCCCGTTGGCACCAGCGCCGGACCCAACGCAGGAAAGACCCACACCCACACTCGAACCTGATGCCGAAAGCAGTGTATTCCCGCCCTCACGTTCCCTCAGCGGTGGGAAACGCAACAGGATTGGCGGGTGCGTGCGAACATCTACACGTTCCAGTTAGCTCAAATCCCGTCATCGATTATGTACAGAAAAATAGAGAATGAGTTTTAACCAGGATGGAAGTTTTGGATGAGCCCGATATATAGGCCCACCTGACTTGGAGCTCCCCATCATCATATTCCTCACTCAAAATCGATGGAATAAACGACAAGGACTCACCCTTAAACCACGACCCCACCGTATTAGCCAACAAACTCAAGGGAGAAAGGTTAATCCACCGATCCGAGTGCATCTCGTTGTAGATCGTCTCAAGGACCGTGTGGTCACGCGGATCCGGTGGTACGACACCTCGTGGGTGCAGTGGTACGACCCCTCGTGAATCCAATGGCGATGGTACGACGCTCCCAGGTTCAAGCGCCGCGTCACGCGAATCCGGCGGCGTACCCGCAGGAAAATCCGAATGATTCGTCCCCTCACCCAATTCATCCTCCAACATTTTCGAACTCTGACCCGGGCTCCCAACAGTCACACTGCTCCTGACACCGAACCCCAAGTTCCCTAAGCCAACGCTCACTCGACTTCCTAATGAACCTCTACTCCTGACCCTCCCAGTTTGACTTTGACTGTCCCTCCCACCCGAACTAGAACCCGAACTAGAGGTCTCTCCCATCAACGAAGCCCGGCTCTTATTCTGCGGCAACACGAAAAATGGAGTAGTAGTAGGCTCCATCAATACCGCCTGGGCTGCTTTATTCCTTTTTGGTAGGACTGGAGGTGAACCTGAACTTGATGTCGAACTCGTTCCGTTTCTTTTTCTCGAGATAGGGCTAGGGCTAGTGCCTGGAGCTGAGTCCAGAGGTGAAGAGAGAACTAGAACCAGTAATGGAACCGGAAACACTCGCAGCACTGGAACCAGAAGAACCAGCGACAGAACCTACGCCGACGAAAAAGGGTGTAAGCGTAGGTTCCATCAACACAGCTTGCGCAGCCTTGTTGATTTTGTGGGAGGGTGGTGGACGAGGCGTCAGTGAAGGCGTTGAGGTTTGGTTCATCGTGCTTGGCGTTGGTGTGCTGCTCTCTGAGGAGAAAGAAAAAAAGGTGCTTTGCGAGGAGGACGAAGAAAAGAATTGTTGCGAGGGGCTCGAAAGGGGCGGTTGAGAAGAAGGAAGAGGGGGGAGCGGTTGAGAGGATGGACTCGAAGGAGAAGTTGTGCTCGGCCTTGCCAGAGTCAGCGTATCATGGGATGTATTGCCAGAGGGAGGCTGTCGCAAAGAACGATGGATGAACGCATTGGGGCGGGTAGTGTTTGAAGTCACGGAGGGGTTGTCAGTAGGGAGGGAGATGGATATTGTTGGGTATTCGTGTTCGTGCTTGGAATCAGAAGGGTCCTCGACGTTTGAATGATGGGAGCGGGTGTTAATGGTGATGGAGGGTATAGAGCCAGGAGTGGTGACAGCAGTCATGGAACCCGCAGAATCTGATGAGCCGCTCGCGCTCCCGAATGCGCTGTTCCTCCCAGAATCGGACCCGGGGCTTAGACTAGAGGGGGACATGGAGATGTTGCTTCCCTTACTTCTCAACGTCCCAACTTCGCTGCCTTCCCAATCTGGCCGCCCCGGGAAGCTCAAGTCTTCTTCGACGATTTCGAATGCTGCGCCTGGTTTCATCACGCGGGTGATTTCTTCGAAGAGGTCGTCCCACTATTCGATGTTAGCACAGTATGATGGAGGAGACACATACTTACCTTGTCCTCTGGTACGCCTCGGGCGATACGCTTGATGTGTACGAAATCGAAGGATTCATTTGCAAATGGAAGACCTTCGAGGCTGTGCGAGTCAAGGATAAGAGCGGTATACGGGATGGGTGTGTGAACCTACAAATTGGCTTGGACCCAGCTTACTCTTTTCAAAAGGTCCTTGTCTCTGGAGAGACGGACAAGGTCAGGGTGGAGAGAAACGATATCGAGGCCTGCAAGTTGTTAGCGGTCCTCGGCAGTCATAGGGAATAGAGGACTGACCGACGACTTCACAGCCTTTCCAGTGTTTGGCAGCTTCGACTACCCATACGCCGTTCCCGGAACCTATATCCAATATTCTCTTGAGGGGGACATCTGGTGGTGGTTTATTCCAGGATGGCGGGAATACATGCCAAGTCAAGGAACCGCCGCTCATTTGGCGGGTTAGGAGGGTATCGACAGCGTCTCTGGATAGATATGAGTGGAAGTCAAGAGAGGAGATGGTCACGTACAGATCTAGGACATTTCGTTCATAATTCCTGGGATAAGGGACTTGATGGCGCCTGAACCCGTGGTGGAGCCTACTCGAGGTATCGATGCCGCCATGGACGTTGAGCGCGAGTGCGGCTTCGGAAGGAGAAGAGTTGTGTTCGGCTCTTGGTGAGTTGGGTATTGGCTATGATTTACGATAAGGATGAGCGACGGGGTTTGTGCGCAGCGGACATACTTTGGTAGTAGAAGCGCCTGGAGCTGCTGCGCGTGAAAGGGGTATACCAACCGGCCCACGTAGTATGAAGTTTGGTTGTGGTGGAGAAGGGGGAGTTGGAATAGGTTTAGATGGGTACGAGGATGCACTCCATGGAGCGAGACCACCTGGCGTTGGGTACATTGGTTGTGGTACTTTATTAAGTTGCTGTGAGTGAGTTACTGGATCCGGTGGTAATGGAGGAAGAGGGGAAGTTGGCGGTGGAAAACGAGGAGGAGTTCTTCGATTCTAGAAACTTATAAGTGAGAATTAGTTCTATCAGTCCAACGATCTCACTGTTGTAAATTCATTCCTCAATCTATCTGGATTCCTTGGTGGTATAGGTGGTGGTGGTGGTTCATAAGTTGAATCAAGGGTATATGGAAAGAGATCAATAATATCCGATAAATCATTATCACTATTATCGTTCATCGTCGACGACGACGAAGCAGCAGGAGATTTGAGGAATATAGGGAACGGGGACAACATCTTGGTTGTTCAAATAAATTGAGAGACCCGTTCTTACATAGCCCGACTCAACAGCTAGTGACCGACGTCATACAGATTTATCAGCCAATAGCGTCACGCCAGTCACTGCCCGCCACACATCGAGTACCCAGATAAGCAAAACGTGACTGTCGTCCGTTCCTGTGCGACAGCAAGCACAAGACCATGTCCCTGACCCCTGGTAGAAAGTTTTCCTCTCTGAGCCATGTCTGACACTGATGGCGGGATAAACTCAAATTTTAGATTTTTAAAAAATACTGGACAGTCTCCTATCTTATCTCCAATGTCTGAGACCCCCCATCGCATCACCCTTGGTAGGGAAGAAACAGCACGTTTTATCATGTATTCGTCATATAGTCTCCGCTCCCAACGTTTCTCTATCACAAAATTAGCCAACTGTCCTTACGCCCGCACAATTCGCCCGCCTCCTCCAGAAACCGGTCACACAGCGATATATTGGTCAATCGTCAATCACAGGCGAGAAACCTTGCCACATTCATTCCACAATCCACTCGCGTTTGCTTTTCCGATTTACGTCTGGCCTGTACCTCAATTAATAACTATGAATTATTCACCCAGCTGAAGTTGGGGCATGTTTAACAATCGTAAGTGATCACATTCGTGCCTGCATTTGATTTTAATACATTATCATGTGCTGGCCAAGGACGGATATTTGAGACATTTTTTGGGCCATCCGCCCGATGAGGTACAGGTGTACTTTGTCGCAGGCCGAAAGAACGAGTTTCTTGCTTGCTTCCGCATCAGGATGTTGCAGAAACGCCTTTGCGCGCGAATCCAACACAGGAATTGGGCATAGCGCGGGGGGTACGAGCCATACTTTCTCAGTGTTCCTGGTCCTGATTCACTTATCAATCCTCCCAGGGCACATATGGTTATTGAAGTTTTGTATGCAGACACGCGGGTGGAGCATCTGGCTTGGTCTTTCCGACGATAGTTTGCCGGTATATCCAGCTTCCTGTGTGTTTGTCATCCAGGCACCTAGCGGGAAAACCTACTCGATAACATACAAAAACACATCCATTACACCTAGGAAGTAGGTTCAGATGCATTCATTTCAACGCATACTGATGGTTTCATTTTTCCACTGTCTGTAATGCAGATTCTACACAACATTAAAATATTACGCCTCGATCCATTGACATTTGAACTGTCTGATGAACGAGTTGGTCTCTCTTATCTTATTTTGCAGTTGTTCTGATGACCGTGATATTAGCACGACTATGCTGGATTGCGATGGCACCATGCATTCAAAGCTACAGATAACACTAACGTAGTGACTCCTCACTAGCTTTCCGTTCTGGTTCATCTAGTATTTATTCTGTCGATTCTATTGTTTCATGTTATAATTTGTTACCCGTTAGTGCGCAAGTACTTGGCTCCTCCGTGAACATCTGTGACAAGTGTGTCACACGACCATATATCGGGCCACAACGGTATGATCAACAGGTTCGATCATGTTATCTCCTGGCTGGAAATGGTGTGGTATTTGAAGGGTCTGCGCGGTCTTGCCTTGTTATCTTATTTGAAATTTGTCAAGGTGTGTTTCAACGATTTTCCCGTCAAGGTAGTCACAACTAATGTTCCATGATATTTAGTCCATGACATGACGCCTTGGAATTCTCTCTTATCTTTAGTCCAGCCGCTGACGCATAGCCTGGCGTTAGCAGAATGTATCACCCCTACCCCTTAAGTTTTCTAGAGCTCTTGAGCAATGGCGCATTCAAAGCGTGGTTGCACTATCATACTATGACTATGAGGTCGCTCATGACCGTAGTTTGATGGCGAGACAATGTATATTTTGCATCAAGTATGTTTTGTCCATCTTGTAAATGTATGGTATTGGTATTTCATGACCTGAATATAAAGCACTACGTCGCAGCTGCTGTATCGAAGCAGAGCAACCGAAAGCCCTGTCGTCCAACTACAATCGATAACTACGGACGAGGCAGCGCCCGATGCAACCTGAGATTCGTAGGTCCCACTGCTAATGATTTTGTCGCCCTTTTTCGACAGCTGGCCCTGTTGAAGCAAGGCGCTCTGGCAGGACACATGTCGGGAGTGCCAGAGGCCCCTGGCTCGTAGTCTATAGTCCTGCGTCGTGTTGTGTTCGGTCCTCGATAGATAGAGCCGCTGCCTCCCGCTATAGAGGCTTGGCCTTGGGTTCCCCTTGCAGTACATCCCCTTTCCACTGCGCACGCACAATATTCTGCATCCGTTGCTCTGTGTCACTAACATCGTGTTGCTTTGTAGGTCTAGCGGGACGCGAGCTGGCACGATCTTTGGATGCACTGGTTGCTTTGTTCTTCTTGCCAGTAATCATCTTCGGCGCACTTCATGCAAGGCAAATACTTTTGCACGATGGCCGATGTAAACACTGAAGGGTGTCGGAAGATATGTTTCTCGTTCAAAGGATGGATCGCATGCGCCCTCATGTTAGATATAGCTCTTCGAGCAAATTCAGCGTTCTGCAAAGACGACATCAACACATGCTCGACTTCCTCTCTAAATCGATATTACCTCTTTGTACCGCAAAACCCACGGTTCAAAAAGAAAGTTGAATTTCTGTCGTACGTTCCTCGTACTCCGAGCCCTTGCCTCTTCGCCAAAATGTTCTCGATCCTTGCCCCTTCAAGAGTGATGTCGACTTTGTTACCGTCAGACTTTTCTCCCAGTATAGTATCTTCCCCTCCACCCATTTCACGATGGTGCTGCCGTGGTCTAGTTCGGTTTTTTTGGGTGCAAATGCGAACCAAACCCCAAAATTTTTCGGTAGCAAATACTGGCGAAGTACCAGTCTGCACAGGGAGGATTGACAAGTGAATCAGGACCAGGAACACCGAGAAAGTATGACCCGTACCCCCTGCGATAGATTCTATGTCCAATTCCTGTGTTGGATTCGCGCCCAGGCGTTTCTGCAACATCCTGATGCGGAAGCAAGCAAGAAACTCGTTCTTTTTAGGTGTATGCCATGCGATATAGTACACCTGTACCTCATCAGGCGGGCAACGTCTCAAAGATTCGTCCTTGGCTAGAACATCATAATGAGTTAAAGTCAAATGCAGGCACGAATGTGACCACTTACGATTGATAACATGCCCCAACTTCAGCTGGGTGAATAATTCGTGGTCATTAATGAAGATACAGGCTAGACGCAAATCGGAAAAGCAAACGCGGGTGAATTTTGGGATGAATGTGGCAAGTACGGAAAAGGCTTCTCGTGATTGACTATTGTCCAATACATGGCTGTGTGACCCTCTATGTTGGGTTTTTGCAGAAACAGGCGAACTGTGCAGGCGAAAGAGTAGCAGCACATGCGTTGGCTATTTTTGTGATAGAGGAAGGAGTGAGATTAGGAGCGGACGGATGCATGATAGAACGATTGTTTGTTTCTGATCCTTCCGCAGAAAGGAGAATAAACTCGACCGTCTACTGATGGAGTGAACAGAATCTAACAGTGATGCGGACAGGGAGATCTCGTCGTACGTGGGAGGTGTTTCAGTTACGGACTTTCTATCATCGAAGGCCTCAGACTAAGAGAAGATAGGGGCCTGCTGACATAAAAATAGTAAACTGGTTCTGGTTCATCGCAAGGAAAACTGATCAATCCGGATCGGTGGATATGTTTGTTGTCAACTAGTCCTTTGATGTTGAGACTCTAGATGTTGGATGATATAAGTGTCACAAGCGGCGTTGTACTATGGCAGCGTCCTTATAATGAATCGCCTTGTCGATTATTGATGTGACGGCTCTTGATAAGTATACGCCGTGTCCTATCGATCGTCTTCGTAATTGAAAGAATACATCCTCAGGCGGTATACACAGCGAAGCGCTTAGTGGAAACCTACTCGCTCATCTCCTCATCCTCATCCTCATCCTCATCCGCCTCACCTTCCCGTTCTATCTCTGGACATCTACTCTCAACTTGAACAACCTCTCCGCTGGTAGCATCCCACCTTGCCAACAACCCAACCCTAAACACCACCAACTTCTCACCAAGAAGTTTGAGCAGCTGCGCCTGCTCACCTGTCAAAGCCTTCCCCTTATCACACACCCGATGAGGATTTTCAAGGGTCGGCACACCCCGCTTCATCGACGTCGTAAGACCTAGCTTCCGGAGCTGCGGGTCCTCATTATGCGGGAACGGTTCAGGCGGGTCAGAGTGTACCCGCATCACAGGTCCCACAGGTAGTATCACCGTCCGCGTAGCTTTGTTTCCTGTTCGCGCATAATCCGCTTGTTTGAAATCGTCAAACCACTCTATCACTTCTTGTGGTTCCGAGTCCGTGAAAAACAACCCGACCTGGCCTTTTATTTGCTGAGATGATTTGTTAGGCTGAGATGAGCTTGGAAATGTTGACTCACTTGGGCTAGTTTGTGGAGTCCCATTCGATGTTCTTCTTCTACTGTTGTGCCCAGGGCTTTGGCCATTACTGCTCCTCGACCGAAGAATATCCGTGCTGAACTACAGGTCGTGAGTCAATGGTGTAGACAGGAAAAGAAACGGTGTCATACTCTTTCCATAGTTTCCGCACAGTTTTTAGATGGGCATTGCGCATCGCGCCGACTTCGAACAGCCAGCAGTATTTCCATTTTTCAGCATTTTGTTGTACCTTGGAATGAAAGAACATTGAGCACTTGCATAATAGGGGACCAGGCAGAAAGCGCCTTGCAAACATCTATGATACTGCACTGTCCCCGCAGAAATACATCCAAAGGGAAGAATCCACAAAAACTAACCTCGCTCAAGAGTACATTTTTATGCTCTCTCGTCTTTTTCGAGACGTTTGTAAGGGAAACTATCCAGAATAAAACATCAGCCTTCGCCACAATCTATTAAAGAGTGTGAACTTGCCAAGTTTTGAGCGTTTTGACTTGGGCATGGTATGTAGGAGAATAAGGTTCAGCAAATGAAATCAAAAGTCCGCTGCGCCAAATTATCTTTCATCTCGATCCTGCTCGATGGATGCGGTTTCTCTAAGCGAGCTCTCTGCCCTTCGCTCTGCCCTCCTCAACACGAGCGGTACTGTGCCCTTGCACGATCGCTTCAGAGCACTCTTCACGTTGAAAAGTTTGAAGAATGATGAAGCAGTCAAGATCATATCTGAAGGTATGTGAATTTCGTTTGTTCTCTTGTTCGTGTGATCCTCTCTTTCGATCCTAACATCAATCAACATATCTTTTCTAACAAGCCCTTTTATACAATTCCCTGCTGAGACAACATTACGCTGATGCATTGTCCATCTACCAGGCTTCGCCGATCACTCAGCACTGCTTAAGCATGAGCTTGCATACTGCTTAGGACAGATGAAGCTCGTCTCTGCTCTACCAGTCCTTCAATCAGTGCTGGAGAATCTTGACGAGGATCCGATGGTCCGGCATGAGGTGAGCGTCTCCATCGTCCTGCTTCGCACAGTCCAGCCTTGTACGCTCCAGTGTATCATGATGTTAACTAGCACTCGAGACAGGCAGCAGAAGCAATAGGCGCAATCTCATCGCCTGATTTCAAAGCAGTCCTTACGAAGTACCTCACAGATCCCAACAGGAGCGTGCGAGAGACGTGCGAGATCGCGCTCGCTAAAATTGAATGGGACAATTCTGAAGAGGGACGCCAGCATCTTGCATCAAAAGAATCGTCAGATCTGACACCGTATGTAGCTCTTATTTCCCGTTTCAACATTCTATTCTATGTCTATGAATGCGCGGATTACAAGTGACTCACAACGCGTACGCAGTGCATACACCTCCATCGACCCCGCCCCACCCTCTTCCAAACTGCTTGCTGGTCAGCCCAAACCTGACGACCTGTCTGAATCTGCAATCGCCTCCCTCCGTACCACGCTTTTGGATATATCCGTCCCCCTCTTCCAGCGCTACCGTGCGATGTTTGCACTCCGCAACATTGGGACGCCAGCAGCCGTAGATGCACTAGCAGCAGGATTCTCTGATGACAGCGCCCTGTTCAAGTCCGCCTCTTTCATTTTTTAACTCCATCACGAGGCTCAACTTATCCACTGCAGGCACGAAATCGCCTTTGTTTTCGGCCAACTCTTGAGCGCGCACTCTGTGCCTTCATTGCTTACTGTTCTGCAGGACGCATCCGAGTCCGATATGGTGCGACACGAGGCTGCGGAGGCGCTTGGAGGAATCGCCACACCTGAGGTACTGCCCCATCTTAAAGAATGGATGACGCGCGAGGATTCTCCGCGTGTTGTGCGGGAGAGTTGTCAGGTTGCTATTGATATGTGGGAGGTGTGTTATTTCTCGCTTCCTATAAAGTTTTTAATCTGCTTCTGACGATTGGTAGTATGAGAACTCGGGGCAATTTCAGTATGCGAATGGACTGGAGAGTATCAGGGTAGAGGCCACCCCTGCCTGATCTGTGTTGTCGTGAATTGTTAAACAACTTATATAAATGTGATGTGTGCCGAATTTACGCCAAATGCGGGATCCCGAAAGGTCCTCAGCAAGCCCATTAACTTTCCTCTAGCAGGTGGTATTGGGAAAATAGTCAGTTCTAGCCAACGTCGAATGTCCACCTGAGTGAGCAAAAGACCTGGTGAGTAACGTGCGTGCCGCTTGAAATCCATCAATTTTGATTGCGCAAACAGAGTGGGCATGCATGCAGTAGCTTTCCTTGTATGTCCTAATTCGCCCACCTCGAACCGTCAACATCTGACACACTGAAATTGGGATTTAGGATGCCTATGCCTGTGGTTTTAACCAGCAGTGATATGATTTCCTGACTCCTATGTTAGTGGAGGAGGGTCTTTTTCATCTTATTTCTCTGTACATGCTCTTGCAACCTCGACTTCATTCTCATCTATACAATTTTCGGCAAATAACTCTTGCCACTACTTGTATTGCTGTACATGGATGAAATTGAAATGGGACCTACGCTAACAGGGTAACATAATTGGGGTATGTGAGGTTGGGTTGATCCAGTTGATTTTCTAAACGATGCCTCGCTCCCAGCATTAGTGTTTGGAAGCAGGTTCCGGATAGAGTGTTATCAAAGTGAGACAGGAAGCTTCGGTCTTCGAAAGAATGAGACTTGGACGAATGAGATTAGCTTGCACGATAGGTCTCAGGAAGAAAGTTTGCCCACTGTTCAAATACGCCAAGGACCTCTAACCAGATTTGCAATGTGTGTTCCCAAATTCACTTTAGACGGAGTGAAGTTGTTCCTTACGAACTACCTGCGAGAAAATCTCCAAAGCTGCTTGGGGCTGGAAGGCAGCCTAACAATGATATAACAGGCATCAGTAGATATCATATCCTCAGACGAGTCAACTGACCACTTCGTGTCCAGCACCATACACCCGTCTGAAACGTGAAATGATGAGGTATATCTCTCGTTAACAAACTGAGACTTACGCAAAAGAGAAGTTGTCAACGTTCTGCACAGCCGCAACAGGCGTGCCATTGATCGTCATATTGGTGAATGGGGTATTATGGAGCGTCTCGTTGCCATACCAATCCATTGCGAGAACTGATGCATGGCCCTATAAGCCAGAATAATTTAGCGACTTGGCGGCAAAATACGCAACAGCCTACCCCAAGCCAGTTGCAACTAAAGTCAATGAGAAGCGTCAGGATCATGGTATGAAAGGTCATTACAGCACGAGAACGGACTTCATATCAGTATCTCCAGCCTGTTCTTCCATGATAAATTAGCAGATAATAAAACAGTGACCAAGTACGCACCCAAATCAAAATCTTCATCCCGGAGTTCGCCAGAGCCGACAGCTGGGGCAGCCATGTTCTAGCGTCCTTTAACAGGAAGCTCTATTTAGCACTCGAGGACAGAAGTGGGATAAATACATACGTCCCCTGTCTTCACAAATTGCTCATACGGTGCGTTTGGGCATTCCTCGTATTTGACCTGAGCACCGATCTTCTTCATGACGTCCTCTTTGCGCAAATAATACATGTAGTATTCAGGGGGGAACAAAGCAGACGAATTTTGGCGTATGTCATAGCTGTCGTAATCACCTACAGCAGGGGTGAAGACATTGTCGATCTGGACGAGTTTGGTGATGTCCATACATATTGTGTTGATATGTTACTCACGCAGTAATTATCGGCATCCCGGCAAATCTTGTTGGAGTGAGTGGAAGTTCCAGCAGCGTAGCAGGCATTCTCTTGCGCTACGCAACCATCAGATCCATATAGTGCATCCGAAATGTTCTTCAGTACGTCATCCGGCTGGAGTTGTCCATAGCCAGGGGCATAAGTTGCAAAGTTTAGGTATGCAATGTTCTGAATGAGCGGATCATACCAGCCACTGTGAATGCTCATTCAATGGGGTATTAGTAGGTCAAGAAAGCAACTTGCTTGTTAATCATTAAGGCGCTGACAACAACGGGAACAGCATCAATCTCCCCACTAGCGATCAAGGCGTTTTGCTCTTCGAAGTAGGTCACAAAACTGGGCCCGTAGTGACCACCATAGCTCTCTGTAGCAAAGATGAACCTAAGCCGCTATAAGTAATCGTTCGTGATAGATGAGTTAAACGACTGACTCTCGACTGGCATACTTCGAAAATAGCTGGCTTTCAAACAAAACCTGAAATGCGGTCCATACAAAGGGCGCGGCGGCTTCCGTGCTGTTTACCGTATCAGTACCGTAAGAAAACCCTGTTCCGATTGGCTGGTCAATGTAGATTACTGGTTGAGAAAATCAGCTCTGGTAACAAAATCAGAAGGCTACGCGCTACATACTGTTGCTGAGATCATTCCAGCTGCAAGAATCCATGTTTGATTAGCATATAAACAACAGTTATAATCCTGACATACCTGTAAGGGTTAAGAGTGGTGGAATTACGGTCGGCATTCACTAAGCATGGCCCGTTCTCTGTAGAAAATTAGAAAATAATTAAAAGACAACTAATCAATCAACCTTGGAACAATCCGATCATAGAAGAACATCCAGGGCCGCCGTTCAACCTGCGAGACCGGTTCAGAGGTGCAACTCAATCCAGGCACTCAAGTAACCCAGCTTCCCGGTGACCTACCACAAAGCGAACGGGGCTGTCTCCGGTGAGTTTCTAGACTCAAAGAACCAGAACCACTGTGTCCTAAGTCAGTTTACATCTAGAGAATAAGGAACAGCAATATACCATGGACATGTTTGTTCCAACATCAATGTAACCAGAAATTTGGGTAACATTTGGAGTTGTTTCACAGATTCCTGAGTTCTTGACATAGCGAATACCAGTTGCATTGTGAACCTTGGATTGAATCTCGATATGCCCTGCTTCCGGAGCATCAAGATTGTCCTTGACAACAGAAACGGTGTGAGGTATAGATAAGCTAGTTATTAGTAGTGTAACGCCAGCTTGGACGAGCGAGCTCAGAAACATACTAGTGCACGTTGGTGGGGAGATCTGTAAATAAAGCCTTCACAGCCAATTAATTCCAGGTACTTATAGAGACCAGACACTGTGGCTAAATATTATCAAGCCATTGGAAGCAAGTGCCCACATGGTGAGAAAAACGAGATATGATGGTGGGTCGTACGTTAGCGCTTCGCTGGCAGGCCATCTGTTTTAGACTGCTTGGTTCCACGGCTGGCAAGCAAAACCCACTGGTGTACTAGAAATAGAAACTTGGCCGCCGGCCGCATTGACTAGCGGCTAGCAAGATCAGTAAAGGGTGCTTGCGGGCGACTGCTGACCTTGGTTGGAACTTGGTCAAACGTCGTAAACTATTACGGAGTCGGCATCAGGGATTTTGCCAAGGGCAGTGCGGCGTGATCATGACCAGCAGGACTCAAGCTCTCTTTGATTTCACACTTTGTATATATAGTAAGTTTGAACTTGGTTACAGTGTTAGACAACGGTACCTACATATTTGAGGTAGCGCTATGCGTGAACCACTTGGATGCTCAGAGGGTGCACTAGGATAACCGTGACAGAAGGACGACTTTAAGCACCAACAACCTCAATTGGTATGGCGCGATTAATCGATATCACATGATCACATTCGTTCTAACATTTCAAGTTAACTTGTACTGTGCAGTCGAGGATTCCCTAAACTATTCCCGTCGAATTACGAATGGCAGATTGTTCTTGTCGCATCCTTACCCTATCTTCTTCGAAGGATGACACCTTGCAGTTTTTGCAAAGAACGTTTGTTGCTGCAGTGCGATCATTCCTTGCATTGACGAGTCGACACAGGACTGGTTCAGAGTGACCTCTCGATAACAACCGATAATTCGTCCATCATCCCTTGGACTATCGCGAACAAGTACTACACTGCCGATGTGCACTTCGAATTCCAACATCTCCCAGATTGGATACCAAACAATCACGAGTTGGAAAGCGTGCCCGCCGTGGTGTACACATGGACTGTCGGAGAGGTAAGTGCTCAAAGGTTTGTTATAGTCTTTGTATGCGTCTTACTTTTGAGCAGTCATACCGGGAGAGTGTCCGAATGATATCACAACGTCTATCACACCATGATTTCGAAGTATTTTTGGCCATTCGACTCCCATCTACTACAGCCAGGAGCGAAGATACTGAAGATGACGAAATAGACACATTTCTTGGATCCCTGGGGTTTGAATTTATCGATGTACAAGATTTAGCAGAATACTCAGCCCATCATAATCATGGTGGTAAGTATATGCAGTTTGAAACATGGAGAGAACCATCCTGAGTTTCTACTCCAGGTGTATCCCGGGTCATAGATGCCTTGAGCACGATCATGTGGCCGTCCATGGTACAAACCTCCTCAAAAGGAAGGGGTCTTGGCCTCTTGGTGACGAACCGTGATACGGGAGAAGACCTCAGCAGCCTCATCGCTACGCGCTCCCCAGGAGGGAGTGATTGCATGCAACGAGAACTGGAAGAATTGGAGCGGTGGTTCGACGAAGATAATTTCGGTGGCCATCGTGATGCAAGTGAGAAAACCATAAGCAATGATCCGTGGAGTGCCGCAGCCACAATCGGCAGCTTGTCGCCTACAGAGGATTCCTCCACCCAGAGCCCCCACAATAACGCATTTGACGACGATTTCACTGCTTTCGTGTCTGCTTCAGCGGCAGCGGTAGATGTTGAAACTCAGTCTGCACGAACATCATCTGAGAGGCGAATTCCACCTCTCCCTTCGCTGAGCTTCAGTTCAACGTTCACTTTTGATTCTGGTTCTGATACCTCTGGACGATCGACGCCAGCCAACGAAGAGCACAATTTTTCTCACTTATCTGCGAATGCCTCGGATCTTGGTGTATCTTATAGATCTCTAGGGTCAGTCTCCGATTTTGGGGACCTAAAAGCAGAGGAATCCCACAAACATGAAGATTCTGGCGATGAAATGCCTTCAAATGCTGAGATTGCTGCCACCTCAAAGCGTATCTTCGGTGCAACACCTCTCGCTTTCTCATCCACTGATAGAAACGACACCAGTTCGCTGCAAGAGAATCTTTTCGTGCCATCTGAAGTCGAAGCCGCCGACCCGCCGGAAGCGGACCTTGAGCGTTTCGATCTGCAAAGGATGCTAAGCGCGCTTCAAGGTCTTAAGGAGGAAATTGCGGGGATGCCCGATTCGCAGGAACGTAAGAGGGCAGCTGCTAAAGTAGCCTTGGGTTTGGTTTATGGGCTCGATGGAAATTCCGACTGAAAGGTGCGCGCTAACAGCACGTAATGACTGCCGCTAATCAGTAGTAAAGACTGGATGCACAGCCGGGAAGTTTTGTTGTCCACAACTATTTTACGCGACTATTCGTACAGACGCGTCCCATGTAAACTAGTGGCCATTTTGACACTTCAACTTCCAAGCTTCCTGTGTGTCACCGTTTGCACTGCGTATCCTCTTACGAAGGGATTGGGGTGAAATAACAAGCGAGTCAATAAGACATTTCTATAGACCAATGACGTACAACATACATCAGACTCTTCGTTCGACAGCAGTTATACAATATGTACGCCTGATCAACCGGAAACACATACTCCTTGGATTTATTCAGCATCTTCTTCCTCTTCTTCCTCATCCATATTCCCAGTCTCATCCCGAACACCTCCCGACACGAAGCTCATGATACCAGCCACCTCGAGCTTTCCCACTACGTCTTCTGCAACTTTAACGTCCATACTACCCAGCACTTTGTTAACCTCATCCAGAGTCCCAACCTTGAGCGCAGCCTTCAGGTCATCGGGGAAGCTCTCGAAGACATCCCATCGCATCTGCAATGCTTCGCGAACTTGTTCAACTTCCAGGCCCTCCGTCCCTGGACCCTCGAGGCGCAAGTCCTCAGGCGGAGGACCATCAGGTACGTTGAACGAGATGGTTGCAGATGGGTTTTCAGGTACAAGCTGTATCTGCTCCCTCTGCACATCTGAAGTCTCTGTTGCTGCCACTTTTGCACGCGTCTTAAGGTGAGAATATGTGCCTTCGACATCATTGACGAAGACGGAGACAGCGCGCTGGTCGCCTGTGATCATCCTACGAAAGTAGTATCAAATTAGCATCTGTATATTAGTTTATACAGGAATCAGACACTTGCTTCTGGAAAAATAGTCGGACGCCATCTTTGCCTAGCTTCTCGCAGTACTGCAGGAGTAAGCTTTGGTGCACGCACTTCTTTGCATATTCGAACTGGCCCTTCGACTCTGCACGGAAAGCTGCTACAAGCAACGCATCAGATGCACCGGGAACAACGACATCGCGATTCGCTTGGATAAAGGTGAAAGATTGTGCGTATTCCCACAACGATAAGCGAGAGAATCGTTCAAGAGAGGGCGTGAGTTCTGGTAGCTCCTCCTCAACTTCATCTTCCTCAACGAAGTCTGGAGAATTCTTCGGAGCAACCGATTGCGCTGGCGCTTTAGAACTCGAGGCAGCAGGATTCAGCACCTCGAACTCAGTGGTTTTGGTCTTCGTGGTTTTTGTTGGCGCGTCGATTTTAGCGTTCTTTACGGGCGGTGGCGGTGGTTTCGCGGGAGTATACTATCGGGGGCGTTGTGAATACTATCAATGAAGATCAATAGAGTACCGATCGTACCTTGCTCTCGAATCCCTCGTGGATATCTTCACTCGTGATGTGCTTCTTTTGTTCATTCTCCTCATCAACAAGATCCTTCTCCAGCTTCTTTGTGTGATCTGCGAGCTGCTTGATGTGCTTATCGAGACCACTGAGTACAGCAGCCTCCTGCTCATCTGCAGGAAGGCTCTTGGCGCCATCCCAAACTTGCAGGAGCAAAGACAACATCATTGCATCGTAGGTCGGCTGATCTTTGGCGTTCGTTGGCGGTGCCTCTGGAGATGGCTGTGTCCGCAATTTCTCTACCAATTGTTGGAAGTACTTCAACCCGCCGTCCGCGCTGCCGAGCGTAGCGCGGATGTTGTGAAGACGGGGAGAAAGGACTCCATTGCATGCGATCTCGGCGCGGATGGCTGAGATCTTATGTTTGCGGGCCTCGCGCTTCTCATGAATATCGCGTTGCTTCCATCTGATAAGAGAACGCTTGTCAACGTTCGGGTGGCCTTCGATGTCGGAATCATCAGAGAGCTCGAGCTGATCCCACTTGGAGTAGTTAAGCGGCATTGCGTCTTTGCTAGAATAGATGCTGGGCAAAGGGAAGATGAGGAATCAGAATTCGGTGATACAGCAAGATTGGGAGTCCACGAATGTTCTCAAAGAACAACAGCGTCTCAGATCAATACAGCTTGTATCATCGGCGCTTGCCAGCAGCTGCCAATATTACTGAGGTATCAACGGGGTATGTAGTATGTATACAGGTGTAAATCTCAAGATTGATTGGTCAATATATTGAGACCGCTGACGCCGAAGCGCGGGTGTCTGCTATAGTGTCTACAGGTCATCTTCATAAATAAGGATTGAGCCCAGAAAACCACTTGGGCGGCAAGTAGTGGCTTTAGTTGTAGACTGCAAAACTAGAATAACACGTTACCTATCTGTTTGCGAAATCACTCTACGCTCGAGAGTTTGCGTGTTTGTCTTTGGGGTGCCATTAAGACAGTCAAGCTACGCTTACATTGAGACCTTGAACATCTTGATCCGCTTGGGCACCGAGCCAAGTTTTATTCTGAATATTGTTTGCGATGAGATACACAACGATGGTAATGCACGATTCATCATCGCATCATGGGTAAATTTCCAATGAACTACGAGTCCTGCACTCGTTGATATCGGTGATTGGTTGGGAGCTGGTGAGTTGTCCTTTCCCTCGCCCGTGTGACCATCGAATGTTCTCATGCACCCTGGGGATAATGCCACATCATGCACCTGAGCTTACAACCAGGGGAGTCTGGGATACCCTGCCAACAATACATGTTAATGAACGTTGGTGTCAACATGGAAATGGGGACACCCACGAGATACAACACTATCCCTTGTTGCACCAGTACATGCAGAACGTTCATGATCTCTTCGACGGAGGTGTCCCAGTCCCATCAGTGCACGTACAGAATGTTGATGTATGAAGTCCTCAGCTTCTTTAAGCTGGCCTCAACGCTGATGTGCATTGACATGACGTTGTTCCCGGTATATGATACCTTCTGGTGAATGGCATCGTTGCCGCGTTGATAATTGTTTGTATGCTTCAAGATCAGACTACGGGAGAGAATGAGTAGACTGATACCATCGAGATTTTACATATTTCAAGTACTTGTGATGATTATCAAACGAAGTTTAACGAACGATTTCCAGTAACCCAATAGTCACGTGAGGATCACTATTCTAGCTGCTTGCCAAGTTGCTAAGCAGCTACCGCCGCAGCCTCCGAGAAAGTATCGTCCCTCTCACTCAGCATCAAGTCCAAGTGCAACGAGTACTTTTCCAAATATACCCCGTGTGTGTGGTAAACAAATTTACAACAGCAATAGAAACCAGCAGAGTTTTACTGTTGATTTGAAGGAGCGCTGGCAATTACGATTCACCCAAATTATAGTCTCCTTCGTGGGGTATCCAGGCGAGATTGTAAAACTTCTTGTAAACAATTTCCTTGCCTAATCAATAGTGTCATCATGATGCACCATGAATAGCATGACAGGTGCATGCTCATTCTTGAGTTTCTTCTACTAAATGATGAAGGCCTATGCTCAACGTCGGGTTTTACCCATGCCTCTGACGATCATTCCAAATTTGACCGTCCAGAACAAAGGAAACGAAGGGCTGCGAAGGGACCGCCGACTACTGCGCATGTGAGGCTTGTGTCAGTGTTGACCTTGTAGTAAACATATCGGCGAAAGGCTGGGAGGAATACTCCGAGCCAGGGTCTTTTTAGAGTGTTGAACCACAAATGCATTCATTTTGGCCATCATGGCTGCACAGGCTGCTATCCCGCTCGGGGGACATATCGTGTCCACCCTTTATGCACTCGAGCCTACCAGTGTTCCTGGCTGGAATGTGTTGGGAAGCAGCAAATGTGTGAGCGATGGAGATGGAACGGCTATTTTCATAGCAAGGATGGTCTATAAATACAAGCATATGACTTTAGCACTAAATCAGTGACCCAACGAAGCTCCAGATATAATCTTTGCATGTTTCGTGTGGCAGAGCACCCGGCATGTAGTCGTGTTATACACCACCGCCAGTTGATACGTGAGTGGGATCTTGGAAGGCAATTGTAGTTATTCCAGTTCCTGCCTCAGAATTGGCCACGAGTTTGGCATGATATTCTCGAATGCTCAGGATGAGGCGGGGGCCTAGTATGAAAATCTGCACAGAGAAAGAAATTTGTAAAATGCTAGAGTAAATTTGGACCCCCACAGAATTCGAGTTCTATAGAAATGATAAGTGGTCAAATGTAGATGTCAGTGGTGAGTTGGCATACCGAGATCTCTGGAGACATTGAGCCGAAGATGAAGCAAGAAACAGCAGCAAAGCTAACACGTTCGGAATGTCAGCTGAGCAAAGATAATCACATCTAATTTGTGAACTCACAATACGAAGTAAAGCACATGAGTTTTTATCAACACCGTAAAACAGTCCCTAATGATTTGTCCTGTTGATCTGAATTGCTGCAATCCGCAGACATGTTTTACAGCAACCCTAAGTGCAAGAAACAGTGCAAGGACCTCCCACACGCTGCCAAGTATCCAAGTGACTGTTATCAGCCTAGCTGAGTCGAGCCGCTCCATGTTGACACAACGATAGGTGCCAGAGAGGACGAGCTCCTCTGTGACACGTTCCATGAGCCTGGTTCACTAAAGCCGTTCGTCATAATCAAAGCTTACCCGATAAATAATGGCTGTGTTGTATCACTGTGATCACTATACTGGTGATCATGAGAGCCAGGAAGATTACAACAAGAAAGGTGAGCATGATTCTGGATCGCTGATACATAGCATATAACCGAATAATCATAATGGCTTGTATTATATTTTAGTCAAGTCAGGCATCAAGGTACTGCATGTAGCATAGCTCACCACCTAGTGCAGTATTTTCCACTGTAGAGATACACGATTCTGTGATGGAAATGATATTACCTAAAAAAAACCCATTCGATGATGAGGCTTGGAGTACTAAACGATTTAAATGAACTCACAGCTACTGCAGTCATTATATTGAACCAACAAGCTGATCTAGAATTTCGCTCACCCCTTGATAGAGGTACAATGAGTTGGATAGGAATGGAAAACCCATCAGCGTACAATACTCACTAAATCTGTCACAGAAACTGATGGGAGATTCCCTGTATGTGGCCGGTTAGAACGAACGAGAGCGTATCCGAGGAGATATACCCAGCACGGTGATGCTGATTGTGAGAGATGGCTTATTAGTGTAGTATCAGTTTGTAAGCCTTGCGAACGTACAAAGAGTATAGTATTCCACCATAGCGCACCTGAAATATTTTTTGAGTCAGCACAATCGGTCCACTGTGCTTATAGTATAAGCGAGCTTACACAGAGATATAGAACCGTCACAAGGGAAAAATGGTGTTTCTGTCCCATATTGACTTATTATGTTATCCATCTGATACGAGATGCTTCTCACCCAGACTAGCTCGAGCTATAAAATCATTCTTAGTGAAATGGCTGTTCCAGTAATGCACTAACCAACCTCTTGGCTGAACATTAGTGCTGAAACACATCATTAAAATATCAACATTTCAACAATCCTCCCGATGAGGATCATTTGCTTACCCCAATCATATACTACTACAGCAGAGGAGGCAACTGCAAGGACCGCAGTCAAATATAGAGTGAGATATCACCAATTCATCATTAGATTTGCCCATCACGCACCTATAACATAGCTATACGTCCAATTGACATCAATTTGTGGCCACCAACTAGGATCGTTTGAGACTAGGGTCATATTCAAGGGATGTGGACTCGATGTGTGTATGATATAGCGATGCCGCTCATACTAGCCTAGTAGATATACCACAAATGCGTGGGATGTTGTTGACATTTGGCATGACAATAGCACTTTGCCACAAGGTCATCGGATCAGTGACGGAGAAGGGCCGTAGTGAGAAGACCTTGATAAAGTAGGAACGACTGTCTTCCTTCCATCAAGGTTTGACTACCTCGGAGCAGCCTGCTAAGGTTTCACATACTGCAAGTGTGATTATCAAACCGACCATACATTCAATCATTATCATCTTTTGTTCCTTCAACTAATACATCAGTACTGTATCAAGTTCCCGAACTCACATATTTATTTTGATCGCACCTTGGTGGGACACGGTATTAATATCAAAATTGCGGCGGCCTAAGGGTGCGCATGAACACGCATATCGACGTCAGACAACCGTGTTTGTTTGAACCCGCTTCCGGTTGCAGTCACAAATTTATAAAACATTGCGCCCATCAGAAGCTGCAACTGGTAATCATGATGTCAATGCAAGTCCATAGTGTTTCTCTCAGACGCCAGAAAAGCTCTTACGTAATCATGATCAATCACTGCGTATCATCGAACTGTAGTCATCGAATCCCAAAGTTACCTTTGTAGCAATCACGAGCTGATCACGGATCCCTCATTCCTCTGCCTACTCTCCGATGATCTCTTCAGAGCTTTGATCTTGGCTGAGAGGTTGCGAATTATCTCAGCGACAACGGATTCAAGATGACTGCGACATGATACGCACTAATCATTGGCAGTGTCGATGAAGTTTCCCCTAGCATCGTAAAAGGCGTTGAGGAGCTTGAATAAGGATGTCTTCTACCCATCGCAAACTTCTCCCACTTGTCACCGATGTTTATGGTACCGAACTGCAAGGGCGATACATGGATAGCCTAGACGATGGCTTTGGAGTGGGTGCCCAGAACGCAGTCCTTTCACTAGACATAATCGTGGAGTTTGAGTGAGGCTGATGTTGTTAAACTGCAGTTTATCTGAAGGCTGGCAGCATGTTTTCTCATCCTGGCACCTCGTTAGCACCATTATGTGTTCACTACGATGCCAGCTAGAGAACCGCGTCAGTTTTCCTAGTAAGTTGTGCCGCACAACGAAGACAGCGTACGTATACCAGCTGGAGATTCTGAGTGAGCTCAGGATGATGCCACAAAGGCACATACTGGTTATCACACCGCTGACCCTCACTAACCGTGCTCCGGGGCCTGTATCGAGTCATGCTCATGTTATTCACGCAGCTGCTGGCTTGTCACAAGATTTGTGTAAGACAGGCTGATATGCGTCGCAGTACTTGAAATGTACATAAAGACCAGAATGAAGCTGTCATGTTTCTGATGGCCCAGATTAATGAATTATGAATAGATCTCGCACGTAGTGATAAGATGCATCAAGCGAAGAACATACCCGCACGAATGAATGAGGTTTGAAAGGGGTATTGTCTCACCAGCACGTCTATCCATTGCAATTAAAAGATTGAGGGATCCCTCAGGAAAAGTTGACCTTCTTTCTTCACCCACCGAGTAACTGCGTTTGCAGCGTTGATCATCGCAGCCTTCAGTGACCGTGGTGAAAAACGACATGCAATTCAAACAGTTGTATTGTCTGAAGCTACGAGATCAGAACTAAGCGGTGTTGATCAGCCAAACACTCACCCGACCCATGACTATTTCCGTACAAATGTATTGCAACTTGAGGTTTCTTGTTGACACACCTGAGTGATGACCTCGGGGACATCATCACTCAACCTACGAAACGTGGCATTAGAATTCTAGACAGAGGGAAACCACTTTGTTCTACTCTCAGCCGATGCACTCCGAACTTCCGTTACCAACCCCTCGCTACCAAGCAGTTTTCCCGCAATGGGGTCGAAATATGTGAGCCGCAGTACGACTGGCATTGCGTAGAACCCTAACTCCGAGCTGCCATAGCTAGTTCGATCGAGATCCTTGCGGAAAATATGTCTGTTTGGGGTTCAATGAGAAAAATTGGAAGTAGTCAAAGGCGATTTATCGATACTCTTGGGCTGGAAGAATCCACCTACGTCTGCGACTGATCCCGAAATCGTCGAAGTTAATCAACCCATCAAGATGAGTCGTGCAGTTCAGCGCCGTGATGCTCACCTGGTGGATTCAGTCCCATGACTCAAATATCTTCCTTGATATGGCCGGGACTTGAAGCTGAGTTTTGAGAAGAACGAGAAACTCTACACTGGTGATATAAACCGCGTAGTAACACTTGAGCTTGAGGCAGCGTCGCATTTTTACATATAGGGATTAAATAATCCCCGAGGTCACGTGAAAAGCACAGATATCAATAGCCAAACCGAAATTCGCCCACTGAGAGTGAAATGGTAGTTGAGTCAGACTCAAACGAAGGACACGTCGGAGCCTCGCAACGACGCTGGGCGACCCGCTGCTTGGTGGAAGTACATGCCTAATCATGTGACCTCCCATATAAAACTTAAAGGAGGCAGGCTTGATTTAACAAGTACCCCTCACCGCTGGTCATCGCGAATCAAAGGTAAGCCTCTGCGGCTGTTTCAAAACAGTCTCTACAATCTCATACTTCTTTAAACCTTCAGTAATCGTAATTGGTCAAATATTGTGGATATCTTGTAGGAGACGAATGGTTGATCCAGCGAGTCGTTGATTTGGGCCATCCGCGCCCTGTGACCGGAGATGATCGAATTGACATGATTCTAATGGGAGCTGAGCATGTGAGGATGTCGACGAACGTTTACCGCTATACCAAATTTCGTCGTGTGAAAACCTCTAAGGGGACCAAGTTTTGGTGCATCGCTTTTGCCTCGGACGATACTCTCTTCGAAAGGTTACCAACCAGCGCACCGCCGGAGGAAAGATACAAGGCGTTAAAGGAGGCGTTGCAGAAGACAGGCCCACCTCGTTGGTACCAAGCGGCCTGAAACACCGTGTCAGTGACTATGCTCATCCCCAATGGAAGCTACCAACGTTCATTATGAAGCCCTCGAATCCCAAAACGAGTGGTGTATTGACAGACGTAATTAGTTATTCTTCTATTTGCGAGAGCCAGCGGATACTCTCTTTTATGCACCGGAGTAATCCCTTGCTAAACGTATGTTGATGTATCAATAATTATGAGTGATGCGAACAAGAGACACTCGTAGACTGTTATATTAACCTGCACAGCGCTTCGAACTGGTCGCGTACACATTTCTATTCAAAATGACGAGAAGAGGAACTACGGAATGCCTGCGAATGGATCATGAGACAGTCCTCCCTCCAAAACCCGCTCTAAATATAAGAACAAGTATCATCATGTGTTCAATAAGACTGCCAAATCAAATATTAAAAATCGGCGCTGTGAAGCCTTCTCGAGATGAAACATTGTGCGAGCCAAGATCCCATTAACTTCAATACACAATTCTGGATCTACTCCAGGTGTTTATATGTCAATAGAACACCACCATAGTGTGCTATTCACGATTCATTCATCAATCTTCAGGAACAGTGGTTCCGCTTAACTGTAAGGCTTCTTCACGTGTGCTAGTGTGAGCAGGTCACATGTAATCTTTACCCACCAAAACATGCGGTACTTGGCCGCTTAGTCGCACGACATTGCGCGCAACGGTGAGTGACAATGAGCAATAATATTGAGCACTTCGTGTTGAACCAACCAGGCCGTTAACTTAAGCCCATTCCCAGACAGTAAGACGCCTTAACGAAGAATTTTACATCATGCGCATACTTCCTTTCTTGCATGTGGGCTTCGCTGCTCAGGTGCCATTATATTCCAAATCCTTTCCACCAACTTCTTCCCACAACAAACCCCTCAGATGGCTACAGACTTTACCCTCAGCGAGGGTGCAAATGCACTCTCCCCGCAAGATATGCTCACCCTCCCTCGTCCTAGTGTGCCTCTGCCAAACGACATTGGTGATCTTGCTATCGTACCCATCAGCACTTACTCCTTTCAGGACCGCAAGTATGCTTCCCTTCTTTTCTTACTACTTATAGTCGTAACACCTGGTTGTAAGGTCCCACAAGTCACTCTCCGTCATCGCTCTTGGCGATGGCCATACCTATGACATTCCTTTGCCCGACGGCGGCGATGTCTTCTGGCTTGATTCTCGCACCGTCGCTCACATCGTGACAAAAGATAACACTCAGAGCCTCTACACCATCCCCATCAGCACTTCTCCTCTCTCCTCTGACCTCTCATCCCATGTAGGATCCTTCCCTGTCACCACTGCAAGTGCATTCCGTTACAGCCCCAGCGCTCAGCGACTCGTGTTCTCTGCATACGTTTATCCTGATGGCCTCGTCGAGACCGTGAAGGAGCAGGACACGGCGTATGAGAATCGAGGCAATTCTGGTCTGGTCTATGATGAGACGTTTGAGCGCCAATGGGATACGTGGGTTGGTCCCAAGAGCAAGGCTCTCATCGGGGTCAGTCTGGCGAAGGTAGGTGCAAAATGGGTACTGGGGGAGACCTACGTGAACGTGCTAAAGGGGACGGGACTAGTGAGTGCTTGTTTCTACTCATCAGGCTGGCGGTGCAACTGATTTGAACTAGTCTTCCCCTGTGGAGCCGTTCGGTGAGACGGATGACTTCGACGTTTCCCAAACGCATGTCATATTCACTGCCAAGGACCCGCAACTCCCCAAGGCCATGCACACCAAGCAGAATGTGCGTGTACTTCATGTCTTGCACTTCAATACTAACATACTACTACATAGATCTACCTCGTTGCGCATGACGGAAAAGGCCTCAGAGAGCTCACCTCAGGCATCCAAGGTGCAACGCACTCCCCTGTGTTCAGCCCTTCCGGCGATAAAGTCGCCTGGCTCGAACTGGCTCACGATGGGAACGAGAGTGATCGGTGGGTTATGCGACCTGTTTTTATGCCGTCCTGATTGAATTTGCGCATGTACCTCTCACTCGCCCATACATTTACTTCGCACGTTGTCAACTTCCTGTGTACAGCGCGAAAGTGGTGGTCTATGATCTTAAGGAAAACGTCCGGTTCACCATTACGGAGGACTGGGACCGCTCCCCTGATTCTATTATCGTGAGTTCATCTTCATCCAATCGTCCTTACTTCCTTCATTCTATCTCCTGCATTGTGATACTTGTCAATTCCTTGCGAGTTTACTGCTCCCTCCCATACGTCTGTCATCATACTAGGCAGCTAACCCAAACCCAGTTCTCCCCTTCCTCTACGCTCATTTATGCCACCACCGGCGATCACGCCCGCATTAAGATCTTTGGGCTGGCTATTCCGCCTACACCTCCCTCCAACAGCACACTGACCACTCAACCTACAGCCCTTACTTCCAGCGGTTCCATATCTGGTTTCACACCAATCCCAGGTGGCAGAGCTACCTTTGCGCTTTCGAGCCTGACGTCTCCAAACGAGGTGTACGAGCTTAGTGGGCTCGATGCCGCCGAGCGGGATCTCTTAGCAGGAAAAAAGGCAGATGCAAAGGCGACGACGCTTACACGTATCACTTCGTTCTCTTCGGCTGGGCTCCAAGGCAAAGATCTCTCCCCCGGGAAGGATTTCTGGTTCAAAGGTACGGCCGAGGAGCAGGACACGCACGGCTATGTGATTACTCCACCTGGATTCGAACGTGGGGTCAATGGGAAGTGGCCTGCGGTGTTGCTCATCCATGGAGGTCCGGAGAGCGCCTGGTTTGACCAGTGGTCGACGCGGTGGAACCCAAATGGTACGCGGGTTCCTTTCGTTGAGTTACAAGGGCTGGGCTAAGGTTTGGGCTACGTGTGCTTTAGTCTTTGCGAGCCAGGGATACGTTGTCGTCGCTATCAATCCAACGGGATCTACTTCATTTGGACAGAGTGAGTTACTCTTTTCTCCTGTCTGTTCTTGTGTTGATGCAGTATTTCAGAGTTCACAGATGGAATCAATAAAAACTGGGGAGGTCGCCCCATCCAAGACTTGTTAATCGGGTGGAAGTATATCCTTCAAGAATACCCAGAGGTCATGTACCTTGCTTTCCTCACACTCAACACATCCTGACGTTGACCTCTGCGCACAGATTGACCAAAACCGCACGGTGGCTGCTGGTGCTAGCTATGGTGGATATGCAATCAAGTGCGTATCATTTTTTTCTCGTCCTTTAAATTATCTTGTGTCCTAAATCTCGTTCTTTGCAGTTGGATCCAAGGCAACCCCGAGCTCGGATTTGGGTTCAAGGCACTGGTCTGCCACGATGGAGTGCGTTTTCCCTCACTACATGAAAGAGGGAAGGAAGACACTGATCCATTTGCATAAAACAGGTATTCGACACAACTTACAACAGCTACGCCACAGATGAACTATTCTTCGTGAGTGTCCCATCCCTCCCTTACAATACTAGTTACTGACACACTACAGGATAATCACGAATGGGGAGGACGTCCATGGGAACCTGCCGCGTTCGAAGCCGCGCGGAAATACAGCCCCGCGTATACCGTTGCCAAGTGGTCGACCCCGCAGCTAACAATTCATAGCAGCAAGGACTACAGGCTCCCAGAGTCAGATGGGATCGCGGTGTTCCATGCGTTGCAGCAGTGCGTTCTTATTTTTTTTTTGTTCTGGTTCTTCATACATCATTCGATTGCACCCATCGTTTCTTTTCAATCCACGGTTCCTCTTCCATTCCTTCCATTTTTTCTCCTGGCGGGTGATTCATATTGATCGACACGCATATAGGCTGGGGGTCCCAAGCCGCCTTCTGATCTTCCCAGACGAGAACCATTGGGTGCTAAACGCTGGGAATAGGTACGTATGCAGTTCTACACACCAGTCTTGAACTGATGCTTTGACTGGGTTAGTTTGAAATGGCACCACGAAGTGTTCAGGTGGTTTGATCAGTTCATCGGGCTTTCTCAGTCATAAAAGCGTTATCAGGAGAGGGTCTCTTTGAAAGTGATACTTAGAACTGAAGGATATGGTTTGGAGGGGCAAATCTGGCGTTTGTAAGATAACACACTTGACCGTACTTGGATGAGTAGAGCTTCTATGATTTATGATTCATGAGTTGAATTGTTTGACCTGCCGCCTGTGCATCTCTTCGCAAGACGAAGTCTGTGTGATGCAAGCACGACTAGCACAAACGAATGCAAGTCTGCTTAGTACTTCTGCGAGCAAGCAAGGTGAAAGTCGGCAACGCCGAACCCTCGTAGATTATAACAAGAAGCAATAGAATAAATACTAGAAGCACATAAGCCAGAACGGGGCACGAGGGTAGTGGGAACTCACTACGTTAATATAATGTGATCTCTAACTTTGCACACATAGTACCATCGCTTGGTTCTCTAACAACACGGTCATCAGAACAATTGCGAAACAAGATACGAGACTTACTCGTTCATCAACCAGTCAAAAGGCCAATAGATCGAGACGGGGCCTTTTGATGCCCCGAATCTGCATTACCGACGGTGGAAAGATGAATCATGAAGCCATCGGTATGCTTTAACTTGAAATTGACGCACACCATAGGTTTCAACATAACCTTTTTGTTAGGGTGCGGCTTTCGGATATCTTCGAGTGGGGTTTTCCCACTGGGTGCCTGGATGACAAGCACAGAGGAGGCTACACACACCGGCAAGCCACCCTCAGAAAG
The DNA here is from genome assembly GCA_016758765.1 of Suillus cothurnatus. NCBI lineage: Eukaryota > Fungi > Basidiomycota > Agaricomycetes > Boletales > Suillaceae > Suillus > Suillus cothurnatus. Next base: position 379,892 of record JABBWL010000025.1, on the reverse strand, counting down.
ACTCAACGCAATGCACCACAGCTTTCTCGCTATGCAGAATCTCAACAACCATGTGTGTCCTGCGAGGAACGACAATTGAATGAATCAGAACTAGAAATACCGAAAGGTATGATTCGTACCCTTTGCGATAAATTCTATGCCTAATGTCTGTGTTGGATTCGCGTGCAGGCGTTTCTGGAACATCCTGATACGGAAAGAAGCAACAAACTCGTTCTTGTGGGGTGTGTGCCCAGTGACAGAGTGCACCTGTACCTCGTCAGGTGGACACCCCAAAAATTTTCTTAGAGACTCGTCTTCGGCTACAACAATATAATCAGTTAAAGCCTCACGGGTATGAGTGTGTCCGCTTACGATTGATAACATGCCCCAAATTCAGCTGGGTAAACAATTCGTGGTCGCTAGTTGCGATACAGGCCAGACGCAAGTCGGAAGAGCAAACGGGGGTGAATTGAGGGATGAATGTGGCAAGTGTGGAAAAGGTCTCTCGCCTGTGATTGACGATTGACCAATACAGGGCTGTGTGACCCTCTATGTTGGTTTTTTGCAGGAGGTGGGCGAACTGTACAGGAGTAAGAGTAGCAGCACATGCATTGACTATTTTTGTAATAGAGGAAGGAGTGAGATTAGGAGCGGAGACTATATCACGGATGCGTGATAGAACAATTGTTTGTTTCTCCTTCTTCCGTAGAAAGGAGAATAAACTGGGTCGTCTGCAGCTGATGGAGTGGACAGAATCTAACAGTGATGCAGATAGGGAAATCTCGTCGTACGTGGGAGGTGCGTCAATAGATTTTCTATCATCGAAGACCTCGGACTTTAAAGTAGCCATCATGAAAGCGAAAGGAAAAGAGAAGATAGGGGCCTAGCCTGAGAGTCCAGGACCACATAAACTTCTCGCTTAGTAATTCTTCGGAATGAGTCATTCATCGCACGTGATCGCGTTGTCTTGTTACTTAAGGGTCTTATGTATGATGCACATATAATGACAACACAATTATATGGGATAAGACTTCTTGCCAGTCCTTAAGTTCACGGTCTACGACTTTTCTACTTCGTGGTAGATAACGTGTGAGTTCTTGGGAGGGTTTACTTAATTGTCCCCTTCTTGTTTATCTCTCTGTAGATATGTTTTGAGGTTTTTGACAGATGAGTTAGGTATGTTTTACCCTAAGATAGATTGCCTCAATAGATAGTAGTTGGTTGGTCACGTGTCTCCCTTCTTTTGAGAGAGAAGTTTCTCAGATGTGTATCACTTAGTTAGCAGAATAGATTGTTATATAGTCAACCCCTGTAAGGTAGTATATAACTCAGAGTTAGATATGTTCACTTAAGCTTACTTCTAGGCACTTAATTTGCCTGCACTTTAACTCTTAGATACTCTCACTCGTTTTGAGAGATGACGATTGTAAAGTGGGAAGTTATTATTCATGTGTGAAAAATGGGCTCCTTTTATACCTTTTTGGAGGCCATATTACTAAGCATGATCCATCACATGGATTTGTAAGAATGTGCTTACAAATCAGGCTCTTAGATGTGTTGAGTCAGCCTAATTACTACATAGATACTAAATAAAGTGTAGTCTTACAAAGCATGAATAAAAAGTGGCATGAGTCATCACATGGATTGGTAAGAATGTGCTTGCAAACCAAGTCCTTAGGTGTGGTGAGTCATCCTTCTTAGTAAGTGGATTATAAATACAACTGTAAGTCTTACAAAGCATGACGAATCATGATCAAATCATGATGAGTCAACTTGAATTCCTTACAAACCAAAGTATTTCCCAGTCACATGACAGGCTTACAAATAATCCTGGTGGCTTCTGAGAAAATCTGGTGTCCAAATAAAATACAAATAAACACAAAGAAATAGAATCTTAGGAAAGAAAATAAGATACAGGAAAAATAGATGTGATGAATGAAGAAAAAGAAACTAGCTAGAAAATATAGGAAAAATGGTAGAGTAACTTGGTAATAGGAAAGTGTATAGTGCCTGAGAGCTTTCCTTATCACTCCTTATCACTCCTCTTAAGTATCTGTCATGGTATGGGTTGCATACCATGCATGACAGCGTGATCACTGAAAGAAACTGATCATTAATGTTCTGAATCAATGCACGTACTACTTATTTGCTTACCCCAATCACTGCGGAAATGAGAAAATAGTCCTACCCTATTCTGAGATAGATAATTTGTATAAATGTACCCAAACCTGCTGTGACAATTAAGTTTTCTTTGGGCTGATATTAGCTTTACTTACTTACCTTTACATTCTTTACATTTGTGGCTTATATAAGCATGTTTCCCTTTCACCAGTACCAGTCTGGAGTTTGATGATATTTCACTACCTCTGAGCTTGAGCCTAGATTAGAAACCCTTTAGGGTCAAACACTGTCTTCTAGGACATAGCAGCTAGGCAGGGTATTGGCCACATATTGGTTAGGGAGTGTTCCTACTACCTAGCCAAGTTTGTGCATCACACCACGTCAACTAGGGGATGCTCGCCATAGGATCAAACTTGAGGTGGACGACCTCATTGACTCCTACCCTGAGACCATATGTAGGCCCCCCCGAGTGCATTCTGTTGTGTTCCTGGTTGTTACCTCAACAACTGCAATGCATCTTTGACCCGCCACCAAAAGTAGGCAGTCCATCTGGCCCACCAGGACACACGGTCGTAGTGAGCACAAATGTCACGGAGTTGTCGCTGACAATTGATGGGATTGTGGACATTGTGAACCCAGTGTTTTGGTGTATAATATTTCCGCGTGTTTGCTGTCATGCATGGTATATGATCCATACCATGACAGATATACAGATAAGGAGTGATAAGAAGTGATAAGGAAGGTCTTAGGCACCATATTGTTTCCTATCACCAAGTTACTCTACCCTTTTTCCTTTATTTTCTAGCTAGTTTCTTTTTCTTCATTCCTGACCCCTATTTTCCCTATATCTTATTTTCTTCTATAAGATTCTGTTTCTTTACGGTTATTTTTGTTTTATTTGGCCATCATATTTTCTCAGAAGCCACCAGGAATATTTGTAAGCCTGTCATGTGACTGAGAAATACCTTGGTTTGTAAGAATTCAACTTGACTCATTGTGTTTTGTAAGACTTGCAGTTGTATTTATAATCCACTTACTAACAAGGATGACTCAACACACCTACGGACCTGGTTTGTAAGCACAATCTTACCAATCCATGTGATGACTCATTCCATCTTTTATTCATGCTTTGTAAAATTACACTTATTTAGTATCTACTTTGTAATTAAGCTGACTCAACACATCTTAAGGTTTGATTTGTAAGCACATTCTTACCAATCCCTGTGATGGATCATGCTTAGTAATATGGCCTCCCAAAAGGTATAAAAGGAGCTCATTTACACCCTTGAATAAAAGCTTCCCACTTTCAGTCTTCTCTCAAATAGTGTGAGATAAAGTAAGATTTAAGTGCAGGCCAATCAGGAGCCTTGAAGTAAGATTAAGACATACAGTCTCAGGTTATATACTACCTTACAGGGGTTGAATATGTAACACAGTACAGCTTTCTAGCTAAAGTTTATACACTACTGGCCTCTCTCTTTTTCAGGAAGGGAGACACAATCCAGCAACACTCAGTCAGGTACACTCAGTACAGAAGAACTCCAGAAACCAAGTAGGGATAATCTAACCAAGGAACAAGAAGAGGACATTTTTAAATAAACCCTCCCAAGAACTCACACATTATCTACCAAGAAGTAGAAAAGTCGTAGACCATGTACTTAAGGACTGGCAAGAAGTCTTATCCCATATAATTGTGTTGTCATTATACGTGCATTGTTTGTAAGACCCTTAAGTAGTAGGACATCGCATGGAGAGCTTACTCGTGAGCCCAATCTCCAAAGCATCGGCACAGCATGGTTACGAAGGTTTTGGTAGGCGGATCCCTCATAGAATTGCTGAAGTTGAAGGGCAATACAAAGTATATAAACACCTTCTGCCCAGGTATCAGCTTGTATCCTAGCTCCTTGCCCTCTCTATGCAGAATTCATGCCATCCAATTTTTCACAGCTGCGTATTCCTTGGTTCCAGGATTCAAACAACCCAGATGAGAATATTGAAATGACCTGCCCATTATCTCCAAACAGGAGTGGGTCTGCAGATCCATTTAGGTTGAGTGCAGTGAAGGGTCAACAATTCTGCTAGGATGCAGAACAATGTTGGGTGAATGCTGCCTAGCTGCTATTTGACCCAAGGGCTTCTGGACTAGACTCAGGGCTCAAGAGAGAGAGAGTGTGTGTGTGTGTGTGTGAGGGAGGGAGGAAGAATATGAAAATATCACTTCAGACAATAAAGATAAGACTGTGTGTATCAGGAGCTGTATAGTGAGCTATTGAGCTACTACTAAAACTAATGAGCTGCAAATCTGGGGAAGCTACTGAATCCTAGAAGGAGAGCTACCAGAAATATAACTGAAAGTCTAGCTAATGAGTGGAAGTATAGGGCAAAGATTTGGTGATTATGTAAGCAGTGAAAATGCGGACATAAGCCAGGAAAAGTAAGGTAAGAAAGCTAAGTAAAAACTGTTAATACCAGCCTAGAGGGAAACTAATCCCTACAGTGGATGTTGCTGATATTCACAGTGTGTCACCTGTTAGCACAGCAGTGGCCAGCAGTGGCGGCCAGGACCAGCAGGACCAGCGGGACCAGTGGGAGCAGCAGGACCAGCAGGATCAGTGGGACCAGCGGGAGCAGCAGGACCAGCAGGAGCAAAGAAGCCTACTTGCATGCATGTTTCTACATGGTGAGTGCTCCTGGTGCATGTGAGAGAACTCGAACCAACTATTAAATGATTTAGTTTCCCTGCCTATAAATGGCATTGAATCATGGGAGCAGCTCAAGAGGATGTTTATGGAGCCTCATGACTGGTCAGCAAGACAGAAATGGTTTGCCAAATGAAATGCACACTTGGGCAGACTCACCCTTTTCTGTGGAATTGTGGTGTGACAATTATTTCTTTGGGCTGATATTAGCTTTACTTACTTACCTTTACATTCTTTACATTTGTGGCTTATATAAGCATGTTTCCCTTTCACCAGTACCAGTCTGAAGTTTGATGATATTTCACTACCTCTGAGCTTGAGCCTAGATCAGAAACCCTTTAGGGTCAAACACTGTCTTCTAGGACATAGCAGCTAGGCAGGGTATTGGCCACATATTGGTTAGGGAGTGATCCTACTACCTAGCCAAATTTGTGCATCACAGTGGCCATCACCTTTTTGACGACATCACCTCCAGTTGAGGGGGATTTCAACTGGAGAAACAAAGTGGCATATAGAGCATTGGTCATCATGTTGATCTTCTCAGGTCAAACCCTTCTGTGGCTCCTGGTGTCCAACCTTTTCAGTTTTGGCCCTCATTCAGTTAGGGTAAGTGGCACTCAGTATACATAATTCATATTCATTTTTAAATTTTCATTTTCATAGCAAGAAGGGCAATCCTGCTTCATTCTGTATATGTCATTTCTACTGCTTCAATCTCAGCAGGTGTATTCCACCATTGCCACTGTGGTTTCCTTCACTGTGGAGGTATTGGCTTTACTGTGGGACCATACTGGGCGTCATCTGCCATTCCAGATAACAGCTTCCTTCTTCCTTGCATTGCCAGTGGTCGTTTTGATTGTCATCTATATCTTACATTACTACTTCAAATATCAAGTCCATTTTTTTGGTAGTTGTCGACTGTTGTCTTTATTCTCCAGTGCTTAATCATATAACAGCATCTCATCAACCAGATTTTGATATAGACCTGTCTACTATGATGCTCCAAAGTGTACTTTAATAAATTGTGTGATACACTATTGAGTGCATGATACATAACACTGAGTGCGCAATACAAAAGCAGCTCGGTTGGACCTTGAAGCTTCAAAGTCATATCAATATCATGAATTTTTCAACAAGCAAGTCTACTATAAGCGCTAGTCCCAACTCTATGGAGTAGAGATACTAGATGTACCCGAGTGTTTGTGCTTTTTCACGGTGGATTGTTGCAGGTGGAGCACTGAGGCAGAGACATGCAGCGCGAGACAAAGACAAAGCAAAGACTGAGACCTCAAAGCAGGGATGCAAGGCTAAAACCTCCAAGGCAAGCACAGAGCCTCAGAACAGCAGAACTGAAGCCCAGACAGCAGACACACAGCAAAAGTTGCACCATGGTGAAAGACCTGAAGACCAAAACCTAACCCTAGAACATACTATATGGATCCTATCTATGACTCTGAACACCTCTATGAGACCCTGATACCAGCTGCTAAGATTCTCCCTGCCAAACTTAACTAACACAGGTACCCCCCCAGGACATGCGACACCCCGGGGTCGCACTGGAAAAGGCCAGTGAGAAACCCACAGAGTTGATCCTGACAATGGAGATCCAAAAGGAAACACCCAAAATTTGTATGTAGTGTAGTGTGTGGGTGGTTGGGGACGAGAAATAAAAGGGATCATATCGAAATATGGTGGATATCGTTCTCAGGCATAAAAGTGTTATCAGGAGAGGATCTCTTTTTGAAAGTGATAGAACTGAAAGATATGTTGTAGAGGGGTAAACCAAGCATTTGTAAGATAACACACCTGACTGTACTTCGATGCGTAGAGTTTCTGCAATTCTGATCTGCAAGCTAAATTGTTTAACCTGCCATTTTGTACTAACTTCACTGGCAGCATACTTACCACCACCCCCCATACACGTGATCTCTATTCAACCCCCTCACTGGGTCCTTAACCTCATCAATACTCAAGTTCTTCACCACTTTCACCAACGCACTGTCCTACTACTTAAGGGTCTTACAAACAATGCACGTATAATGACAACACAATTATATGGGATAAGACTTCTTGCCAGTCCTTAAGTACATGGTCTACGACTTTTTCTACTTCTTGGTAGATAATGTGTGAGTTCTTGGGAGGGTTTATTTAAAAATGTCCTCTTCTTGTTCCTTGGTTAGATTATCCCTACTTGGTTTCTGGAGTTCTTCTGTACTGAGTGTACCTGACTGAGTGTTGCTGGATTGTGTCTCCCTTCCTGAAAAAGAGAGAGGCCAGTAGTGTATAAACTTTAGCTAGAAAGCTGTACTGTGTTACATATTCAACCCCTGTAAGGTAGTATATAACCTGAGACTGTATGTCTTAATCTTACTTCAAGGCTCCTGATTGGCCTGCACTTAAATCTTACTTTATCTCACACTATTTGAGAGAAGACTGAAAGTGGGAAGCTTTTATTCAAGGGTGTAAATGAGCTCCTTTTATACCTTTTGGGAGGCCATATTACTAAGCATGATCCATCACAGGGATTGGTAAGAATGTGCTTACAAATCAAACCTTAAGATGTGTTGAGTCAGCTTAATTACAAAGTAGATACTAAATAAGTGTAATTTTACAAAGCATGAATAAAAGATGGAATGAGTCATCACATGGATTGGTAAGATTGTGCTTACAAACCAGGTCCGTAGGTGTGTTGAGTCATCCTTGTTAGTAAGTGGATTATAAATACAACTGCAAGTCTTACAAAACACAATGAGTCAAGTTGAATTCTTACAAACCAAGGTATTTCTCAGTCACATGACAGGCTTACAAATATTCCTGGTGGCTTCTGAGAAAATATGATGGCCAAATAAAACAAAAATAACCGTAAAGAAACAGAATCTTATAGAAGAAAATAAGATATAGGGAAAATAGGGGTCAGGAATGAAGAAAAAGAAACTAGCTAGAAAATAAAGGAAAAAGGGTAGAGTAACTTGGTGATAGGAAACAATATGGTGCCTAAGACCTTCCTTATCACTTCTTATCACTCCTTATCTGTATATCTGTCATGGTATGGATCATATACCATGCATGACAGCGCACCGTCTTATAGACTTGTAACCAGTCTGACTATGCGTCAATTTGAGATGGTGAGAATTTATTGACGTAGTCAGACTGGTCGATCTTGGAGTGATTTGGCAGGTGAAGTGAGGAGTTTGAAATTTGGCAGATGCCAGTATGCCGATTTGGGTAACATTACTTGTCAACAGCACAAACTCTTTTGTTTGTACCATGAAAAGTACAGTACTTATCCTTATCCTCTCAAATACAACAGTATATCCCCCCTGAGCACTAATCAAAATGATTCCATTTCATGCATTATACCCACCCATGATGATGTATCAGCAGCCTGAACCTTTGGCTGGGATGATCAATCCTTCCAGCCTCGACAAGGAAGGAAAAATTCTCGCTGTCCTCAAAATACTTCGTGGATTGCGGATGACAGTCATGGACCTCATGTTGTAATCAATCTCAGAAAGATCCTCCATGGCAACTTGGAGAGAAGGTTTCTTTCGAAGCAAGGCACTTGTGCAATTTCTGAATGTGTTGGACATGGACAAGTGAGCGAGCAACTTCACATCAGTTTACGACCCCTCGCTACTGCAATGGTCATTGATGAGGTTGATGCTCAGATGGAGGCCACTAAGAACATTTTTTGCATGTCATCAAAAGATGTCACACCCGAACTACTTCTCTCGTTTGATCTTGATACATCATTGACAAAGCCATTACAAGAAACCACTCCATTGCTACATTGCATTCTTCTGTCAGCTATGCAGACAGTGTGAGCTGCAAAAGAAAAAAAACACCAGCATGTTGAGGCTGTAGGTGTTTGTATTGTATCTTCAATAAAGTCAATAACAAAGTTGATGAAAATGAACAGTACTGTACCGTGATTGAGTCACAGATTGTAAACATCTGCTCCCAGAACAATCTTGCTTTCCAGGTGATACATGGATTATGCTTATTTAGTGGTGGTTCATCACACAAAACCATTGATCTGCTTTCACAATGTGGTCTCTCTCCTGCCTATGACACATTACACAATGCTCATACTACCATGGCTGACAGCCAAATTCAGCATGCACATCTAGTGGCTCATGGACCACATATGATTGAGTAGAGGGAGAATCATAGCAAGGGTCTTTCCAGAGCCTGTCGCAGCTTGAAGTACAATATGTCTTGCAGAAAGTAATGATATGAGGCATCTGAGCTGGAACAATTTCTGATGTTGTGATCCTTGGGAAAGAAGATCGAGTCACAAGAAAGCCTCGAGAACTTGCTGGTGTTGTATCAGTGAGAGGGCCCTCATAAAGTCCATTGGGAGATTCTCAATTGTATCTTGAGCAGTGAGTGATGAAGGTCATACAGAACTCATGGTTGAAACTTAACATAGTGTACAGTCTGAGCAAGAGCAGACACATAACTTGTGCTATATGATCGTAACTACCACCAGCACAACCAGCACCTATCAAATTTCAAACTCCTCACTCCACCCTGCCACACCACTCCAAGATCGACCAGCCTGGCTACACCACTCGTTTAACTGTGGTAGTATTAGGCCAGGCTGGTTACAAGCCTAGCCATCTTATTGATCCACAACCTAAGCCTGCTTGCCATCTTTTTCATAACCTTCATTAACACATGCTTCATCTCTCTGTCTAGCCAATTCTTGAAATAAAAGTAGAAGGGCATGTACAGAAGGAGCCTATCAGAACGTTAATGTGCAAATCCACATAATATGTGCTAAGAGATATACAGTACACTTTTTCATAATGCATCACCTTTGGGCAGGTCCCATTGTGGGACACGGGCAATATGCATGCAAAACGCATAATGCATAATGCATAAGCCTCCAGGCCGATTTATGCATTATGAGGTCATGTTCGGGTCAGCATCAATCACTGTCAGCACCTATACTAATGTAGTTTAGACTATCTAAGTACATAGCAGTGTCAAAAATTGTCTTTGTTCTCCTCTCAAATGCCCAATATGACCCGCAAACCGAGGGAGAAGCCAGCTCCCTACAAGCAGCACTTGGAGACAGTCACAAAGAATAAAGATGCACCCACTACCTCAGCCAAACCTCATAAGGTCATGACTCAAAAAAATCTCACCTTGAATGACTGGCTCATTGTCTTCGCATACATTGACACCCATCCCCATCAGTCACAAGCTGAAATTGTTTTACACTTCGAAAATGAACTTACAGGGGCTTTAGCCTTTAGTCAATCAGCTTTATCTTGCGCCCTTAAACGATGGCCAGAGTTAGAAGCACGAATCAACTGTAATCCAAACACTTTATCATCAAAACATCCACATGTTGTAACCAGGCCAGATGTAGAGCAGGCCTTGTTCACGGTCAAACATATGGAGATAAAGGGAGATACAGTGAATGGGCCAATGCTACGAGCCAAGCAAGCAAAGTTTGAGGAAGAATTTGATGTGCCAGAGGAAGAGAGGCTGTCGGGAGATGGTTGGATTGCCCCTTTTTGTTGAACATACAAAATATGAGAGCATTGCCAGTATAGTGAAGCAGGATCAGTGGATCTTGATGATGTTGCAGCTGAACGAATTCAATGCCAAAAGATTTTGGCTAAATATGCTCCCAAGGACTGCTGGAACTTTGACGAGACCAGTTTCTTTCCCTTGTAAGCTGCAATTTTAGTCTTGCAAACTGCTGAAAACTCACTTGTATTCAATGATAAGTGCACCTCCAGATCATGGACTCGCTATGAAACAGATGAGTGGCAGGAAGAAGGACAAATTTCACATATCAGTTGGTCTTGCCTGTAATGCTGATGGCAGTGAGAAACTTGAGCTGGTTTTCATTGGAAGGGCACGGAAGCCTTGGCGCTTCAAGAAACAAACACCTGAGCAACATGGTTTCTACTATTGAAACAATAAAAAAGCTTGGATGACAACCATGCTCTTTGAGGAGTAAGTCATGTGTGAATTGATTCACTATGTTGCTTACCAGAATTCAGATGGGTTAAAAAACTCGATCTCCAAATGAAGCAGGAGAAGATCTGCCTATTTGTGGACAACTTCTCTGCCCACAAAATCCCCTATGAACCTTCAAACATTGAGCTTGAATATTTCGAGCCAAATATGACACCTTTTGTCCAGCCATGTGATGCTGGCATCATCTGCTGCTTTAAAGCTGGCTATTATCGCAATTTTTGTGCTTGCACCATCAAACTTGATGATGCTGGTGAATGGGAAATTTATAAAATTAATCTTCTCAAAGCCATGATGATGGCAAAGGAAGCATGGAATATTGTAACTTCAACAACTATCAAGCATTGTTGGGATCATACTGCAATTCAACTGTGAGCACGCACATCATCTGTTATTGATTACAAAGATCTCATCTGCAAGTAGGGACGACTCATCTGTTCCAACAAGCGTGGGTAATGGTGGCCCCCATAATGACCCTGTAGCATGGCAAATTGTTTGGGAATTTGCCTCCAGTAAGATGTCTCTCCCTGAAGCAGAAACTCGCCTGGAACAACATCTCACTGACTGCTATGCTGACATGGATTGGAGACCTGCTTTGAAGGCAGTTATGGATGCTGAGGGTGACATAGCTACTGCACTCAAAGCTGTTGATACACTAGCTGCTACTGCATCTCAATGAACTGGCCTCAAGATCCGGATTCCTGCACATCCAAAGACACCCACCCAAGTTACAACCCTCAAGATTGAACTCATGGATTCAGTTGGTGGTCTGAAGTCTCGTAACCAAATTTTTGGCAAGCCACTGACAATCAAAGAGATTTTGGATCCTGTTGAAGAGAGGGAAGTTGGTGATGATTGTGATTACAAGTTTCCAGGTGGGGACAATGAGATTGTCAAGGAAGTTCGAAGACAAATGGCAATTGAAAGGGGGGATATCATGGAGGTGGATTCAGATAGTGAGGATGGCAATGAAGCTGAAAATGTGACGCCAGAGTACACTTTCACACAAGTATTCATGCTGTGCCAACTTCTTGAAGACACTTGCCTTCAATTTGGTGAACTAGAGGTTTTTTTTGATCTCTCAAAATGGCTGCGGGCATTTAGGGCTTGTGTGTGCAGAGAGGAAATTCGCGGAGCAAAGCAGACAACAATAGATTCATACTTCAGCGGTAAATAGAAAATGATATGTTGTGTACCGCTCTCTGCTGTCACACTCTTGAGGGAGGTCACATGGCATCACAATGTGTCACATATGTCACACAACTTGGTAATGCATAAGTGGTCATAATGCATAGCCTGGGAGGGGTCCCGACGTTATGCGTTATGAAAAAGTGTACTGTACATACCACTCTGGTCAGACACCCGTAATGGTCTGTTGGAGTGGGCTATGCCTGAAGACTCTGCTATCGAAGGGACAACAAAGACCTGGTGTACTACTGCTGCCGATGGCTCTGACGACTCTCTCCTTGGCTAAACCTGGCCCAAACACCGCCAAACCCTGCTCTACTCTCACCCTCCACCTAGGGGTCCCCTACTCCATGTGCCCCCCTTTGAAAACAGCGACGCCCTTGTCGCCAGCTCTCTCACTCGCTATTTAGCACTTCTGTTGCTTGTTATTCCTCTCCCTCTTTGTCACTATCCTCACTCTCATAATCTTCCCCTGTTGTATCTGCATTTTCTTTGTCTTGTTCATCGTCTAAGCATTGATCTTGGCTGCTTCTATTCTGGTTTGAATTTCCAGTTGCATCTCTGTCCTCTTCATTCTGCAACTCTGACTCTCTTTTTTGCTGTTCTTCAGCCAACTTTGTGCCTTCCCTTGGATGGAATGCCCTCAGGCATCGTGTGTGGAATTCGCCTGGTAATGGCTCTCCGTTGATTGTCTCCAGTTGATACGAATTTCTTATTCGTTCGACTATGTGGTGTGGAGGTGACCATTTCGGTATTACTTTGCGTCTTGCTTCCAGTGTGTTGTGTTGACTACTATAAAAGAATTGAACAAGTTGTCCTGCTGCAAATATTACTTCCCTTGGAGAGCAAGCTAATACTCATTTGTCAAACACAGTTTTCCTCTTTATGGCATGTTGAATTATGGCTTTGTAGCCATCAAGACACTGCTGTGCAACATATGCCATGTGGACATTGGCATCCGACAGTCATAATGCTGATGTGCAGTTAGCTACATTGGTTTGAGGGGTGTTAATTACTTGGCCTAATAGTAACTCCTTTGGTGAAAACTTCAATGCTGGTAGTATGCGGTGGTTCAGTGCTACTACTGCTTCTTCCAGGTGATCTGGCCATGTTCTTGGCAACTTGTCCCATGAAATTGCTTTGTAGTCGTCTTCTCCAAGATTTGGTGCGCACAGCCTCTTAAGTACATGTAGCAGGATCTTATTTGTGCCTTCTACCAGTCCATTGACCCACGGTGAGTATGCTGCTACAATATGAGTTTTACAGGACCACTTAGCGCAATAATTTCGAACATCTTCATTGTTAAAGTGTCATCCTCTGTCACTCATGAAGGTCTCCAATGAGGTGAAGTTATAGAATATGTTGGATAGACTATTGATCGTTGTGCATGCTCTTCCTGCTGATTTGTACTTAAAGACCCAGACGTGTTGAGAGAAGGTATCAAGATATACGCCTAAAGTGTGGTACCCTTGTGCCTTTGGAAGGGTCAGATAGTCACCTACTAGTAGTTTGAATGGGTGTCTGCGGGTGATTGGTTCTAAAGTGAGTGTAGGTGTTGCATTCTGAAATTTTTACACTTAGTGCAATTTCCTATTGCTTCTAGAATTGATGCATCAAGTCCAGCACTATAGATTCAATCTGTTAGTGTGATTTTTATTGTGTCTCTTCCCCAATGCCCTCTGTTCTCATGCTGTTCCTTGGCTAATTGCTTCACCTCTTCTTTAGTGATACATTCTACCTTGCTGCGAGCTCGCACCATTGTTCCTCCTCATAAATGCCATAACTTCCCATCTTCTATTAAGTATTGTGATGCTCAGTGCATTGCTCGTTTTCAATCATGTAAGGGTTTCGTCTCATTCATTCCTAATATTGATTCCACAACTTCTAGAAAAATGGGTTTGTTAGCGAATCATTCTTGTAATGGACTTACTGGTTTCTGTTGAGCTGTTGACTCGGTGAGTAGAATATCATTGGTTAGTCCTAAGTTTGCTTCCCAGTCCTCACTCACTGTCCATTCACTTCCGTCATTCAGTCCAATGTCTCTCGGTTGACCTTCCCACTGTCGGCTCAGTCCATCTGCGATGACATTCAGTTTGCCTGGGACATGACGCATGTCCACGATTTTGTGTGCTATAATTCCATCCCTCCACCTTGCATGTGCTGCGTTGAGTTGATCACTCATCAGAACATCTCGTAGGGCCTGACAGTCTGTCTCTATTTCTGTGGGAAACCCCCAGATAATGTCTGCAAACTTATTGAGCCCAAACTTCAGCGCTGCGAACTTGAGAATGAATGGTTTATACTTCTGTTCTGCTTTTGATGTGCATATGGATGCAAAACCGATGGGGAGTAGGTGCTCCACCCATTTGCCTGATGTTTTGTGTAACCGTACACGTTGGCTTAGTATGGCTGCAAATCCTTCTTGGCATCTGTCCAAAGTAACTATGAAGTCGGATCTGTCGTGGCTTGGCGCTTGTAGGATGGGTCTCGCCACTAAAGCTGCTTTTAAATCTAGGAATGCTGCTGTGTGTGCTTCTGTCCAGTGTTCATCAAGTTTAAAGTTGCGTAAGGTGCGTTGATAAGTACTTTTTGAGTATGGCATCTTGAGTAGTGCTGCTTTGACTAAATCTCATAGTGGTCCTTCTTGTCAAGCATATGCTTGTATCAGGTCCCAAAAGTGGCTTGTTAATCCTAAAAAAGATTCTAAATTAAGTGCATCAGCAGGTTGCTTCCAGTTGACAATGGCAGTGAGCTTCTCTAAGTCTGGTTGGATGCCTTTTGGTCCTACAGTGGCTCCTGTGAACGTTGTCTCTGTCATGAATAGGCGACATTTTGTCAGGGATAGTGACAGTTTATGTTCTCGGCATCATTGGAAGATCTGTTTCAGTTTTTCCAACATTCCATTGAATGTATTGTCAGCGCATCCTCCATCATCTATGAAGAGTTCCATCGTACTGTTTGCTAATAGATCGTGTAAGTGGTTGGCTGTCATTTCACAGAATGTTGATGGCACCCTGTGAGGCCCATTGGCATCCATTTATACCAAAAATATCCCCTCCCTTCTACATAGAACACTGTATACAGTGAAAGGTGAGGCTCAGCTACAGGGATGAAAAGGTGATTATGAGTATGGGGAAACTCTGCAGTAAGACCCAGGTGCGAGGTATATACTCGACCCATAGGACAGCTGCTGAGGGAGAACCTCGAAATATGGGCAAGGGACTCTCTTGTAACGAGGAGGGGCGCTCTAAAGCACAGGGAACGCGAAAGGTGTGGTGCGTGTTATGGTTTATACACGCAGGTTGTCATGAGCGCGGATATGCAATAAATCCAATCGTATATTTGGTGCTCTTAGGGTCTAACTATGGTTAAGGAGTGGGGAGTGTCCGAAGTGTGTGAACTAAAAGTCCAGTAAGGTCTCTATATACTGTATCTATAAGCATGAAGGCATGCGGTACCAAGCCAAATAGCACGCGGTCCTGAATAATTAGTATGTATGTAATTATATGTAAAGTGCATGCTCGGGTCCAAAGTGAATGCTTCCGTAGCAATTGAGATAACTTACCAGTAAATCAGCAAGGACAAGGGGCAGACAGGTGTGTGGAGATAGGCGCAAGGCACGTGAGTGCACTAAAGCGTGCGCTCTGGACATGGTGATACAAGCATTGGAGTTCGAGCCTGTAGGACCTCAAAATCAATGGATAGACACAATGTCCCTTACAATGGTCGAGATTCCTGTGGTATTTCAACAGCGTAGAATCCTGAGGCAAAGTAAAATACTGAAATGTACCTATATCCACTTAAACAGGGTTGCTTTGCTCATATGTCTCCTTGAGGCATTGGTGTGATCACCATATGCTTGTTTACCTCATTGAAATTTTGGCATATACACCATTTTTGCGGACCTGGTTGCTCCAGTGGTGCCTCTGCAGCAATATCCCATTCTGGCAATGTAAATGCTGGTGGTTTCCTGTGTTGTGCACATTGTTCGTTAACCCAATGTTGTAGTTCTTTGAGGGTCAGTCCACCCTGTTCATGTGCTTTTTGAGCGAGAACTGTTGTGGTGCAACACTTGACTGCATCTGCAGGCGCCTTCTTGATAATTCCTGCCATTAGCATCTCATCAATCTTTCTATGTAGGAACTTGGTCTGGGGTGGCATTAAGGCTTTCTGGTGAACTCTTTTATGGAATGTGGTGTCTTGAGATATGTTGAGCTGGTGTTCTGCTCCTGGAACTGGCAATACTTCTGATAGCGAGCACATGAAAATGTCACACTGCAGGCATTTTCCAATTTTCCTCTACCAAACATTCAAAAAACATTGATTGAGAAGATAGAAATTTCCTTTCATTTTGCCTGTTAAAACATTGAAAAATTTTAATTCATGTATCAAGCATTTTCTATGTGTGGGACATGATGCAAAAATTGGTCATGTTCCTTCCAAAATAATTTTGAATTTTCCATTTATTGTCTTCTAAATACCAGCTTACAAAAATGCTAATTTTCTTGTCTGTATTTTTCAAATGTTCTGTGCACCAAGAGTCTCAATTACTTCATCCAGTTCACTACATGTTTGATCCAAGAACATTATCAGAAAATATGACAAAAAAGAATTTTTTTTTTTTCAATGTTTTGTTGACAAAAAGCCAAGAAGCTCTCAAAATTTCTTTCATATATTTGGTAAGTGGAAATTTGTGAAATATCCCCCATGTTTTGTAAGAATAAATAAATGATGTTTGCGGTATATTTTTCCTGGATGACATTTGTAAAAAATTTATCATGTTCAGAGCAAAAAAATTAAACATGATTGCAGGATATTACTCCTCAGAACATGCAAGAATTAGACATTTTATTCTAGACCAGAACACACAATATGGACTGTCAAGGGTCCACCTATGGGTCAGTAGTCAAAGAGGCTGCTCCAGGCACTGAGGCAATGCAGTGCATGAGTTGATTGGGCTGAGACATGTGAGCAGACATGTGAGAGTAAGAGATGTCCAGTACAGTAGACATGCTCATAATGCATAGTGTAACAATGCATGAATCTCATAATGTATTGACTTTTCAGGATCCCATCACTGTTCTTATATAATTGTATAGATATTGCATATTGCATAATGCATGGCCTTGGCATGGCTTGTATGCATTATGAAGTGTGAAATTAATAGGGTGTGACATAAGGTGGTGCATTAATATATTGTTCCACCTGTGCAGCATTGTTTCTTTGAACTATGTATAGAAGCTAGTGAGCAATTACAACAGTATCATACACAAAAATGTCCCTAAACTCAAAGTGTAAACCCTGCGACAAGCCCACAGCATGCAACTGACCTGTGAAACAGTGGAAAATCATTACAAAGGACACTGCTTGAACTTTGGCTCTTGCACCTGAATGATCTTCTTGTCAAAATCTTACTCTCATTTTCACACAGTCGACTTTGTCTCGCAAGTTAAGGGAAAGGCCCAAAATGGAAGCCTGTGTCAACAATAACCCTAATGCATTGTCATAAAAGCATCCAATGGTGGTTACCAGACCTGACATAGAGCGTGCCTTGATTCTGTGGATCAGGCACATGGAAAATAAACATGAAATGGTGACTGGGCCTATGTTACAAGAGAAATGGAAAAGGTTTGAGGATGAGTTTAATGTCCTGGACAATGAAAGACTGTTAGGGGAAGCATGGATTCAGTCATTTTGCAAAGCCTACAAGATCTGTGAGTACTGACAGCATGGGGAATCTGGATCTGTGGACACCAAAGCTGTTTTCTGCAGAACAAGAACATTGTTGCAGTATTTTAGCAAAGTTTGCTCCTAAAGATTGGTGGGACTTTGATGAGACATCCTTCTTTCCATAGTGAGTGTTCATTTCATTTTGTAATTCACAGTGCTTAATTTCTTTATTTTTAGTGCACCTCCAGATCATGGTTTTGCAACACGACAAATGAGTGGCAAGAAGAAGGAGAAATTTTGCATATCCATTAGGTTAGCTTGCAACACAGATGGAAGTGAGAGGCTCAAGCCTATTTTTATTGTCAGGGCAAAGAAACCACAATGCTTCAAGAAGCAGTCACCAGAACAGTGTGGGTTCTATTATCGAAACAATAAGAAGGCTTGGATGACAGCAGCTCTATTCAAAGAGTATGTTTACATGATCCTGTGACTGTTGATGATACCTAATGCACTGTCTAGATGGGTCAAAAAGCTTGACCTTCAAATGAAGTGACAAAACCAGCATATCTGCATGTTTATTGATAACTTCTCTGCTCACAGCATCTTATATCATCTATCGAATATATATTTCAGGCCCAATATGACACCATTTGTGCAATCATGTGACATGGGAATCATTTGATGCTTCAAGGCAATATATTGCCATAATTTTTGCATGCACACAACTGACCTTGATGATGCTGGTGAACAAGACATTTATAAACTCAACATTCTCACAGGTATGACAATGACAAAGCAAGCATGGTATACCATTACATCCAAGACCATCAAACATTGCTGGAATCACACCAAAATCCAACTGTGAGTCAATTATTTGATGTTCTCATTTTCAGTGCTCAATTTTTCATGGCAATGATCCAAAAGCAGGCCTAAACTCAAGGCCTCATGTTGATCCTGCCGCATGGAGTATTGTCTGCAAGTTTGTGACCACCAAAATGTCCCTTCCAGTAGTCAAGAATGACCTAAAGGCTCATCTTCATGAACACTATGTAGATTCAGATTGGAGACCAGCATCATGGATGCCAAAGGTGATGCAGATATGGCTTTGAATGCTGTAAATGCACTTGCAGAAGCTGCATCTCATTGCACCAGCCTCAAAATTTTTATTTGCACACATCCACAGCAAGCAGCTGACCAACTTTCCTCCACTGAAGCTGACCTTATGTGATCTGTCGACAATCTCAAGGTGCACAATTGTATGATACATACATGGATTAATAGAATTTGCAAGATGCAAAACATATGAGGTGAGTGCAAAGAAGGTGGAAATGAATGTGAAAGAGGTGCAAACAAGTAAGTCAGTGATATGTGTCAATGATATCTCACAGTCCATATTGTATTTTCTGGTGCAGAATAAAATGTCTAATTCTTGCATGTTCTGAGGAGTAATATCCTGCAATCATGTTTAATTTTTTTGCTCTGAACATGATAAATTTTTTACAAATGTCATCCAGGAAAAATATACTGCAAACATCATTTATTTATTCTTACAAAACATGGGGGATATTTCACAAATTTCCACTTACCAAATATATGAAAGAAATTTTGAGAGCTTCTTGGCTTTTTGTCAACAAAACATCGAAAAAAAAAATTCTTATTTGTCATATTTTCTGATAATGTTCTTGGATCAAACATGTAGTGAACTGGATGAAGTAATCGAGACTCTTGGTGCACAGAACATTTGAAAAATACAGACAAGAAAATCCACACATAGAAAATGCTTGATACATGAATTAAAATTTTTCAATGTTTTAACAGGCAAAATGAAAGGAAATTTCTATCTTCTCAATCAATGTTTTTTGAATGTTTGGTAGAGGAAAATTGGAAAATGCCTGCAGTGTCAGCATATTGCAAGATGAGTTCTTTTACCTTTTCTCGTTCCTTGAGACTGAGGTTGTCTCCAATCTGTACCAATTTTACAATGTAGGTGACTCTTCTTGGATTCTTGGGGTCTGTGATCCTAGTGAAGGCTTCTGCATCATTGTTGAGGAGATTCGTTGGGACTATATCTTGTTCTTCTCCATCATTCTTATCTGGTGGTTCTGTCAATGCATCTTGCATTGTCATCATTTCTCAGGCATCTTCTTTAGTTGCTTTGGCTTCTGTGGTCCTGGCCTGATTCTGATTGGTGATAGTCATTGAGATCCCATTTCCTGTTATATGGACTATGTCAGTTTCATATTCGTGTATAGCTTTAAATGACTGTAACATCAGTTTCCCGAGTAAGAATTTCCATCCCCCTCTGCTATCAAAGACTTCAAACTCTCCCTGCGTATTGACTCCCGCTATCGTGACCTTGCCTTTCCATGTTCCTTTCGATGAGACTAGTGTGCTGTTAGCCATTCTTAATTTCTTGGCTGATGTTTCCCAGTTTCCTAGTCAATGTTTGATGCTGTTGAAACCCATTGTGCACATTGCGCTGATCATCGCGCCTTCATCAAAGAGCACTTTGACTCATACAATTTCTCCTTTTGGTCCTGCAAATGAGACATAGTGCAGAAAGGGTTGGCAGTTGTGATGTACTTCTTCCTTGTCCACCGAATACAGATCAATGATGTTGCATTGTTCGCTAGCAGGCTGCATAACAACATGGTTTGTAAGATGAACATGTTTGATGGGGAAGGTATGTTGGTCCTCGTGTGTCTCCTCCTTGCACATGAGGACTGACTGTCCAGACGGGTGAGGTGCTAAGTGCTTCTGGGTCATTCGGCTGTCCTCTATGCCAACAACCTGCTCCCATTTCCCTGGTCCAATGCTTCCTCCATCATGAAGTTGACCTGTGGTGCCGTGGCTCTATTGAACGTGCCCAGGATTCAAGTGCAAGTGCTGCACCATATACTTTCATTCTTTGGTAGCTGATCATCTGTTGGGATAGGGCATCTTGGTCCAATATGCCCATGTATGCTGCATCTGAAGCATTCACCTGAACAGACTTGCACTGTTTCTGGGGTTAATGGGAAAGGTGTTTTCTCCATACACCTGGCTCCTTCTCCCCATCTTCCTGCTCACTGCCTTAACTGCTCTTCATATGCTATATACCCTGCCTCTGTGTCTGTGTGGTGTTGCAGATTGTTGATGTGAGTGTGCAACACGTCTTTCTCTTCTTGCGTGGGTGGCTGTCCTTTGTTGTATTGGCCGGGCATTGACTGGTTGGCTGCTATGTAGCGTACTGCTCTTTGTGGTGCTGTAGCACTGCGGAGTGCATTCCCCATGGTTCTTGGAGTCACTGTTGCCTTTGGCGCATCCGATCACTGTCTGCTGCATTTGCAAACGTAGCACCTCAATGGGGTCTTGATGGTTTTCCAGTCATGTGATACGTGCATTCTGAGCTCTTTCCGCCTCTTTCTGCTCCTTTACTCTCTTCGCCTTTTCCTGCAGGGTGTCAATATTGACATCCTTGATCTCATTTAGGAATGTGTCCCAGTTCACAGGTGCTGCTGATGTCAAGCCCCCGAGTGCTCGTGGGAGCACTTCATGGACAGGTTGGATTAGAATGGGTATGCCTTCTACTCCTGCATTCTCACAAGCATTCTTAACTTGTTATGGAACTGGATGTGCGCCCATGTTGTGATCCCCGCTACTATGACTCATTCCCCAACTTCTTCCTCTTTGAACCATAGCTCTAGTAAGTCCTTCTGGTACTCTCTCTGCATTTTTCCTGCAACAACTATTGCTGGCCATTTCACTAAGAATGCTGCTTTGGCTTTCGCCCATGTAGCTTTCTGCAATGCACCTAGGCCTGTCCACCATACATCTGCATCTGACCCTGCTGAGATGAATGTGCCAAGTAACAAAATCATTATCACTTCATCTGTGATGTGATTGACAGCAATATACGCTTCAAGACTTCATATAAAATTGGCTGAGTTTTCATTGTTGTGCCCATGGAACAAGGGTGGGGAGTTTGCTGATGTTGTTGACATTATAACTTTAGTTGTTGGTGGCTGCGCTGATGGGACGGTTTGCGTGCTCGGTTCTCTAGGGATAGACAGTGGTATGCCTGTGTCCCACTGGAAGGCTGGAAGGAGTATTGCATTTGGTCTTGGTGCATCAGGTAATGACTCTTCATTGTCTTCTCTTAAATCCTTGCTAACTTCATGATCCAAAACTTCACAACTCTCCAGTTCCTCTTCGTCTGGTGTAAGTTGCCATTTGTTAGTCTCTGGCATGTCCAGGGGTGATGAAGCTGATGAAGTGAATGTGCTACTGGATTTTTTGGTGTCTGAGAGAGACTTGGGTTGGAACATGCCTCCCAGTCCTCTGGGTGGTAATGTCCTTTTCTTGGGCATTTTGGCTAAAGGAATTTGTACTTCATCAGTATTGTTTCTCAGTTCACAAACAGGAATGCTATGCTCCATGGCATGTTCTCCTCATGTTTCTTGACTCTTTTGTACTTGACTAGTCAGATCGTCTACTCATGTATTCCACGAGGCTTGCATCTTCTGCATCTAGACTCTGGGCTCTGAACTCTGGACTCTGGGCTCTGAACTCTGGACTCTGGACTCTGGACTCTGGACTCTGGACTCTGGACTCTGGACTCTGGACTCTGGACTCTGGACTCTGGACTCTGGACTCTGGTTTTGAGGTGAACTTGCTCTGTTCACCAGTTGGAGTGGGCTATGCCCAAAGACTCTGCTATCGAAGGGACAATGAAGACCTGGTGTACTACTGCTGCCAATGGCTCTGACGACTCTCTCCTTGGCTAAACCCGGCCCAAACACCACCAAACCCTACTCTACTCTCACCCTCTGCCTAGGGGTCCCCTACTCCACTGTATCTACGGTCTCATCATGAGCATGAACTCATGAAAATCATCCAATCCGATTTGATTCTGTACATACATCCTAAGGCCTTGGTATGTAGTTGAGCCATTAAGGCATATGTCATGTTTTCACCTTGGGCTGAGCAAGCCAAGGCATGAGGCCAAGTGAGACTCTGCATAGTGAGAAAGCTGTGGTGCATTGCATTGAGTCTTTCTGAGGGTGGCTTGCCCTTGTGTGTAGCCTCCTCTGTGCTTGTCATCCAGGCACCCAGTGGGAAAACCTCACTCGAGTATTTCCGAAAGCTGCACCCTGACAAAAAGGTTATGTTGAAACCTATTGTGTGCGTCAATTTCAAGTTAAAGCATACCGATGACTTCATGATTCATCTTTCCACCATCAGTAACGCAGATTCAGGGCATCAAAAGACCCCGTCTCAATCTATTGGCCTTTTGACTGGTTGATGAACGAGTAAGTCTCGTATCTTGTTTCACAATTGTTCTGATGACCGTGTTGTTAGAGAACCAAGCGAATTTACTATGTCATCAGGGAATTGACCCGAGAATGATATAGCATTATAAAGCTCCATCTGACATAAAATCCATATAATTTCTAATAATCTCTATCATAATTGCACTCAGCTGGACAAAGCTTTAAATGGTTAGACTACACTGGTGAATGCCACCAAAGATACAATTATGATACACATTGCAAATATCTACCATCCTTGACAAAGGTATATAATGCCAGGCTACTTCAAACAAAACTGCCATGAAATTGCCAAAAGCCTTAACATTGATACTCATTTTATCATTTTATATATCAAATCAAATTTTAATTGGGGTTGGGGTGTACATATGTGGTATTGATACAGGAAAGAAGAGAGACATAGTAGAACAGAAGGTAGAGAGATAGAAACATGTCAATTACTTGCCACAAGAGACAAAAGAAGAACCACCAGGAAAGGCCAGGGAGGGCCAGGGAGGAGGGCCAGAGAGGAAGGCCAGGGAAGAGCCAGGAAGGGCCAGAGAGGGTCCAGGTAAGGTCAAGGAGGAGCCATGAAGGGCCAGGGAGGGAACCAGGGAAGAGGAGGGCCAGAAAGAGCCAGGGGGAGAACCAAGGAAGAAGAGGGCCATGAGGACCAGGAGGGAGGGCCAGGAGGGAGGGCCAGGAGGGAGGACCAGGAAGGAGGACCAGGAAGGAGGACCAGGAAGGAGAACCAGGAAGGAGAACCAGGAAGGAGGGCAAGGAAGGAACCATGAATGGTAGGGAAAGGAGGATGTTGGCTTGAAGGGCTAGAAGAGGTGCACAGTTAGAGTGTGTATGAGATGAGAGAAGACAAGTGTTGAAAATGTGAACCACAACTTACATAAGCATCATGTGTTGATACAATTATAAGACATGATATATCTATATCAGAATGTTGGTTTTTTGGCAATCTTTGTTCATTTAATACCAATTTGTCATACTTATTATCAAGCTTTATCTTTGTATATAACCTTATATAATTCAGTGGATTTTTGATTTAATTTTACCAACTAAATCTAGGAAGAACAGGTTTGTGCCAATTTTGTGATTGCCAAGACACATCAAGGTGATATATCTGACATAGTCATATCTTAAGTCATATATGTGTGGTACCATGATAATGATATCTAAGGTTAAAACATGACATGTCCTAATGATCATTGATTACCAATTATATCCGGTCGCATCAACTTCGGGTTGATTTCCTGATGGTGTGCAAAGTTAGAGATCACATTATATTAACGTAGTAAGTTCCCACTACTCTCGTGCCCCGTTCTGGCTCATGTGTTTCTAGTATTTATTCTATTGCTTCTTGTTATAATCTACGAGGGTTCGGCGTTGCCGACTTTCACCTTGCTTGCTCGCAGAAGTACTAAGCAGACTTGTATTCGTTTGTGCTAGTTGTGCTTGCATCACACAGACTTCGTCTTGCGAAGAGACGCACAGGCGGCGGGTCAAACAATTCAACTCATGAATCATAAATCATAGAAGCTCTACTCATCCAAGTACGGTCAAGTGTGTTATCTTACAAATGCCAGATTTGCCCCTCCAGACCATATCCTTCAGTTCTAAGTATCACTTTCAAAGAGACCCTCTCCTAATAATGCTTTTATGCCTAAGAAAGCCCGATGAACTGATCAAACCACCTAAATACTTCATAGTGCCATTTCAAACTATCCCAGTCAAACCATCAGTTCATGACTGGCGTATAGAACTACATACGCACCTATTCCCAGCGTTTATCACCCAATGGTTCTCGTCTGGGAAGATCAGAAGGCGGCTTGGGACGCCCAGCCTACATGTGTGTCAATCGGTAAGCTAGGAACAAAAATAAAAGGAAAGGAGCGGTAGATTCAAAGGAACCAATGTACGGAGAACCAGAAAAAGAAAAACGCACTGCTGCAACGCATGGAACACCGAGATCCCATCTGACTCTGGGAGCCTGTAATCCTTGCTGCTATGAATTGTTAGCTGCGGGGTCGACCATTTGGCAACGGTATACGCGGGGCTGTATTTCCGCGAGACTTCGAACGCGGTAGGTTCCCATGGACGTCCTCCCCATTCATGATTAAACTGTAGTGTGTCATTAATTAGTGTTGTAAGGGAGAGATGGGAGACGCACGAAGAATAGTTCATCTGTGGCGTAGCTGTTGTAGGTTGAGTCAAATACCTGTTTTATGTAAATGGATCAGTGTCTTCCTTCACTCCTGCACGTAGTGAGGGAAAACACACTCCATCATGGCAGACCAGTGCCTTGAACCCAAATCCGAGCTCGGGGTTGCCTTGGATCCAACTGCAAAGAACGACAATTAGGACACAAGAGAATGCAAAAGGACGACAAGGAAATGATACGCACTTGATTGCATATCCGCCGTAACTAGCACCAGCGGCTGCCGTGCGATTTTGGTCAATCTATGCGCAGAGATCAACGTCAGAATGCGTCGAATGCGAGGAAGATAAAGTACAGGGCTTCACCTCTGGGTATTCTTGAAGGATGTACCTCCACCCGGCCAACAAGTCTTGGATGGGGCGGCCTCCCCAGTTTTTATTGATTCCATCTGTGAATTCTGAAATACTGTATCAGGACAAGAACAGAGAAGAGAAGAGAGTAACCAACTCTGTCCAAATGAAGTAGACCCTGTTGGATTGATAGCAACGACAACGTATCCCTGGCTCGCAAAGACTAAAGCACACGTAGCCCAAACCTTATCCCAGCCCTTGTAACTCAATGAAAGGAACCCGCGTACCATTTGGGTTCCACCGCGTCGACCACTGGTCAAACCAGGCGCTCTCCGGACCTCCATGGATGAGCAACACCGCAGGCCACTTCCCATTGACCCCACGTTCGAATCCAGGTGGGGTAATCACATAGCCGTGCGTGTCCTGCTCCTCAGCCGTACCTTTGAACCAGAAATCCTTCCCGGGGGAGAGATCTTTGCCTTGGAGCCCAGCGGAAGAGAATGAAGTAAGTCGCGTAAGCATCACCTTCACGTCTGCCGTTCTTCCTGCCAAAATATCCCGCTCGGCGGCCTCGAGCCCACTAAGCTCGTACACCTCGTTTGGAGACGTCAGGCTCGAAAGCGCAAAGGTAGCTCTGCCACCTGGGATTGGCGTGAACCCAGATATAGAACCACTGGAGGTAAGAGCTGTAGGTTGAGTGGTCCGTGTAGAGTTAGAGGGAGGTGTAGGCGGGACAGCCAGCGCAAAAATCTTGATGCGGGCGTGATCGCCGGTAGTGGCGTAAATGAGTGTAGAGGAAGGGGAGAACTGGGTTTGGGTTAGCTGCCTAGTATGATGACAGATGCGTGGGAGGAGGATAAAACTCGCAAGGAATTGACAAGTATCACAATGCAGGAGATAGAATGAAGGAAGTAAGGACGATTGGATGAAGATGAACTCACGATAATAGAATCAGGGGAGCGGTCCCAGTCCTCCGTAATGGTGAACCGGACGTTTTCCTTGAGATCATAGACCACCACTTTCGCGCTGTACACACGAAGTTGACAACGTGCGAAGTAAATGTATAGGCGAGTGAGAGGTACATGCGCAACTTCAGTCAGGACCGCATAAAGATAGGTCGCATAACCTACCGATCACTCTCGTGCCCATCAAGAGCCAGTTCCAGCCAGGCGACTTTATCGCCAGAAGGGCTGAACACAGGGGAGTGCGTCGCACCTTGAATGCCTGAGGTGAGCTCTCTGAGGTCTTTTCCGTCATGTGCAACGAGGTAGATCTACGTAGTAGTATGTTAGCATAGAAGTGTAAGACATGAAGTGCACACACATTTTGCTTAGTGTGCATGGCCTTGGGGAGTTGCGGGTCCTTGGCAGTGAATATGACATGCGTTTGGGAAATATCGAAGTCATCTGTCTCACCGAACGGCTCCACAGGGGAAGACTAGTTCAAATCAGTTGCACCGCCAGCCTGATGAGTATAAACAAGCACTGACGAGTCCCGTCCCCTTTAGCACATTCACGTAGGTCTCCCCCAGCACCCACTTTGCACCTACCTTCGCCAGACTGACCCCGATGAGAGCCTTGCTCTTGGGACCAACCCACGTATCCCATTGGCGCTCAAACGTCTCATCATAGACCAGACCAGAATTGCCTCGATTCTCATACGCCGTGTCCTGCTCCTTCACGGTCTCGACGAGGCCATCAGGATAAACGTATGCAGAGAACATGAGCCGCTGAGCGCTGGGGCTGTAACGGAATGCGCTTGCAGTGGTGACAGGGAAGGATCCTACATGGGATGAGAGGTCAGAGGAGAGAGGAGAAGTGCTGATGGGGATGGTGTAGAGGCTCTGAGTGTTATCTTTTGTTACGATGTGAGCAATGGTGCGAGAATCGAGCCAGAAGGCATCGCCGCCGTCGGGCAAAGGAATGTCATAGGTATGGCCATCGCCAAGAGCGATAACGGTGAGTGACTTGTGAGACCTGACAGCCAAGTGGTGTTACAACTATAAGAACAAAGAAAAGAATGGAAAGCATACTTGCGGTCCTGGAAAGAGTAAGTGCTGATGGGTACGATAGCAAGATCACCAATGTCGTTTGGTAGGGGCACACCAGGACGAGGGAGGGTGAGCATATCTTGCGGGGAGAGTGCATTTGGACTCTCGCTGAGGGTAAAGTCTGTAGCCATCTGAGGGGTTTGTTGTGGGGAAGAAGTTGGTGGAATGGAACTGGCATATAATGGCACCTGAGCAGCGAAGCCCACATGCAAGAAAGGAAGTATACGCATGATGTAGATTCAAGTTCCTTAAGGCGTGTTACTGTCTGAGAATAGGCTTAAGTATACGTTATAAGCCTCGTGCACCACAGCTCCGCTAGTTCAACGCAAGGTGCTCAATTTTAAGATGAATCATTGCTCGTTGCTCATTCAAGTCACTCACCGTTGTGCGCAATGTCGTGCGACTAAGCGGCGAAGTACCGTGTGTTTTCGTGGGTAAGGATCACATGTGACTTGCTGCATTACTCACAGTATCACACAGACTGCACCAGAGACATCGCCAGATTGGCTGGACCTAGGGTAAGATAGACCGGAAAAGCTGATTAAGGAATGTGAGAATTTACTGATGCCTAGCAGAGATTCAGGCTTTCAGCTAAACAACAGATTCTAGATGCGAACTGTTCTGACTCCTGAGTAACTATAAAATTGTTTGCAATGTGCAGACGAATCCAAGCCTGCTTAGAATTTTTGCGAGCAAGCAAGGTGAAAGTCGGCAACACCGAACCCTCGTAGATTATAACATGAAGCAATCAAATCGACAGAATAAATATTGGAAGCACATGAGCCAGAACGGGGCACGAAAGTTGGAACTCGCTACGTTAATGTAATGTGATCTCTAGCTTTACACACAGGGTACCATCGCTTGTTTCTCTAACAACACGGTCATCAGAACAACTGCGAAACAAGATACGAGACTTACTCGTTCATCAACCAGTCCAAAGGCCAATAGAACGAGATGTGGCCTTTTAATGCCCCCGAATCTGCGTTACCGAAGGTGGAAAGATGAATCATGAAGCCATGAGTATGCTTTAACTTGAAATGGACGCACACCATGGGTTTCAAGGCAACCTCTTTATTACGGTGCGGCATTCGGATGTCTTCAAGTGGGATTTTCCTACTGGGTGCCTGGATGACAAGCACAGAGGAGTCTACACACGCCGACAAGCCACCCTCAGAAAGAGTAAACCCGATGCACCACATCCCTCTCGCTACGCAAAATTGTAACATCCATATGTGTCCTGCGATGATCGACAATTGAATGAACCAGAACTAGGAATACCGAGAGGTATGGCTCGTACCCTTTGCGATGAATTCCATGCCTAATTTCTGTGTTGGATTCGCGCGCAGGCGTTTCTGGAACATCCTGATACGGAAAGAAGCAACAAACTCGTTCTTGTGGGGTGTGTGCAGTGGCAGAGTGCACCTGTACCTCATCAGGCGGACAGCCCAAATTTTTTTTCAGAGACTCGTCTTCGGCTACAACAAGATAATTGGTTAAAGCCTCACGGGTACGAGTGTGCTCACTTACGACTGATAACATGCCCCAAATTCAGCTGGGTAAACAATTCGTGGTCGCTAGTTGCGATACAGGCCAGACGCAAGTCGGAAGAGCAAACGGAGGTAAATT
Organism: Suillus cothurnatus; assembly: GCA_016758765.1. Lineage (NCBI taxonomy): Eukaryota > Fungi > Basidiomycota > Agaricomycetes > Boletales > Suillaceae > Suillus > Suillus cothurnatus. The sequence goes on along the minus strand of JABBWL010000025.1, from coordinate 350,754 downwards.
GTGGGATGAATGTGGCAAGTGCGGAACAGGTCTCTCGCCTGTGATTGATGATTGACCAATACAGGGCTGTGTGACCCTCTATGTTGGGTTCTTGCAGGAGATGGGCGAACTGTACAGGCGTAAGAGTAGCAGCACATGCGTTGGCAATTTTTGTGATAGAGGAAGGAGTAATATTAGGATTGGAGACTATATCACGGATGCTTGATAATATGCTTATTCGCTTCTGCTTCTTCCGTAGAAAGGAAAATAAACGCGGTTGTCTGCAGATAGAGTGGACGGAATCTAACAGTGATGCAGATGAGATCTCGTCGTACGTGGGGGGTACGTCAATAGGCTTTCTATCATCGAAGACCTCAGACTTTGTAGCCATCATAAAAGGGAAATGAAAAGAGAAGATAGGGGCCGTCACTTACCACACACTCGATGAGTATTTTCAAGCGTCAGTACACCCCTCTTCATAGATCCAGCTTCCGGAGCTGCGGGTCCTCGACTCCTCATTATGCGGGAACGATTCAGGCAGGTCAGTGTGTACCCACATCACAGGTCTTACAGGTAGTATCACCGTCCGTGTAGCTTTGTTTCCCGTTCGCGGCGATGTAGGCTTGTTATTCAGTGATGCCGACTTGCTGGTAGCCGAGACAAAGTTGTTGGTAATCTGTCCAGTTTTACTAGGGGTACTGGTGGGTTTACCGGGTTTCGGTATGGTTTTACTTCAGATAGGTGAAGTTAGTCTACTAGATCCCGATAGCGTAGATGCTGAACCCGAGCTTAATGATGACGCAGAAGAACTTGATGCGGACCGTGCTGCATCAGAAATGGTGTTCTCCACGCTCTCTTGCGCACCTTGATCACAACTTGAACGCGCGAGTGACTCACGGATTAGGTACTGCTTTGATTTATCTCCGGAAGCCCTGCGGTTTATGAGAATGGGAGAGTTGTTGTGTGGATGCTCTGGACGACGATGTAGATATGAATTCATCACTGGCAGGAAGCTCGGAGGTATAGGGAGGGGATGTGGATGCGGGTCGCGACCAATTGTGCTGTAACCTCGACTGTTGAGTTGACATTTAATTAATATTATAAGAAATTTGTTTTCTTACTGATATTTTTTTCGCCAAGCAATATCCGCCTTTGCCCTTCCACGATCACGAATTCAGCGTGTGCTTTTCCGATTGTTGACTCACCTGGTTTCCTAACTTCATCGATCTTAAAGGCAATGGAACTGGTAGAGCTTCATTGAGATCGGCGGCGTTTCATAGGCAGCCCTTCCATACGCTCAAACCCTATGCATATCTTTATTGCGGTATCATACTTTACGTCCGCTAGACAAAATGCAGAGGTCGAAGAGTGTCCTGCACCTGCATCCCAGTCAGGCCTCTTCCTGTCATCTAGTCGTCATCCCCACCAAACAATCATCGGAGATGTTCCAAGAAGGGCGAGACTGTAATTGTACTGAGTGCATCTGGCATGTCCGTGTCGTCCCCTGCATTGCTGCTTGTCCCAGGCATTCGTTTTCTGGCTCTCTCGATCTTGCACCATGTCACTGCGCCTTCCTTGCGAAACTGCAGACCGCTAACAATTATGCTCTCTTGAGGTTGAACTCGTTGACTGCAACCTTGTCGTTCCAGATCCACTTTGAACCCTCCTAGTTGTCACTGCACTGTTCTGTTATCTGCGCACCCTTGGCAACATGTCGCCCTCCCAGTTTCATTTGAGATCAAAAATTGTGTTCAATGAACCACTGCTCAACCCGCCTCGCGCACCCAAGCCGGTGAGGCATGATGTCTGTTGAGGAATGAGCAAAATGCCAAACGGGCATGGTGAGGTTTACCGTGCATGCGCTAACCCTGAGTTTGAAAGGTTTCCGACAGTTCGGACGTGCATCATGAAATGGCAATATGAAGTGGGTCCGGAAGTCAGTTTCTGGTACCCTGTTATCAGTCGGACCTTACTCGGTTCTTTCAAGTTTCTCCCAACCCTGCACAGACAAAGTCCGAACACCCTCGCGTCATTCACAAACGACATTCACAACGAAAAGACCCCAGGTTCTGCTCGACATGTTCGCTTTAGCTTAATGCTGCGATTATTATCGAGCGGTTAAACTAACAGATTTGCATTGCTAGCGCCACACCATCCCGCAAGCCTTATTACTAAAGATATATGGCATGTATGTCTAGTTACCACGAACGGCAATGAGGAGGCTCACCGCAATCTTAACGGTGATGGCGTGAACTTGACACTTCTAGGTGGCATTATGAGAGGACGAGCCTTTGACGACCGAGCAGAGAGCAATGATGCTCATGTGTCATTGGGCGTTGGCACTCGTGATCGTGACTCCACTCATGTTTACCGTGCATGATGTGCATCGAGAAGTATCACTCATCAAGGTACGCATCTTCACTTGCACCATTCAAATTTTAACAACAATTTAGCTCTAATACAGTGCCGCCACGTCACGCAAAATCCAGTGGTACGACCCGGCGCAGATAATGGACACCAGGATGCACTGCAGCAATCAGCGCCCCGAAGAATCACACCGGTACCATCCTGTGCACTTGCTAATGCCCTTCACCCAGACATGAGAGCAGTACCAGAGCCGTGTCTATGGCCGGCGCAGCATACTGTACATACTCACTGCACACCGAGTTGTGACTAGCTAGTTCGACAACTCGCTAGTTCCACTCCACCTCACCCATGTTCCCATCTCGCAGTTCAGTACTCTTGGTGGTGCACTTTGGGGGTGAGTACTTGAATTTTGTACAATATAATACAGCCTCGTTGTTTCAACCATGTGTGGGCGGCACTCGAACCTCAATCAACCCAACCCAACCTACAACAGGACATTCTGACCCATTTTACAGCCACGACAGGCTTCGCGTTTTCAAGGAGTCAACTTGAAAATATATTCATTACTACACGCTAGGATACAAATGACACGACATCCGAAGACCATGTCAGTAATGAGAACAGTACATAAGGGAACGGTACCAAGTTGAAGACATCTAGACTTCGAAAATGTGATGAAGAGACTCGGAAGATCGAACCGACAGAGTAAGGGAATGAAATTCAAAACATGCGGGGAGCAAGGGTATCTTGAGGCCGTTATATGCCGCAGAGCCTGGGGTCTTTTAGTTGTGAATGACGTCAAGGTGTTCGGACTTTGTCTGTGCAGGGTTTGGAGAAACTCGAAAGAACCGAGTAAGGTACCATGATGAACTCAAACGTGCATGACCTGTGCTCGCAAATATATAGACGCGCCTTTTACGCAATGCAGAATGACTGCACCGAACAGTCGGATCATTATCATGTAAAACCCATTTATAATGAGCACGCAGAGAAGTGGCAGGTCCAGATATTCAATGTCCAGTGCCCTGGGGGCTGTTCATAACTTCGTATGGCTAGACTAGTGGTACCCTTCGTTTTCATTTGGGTACCGGTTTAGTAACAGTGTGAGTGAGCATAACAGTTGGCTGGCCGAGAAACTTCGAAGCCGAGCCGATATGCTCACCGGGGAATGATAGTTGAGGATGAAGACATATGTTGCATTGATAATAATAAGACCAAGTAGCGGTTTGGATGAAATTGAGAGTCCGGGACTTGCCGCGTCATGCCTATAGCAGGGTTCAATTCAATTTCTATTGGCATGTGGGGCCGCAGACTACTGATTCCGCGATCGCTCTAGCGCTCAGGTCAAATTTTAAAAAAATTCTTCGATCGAGGAGGCTCTCCTAATAACTTGTCAGGTGGCTAACTTAGGGTCCGGACTAGACTTATCATTACAATGTTAGATCCCGAGATTTTAGTTGGTGCCTCAGGCTTACCCTGATGTGCGGCCAGGCGGTCTGGTTTTTTTGGGGTATTTTTTTCAAGTGACATGAATATTTGAATAGCCATGGAACGCATTAAACTTCTGCTTTAGACCGGCCTTGCTTGTACTGTAACCTGCATAACCGTCGATGGACCCAGCAACAGTGAACTACGCATACGTGAAGGGATGGGGACCTGGAGCAATCGGTCAGTAGTCTTACTACTCTCTAAACTCCTATTTGTGACTGAGGGTTCATATCAGGGTTCATTATTTCTCTGTGGTAAGTTTTGTATATTCATTGTATCGCGACTCAAAATACTACTGAATGGGACATGTTGATAGGATGTCCGGCGTAACTGCTGGTCAAATGACCTTTTATTTGAAGACTTTTGTGAATGACCGCAGGGATATCAAAGCGGCGGTACGTGCAGTTTGTTACAATGCTGCGGTTCTGGCTCATGCTCAGTGGATTGCATTATAGGTGATTCTTGTGTTGTGCGTTTATTTCAAGATTGGTGGCTCGTAATGGTATTGACAGTTGTCGACCAAAGTGTTCTGGACATGTTCCACACATATTGTTCGTGCGGTCTCTTTTGGCAACTGCTGATAACTTGCCGTTACAATACTATTCAGCAATGTTTGATTCTTCCATGGTGAGCTGCATTGCATATCATTGGGGGTGACTACTAATTCGCAGTAGGGACATAGTTGTATGTGTCAGAATGATATATGCATGCCCATGCTCCGTGACTGATGGTCTCATCACAGGCTGGTATCTTCCTCAGTGTAATGAGAATCCACCTGCTTAAATAATCGTTCTTATTCCTATTTGTAGTCCACGATTTCTTTCATCGTCCAGTGGTATGTAACCAGGCTAGTGAGAGTGGTGATCTGATGTCTCAGGATGCTTTTTTCTCTCAAGGTTTTATGCTTATCGAGTTTGGATCAGTACGTTGCGCTTGGAGCTTGTCATACAAGGCTTTTAATCAATTGTCCAGTCAGTGACAAGAACTGGAAACTCACGGGCACCGTCCTAGTGATTTCCCTGGGGCAATACGGTGAGGATGCACGTTAGGATTGACATTGCTATGAAGAAGATGACAGACGTTTACAGGACTCGGAATTGGTGCGCTCGCCTTATTTTGCTATGTTTTATGGTAATGTGCTCACGGTTCTATCGTTCAAAGCAACAATGGTGACAACGTGCGTTCGCTGTTCTTGCTGTATTATTTTGGAAATTCTCATGTTCCTAGTGCTCGATCAAGAAGCGCACTTGTATTTTTCACTTGCCCCGTACGTCCTCAGTTAGTTGGCAAAGGATGAATTCGTCGCCGCTTATACAAGTGCCACTGTAACAGTATGAAATCCCATACGCTGTGGCGAGCATGGTCTGCGATGTTATCATATCTGGATCGTGCTTATTCTATCTTCGGCCGGGGCGCACTGGAGTCAAACGGTATGTCTCAATTTGTTCAAATACCCGACATCCTACCTAAATCACATCCAGTGCAAGCACCCATATGCAACATCTCATCGTTGTTTCATTGCAGATGGGAGTATTGACATCGTATGTTTCTTTTCACTGTGAACAGTTTGAGTCACTCATTTTTCTTTCAAATCAGCGTTGTCGCTATCGTGTGGCTCCTGCTGGCATGTTACTCAGGATTATCACCAGTGGCCACTAACCTGACTGTAATTTTCTAGTACGTTATACAGGCTACACGTTTCTGGACTGGTTTTGCTTCTGCCATTCTGTGTAAAAGTGCGTTACTTGTATGTTGGTCAGATATGATTGCTCAAGCCGATCCGCCCAGCAAACGTCAACTCAATGCTCGCAGTGTAAGTCACATGGGAGGTCCTCTCTGTTTCAATTTTTTGCTGACTGTATTGCGTCTCGCAGCTTAAATGCCCGAAAATCAATGCGAAGTCAGCTAAAAGATCACGTGACCATTGAACCGACCATAATACCTATGACTGTCGTTTCCGAGTCCGAGCCGTCAGTCTAGGGCTCTTTGACATGTTTTAACATTCAGAAAAGTGGTGGTCGACATTTGGACTGCGACGACATGGGGTCAAAACGTTGCTTGCAGCAGTTTTGAGCTGTTATGATATTTTATATCGAACATTCACTGAGGGTCCAATGGTTCTAGCTAGGATCTCAATTCAAAGAATAGCGGGGTGAAAATCTAGAAAATTCTTTCGATGTTGGAGTGGCACCGTCGAGTGCACTGCAGCTCATTGTCGTAGGGGTCATTCACAGGGGATCATGATGTATGTACGTTAAATTGATTGTTAATATCGAACCCAACGAGTTTGTTCATTTTCTAACTGAATCGAGTTCACATCGAGTTTAACTTGCCTTGCCAGCAACAAGAACTGGCGCTGTGGCCATGGGATGCAGCCGCTGGTTTACTTAGCCTGACAAAACCCTCTTTCACGTCTGGGAACCGACTCGAGCGCTACTTCACACACCCACCTTCATACACGCTATCTCTATTCACCTGCATGCATAATGTCTAGCTTCTTCCCTAGCTTGTCGCGCTACACTTACCCTGTGGTTTCGAGCCCCTGCAGCGCTCGAGCAAAATACTCAACCCCCTCACCGGGCCCTCGACGTCCTCACCAATCCCTCAATCTCTTCACCACTTCCACCAACGCGCATCGCCTTGCTAAACCGAGCCCCAGACCTGCCCGTCATCTTATTCGAAACCCTCATCAACGCACGCTTCGTCTCGCTATCTGGCCAATCCTTCAAATCAAAGTACAAGCGCGCGTACTGGAGGAGCCTATCGGAGCGTTCATGTACAAATTTGCATCAGTATGTCGATCTACAGCGCTAAGAGGCGTACGTACCACTCTGGTCGGACACCCGTGACGGTCCGTATATACGGTCTGTTCGTGACCACGAACTCATTGAAAATCACCCACTCCGGCTGTGTATCCAATCTGCACGACGGATGCAACACCACAGGCTACCACGAAGAAAAATTACCATCAGCACGCCAACTATAGCCAAGATAATATACCTGATTGTTCAGGGTCATATAGTTTCTATTTCCTCCCACCTTATGTGCAGCTTGCATGAAAAAGCCACAACACAACGCCTGTTTGATTGCCAGAGACGTATCGCTCTGATCTTGCACGCTTACGAGGTCCACCTCAAACCGCCCCATTGTCCGTTCCAGCTGCTCGCGCACGTTGACTGCTTGCAGCAACGCTGGAGCGGAGAGGTAGTGAACCCACGTCCAGTTTTTGTCATGTTGGTCTAGGGTAGTTCTAAGTGAGTATGTACGTGTCTGTAGGAAGAAGTGAATTACTTTGAATGTACTCGTTGTATACGTTCAGAAGCATTAGGTGGTCACCACCGGGGACGGCAAACAACGCCTTTGCAGCATCCGCCTCTTCTCGCTTGTTACTTGGTCGTAGCCATACATTTGGCACTACAAACAGCGTCAGAAGGGAGCGAACCTCAAGGATGAATGCGCACCTGACAGCATCGCGGTGATCGTCAATATCTCGCTGCTACATTTAAACTCTGGGCTGATGATCAGCATCTTTGAGAGCTGGGAGCATGCATCAGAACCGTCATGATCAAAACACACCACCAGAACAATCGCCTACCTGGGGATCCAAAGGGAACTCAGCCATGATATTCCCAAGCGCCGTGAGGTTCCCATCATCATCCACTGCTGCGAGGTAATTCAATATCTCCACCGCCCTTATCAACGACTCTGGCGCTGGCTCATCCAAATAATCAAACTTGTCAAGATCCTACGCAAGCATCAGCTCAACACAAAAAACATCACCCTCAACATCAAGCTCACCTTAATCCCTGCCTTGACAAGCATCAGCACAGTGCTCACTAAATTACTCCTCAAAATTTCTGGTTCCGTCTGCTCCTTGAACTCCGACATGAAGTTCTTCTTCGTGTACAACCTATAACATTTGCCCGGCCTCGTTCGCCCAGCACGGCCCGTACGCTGCTGTGCCGACTCCTTGGAGATCCGACTCACAAGCAAGCTCTCCACACGAGTGCTCGGGTTGTACACCTTCTGCTTGGAAAATCCCGGGTCCACGACGTACACAATCCCATCGATCGTCAGCGACGACTCCGCGATGTTCGTGCTCACCACGACCTTGCGTCCTGGTGGACCAGACGGACTACCTGCTTTGGGCGGCGGGTCAAAGATGCGCTGCTGTTGTTGAGGTGGTAACCAGGAATACAACGGAATGCACTCGAGAGGGCCCACAGTCTCAGGGTAGGACTTGATGAGCTTGTCCACATCAAGCTTGATCCTTCGGCAGGTATCCTCTATCTCCTCCTCACCCGTCAGGAATACTAAGATATCTCCTGGTTTTTCTGTGCAATGTATCTTGAGTACAAGACGAGTGGCAGCCTTGACATAATCTGACACCGGATCCTCCATGAAGAACACTTCGACGGGGTGAGTGCGGCCGGGAACCTTGAAGAGCGGGGGAAGAGCGTTGAGGGAGACGGCAAAATATTCCTGGAATTTGAGAGCGTCGAGAGTGGCGGACATGATGATGAGCTTAAGGTCTGGGCGACGGCGAGCGAGGGTTTTGAGAACCCCCATGAGGATGTCAGTAGCAAGGGTGCGTTCGTGAGCGTCGTCGACGATGATAGTCGAATAGCGGCTAAGATCTGGGTCGTGCATGGCCTCGCGGAGGAGTATGCCGTCGGTCATGTACTTGAGGAAAGTGGTGCCGGGCTCAGTCATGTCTTCGAAACGTATCGAGTAACCGACTTGTTGACCGAGTTGGACTAGGTGACGAAAGTGAGCTAGAGTCAGAGTATGTAGTAAACAAACGAACCATCCATCTCATCTGCTACGCGTTCCGCTACAGCTGTAGTAGCAACTCTGCGTGTCTGAGTGCATGCCACAATCTTGTTCTTGGTATGCGGAAGATCTGAGTAGGCGACGAACTGCGGTATTCTACTAGGGACAAAAGAGTCTATCATAAGCGATCGTCCAAAAGGATAAGGGAGCACGTGTGTCAAGGGGTGCAGACTTACTGCGTAGGTCTTGCCTGAGCCAGTCTCGCCGATCATGATGATGATTTGGTGTTTGTTGAACTGCGAACGTCAGGGTGAATGGAGTGAGGTATGCATAAAACTAACTATCTTATAGAACTCGGCCATATGTGCAAACACGGGGAGCGTTTTGCGGCCTTCAAGAATCGTTTTGTATTGCTCAGTATAGGGCTGGTTTGTGAATGGGTTTATATCGTGTTCCTAAGCGAATTCCCGAATCAGCCAGCACCGACGTAACTCTGCTATTGGAGACATACCAATGCAAGGTGCACTTGATCTGCGGTGACTTCTCGGGGAAGATAACCAAAGTTCTTCGAGACGCTGACACCATCGAGAGTGCTTGAAGCAGCTCGATCTCGATCTGCGGCAACCTCTCGTAGAACAGCGGCAAAGAGAGGCTCCATTGGGGATGCACTGGCACCACCTGGAGTGCTTGAAGTAGCTTGCCCTCGATCGACAACAACATGTCGTGGGTCCTCTTTCGGTGTCTCAGTCTTTATTTCATCGTCCGTACTCCAGGTCCTTTCAAAGGACCTCAGGATTACAATCAAAGTCGTTTATGAATCCTTTACCATCTTATGGAGTCCCACAGTTTATTGATCAGTTCTATCATAAGAGGCCGGCCTTGTTAAGGAGACTTTAGGAGACGAGTGAGGGCCAGTGCGATGTGATGATGGAAACCTTTATCTCATCCAAGGATTCGTGGGCATTCATGTATTGTTATCTTGTAAGCGCTTTAGATTTGGTGTCATCATAATCATACAAAACGAGGCATGAACTCGCACGCGCGTCGTAGATAGCGATAATTTCATATGGAGATTCCGAGGCTAGAAGAACAAAGGATGCGTTGCAAAGAATGAGAAGTATAAGTCACGTGGATATCACAAACGTAAGTCAAACAAACCCTCCAGCGAACCATCCGCACCACTAGCAGGGGCATTTACCCGCGCGCACTCTTCGCAGGAGGTTTCTTCACGTCACCCGTTATTATGGCAGTCGTGCTTGGAATCAGCTTCCTCTTTTTCGCCGGCGCCTGCGACACGGCTTTAATACTGCTCGTGGCTGTTATGCGCCTGGTGCCATAAACTTCGCGGCGGTTTTCCTAGCGGGCGTAGGCGTCAGCATGCTTACCAAATGTTCATAACAGAGAGTGCGTACCTCGGCACCCAGGGTCAGCTCATCATCTTCCTCTTCTGAGGAATCAACTTCGTCCTCGGCAGTCGCATCACTACCTGACTTGCACTGCTCTGATATCTTATCTTCTCCATCCTCGTCTTCATCGATCTCAACATACGGTCGTTTAGTGCTTGTTTTTCGAGCGGGACGGGATGAGGAGGTAGCTTTACTACCAGCGGGATTGGGTAGTAGTTTGTTACCAGTTCCAGAGAGTGTGGGTTTACTAGGTCTTGCTGTAGATTTCGACGGAGGTGGTGCGGACTTGGTGGATGCCACCGACGTAGGCTTGTTATTCAGTGATGCGGATTTGCTGGTGGCTAAGACAGTTTTGTTGGTACCCTGTCCAGTTTTACTAGGGGCGCTGGTAGGTTTGCTGGATTTCGGCATAGTTTTGCTCGATATAGCTAAAGTCGATCTACTTGATCCCGGTATTGTGGATGCTGAACCCGGGCTCGATGATGATGATGATGCAGAAGAACTTGATGCAGACGGTACTTCATCAGAAATGGGATTCTCCACGCTCTCCTCCTTTACGGGTACCTCGATCACAGCCTGGACGCGTCGGATTAGGTACTGTTTTGACTTTCTCCGGAGGTCCTGCGGTTTGCGGAAACGGGCGTGGGGAGTTGTTGTGCGGCTATGGATTTAAGTGCTCTGGATGACGATGTAGATATGGATTCGTCAGGAAGTTCAGATGTATAGGGGGGGAAACGGTGGCGTGTGGATGCAGTTGGGTCGCCAAGACTTGTGCTTGGGGTTGTGTTGGGGTAACGGAGCATTGTCGTGGATGGAGTAATAGATGCATGTGTTTGTACAGTATGCTATTGCATGAACGTCAGGTTCAAGGTCCAAGAAACGAGATTGGACCGTACAGAAAGCTGCTCCCCAATAAGCTCATCCACACGTGTTGCGAGCTTGTAGCGCTCCTGCTCAACACGTAGGAACTGCTCCTTCCAGCTGGTGGCTTCCTGGCGCGACGTGTCTTCGAGACGAAGACACTGTTGTTTCCACTGCTCGGACTCGTAGCGAAGTTGAGCGATCGTCTCTGCATGGTGTTTTATCTGCATGCAAATTTCAGCATCTCTAGGTTATCGAAACAATGAGCGTACAGTTAACTCGGCTTGCTCAACCTGCGTCAGGGGGTGAGGTTCAATATAATGAATGGACAAACATCAAGTGGGGACATACAGCAGATTGTCGGACACCGGCCTCTTGCTTCCAAGCCTGCTCCTCAAGCCTAACCTCATGGAGAGCCTTGATAGCTTCATCCCGCTCTCGACGCGCTTCCCGTGCTTCAGCACATGCCTGTGTGACTTCTTGACGTGTTTGATCTTGAATGCTCGTGAACTACGCAAGTGAATGAATTTTGAAGAGTATTAAAGAAGACTGTGAACGTACTGCGAGATTTACTGCTTTATTCAGAGACGCGAGTGCATCCGTAAGTATGACGGACGGCGGGGAGGTTGTTGCCATCTGGTTGCAGATTAATCTGGTGAGAGTAAGACGCGCCTTCGGCAGTTCCCGATTGAGAGGCGTAAACGTAAACTTCAACGTCGTTCAATTGCCACCACAGCTGCAGCGCTAGCACCGTGATAACTCTGTGAAACAACTTTTGGCTTTTCAACTATTTATGCCTTCAATCCACGCAGAGACCGCTACTTGTTGTCTTTGCTTTGCTGACAGGTAGTTGATACTGGAACCTATCGTGTCTTCGAGTCATTCCGACTTCCACGAACTCTCCTCCCTTTACTGGGTCTATACACTTCGCAATGTCAGAGTCCACATACTTGCCGGTATGCTGGCCTACTTCAGCAGCACTTGCTCTGAAGTACCCATTTTTGTATACACACCGCAATGCATCGCCTGGGCTTAATTAGTTCATCCACCTTGCACTCATGTTTCGTTTTTTCTTCCTCATCCTTTCTAGCTCATTTCCTGCTGGAACGGTCCCAGGTACCTTAGTTACTCTATTTGCAGGGGAGTATACGAATTAGGGTGGAATATCGAGCCGCTTAAAGGTTATTTGAACAGCTACCACGAGGAGAGGTCGGAATTTAGAAAAATCCGTTACCTAGAGCATGCCTCGAATACTACATTCTTAGTCGGGTATGTGCACAATGTTACTTCTGTTGATCCTTGTACCGGGATATGTTTCCTGCGGTAGACAATATGTATGGCATTATATGTTATCGACTGGATGACTGACTGCCGTATTTATTGTCTACCATAGGATATTTTAGCCGTGTCGTGGCCATCCTTATTTGAGTACCACCAAAATCAAAGTCGCCAGTCTTTCGTCATGCGGAGTACATTAGCTGACCCGAATGACTCCCTCGGGTTTTTCTCGGCGAGGCTGAATTTACACACTCTTACACTTCAGTGCACTAGTGGATTTAGCACCCTCTGTGCCAATTTGGTGGCCTCGACATGTGAATATCATAAGTACGGACTTCTTTCATCGTCGTCCGCTGTTCACTGAACCTTTTCTTGCAATTGTCAGGTGATCCTTCCCTCTACAGTCATGACGGTTCCTTTCAAGAGCCTGGAGATGCTATGTCATCTTGATATTCGCTATTGACCTGTTTCTTGGTCATGTCTTGGTTCCATCGGCCCCACTCTTGCGCGCGGCCACTGTCACGCCGAGGGAAATAAGAATACCACATGTGGCCACGTACGCTGCTTTCAGCTCAGGTATGTACTTAATGTCTCGACGGTAATGAAGGAACGTCAAGCAAATGTCGTTGACCTGCTCGTGTGCTTTGAGTGGAGCTCACTTTGACGTCCAACCCCCCTCCCCGACGTATAAAAGTGAGCAGAAATTCTTGAAATTCTGCATCTGAAGTTACTGCACAGTATCCTCATCAAATAGCCTTTACACAATGAAATTCGCACTCGCCGTCGCTTCTATTTCTGTCCTTGTCCTCCCAGCGTTTGCGGTATCCGCGAATGTTACATACGACCCTGTGTACTCCAACGCCAATACGTCCCTCGCTACCGTCTCGTGTTCTGACGGCGCGAACGGTCTTTTGACCAAGGGGTATACCACCTTCGGCTCTATTCCTTCATTCCCCGACATCGGAGGTGTTCCAGGTGCTACCTGGAACTCCACCTTGTGCGGCACCTGCTGGAAGATCCAGTACACCACGTCTTGCGGCGTCCAAACTACCGTCTTTATCACCGCCATTGATAATGCTACACATTCAACGTCTCCCCGGGGGTGTTCAATACGTTGAACGATGGCAATGGTCTCGGGCAGGGCTTACTTATTGCCCAAGCCACTCAGGTCGCCGCGAGCAACTGTGGCATGTAGTGTCATGTACGTTCATCTTTTGATGTCCTGCGAGACTCAAGTTCTAATTCAACGTTAATCTAGGCAACTCCGGTGGAAGGTTTTGAGGTTGCTGGAAACGGTTGAAAGTATCGAACAAGAGGTTCTTGAGTGGTTGGTTCGTTGGCGGGGCAGCTTGTATGTTGTGGTTTGTACGTTATTGCTTGCACGTTGTGGTTCGTTATTTAGAAGTATGCACGATGCAATTTTTTTTTTTGGGAAAGTAGTTACAGCTCATCTGGCAAACCAGAAAGTGGTAAACTCCTTAGCGCCAGTACATTTGACTTGATAATTATTCGTGGCGGCTTGGCTTTCCAGGTCTAGGCACTATAATATTGCCCGATATAAAACTTGCGGCGAGTCCTTGAACGAAGCTGCTATCTGAGGAATACCCAAAAATTAAATTAGCATCCTGGGGCTATGTCGTCCTAAATCAGTAGCTTAAAGCGATGATATCCCTGTTCATTTCAACTTTCATGTTCGCTCAGGCTACATTCTTGCACTTGTCTCGCATAAGAGATGCGATGAACACAAGGCTAGACCTCTTAGCGGGGCTATCCCACCGATTCGTCGATCTGGCAGGTGACATGTGACATGTGACACCTGTATCGATCTGATGCCTAGTAGTTATTGCCCTGAACCGTATTCAGTACTTGTTGTGCTAGCACCCTCGTTGCCTTCGCATTAGACCGCATCACCATATTCGTATTCCAGCCTCTCATGGTCGAACTACACCGCCTTCCCGGGACCCTACTCTCGATAGGTCATCATGGCAGGCACATCAGTCACTATCTATCAACGAAATTTAGATATCGGTTTCCTTACAGTGGCGTAGATTTGGTCTAGGACTTGATACTGCTTGATGAGCTGGCTGTTGACCCTTGTCTAGACTCCAGATACCCTCCTCGTCCGCCGACTACCACTTATCAACCGCACTTGCGCCACTTTCTCCTCACTGCCCTGAGTCTGATAGTACGTCAAAGTCCGACCATTGTCATACGCTACCTCCTACCCGAGTTGGGTTCCAGACTTGCACATGCATATTCATAGTTGGTTTCTGGAAAGCACAGAATCTCATATGTCGCGTCAAGAGGGGTGTGCTATAAGACTTGACCTTGGGACCAACTAAGCTCTGAAAATGATACTCAGGTACTGAAAACTAGGCTGCGGTTGTTAGCTCACTCGCTGCCAATGGTGCAGATTCGATTAACGACTTCTGATTTTCCACCTTGGAAAATGTTTGTAATCGAGTCGATGATTCCGTTGCACTCGCGTCCTTGCATTGCACTCATCCGGGGAATATGATTACTCACTTGAACACCTGCGCTACTTTCAGCTCAGGTAATACCTCGACGGTAAATCAAGGAAGATGGAAGCAAATGTCAGTGATCGACTCCCGACTCCCGATCCATGTGCATCGAGTGGAGCTCGCCCTGCGATGTATAAAAGTAAGTAGAACTTTATCATCCACAACAAACAGCTCTTACACAATGAAGCTCGCCTTCGTCGTCGCTATTTTATCAGTCTTCGTCCTCCCAGCATTCGGAATACTCGCTAATGTCACATGGGACGCTACATACGGCAACCCTGACGGGTCCATCGATTCCGTCTCCTGCTCTAACGGCTTGAATGGTCTCTTGACCAAGGGGTACACCACCTTCTCCTCCCTCCCTTCATTCCCAAACATCGGAGGTGTCCCAGGAAATACCTGGAACTCTACCTTATGTGGTTCGTGCTGGGGCCTCAAGTACACCGCGCCTTCTGGCGGCCAGACTACCGTCTACATCACCGCTGTTGATGATTCATACACATTCAATATCTCACCCCAGGCATTCGATGCGTTGACTAATGGCACTGGCTTTGCAGCCGGAAAAGTCGAAGTCAGAGCTATTCAGGTTTCTGCTAGCCAGTGTGGCATGTAGAGGCAGGTGCGTTCTTCTTCATTTTGCAAGACTTGCGCACTGATTCGGTGTCGAACCTCACAGAAGGTCCTAGGAATGTATTTTTTTTTGGCATTGAAAAATATTCTGGATTACTCGTTGACTCGACAATTTGTGTTATCGGACCAAAGACACCTTGTATGTACCACGGTATTATACATAATGGCTCCCTTTCGTTCTTTTTATTTTGATACTTTTTGCTCTGATGTGGTTACCGTATACGTTTACAATTCCATGCAAGTTGGTGAAGCCTAGGACTATTTGGTGTCGTGCTGGATCGCCACCGCCGTGAACTCTGGAGAACACAACAAAGATTGCGCATCACGAAGGACTGATAATGTGCAAATCAGCGCGCGCAGGCTTACTATATATAGCTGGGTCCACACTTATAACTGATCATCGATCAGCCTCGGAAGCTACATGAAATGCAGGGCTCAATTATCTAAACTGCGGGCGGATCAACCCTGCCTTGGTTTTGGTCGTTGGACGTATCTTGTGTACTAGCATTGTGGTTTGTTGTTCAACGAGTGGCACACTCATCAAACATCTCGTCAGAAGTGATGTCATATCCAGTCTCTCAATGACACCACCATATCTCATAACACTAAACAAAATACCCGGCATCGACCGTCACGAGCTTGAAAAGCTCGCGCGGAAGGAGGGCAGCGGCATCACAGACGAAGCCCTGACCTTCAAGAAACCCTTCCAAACCGTCGTTCGCCCACGCACCACGAACCACAATATTCACGACGATTATATAAAGCATCCCCCAGAAGTACGCGGTCGTCACTTCGTTCGCGTTCAGGAGCTATATTTTTAACTGCAAGTGTCGCTCGTAGAACGCTTCCTTGTTGCCGACAGAAAGCGTGGATCTGGCAAGAAAGAGGGCTCATTCTTACCCTCACCAATGGAGATAGGTCAGGGACTGGGCTAAAGCAAGCAGATGGGGTTCTTTGCAAGTTTTCGCTGCATCAGTGATTCCAAACAGCGTAGACGCGTATTTTGTGTTTTTTTGGGGGGCTGAAGCATGAGGTTAAGTGATGCATAATCGCTATCGTGTAAAATTATATGCAAGACGTAATAAATACTCAAGGAGTGTATTTTGCTATGGTACACGGTTTTACATGAGCTTCACGTTCCCGTCACCACCTTTCCTCAACTTGCGTCCTGTAGCAAATAGGATACTGTCCAATAGTGCAGCCACAGTGAGAACACCTCCGACGATAGCGCAAGTACTAGGAAGAGAGAATAAGAGAGATGCTAGGCTGGGTATAATGTCACTTACGAAGTGAGGAAGTGTGCAAATGACTGTCTCGTCTCAGAGTGCACAACAAGGATAGGTGAAATTTCAAAGTTGAAGTACGCGCCTAAAAATGTGTTAAAACATAGATAAATAACCCATGCTCTTCAACATACCCGGTGCACCCGCAACGCCGTGTTGAGTGAATATGCCCTGCTTATTCTCGCCTTCATTGAACTTTGTCAAATCACGTTCAAATTGTGTTGAACTGTATTGATGTGTGTTGATCTACATTATTCAGACAATCAATTCAATTCGTGCGGCCAGTTTGATTCATGTAACTCACAGTTTTGCCTTCCAGCATGCGGAATTGTGTCGATACGACTTTGAGGAAATACTGATACATATATGCCGCCTTGGTCGTCTGCAATCACGTCAGCAGAAGCATTAAGAACCATGCACACTGAATTTCACCTTTGCTTCAACACCATCTAATGGGTTGTCCGAAATCCCCATACGTTCCTTCATATCCTTCCCAATCTTCGCCTTGTTAGGGTTATACTCATCGTCTGCCATGAAGAAAAACTCATGGATTATGTGGCTGAAATCGTGTGGGTTACTATCGTCGCGAAGGTACGGCACCAGATCTTGGAAGGTCCGCGAGCCTGCCTGGTAAGAACGTCCCGGAGAAATCTGGATGCTCCCAACGACCTTGTTCACCCGAATACGTCCAGAAACATTGCACCCCTCATCCGCCTGCTCCTTGAGCTTGTCCGACCATCCTTCCTCAACGCACTGTCACAGATCCCTTCACAAATTATTCCAAAAAAAATTCAGCATCATTCTCACCTGCTCAATACCATCGGGATTACTGAAACTCCACCCCTTGTCAGTATACGCCTGTCGAACCTCTTCACACGAGTTACAGCACCCGCTCTCTGGTTCCTGTCCACCATAACACGAGCCACAATACCCACTCGCACGCCGTTCAGCAAGCTTGTCAATCTCATTACGGAGATCCTCCCGAACAGCAGGCATGTCCACACCACTCTGAGTGATCCGTTTCTTGAGAATATTGTGTGAAACATCGCGTTGTTGCTCGCCGGAGATATCCATAACATCCAAGCTGAGCACTGCACGAGTCAAACACAGATACAAACTATAGTTAGATTCGTACAGCCAGCGATACGCGGGAATGGCCAGGGCTCACGGTAACACGGAACATGGGGGGAAGGTGACGTTCAACCGTACACTCAGTTTCTGCCCACGACTACGGTCGACTACTATCGACGTGTCAACGCCAACGCGTCGGTAGTCGAAAAACTCCATCGTCGTGAATGCCAAAATGATACATGCGGATATGAGGGTCACTAGATATTTCCTGCTGTTAACTTTTACTTTATCGTGGTGGCTTCGGATAGTTGCTTACGCAGAGCCCCGGTACGGGTTTTAACTTTGACATCCTCCGTGGTCTGGTTGTGCGTGAGCATACGTGGTCAGTCTATGCCGAAGTTCCCACTTCGACGGAATCGGTTCTCACCTTTCCAAAGGCATCTATGCCCTTGAAATTAGATAAAAAACCCTTGGCCATTTACGACCTTCAACGATAGCGAACTCAATGGAGCGGCAGGAAGAACGGGAGGAGAAGAGAAAAAGATGGAAATGGTTGGTCAGAGGCAACTCAGAGTCTACAGACTATACTTGGTTTAGACCACGTGGACGTTATGTTACGTGTCACTTCAACTCATGATCAGTGTAGAAACCTATATCCGAGCTAGTCCTTTATTAGAACTTGAAGAAACAGATTCATGTAAACTAGACCTAGAGCTTATAGTGTAATGTACAGTCTACTGCAATCCGATTTTATCTACACCTTGCTTCACCCGTCCGATAAAATTGCGCACACCATCCTTGATCCCTTCGGCTTGTACGCCGACATGGTCAGAGCTTGTTCTATACACACCAGTACCGGCCGAACCTCCCAGACTGACATTGACACCGCCAAGGTTTAGGTTCAGAGATGGAGCGGTGGTCGCGGATTCTGGAGGTGGCTCGTAAACTGATGCGGGAAATCTCTCTGCAGCGGCACGAATCATCTCAACGTAACTGACAAGGTTTGTAGGTAGGCCGCCTCCTCATTTTTCCCGAAAATACTACGCACCTGGACGAGTTATGTACACAAGTGCCGCCAAGAAGAATTCT
Source organism: Suillus cothurnatus (assembly GCA_016758765.1). Taxonomy (NCBI): domain Eukaryota; kingdom Fungi; phylum Basidiomycota; class Agaricomycetes; order Boletales; family Suillaceae; genus Suillus; species Suillus cothurnatus. The sequence continues at coordinate 332,007 of JABBWL010000025.1, read as the reverse complement.
TGTCCCTGTCAAGGAATTACCTGCTTCTTGATTCAGGAGTGCGACTGTCCTTGCTTCCTCATAGGTAGTTCCGCCGATCATAAAAATGATGATATCTTGAGGTCTAAAAAGCCGAGGTATAAGCTCGGACATTGCTCAGGGGACACTTTTCTCACCGCTGCAATCCCATGTTAGTACCAGTCCCGTCCAAGAAAGGGTACGCGGTATCCTTCAAACCGGCCCTTGAAGAGATTTTCGAGAGTTTGAGAAAGATGTGGCGTGTGTTGAGTATACACGTTCTCGACACCCTGTACACTATTAGTATGACACGCGATGCATTGCTGTGTTTTAAATACCTTGAGTCCTTTCAAGGCAGATCTGCCCTTCGCTAATAAAGACTCGGTTGAGAATAGATCATCCTGTCGCTGATCTGAACCAGCGACATTTAAAAAAACGTAACCAGCTGAAAAGGAATGAGCGCAGGCACATTGTGTAATTCTGAAGGAGCAAAGCTCACCCGAGCCTCTTCACGAGACACGCCATTGGAGAGTAACAAATTGATTAAAGCGGCAATGTTGCCCGTCTGTGTCTTTTGATAACGCAGTGCATAGAGAATGACGACCCGCAACTTATTCCAGGCTGGCACAACTGGATTGTTGACCACAGCCTGTACGTTCTACCCTTTGTCGTAAGTGACAAAGAATGACATCGACTCAAGAATGCAAACCTTAAAGTCTGAACCCGAACTCGTGGCCAACCCTTGCTCTACCTCCCCCACATCAAGTAACCTGTCACGATCCACCAACCTACTAAGTTCGCCTACCAAGGCCACGTGTTTACTAACGTTCCCACCCAGTTTCCGAAATTCTGGGTATTCTTCCACAAAGCGCTTCATGTCAAATATTGAGTTAATGGATGAAGGCGATTGGGCAAGAGAACGTGACTGATATGATTGGACATAATTCTTCAGGGAAGTTCCAAGGTCTCCGAATGTCGCAAGGTAATGAGCTTGGAAGAAAGGGTCGGTAATCGTTGTCAAGGTTATCTCCTATGCACAGCATCAAAATATGAGCGGTGCAAAACTTAAAGAGACATACAGAAAGCTCTGGACGGATATCAGGTACCATGCTGAGATTTACGCGACCATTATGAATTCCCAACAACTCATGCACCATGGCTTGATAGGTCCACTGCGACAGTAAAGGAGTAACAGGGTCGTTTCGCCGGTCAAGAATCAGTAGCAGTGGAGCTACTTGCGTCAAGCGAAAATCGAACAACGTCGCTTCCGCTTGGATACGATGCTATGATCTGAGTGAGCGACATATATGGAAACTTACCCACCTGACATTTACCTGAACTTCGCTCGCCAGTTTTTTAGCCATCCCGCTTGATTTTTCATACCGAATCACAGGCTTCTTTTTCAAACTGAGAAGGACAGCTATAATACCCTGCACAGAACGCTCAAGCGCAAGGGAGTCCCACGCATTTGGTGAGGAGCCATACAGAGGTTTCTCCGATGTCGGCGCATGATTAAGTGAAAACAGGCAGGGTAACAAGGGTGCGTAGTCGGCAAAATATTCCTGGTCAGGAGACTTGGGTAAAGATGCAATCTGGAACAATTCTCACTTACTTGCACCTCCCTGACGACTTCAAATTCATCAACATCAGCCAAACGTTCAATGGCAGGTTTGCTCAATATGTTGCTGAAATCTGAAATAGACAACTCATGTGAGCAGTCCATCTCCTTTCTACCCTCCGTAGTCACGCACTGACACAAATAGTATTCCCCGTATTTGGGTTCCTTTAACTCGGCGGAAAGAGCATCAAGACTATCTTCATTTGGCTGCAGAAAACAGACACATTTCATGTGCGACATTCGGTCCCGTTTGACATTGTCGATACGATCGGTCAGGTAAACCTGATGTGAAAGTAGAGTAGATTGAGTGGACGCGAGTGAAACGATGGGTGTCTGCAATTGCGAACATGGTGTTTGAATGATTGAACAGTAGTATAAAGAAAATGTACCGTATGCGTGTCAAGCAGTAGGACTTTCATTGCAGAGGGCGTAGACACCAACTTTGTGATGTATGTCTCCACTGCCTTGACCACGTCCATGACTGAATGACAGAAGCTGGGTGGCACTGCGCGGGTTCAACGAGTTTGTAGTGTGAGCTACCTTATGATTCACAGATATCTAAGAATGTCAGTACCGTGTGTAGCAGCGTGCTAGTACAAGCTGCTAATGATCTTCAAGTTGATGAGTGTACATGCACATTGCGCAGCGGTCGAATGCAGTTTCCTAAATTGGACACCTAAGAAAAAGGTTAAATATTGGCAAATATTGGCAAAATTCTTTGTACCCTACTGCAGCGGTACCGGACCAAGATAATGATAGTTTACTAAAAATTCTGGGCCCATTAGAATCACCTCCTGGTAATCGGGCCTGTCAAGTAACTCAAATATTTGCATGCCCCCTTTCTCGCCACCTGCGCAAGTCAGTATCCAATCTCTTCGTACGCGTTAGTCCGCCTTCAGGCACGCAGTTACATTCTAAGCGTCGGAAAATGAACGTTAATGCGAATTTCACTGGTGGCAACAGTCCTGATCCAAAAAAAAGAGAATATCGTGTGTGATCGGATTAAGGAACGACTATCTTCAGCTATCATGGGTGTCTAGGGGGCTAGGTCTCGCTATGCATCAAGGACGCGTGAATAACCCTTAGTGAATACAGGTAATACAGTACTGACGTGATGTGACTACCCGAGGGCTACTAGGGCTGCCAACTTGTTGAAAGTACAAGTGAGACTTCGCCTATGTCTCGCCTACCTCTGCTTGAGCTGATTTTTACGTTGAGACTGGTTCAAACGGAATATTCCGTGCACTATTCCTTTAGGGTCGCAAAAAGCAGCAACCTTTTGAGGCTTTGCGAGTAGCGAATGTGATCTAAGCTTCAAAGCTTCAGATGCGTTTAACGTAAGACAACGTCCCCGTCTCTCCATAGCCTTAGCATCTGAACTTTTCACTTCTATCAGTATAAGATTACCTGTCGTTTAAACTTTCCGCTGCCTCCGTGCGACCCTAGGGCTGTGGACAAGCCACAAGACCGCGAATCACAAGCTACATGTCTCGTGCACTCCAACCATGTGCTCCGGTTGTCTCGTCGGCGGGATTTTGTTTGCTCCTTGCGTCCTGATATGGTCGTCCCTCCTCTGGCTATTTTGTGGAGAATATTACTGAGCGTGGACGTATTCCTATATGATCACGCTTTTAGATCTGGCCGAAACTTATTTTCCTTGTAGCCGTACGTACCTCATGAGTCATGACTGAAAGCCAAGTAAAAATAAAACATAAGATTGGTCGTAGAACTCAGGCAAGCGTTTCACTCCTGACCGTCATCGCGGTAACTACCGATTTTCTTTCTCAACCTTGTCCTTCATCTAGTCTCACCTGCTCCACTACCTGAAGCCCCTCTTTCAACAGCAACCAGGATTCCTCGGGTTACCGAACTTCAAATTGCACCAGGGTCAAGCAAATAACTATGATCATTTCTGAAGCGCTGGAGTTGACATCTCGCTAAAGTTGACGTCGTGGAGTTCTTTCAGACAGGAGTTTTTACGATGATTGCCCCTCCCTGGTTTTCAAATCTATATAACGCTGGGATACATCAATACACATGGAAACTCACGTTCAAGCTCAAGTTGTCAAAGATCATGTCACCTTCATTCTATCAAACCGAGCTTAGTAAGGCCCTTTCTGAACAAGCCTTCGGACTTGCTCGGTTTGACGTATGCGGAGGCTCGTCGCCCCATGAGGCCACTGCTTCTGTCACCCTCCTAGAGGGCAGAACTATACGCATAACCCTCACTGTTCGTGGCTATCAGGTACGAATAGTGTGCATGTGGCCTACATTCACTAAATTTTCTTTCAGCTTGATGGGGATCAGATCTTCGAATCTATCGAGGGCCTCTTACAGGCCGTCAGTGCAGCATACGAAGGAAAGAGGAGAGAGGCGTTATTTTCGCGCCTGCGAAGCCTATCATAAAACATTGTTTCCCGCGATAGCGTTATACAATGTTTCCAAAGTCAGTCTTTTGTTCCCCGGATCATCGTGTCCTAACCTCTTTGCTGCAGCATACTTGTAATATTTTTGTACTAATGTATAATGTGGCACATATTTTTGTCCGTCGTCATAGCACGTTGCTAGAGGCTCACTGACAACTGACAGGCCCGGTCCTGCAGCAGTGAGCCTGGTAGAAAGTCTGGTACAAGTCTAAAACAAATTTCTGACATACTCTAGTTCTGAAGAGTCCAACGTGTCATTCTGCCCAGTGCAAACGTAGTAAAGGACTTGCTATGCATCGGTACATTCAAGTCGGTTCCGAAAAGGACCCTGATTCCTTTCGCCTCTGCAGACTGGCTTGGTACTTCTCCCTACTGAAAGTCTCGCCGTTTCTCGCCTTCTTAATTGTAAGTCCGATCCATTCCCGATCCGCTTCATTCCTCAAGCAGTTGGCCCACCATCTATCCATGCTATCCCGTAGTAGGCTGGTATTTAGTTGTTTATGTTCGCTCTGTTCGCTGAGGACATGGAGTAGGAACCCGGCATTCAGATGCTCCAGGCCCATTTCCGACAGACACTTGAAAATCCGTGTAATGCGAAGGTTGTTGTGAGGAGCCTCTACATAGTTTATCCAAGTTCGTAAGCATGAATCTGTAATTATGATATCTCACTCACGCAATAGATTTCTGTATCGAGCGCGGTAGCCTTCTGAGCGTCCAACGAGACCAGACTCCGAGTTCAGCAGGCACATGCCATAGAAATCCAACATCAACCCATAAGACGCCTTGATGCGCTCAATTACATCAGAATCTTCTTTCATTGCCGCGGCCTCATGTGACTGGAGAGCTTGCGCCTGAAAGTTCATTCCATTCTCTCGGATGGGGAAACTGCGAGCACCATGGTCCATGAGATAATCGCCGAGCGCCACCAGTGGATATATGTCGCTCGACTTACAGCCATTGGATATAACCGTGATTGTGCTCCAGTTGATTATAATCTTTGCGCCAGCTGTGGAACTTCATGGTGCATCAAATTTGGACTGAATAATGGTCGCATACCTCTGATGGATCTCGCTGATCAAAAGGTTGTCTGGCTGGCAGCGCAGCCGATTTTGGTAAAATAGTAGATTGTCTGAAGCCTGCGGGTCATCCGTTTGACCGTGGTAATGAGAGAGAAATGCACGAATATCGCGCGGAAATGACATAGAGTTCGACGGGGTTTTATAACCTGAGATCCCCAACCTTCAGTGAAAGGTTCCGGTGAAGGACAAGGGTGAATCTTACACCGAAATAGGAAGTCAAGAAACACATCTTATCTAAGTATGCGCCCGGCGTCTCAACTTAAAAGTCCTGGAACTGCCTGATTTGGGCCGGTTCTCCTGCTGTTCAGACGAGAAAAAATTGATGTACTTTTAATCCCCTATTCAATGATAGGCTGCTGATAGCGGCGTAACACTGTAGAATGTCCATTCTCTGATCAATAGTTCTGGGCGCTGTGAAATGGGTTTGTATTTTGCAAATTGCAATTGAATTACGATGCTATCGGATTAAAATTTAATCGAGGATCATCACAACCTGATTTGGTAATTTAGTCCGGACAATACTAAATTTTAAAACTCAACCACTTCATCCACTGACGCCACCAACAAGTAGTAGCTTGCATCTGTGCAGCCTATAATATCGTGCTTTGCTTGACGAGCGAGCCAGCTGTCTCAGCAGCATTCCTATACAAATTTTGTGCAGTCGTCCCTCAACCATACTGAGTTGTGCACGGCTTCGCATCATGACGCTGACAATTGATACGAGGTAAGGGACCATTCGAACATCGTACCTGAGCAACTCATGGTCCATAACTACTTTCACACCTCACACCTTACGCTGGTGGGGCCTCTAATTCTGTCATGTTGATTGGTAGATTGGCTGACGTCTTCCACCTGCAGTTCATACCCATTTTGTAGTCAAGTCATGGAGTTCGTCCCGAGGTGCCACAAATCCGTTTGACATCTCGTTGCACTTGCTACCCTATGTCGTCCGTATTGGGAACACAGTAAGTGATATCAGTTCATTTATATCCGAGCTCACATGAAAATGCCAGCTATATTTTCAGATGCTTGGCGAACCAAGTTCCCTTATCTGATCTGTCTTACCGGCTAGCTGGGAGTCACGCACCAACCATCTGATTCAAAATACACACATCTCGCAATTATAGCTTGTCCATCATTCATGAAGTTTGGACATCCTTAGCTAACAGATGGTAGCTTTGCAGCTCAGCGGCCTTGACATGGGAGAACATGAGACCATATTACGGAATTACAATCGTCGTAGTTGTTGGGAGAATTGATAACCTTTAGGTGGGCTTTGACATTTATAATCGGACCATGTCGAACATCAGATCTGTTCTAGAAATCAATCAAGGTGTGTATGCAAGCCTCATATCTCGTAACAAGCAGGGTGGGCATGACAGCTCTATATGGCAGTACGGGGAATTGCCACTGAAAATATGAATGAAAGTATGTATTACTCTTGCACCAATGCATGCCATCATGACGCTGCATAAAAGGATAGACTCGACGTGATAGGTCCAGATGCAAACAAGCACGTTCGAAGCGATACAATAATCTCCCTCCAGCTGTACTTCATTCATCAATTGTTATGAATGTTTTGACGTTTCTTCGGGGAAGATGACAGCATGTCAGAATCTTCTAGCCAACACGGAGATGAAGGCGCGAAACTCCCTTCTTGGACGAACGTTGGCCCGAGCAAAGCAAAATGGTAGCCCCGATAAGTATCTAGAAGTCATATCTAGGCTTTCGTTTCGCTTGTCCGATTGGCATGTGATCCATCTTACTAAATCGTGGTAACTCACATCTTATCAGTGAATTTTTTCAGCGCCCTAAGACCGCAGATACTCCAAGGTCCGCCGTCTTTTCATTCGTGTGGAGCATATCTTACGTGCAGAATAGCATGCGAATAGTCAAGCTTTTTGGCTTGCCCTACGATCGAGGGCATGGATGGCGATGACTGTGAATCCAAATGTAGTCAATTCTCGCATGGAAGGGGTCATACTCGCATGGAAGAAATCATACTCGCGTGGAAGGAACCATACTCGCATCCAGTAGCAACGTGTGAATTTCTGCTCAGCGGCAGTGTTGTTAACGTACGCGCACAAGGCCTCGAAGTCATGAATGTCAACCCCTATACGTTTTGCAGGAAATTGTGATCGAGCCTTGCGGGATGGATGTGTCGTTTATTTCTTCCGCGGACCACTTCTATTCAAGTGTCAATTGTATATGTCTCGCCCATTGACGCCACTGATGGGCCAGCCTAGTTTCTAGGTCTCAGTCTTATCCCCATTATATGGATATTGAGGGACATAGCAAGAATGCAATTTTTCCTTACCACATGGGTTGGATATCGCAGGCAACAAAAATACGACAAAGGGTGCATAGCATGCACGTGACTGGTGAGTGAAATGAAATGACTACAGATAAGTATGTCTGATGCAATATGTTGCACCCTCAGACATTATCGAGGCAGCGTGTGACACGGCCGACGCCAAAGTCATGTAACACACGCACACGGTGGTCAGATGCTACTAGTATAGCGTATTGCGTCCGCTGCGAAGCAATTGCTGGAGAGGCACAAACGGAAGTTTTTGCTTCATGCCAAGGGTCTTGCTCTCCTTGCTGTTGGGCACGCCAGGTTGCCGGTTGGGAGCCAGCACAACTTCGTGGCGCCACAAAGGAACCCGATAATATCCATGTCAAACCCGATGGCACACATTCGTGTTCCTCACGGAGGCAGTGCATCACATGTGTTGCGCAGGCCTGTGATCCGCTGCATCGTCATAGGAAGATATATCCTCGAGGGGAAATAATCGTGGTGCTTGCATGCCATTGGCCCCAAGCCACGAAATGAACACGTCTAAGTGCCTTCAACAACACTGCCAGGTACAAACCCGCAAGATCATATTTTCCGCTGGAATTCGGTTGTCGCCAGGCCCATCCATGGCGGCAAAGCTGGAAGGGGGTATTGCCGCCCACTGGCGGGATGCCACACCAGAGCAGTTGAGCGTCAGCTTGCCTGTGCGTCTAGCCTCTGAAGTGATCTGGGCAAGACCTTGACCTAGAATTCCGACGTTCCATTTCATTTCATTTCTGCATTCTGGGGTTTGTTGTACTCCCAAATTTAGGCCTATGAAAAAGCAATGAAATGAAATGTTGTTCGCATCTTTAAGGTCTGGATCAGTGGAGCTTCCAACTCCAAGTGCCCTTAGAAGAGCGGGCCTGGAAGCTCTGCTGGTGCATAGTGCAACGTAAAACTAATGTATTGCCAACGACACACGGAACTCAAGCGCACCATGAGCGCAATGATGACGGTCAATTTACTAATATGAACATATGGTTTGGATTTATCATATATCATGACTATGTGCCTACATGAATTCAATGACGCGGGTGTAACATTATCCCGACTTAGCTACATATGTATATAGTACTATTGAGTGGCCATATGCTGCGGTGCGTCGAACGGCCTTCGAAGGCAACTGTATTCGCCCTTTGGCAACCTTTGGCTAGTGTCAGTGAAGTAATCGTAGAAGGGCTGGAAAACGGATCGCGCGATAGGCCGCATCCGATACGAGTCCAAGATGGCATCGACTCGAAAAGACCACAACGAGAAGGCCACTAAGCTTAATCTGGTGCGAGCCGGCCGAGTTGGAGCTGGCCGCCTCAGTTGACGTTCATTCCTCCGCGGTCAAAGGCTTTGCGACGTCAGTGGTGCTGTATAAATTCGGTTCGATCTGGCTGCTCGTGGATGACTCGACTGAAGATAACCATGGAGATTTTTTGTGAAGTCATTCCTGTGCGGCTACCGAGGTGCGAAAAAGCGTATTTCTAGTCATCGGAGTGTTGGGGCTAAAAGACGACGCTGCGGCAGGTGCGGGTGGCGTGTTGAGAACCAATATACTATACCTGTGTGACCGCCCCGCGCAACGTGCGTGGTGACGACCATGTGGGGGATTCTATTTTGCGGTATTCAAAGAAGTATGCCGTCGCTTCTTTGCATTCGACACGGATCCGAGGGCTATTGCCCAGCCTGTACTCGCTTACACAGTCGCTTACCTGCTTGCAGGGAAGTACGCCTCTGCACTGGCTTGACGTGTTCGTAAACTGATAGGCGTTTTTCACATTGAGAGTAAAAAATCTGGATCTTCGAATTGATTTACCTGAGAAAACGTTCCATCATACGTGCTTCTGAGATCTCAACACGATGCAAAGGCGAGATGAGGTTCTTCTTGCACGAGGAACTCTGTGATGATGATGATGATGATATTATATGTGGTTATTAAAATCGATTGAACATGACGTCGGGGATTCATACTTTTTGCAGTCAATGTTCGCTGGACGTGCCAGTAGACGCGGCGTGAGTCAGGGCTAACATGAAATTCGCTCGCGAATAAGGATTAGAAATCGATGCGATGGTCACGGAATAGATATCACCGACGTAAGATATTCAAATACAAATATCAAGAGCCAATTAGGAGAAACATGGGGGAGGAACTCACGGTAGCGCCTCAGTAAACACAGCAGCTGCCTATTTTCGATCACCAGAGGTTTGTAGTACCTAGGGGTAACTTCGGCTTGGTGAAGTTACCGCGTGCCTTTTGAAAAATATTTACGGGCGCAAATGAATGATATACGGTTACTGGCCGTGTGGGACCCCCATACGAGTATGGTTGAGCGGCGGAGAGCCCCCGCGGGGAGAGCAACAAATGAGATGATCACATTGAATAGAACAGGATTCTTGATGGCACTGAAAGACACTACTATAGATGAGCAGTTTGCATTTGATTTTGTGAAACGCAGAATAGTTAAGATCGATTTTCAACGAGGAGTGAACGCGGAGTTGGTATCGCATTTTCTAGACTCCAGTAAAGGCATCGCCTAAAAATCTGCGAGCTAATCCGAGCAGTTCGTTTGACCTGAAAAGGTGAATTGGAGTACTGTGAGCGGAGGCGAGTAACGGGAGGCCCCGACCGCGAATGGCGCAGAGGGGTTAATCGGCACTCACCGACACGGCCCCGCGGACCTTTCATCGGGTAGCGCTATTCTTTGATCCCGCCGGAGGGAACTGAACTGGACAGGCTCGGAAAACGCGAGCGTCGTTCTATCCAACTGTGAGGATTGGGCACCACCCAATCAACCTCAAATCTTTATTGGGCCGTGCGCAGATATCTACTCTCCTATATTTTCAACCCATTTCCCCGTTCCAATTCCACGCTGCCTCCCGTCCTCGCAACAAAATGAGCTTTGGGTGTAAATCGGTTTTTGCCGATAGCGTAATATCAACGGGGTGAACCGGTGGCGTCGTAGTAGCACTGGCAGTTTTGAACAGAAAAATAATTTAAGGTAAACTTGAGGGATGAACGGCGAATTGGATAGTCTAGCTTATAATTACGGGCCGATTGTACCCAATTGCCACGTGCACAGGGTTCTACCATGTACACGGGGTAGCACATTTAGCATGACAGCATGCGATTTCCCAATGCGGGGGTGTATGTATCTCATTGCCGAGGATCCGAGGTAGCCGAACATAACTAATAGTAATAACATAATTTCCAATAATTTTCAGTCGTGAATTTTTTCGGCGTTCGGTGCGATTGCAATCCCCAATTGGGTAGTCCATTTGGTGTATATGCGAATCACCAATCAAATAATAAAACCCCGACCTTTCACTCTTTTCTTCGTCCAATCCCATCCTCCCATATCTCACTTTCTTCCTCTACTCCTCATCGTCTTCCTCGACCTAAACAATAGTCGTTGGCATCGGGTACATATCTGGTGGCACACCACACAGCTATAAATCGTGCGTCCATCTTTCCGTTCCATTACATTCTGGTCTAGAACGTTTACCTTTGTTGGTGTTTCACCTATTGTCCACATCTAGACATCTTCAGCACTGCCTGTTGACTTCTTTGTTTGACTGCCTTTAAAGACCCCACACCCCTTCCCCGCACTTCCTGTAAACCAACCAACCAACCACACCCAATGGATATTCACTTCGATGAAGCTTGGTGTCCAGTCTGTGACAGGCAGATCATGCCTAAGCGATATACAGTTCCCGTCCTCCCACAACCTCAAGAACCCACACCTGTCCCCACGCCATCGCCAGCATCATCATCTCGTGAGTCTTCTCGGCTGTCACATTTCTCTCTCTCACCACTTTTCTCTAGCGTCGAAAAATCAACAAAGTGATTCTACGGCACGCACTTCCCGAACGAAATCTGGGGCCGTTCGCGCGAAGAATGGCCTTGTGCAAGGTACTGGTCGTGTCAAGCCTAATGGAGCTATAAAACGGTCCGACTCAACGTCAACGGCAAACAAGGGGCGTACGTCACCCCCTCAACCTCAACAACCCGTCGCACCTGTCAAGCAACGTACGATCATTGACCAGGGTCCGATCCCTCTTTACTGTTCGGATGAGTGTCGTCTTCAAGACTTGGCAAAACGCGATGGCGCTTACCCACTCAATTACCATCCTGATCGCTCATCACCACCTCTTCCTCGCGTTCCTCATAATTCTTTCGAAATGCGATACTGCGAATCAGAAGATGAATCTACCAGTACTTCCGGATCGTCACTTGATTCGAGTTCTTCATCTTCCGCACCAGTGGTCACCGTCTCTCGCAGTATGGCAACCCTTGCCGCCCTGTACAACTTCCCTCCCCTACCTCCTGCGCCACCTATCTTGTCAACGGTCGATAGCACGTCCTCATTGGAGCCCGAGTATCACAACGATTACCAGGGCGGGACAATGATGGCAAGCAAACGTATCAAGGAGGTCTTGTGCCCGCCACGCGCCAAGCCTTCGTCGTTCTATAGTGAACTGCCTCAACCTAGGAAACCCGTACCTGGTTGGACTGATGGCGGTAGTGAGTGGCGTCAATCCGTGTACGGCGGGTACTCCAAACGCTCGGACAATGCATCTGTTGGGTCCGAGAAAGCCCAGACCTCATTTGCGGCATCGTCACATCGTGGTGTTCAATGGACGTCGACACTTTCACAGTCAAATTCATCTAGTGCCCTTGCTGCACAGTGTCCTACCTCCAAACTGCCTCCTCGTTCGAGTCAGTCGTACAGCGAAGAGTTGTATACCAAATACTCCCTCCCTCTCTCTCGCAGATCAGAATCACGTATGTCGCTTTTCCCTCATTCGGCGTCTTCCTCCGCACAATCACCTCCGCTGTCTCCCACTTCCACTTCTTCGTCGTCTCGACGTCGGCGCGATGTCCCTCTCCTCAAGCGAGGTGCAGAGGGTCGCTTACTCGTTCCTGATGTCATACTCACTCGAAATAACTCGAGCATGGGTTTGTTGTCGCAGTGTCTTGCAAAACCTTTGAGTCGACACCCCAGCGAAGTTAGTGAAGACAGTATCTTCAGCGATACTACGTCCGAATCACTTGGTACCTCGTCCCGACCACAAAGTATGTTCTGCCTCAGACGATGTTTAATTGTCTGACTAATTTGTATCTTCAGCTCGCACATGGTCATACGATAACATCAAGACTTACCCTGTAATGATGCCTCCTGCAAAGAAGGAGAAACGCATCGAGCATCGCATGGTTGATGGCGAAGTCAAGGAGGTCGAAGTCGAGGTTGATGTAGTTCAACCTTTGAAGCGCCTCTTCCTGTTCGCTGACAAGGAAACAACCTCTGGGAGTCGGTCCTAAATGGCACACTCAGCCATCACTTCCCATTGGTCTTGTCTGTTTCTCAAGCATTCCATCATACCCTGTATTTGCACGGTCGCGAACCGCCGACGGCCATACCAATTCACGAACCATACCCATTACTTTATCGATTCTTTACCGGCATCTCTCATCACATCATGACCACACGCAATTCACAACATCCCATTTAACGATCGCGTTGTCGACTCTGCTGATTCGCGCCACCACCACCCTGCCTAATACCGCGCATCCATATCAAAAGTTGAATAATGATTTGTACCATACCATTGTATTGTGTGTATACCTTTCCTGTTTTTTTTTCTTCTGGGCTAGTACATCGTGTAACATCAGACTTGCGCATTTACTGTACGCATTATTCTACGACATTGGACTAATTGGTCTTCTGTCTTTCGGTCGAGTTTTGTTGTTGGGGTACATTCTCGGGCCAGCATAATTGCTTTCTGTCTTATTTTCTTATCACTATATTTTTGGTCTTCGATGTTTTCTCGCTGTCATATCGCATCGTCGTTCCGTTGTGAGTAGCACTTGTACATTTGTTACAATAATGCATGTACTGGACACATTACACTTATCTGATTGGGACATTCGAACTCATATTCGGCTTATAGATGGGAATAACGAAGCTAAGAAGTAACATTAACATTATACAGCGGACACCTTGTGGTCACTTCGCCGTCGGCCCTGAGCTTCTTAGCCCATCCTAATCTTTTGTGGGTAATTCGCCTCTTTAATAAATACGGAATCATACCGTTGTGTTTAACAAGATGGCAACAAGTCGGTCAATCAAAATTTATGATTGCCATGTCTCGCAATGGAGTCCATCGCCCATTTTCGAGGTGCTCCAAGTTCCGAGTATACAAACACATGCACATACAGATATCAGTATCCTTGCATCCTGAAACGCATGTTCGGATCGTTCCACCTGCCCATCTGAGACGGTCACGGAAGGGCGTAAATCCATCCCGGGACGAAAGTCCAGAAGCGGAGACTAACGACCCCTTGGTACCCCAACCCTCAGAGGTAAGTATTACCCCACGCCCCGGATGCATGTCTTAGGCCTGTACACGGAGGGCTAGCACCATAGCCCAATCCACCACCTTTGAGTCATTAACACAGCTCTTGACACAGGAACATCGCTTGGTTTAATCATGTTCCGTGCCTGCCGCAACAGCGCTCAACGTTGGTTCCGCAGCAGCTCTGGATCATACGGGTGACGACGGACACGGCTTACGCTGTGGGACTCCTACTCCATCCTAATCCAATTTTCTACGATCAACGGAACGGTGCTGGAAAACTTGAATTCTTTTCAGTTGACCGGATCTCCGGAGTTCGGATATGACTTGGGACCACGTTTCTGCTTGAGCTTATTATCCCGCATGTGGGAATGGGCGCGACGCGCGACGAGCAGACATACTGCGTTACAGCACCCAGTCCCTAGTAAGTATATGTTGATGCCTACCAGGGTGAAATATATCACAACAATTACGTTCTCTGAACCACCTGGGGCCTGATCATATATTGAAACAGCCCCACCTCTCCTGGATGGGAGTGGGTGCCCCTCTCCGGAAATGGATGGGGAATATCGCTGAGATTACAGGGCGTGGGGCGCTCTCGTTGATATCGGAACAGGGCGGTTGCACTCACTTCAAGCCGGTGAGGGCATGTGTGGGGATGTCCACGACCAGATATATACATCCGGAGCTCGTCATGCCATTAATACTGCTAACTGTAATAGAATCTATTTCGATCTATGATACACATCATGTTTCTGAACTCGGTCTCAACCACAGTTTCGATGGTCGTCGAACGCGTGCGCGCGTGTGAGCAGGGTAGGTGCTTCTACGAGTCTGTTACGCCACGCGTCTAATGCACATCCCCACGATTCTGCCCACTCATCAAACAGCGTCCGAGCGCTATACTTCCAGCAGTCAGGGCTGTCCAATGACCTTGCACGATTACCAAGCACGAATGGACTGCTCCCAGCACCTGCTGTCTCGATGGCTGACGAGTGAATATTTAACCTGACACATATACCGTCCTTGCCGTTCCGCAAAATTACGCACATTTTGCCTGTCTGGGGCATGAACGCTCATCTGGCGGCCCGATACGACAGCTGATGCGGGGTAACGTATGTTAGCGGCTTCCGCCTTTCCCTGTCCACGTCACTTTCTAGAAACTTATTCCTTGCGTTAGCGTCAACCGCGCGGCTGCGAGATACTGGATACAGGGACGCAGAAAACCGCGGATACCATAACGGAAGCCCGCGATACCAGCATGTTGCGGTGATTATTACTTTGAGTGTATCCTCTCATTTCGCATGCGGTAGTGAGCTGCTGCTGCATGTCCTGCAAATAATCGTATAATGCAAAGAGGGACGGATATTACAATGCCTAGTGGAGACACTGAGGAGTGAACAGAAGAGCCTAGCCTAGCTGCACGAAATGGGACAAGTAATATTATTCTGACAGCTTGACTTGATGTGCACGTTCATGATTGCTGTGCAGATGCGGGGAAACTTAAAAATCACCAAGTTTACGCCGCACCGACTCGGGTGAAGGGTCTCCCTTCTTTACATAAGGGTGCTTTGGTGTGTGAAACATACTCTGACGTATTTACACTCCCGGCATCCAGCTAGCCTGAGGGAAACTCAACTTTAGTGTACATCCTCAAGGTTACTAGTTCGAATTTTATCCCATAGTTTGTGACTTGACCGTAAGGAGTATCGCGACGTGTGACTTGTACAGTTAGACTTCACTAGCACGTGTGAGGAATTGCATTCGCACAGTGCTGTGCGGATTGTGGGTAAGGCAGAGCTCAACCTAAAACGTTATCGGGCAGACTAATTGCATGGCGACTGTAGCAAGAGACCATGGGATACGGTTGTACATACACATGGTTACTTCTCTTAGGCCTGTTTGAGATCCGGGATGAGGGGAAATCCAATATTAGCGGCAGGAAACTTCTGTCATGAAAATGTGACGCGAAGGCACATACTACTGACTGGCCCTTAGTACTCACAAGTAGCATGACAAGCAAGACAGACATATCAATATCCAGCAACAAGCCAGAGCAGGCCAATCAAAGACCGATCCTTGTGTTTTCTCCTACGTTGCAGATGACGCTACATAGCCTGAGGTATCCGGTGATCGTGTGCATGACCAGTAACTACCCTGCTGGAATGTGCGACAGCATGGACGAGGACCAATGATACATTCACGAGGCGATGACTCACCCACTGCGGTGATCGCCGAACGAAACCTCTTTCAGCGTGGGGTTGATGATTTGAGGTAAGTAGACATCTAAGATACTGAAAATATGAATTGCGGCACTTGCCGGCGACCGGAAACACCATCCACTTGATATACTATCATTTAAGGCAGTACTTACCTTGAGTGGATTTGCAGCTGCGCGATTTCGTCCGGTACAGAAAACATGCCGCAACATCAGGATCAACAGATCTACTACCGATAGTCTACAGCTGATGTATCCAGATGCGACATGACGGACAGGGCGAATACTGAAAAGATGGTGAAACGGCTGCCGCTTGAAAATCTAAATGCTCAGACCTGGTGTCAGAGTTTTAGTTACACCAGATTGGGATTTCCAAGTCCTTTTACCTGATTCAGTGCCTGGCAAAGCTCCAGGCCACATCTGTGAGTGAGCTTGAACACATAGTAGTACCAGGGAACGTGCAAAAGGTAGAAACACATGCTTCCTGCCGGCGTTGCGTCACAGGGCACCGGAAGCCGACCAGATGATGGCCTATGACAGCGCATGTGCGGGCAATTCTCATGTGGCCGTGCGCGGAAAATTCCTTGCCAGAAATGTCATAAATCGGTCACGGATGGCTAGTTAAATTTGAGATCGAGGTGCCTGAAACTAGTGAACTCTAGACTCTAGAGGCGGCATGGTAACACAGTACTGAAGGAGTACCTGACTCCTGTGTGAGCGCGAGAAGCAGTATTAAGCACTGAAGGATAGCAAGCTTTGTTTCCATTTTAATCTAAAAATTCCAGTGAAAATCTACTTACAGGTAATTGGGCGACGCGTGAGGATCGATTAGCGTGGGCCAAACGTGGCCGACGGACGATCCAACGTGGTATTGGAACTTCATTGAGTATGCCATGATGTTACTTATATGACTTTTTCGTTTCTTCTTTCTCAGCCATTATTAACGCAGACAAACCGCATCAGAGGCCTCCAAGTCCGTGTCTGTATGGTATGATTCTATCGATAATCAACGTTTCATGCTCCTTTTAAATAAAATACTTACTGGGATTGCAGGAGATTCTGCAATGTTTATGGCCAGCATTCATCAACGCTGGGGACAACGGGGAGTTCCACCCCGCTTGTAGCTCGGTGAGGTGATGATGCTGTTACCTGCATGCTGTCATCTTCGAGCATGGCATATCCATCGTGACTGACGTCTACAGCTGCAGCTGGACTCCAACTTGATAAAAACGAGTTATGTTCTAAAAATCAAGCCAATTTCAAGTTCAGCGTTTGGTGCGTACAGCTCTCCCACGCCTGTTAAGCCTGAGGCTCTCGTGACACACGAGTCATAGTTTCCAAGTACTCACTATGACTGTGGATATAGTTGAAGTTTTTAATTTTGACTTCAACAGGCTCCTCAGTGAGTCCGCCGAAGGATATAGCCAGTTGATCCTCGGCCTGGTAACTTCTCATGTTTTTCTTTCGTGCAAGCAGATTCATCATCTATATCATACCCAGTGGCACTACTAGCTCATCATATCTACCTTTCAGTCTTCGCTTGTTTTCAACTGGCGCATCATCTCTGTCCAATACCACTTGATCGCCGGGCCGTATTCCGACAACTCATGATCTGCGACCACCTACATTCATGCAAGCATCCGCACTTCTTAGCCACAAATTGGTGGTCTTGGCAAGGAAACGTTCTGTTGTATCTGTAGCTGAAAGGTCAACGGTCGCTTTCGATACAATGGCAGATCTTGTAACAAGGTCTCATACTTCGCATGAATTTATCTATGCACTCTGTTCGGTGATTGGCTGGCCCTACGACAACTTGTTATTGTTAGAGACACCACCATCCAACTTCTTCACTGTTCGGTCCAGCAGAAGAGCTTTGTATGTCGAGAAGTATCGGCAAAGTGGATTGGAGATGATTTGTCCTGTCTTCCGTCACAAGATGAAGTTCAACAGAAATAATAATTTATTTCCGCCCTTGTCTTGATTTGTGCATGCAGCTCGGATATCGGAACCATCGCCCCACCTCGTTGCTTCGGGGTAGTTTGTCGTACCTATAAATCAAAGGAGTATCCACGAACAGGAAAAGATATTTCCTTCCCCTCTGCGTAAAGGTAGTATCTCTGAACGTTTATCTGTCCCCGCATAAGACAAGTCGGGACCTATCCCCAGGTACGGCGGTCTCGACTCTCGACCGACGACTTGGCTTGACAGAATTCAAATTGTTTCTTAGTTCGTACTTGTGGCACTTTGACCTTCATCTTTGATTGTGATCGATGGTCTCGATGGCGCTCAACCAGCTGCCCATGGCTGAGGAGCTCATGGGAAGATGCGAGCGAAATCAAGGGGACTTGCACTGGAGATCAGACTCCGTGTATCGCCGGAGGCTGAGCGCTGATCTTTTGGATCATAGGGTCTTGATATTGAACCGATATCGATAACGTTCATGCAACACTTGTATTGGGTTCATTGAATGTTATCGACTGTAGCGGATTACCAGATTCGGATCAAGATCCGCACTCCGCCTTCCCGCCACTATAAGTGTTGCCACAAATCCCTATCACATCTATCTCCCCGCACCTGGTACGTGTCACCGTTTACAATGGTGAGCGCGCGGCGTCTCCGCCGTCATTTTCCTCTATCGCTAATGACTCGGAATAGGGCGTCAGTATTGAGACAATTATTCCTGGTGACGGTAAAACGTTCCCCAAACGGGGTGGTGTGTACAGTATCTCCGAATCGTGTTTCGACTAAGATCGCAACAGACACGGTGACAATTCACTACGTGGGCACACTCGAGAACGGTACCCCCTTTGATTCAAGCAGAGATCGGCAAGCATCGCACCTCTTATGCGCGATTATAGCTGACGATCATTCATCTATAGTAAAGATCCTTTCGTGACACAAATAGGTGTTGGTAAGGTGATCAAAGGATGGGATGAAGGTTTGTGACTTCCCCGCATCTTTTTCTGTCTAATATGCAATGATTTGCTAGGCGTACCGCAGCTATCGCTCGGCCAGAAGGCCTACTTGATAGCCACTCCTGATTATGTGGGTGAATATCTTATGAAGATCAGGTCCTGGTCTGACATCATCTCAGGCCTATGGAGCACGCGGATTTCCGCCCGTCATTCCACCGAACTCGACCTTGAAATTTGAGGTTGAGTTGTTGAAAATCAATTAATGACTTTTAAATGACGCGGCGTGTACGAGCTTACTTTCGGCATTTGTGACTGCCTTTCTGTACCAATCCACTCAACTGTATGTTCACGCATTTTGGACTGTTTCGTGATTTCGCAATGGAAATATTTGTCAGATCCGTGGTGTGCATCATTGCGAACCGATTGCGAACATTGTATCATTTACTTTGATTGAGCTCCCCTATTAGGCGCAATAATTCCTCATGTTCAGCTTCTCGTTGCGCCCGGTGCTCTGATTATCGCATCGTCTTGATGATCAGCGTTTGGCGACTTAAATATGTGGGCATGCTTTACCTTCTGCGAAAGCCCCGATAGCAGCCAGCGATTCGTGATGAACTTGCCGAGACGCTTCCAAGAGAACTTCCATTGATATATCTATTCGATATCAGAGATAAAGACACAAGAGACTGACGCGTTTCAGCTTACGGGATGTCCTATTCTCGCGCGAATCATCCATCAGGTTATGAAGTTTTCCCCGTATCTCCGCATAGAATTGGTCCCATCCTCCTTCACGGTCTTTTTCAGCGGCAGCTCTCGCCTCCAGTCGCATTTTAGCTTCAGCACAATTTGCCCGATTTTCTTCAAGCATTTGCTGAAGCTTATCTAGCTCAGCTCGTAATGGATCGTTCACGTTAGATGGTGCGCTCATGAAAAAAGACTAGTGCTTGCCACTAGCGTCAGATCTCACCTGTCCCTGCTGACTGGCAGGATAGGTTGCAGTAAACGGAAGCAACAAACTCCGAAGTCTAGAAAGAATTAAAGAATTCGCCTCACGATCGGTCGAAACACTTCTTATTGACTGCAGCACCTTGTGACAGCCCTGCGCCATGCTGTCGGTAGCATTGGATATCTCCATATCCTTCCCGGCGGTATGGTGCTATCGATCGTTTAGAGGTGCACAGGGCGAGATTGTTCTTCGGCCACCAATGAATCCTACGACCCTCGGCCGATGGATCAGATCGAGTATTCTTTTAATGTAGAATGTTCATTAGCTGACACTGCACAACCACACTCCTGCACCCTGCGCCGTCATGACTTCGATACTTGGGAGGTGAGCATCTCCAAGGTTTGGTGGAGTTCACAAGAATTGCCGAGGAACTTTGCCGCGGTTGAAAAACAGATCTTCCTGATCTGGAGTCTGGTCAATGCGTAGAGGGTCAGACGGAGACAACCGTACTGAATATGTGTGAATGCCGCGGCCAATCATAAGTAGACCACGTGGTCCACGGGATAAGCGTGATCGACCTGATGATCGATGCTATCGGTCCCTTGAACCGTTGCGCTGGAAGCCGTGGCCCATCAGATGAAACGCGGCACCAAATAAAGCTGTAGTTCAGTAACACAATTGAGGGTGGTGCAAGTTTCTGGTGTTTGCCTAGTGGAATCACGTACCCTTGGATGTACAGCTTTACCGTCTTGAGTACCTGAGTACGACAACAACAGGGGCCGTTGATTCATTTGGAGCAGGGCATATTCAATCACACTCTACACATATCAGTAACATACCTGTGCGCAATTACAACAACTCAGTGACGTTAATCAATCACACACCTTTGCGGACTGACGATAAGGCAGGTTAAACGAAATCCGGCCTCACATAAGTTTTCATCAATTTGAGTTACCAAGAACAAATCGAAAAGTCGAGGAACGACAATGCATAACTTATTGACCAGCAAGTACTTTCTGCAGGTCGCACAAATACGTGTCGTCATGCTAGCTAAGGATTGCTCATAATCACGCAAAGCCCACAGTGCGTAACACCTGATAAGTTAAATGAAATCACCGAAAGATCGTAAGACATGCTTAATTACATGTCCAGGGGAAAGTTCATACCTCTTCATGGTTAAAGTGTCGGAGAACCCCGACTAGCACAGAACATCCTTGAGGGTCATCGCGAGTACTGGCACTACAGCGCTAAAGGGAAATAATCAAATCATTCAAAACTCCAGTATCATCAATATTTCCGTCGGATACGTCAAAACACAAAGAATAATTACGCTATTAGCGACGCCATTGGTACGTGTACTTCAACCATGTCCATATCGTCATCATCATCATCGTCACTGTTCGAAATCTGGTCCGCAGGAGGTTGGGCGGGATCAGGAGAATCGTGTGATTTTGTAGTCGCAACAGAAACATAACCCTCTTCGATGCTTCTGGGAGGGTTGAGGTCTTGGGCTAGCTCGTCCTCGCTCACATCCGCAAACTCCGCCAACTGAGCGGCTAAGAGGGCAAGCTCAGCCTGCAGCGCTGCCCTTTCATCGCTGTTCAACTCAGTGCGTAAGGTCTCAGTATTACGAGGCGGCAGAGATGTGCTCGCAATCGTCGAAACTGGTTGGCTATCGAATGTCGACGATACCTCGACGGAACCGGCAAATACTGGAGGTGGCGCTTGGGCCACCGTTGCGGAATCTGCATGTATTTGTGCCCCATCCTCGTTGGAAATTTGAAACAATTGTCCAAAATTTATGGCTTTGAGAATATTTTGTGCCGCTTCCCAAGCATCGCTGCCTTCTCGAACCTGGCTTTCGGCAGCTTGTGTTTCCGACGGAGCAGGCTGAGGGCGATGATTTGCCACAGACGTAGACGGCCCTGGATAACCAAAGCCATAGGATGGCCAGGTTGTCCTTGTGCGGACGCATGTGGCTGAGACGATGATGTACCGGCATCCGCGTCATGGACAAGGGGAATATGAGTGAAAGGTGATGATGCATGTCCCTGATGGGCAGATAATGCAGTTTGAGCGTGAGTCTGCGGACGACGAGTAGTTCTCTTGGAAGTCTGATGGATAACATCGTTAAAGGTTGCATTAACAATCAAAGTGTTGTGCTCACATTCCCACCTTCCCAGTTTACATTCAATCTGTATTTACCATTATTCCCCTTTTCTAGACGTCCGCGTTTGAAAGCCTTTTGAAGGGCCTGGCTAGCTGAAGGCCTGAAATTCGACTGTAATGGGTAATGTGACGCCATCCAACTAAAGAGGGCCTTTGGTGCACACCCCTCTGGGTCCCCAAAATCCATCAGCGCCTCTACAATCATTTCCTCGTAACTGGGGAGGTCATCAACATTATTTGATGAGGGTGGTTCTGGATGAGTCGGATGTGCTAAAGGTGCGCTCGTGAATAACGATGGTGCGTGACTCGGTGGGGGCGGTAGAGGCGGGTTTGGTTGGTATTGAGCTGGAGGTGGGTGGGAATATGGGGAATATGGATGGGGGAAATTGTAGTGTGCTTGGGGTGGCGCAGGATAGTACGGAGCATGAGGATAGGAAGGATGGTAATAGGGTTGATGTGGATAGTGCGGAAGGGATTGTGGCGGCGGGTGTGGGTGAGCTGCCGCTGATGAATGAGGTGTCGCACTACCAGAGGCCGAGCCATGCGTTACAGAGGGAACTGGCGGTTGCTCAGAAGAAGATGAAGCAGTGTTGTCTCCTGAGTCTGAAGGCAAATCTTTTGGCGGGGATGTAGATTTAGATTGATCCCCGGAGTCCACCGGAGGGCTCGATTGTTGAGCTGGTGTATGCTGAGATATTTGTGCATTTTGGGCCTGGATTGCTGCAATTGCAGCTCGAATATCATATGGCCACACGGTACTTTTTACTTGGAGAGGCGCATGAGCCTCAAATATAAGACAGATATCTATTATCTGTAGAGGAGGAAGCAGTCCCAAGTACTGTCGTTTGATGGCATAAATTTCAGATTCTGTCATTGAGTTATACATAAATATCCAACCGACGGTCCAGCACATCTGTTCGCACCTGTGAGGGGCTGGTATCCATTTTGTATTGGAGGATGTGTTGGATGGTAAGGAGCTGGAGTGCTCGCTGTCTGCATGGTTCCGTGTGCTGCACAGTTTTTCGCATCAAGGTTTGCAAGTAAATACAGCCACCGACAACGCTAAATTCATCCAGCACTTTATCATTGTCACCTAGCTAGACCATGCATATGCAAGACCTAGTCATCATTTCTTCATTTCCTCTCGCAAAATTAAGTGCATTATTGGGAAGGGTAATGACATCTCTATCTTTCGTCTACCGAAGATATACTACTACCACAAGGCGACTTCTAAGCATATTGCTCTTTCATCATTACTAGGCAGGGTATTGAAATCCAAAGGCAAACGAATTGTATCCTTCAATAATTTGAAGCTCAACAAGTTGAAGACAAGTCGTTCATGAAGGACGGCCTTCTACCTGAATTCCTCTTGTAACCGGCAGTTCCGTAGTCGTTGGCGGTTGTGATTCAATCAAGGAGGCTTCGTCTGGAGAAAGAGAGAGAAATGATTCCTTGTATTTCGTTGTCCATCTGCGCACCTGAAAAATCACAGGTAAGACGTGAGCTAAGCGAATCTAGATGAGATACGTACTGGCGAGAAGACATGTTCCCGCTCGCCCCAATCAGCAAGGAAGACACAATAGACTATAGCAGCTAATCATTATGAATAAGTTCACCATGGTCATCTGTCAACCGTGATAGCGTGAAAACTCACTAGGTATCAGGGTGTAGGTGAGGATGTGAGACGCAGAGTACACCCATGGTGGACGGAAGTCTTCATTATCTGGCTCCGCACTCTGATTTTGAACTGGAGTTGGTCGAATTACTGGGGACTTTTTCGAGTAAGAACGTAAACATGGTGTTCTGCGGGCCAATGCAGTTAGTCGGAAGTGGTTGATCATGAACATGACATGAAGGCTGAGCAACGAGACCACAGCCACCGACGCATTCAAGCTTGTATAACTCGTATTCTTCAGCTCCGGCCTGCAGCTTCACGCAACACTTTCTCCTCACGACAATTACACATTAAATTCCTCTTAACAACTTCCACTTTTCAAAGCTCCATGACACTCAGAAAGCCATCTCACTCTGCATTTTTTTGGCATACTTGCCGAGCATCTTGATGAAAAACAGGCGAGTTGCTGGGTATGAAATTTTGAAAGTCACGAGAGCTGTACGAATCTCCTTCCACTGGCAAGTATTGGCGTCTATCATAAAGTTCTCAGCTTATCAGACTTATCTATTTTTTGCTCTACACAGAACATATGTCGGGTGTCATCTTATAACACGAGGCCCTTCTCAACTTCCAGTTGGCCCTGGGCTTTCGAACAGGGTCATCATTCCCGGCATTCGTGCTGACATGGACGTGCATTCTTTTCCGATTTCTTAGAACTTGCTACTCGGGGTCTTGATGTCCATCTGCCTCGTCTACAAGCGATAGCAACTGCTGGGGCCCGTTTCGGCAAATGGCGTGCCCATTCCTCTGCAATTCATCATCCCTACTTACTCGGGCTGATCTTGAAGTCCAAGCTAAAAACCTTGCTTACTGTGCCGCTACCAGTCAACAAACTTGGTGAAACCTGATATTGACTTCGCTGCAGAGCATCGGGGCGTGAGGATAATCGGTATGTTTAAAGCGAGATGCGTTGCATATAGCGTGCTGCTGGAGGGTGAGAGCTACTCCTGGCCTTTGAGGAGTTCAGTCACAAGTAATTGAGTTGTTCACGCAGGTTCTTTGATTAAAGCCTTCCTTTCCGTAACCTCTCCTTAAGCACTCTTCGTATTCTACCATGTCAATTGAAGAGATTGGCTTAGCAATCTCTATAATCTTTGCTCATCCGGTCTCTTTCGCAGTTGAAGGCGCTGTTTTCCTTTCAGGCAGGACTTTCATTGCTCTCTCCTGCCTGTCCCATCCTAAACTGGTTATGTAGGTCCTTCTGACCCTGATGCAGTGAAGTTCTTCAACGCGGTCAATGTTGTCGCCAACAAGGTTCCTGTCAAGTTCCCTCTTTTTCGTCTACCTCATCTTACATTCTCACTTGGAGACAGTCTGCAAGGTGATGTTATGCAGAAGTGGGTGAAGGATGATGACGCTGGTGCAAAATCTGTGTGGGGCCAGGGCTGATGCATTGATGCTTGCTCGCTCGCAGCGAAAGGCGATTCTTGAAGCCGGCAAAATGCTGGAACTCATCCATTTTCGATTACCTTCCAAAATGACTCGGGTTGGTCGCAAAATTGCGACGAGGAAGCACATCAAAGGCAGGTTTAAACTCATAATGCATGTTCATCAACAAAACACCATTTCGAAGCTCATCAGTTCACCGTCAGATACTTTTGAGCAGGTTTTTTTTCATGTGCTGTGCTGTATCCCTTTGTCAGAGGCACCGGGCAATCTCTTATATGTACAAACACGGTCTCACATGTCCGACCAGCACAGCACTATTTGTCCATGTCAAGGCTGATTGGCAATATCTATTCGTAGGATTGAGTTGCTACAGATTTATGGTGTGGTCGGCTCATTGGCAATATTCAAGGATAACTCAAAGGCATATATCAATGCAGACATGACCACTGCACTGTCACCTGCTGACATTGTCCTGCACAGATTTAGTGATAGCTCTCGGCACCGGTCGCGCGATCATTCTTTCCTCATTTCGCGCCCATGTTCGTAAAAAGTACATAGCAACATACTGCCAAGATAGGAGACAGCACAGTCGGTGGACGCCCGTACAGCCAATGGTAGGGTTATGTAAAAGCCCCTAAGAGTACGTGACACCGTCGTCTCCAGCACCCAGATTACCGTATTTGACTTTTAAACATCCCGCTACTAGTACATGTTCAGCCTCGTCCCATAGGTTTGCAGGCACGAGAATTGACAACTGTCATCGGGCACTTGAGGCCACTACTGACCTCCATCATTGTCTAGCTGTGTTTCACCCAGATGCGCAGGTAAACCAGGTTCAAACTCTGGCTACACACGCCCCAAATGTGGATGGACACGAATGCACGAGAATTGACAACTGTCATCGGGCACTTGAGGCCACTACTGACCTCCATCATTATCTAGCTGTGTTCCACCCAGACGCGCAGGTAAACTAGGTTCAAACTCTGGCTACGCACACCCCAAATGTGGATGGACACGAACTATAAAGTCTGGCCAACATCCGGAGGTCAGTCATTAACAACCCAATCTTCAAACAATTCATTCTTCAAACCACTTATCTGCACAATGAAGCTTTCCTTCGCTGCCATTCTTCTCTCCGCCTTTGCTCTTCCTGCCTTTGCAACGCAGGTCGAAGTGACCTATGACGAATTCTATGACAATCCAGCCACTTCCCTCGCCAACGTCGCTTGCTCTAACGGTCCCAATGGCCTGTTGACAAAGGGCTACACCACCTTCGGCTCTCTTCCGTCTTTCCCCAACATTGGGGGTATTCCCGGCCTCACTTGGGATTCGGTTCTGTGTGGTACCTGCTGGAAATTGGAGTACACCACTCCCACTGGGATATATGATTGTATCTACATCACCGCTATCGATGCAGCGTATACATATAATCTGTCCCTTGAGGCATTTAACAAGTTGACGGACAACACCGGTGTTGCTGCGGGCAAGGTCACTGCTACCGCTACCCAGGTAGCCGAGAGCTTTTGTGGCATATACTGATAGGCAAGTTCTACAATATTAATGCGTGGGTGCCGATGCGAACAAAAGCTCACTTCTGGACAAGCCAGTATGTCACATCACCCGAATATCTTGGACTTTGAAAATTTGTTGGGTTACACAATGGAACTTTCGTCTCACCATCTTGATTCTTCTGCCGTTGCTGTTATATATACTTGGCTTTCGGTTTTCATTTGAAGTACAGTTGTTCGCAGTACTTACTTACCCGTTCATTGTGGATAGTTAACCGGACTTGCATTAACTTGATTGTCCATAAATGGAAATTTGTCTTGACTATGATTTATGATGTGCGTCATCGATTTTTGTGAGGGTAATTTAAGAGTCCTATCTTAGACAGGGGAATGAACAATTTCTCTTTGTTGCCACCATGAGTCTCTATCAACTTGCTCCCAAACCGCCCACCAAGCTCGGCATCTATCGTACCCTGGCCCCCACTGCGGGTGTGCACGTTTCCCCACTCGCGTTGGGAGCCATGTCCATTGGGGACAAATGGCAGCAGTACGGAATGGGTGCAATGGACAAGCAGTCCTCAGTGAAGCTGCTGGATGCGTATTTCAACGCAGGCGGAAATTTTATTGATACTGCGAACAATTAGTGAGCATTATATTGCTGGGCTGTGAACCCCCCTAAGTGGAATGACACAGCCAAGACGAAAGCTCAGAGGAGATCATCGGTGAGTGGGCTGAAAAGCGTGGCATTCGTGACCAGCTTGTCATTGCTACGAAAGTTTGTCGTTCCCAACACTTCACGACACAATTTCCTCGAGCTGAGCATGATCTTTTGAATAGTACACTACCAATTTCAAACGAGGCTCCAATGAAGCACAGAAGGTTAACTTCACCGGAAATAACGTCAAGTCGATGCGTCTCAGCGTAGAGGCGAGCCTGAAGAAACTCCGAACATCTTACATCGACATCTTATATCTTCACTGGTGGGACTTCGACACCAGTGTTGAGGAAGTCATGAACGGATTGCACATCCTTGTCCAGCAGGGCAAAGTCCTCTACTTGGTAACGCATATAAAAGCCCCTGTCATATCATCGAGTTAACATTCATTGTATCAGGGTATCTCTGACACACCTGCCTGGATTGTGTCCAAGGCCAATCAATACGCTCGTGATCACGGGAAAACTCCCTTCGTGATTTACCAAGGCATGTGGAACATTTTAGAACGCTCATTCGAGCGCGACATAATTCCCATGGCACGCGCTGAAGGTACAGCCGCGGTTCCTCTGAGAAGTCCTGTTTAATTAATTGTCCTATTCGATAGGTATGGCGCTTGCGCCGTGGAACATTCTCGCTAGCGGTAAATTCCGCACAGACGAAGAAGAGCAGAGGCGCCGCGAAACAGGGGAGAAAGGGAGGGAACTTTTTACCGCCGGTTGGGAACGTACCGAAAACGAAAAGAAGGTGTCTCATGCTTTAGAGAAGGTAGCTAAGGAAGTTGGCGCCAGTCACATTACCGCTGGTAAATTTCATTACACCGATCATAAAAATACATTAATAACGGGGAATGCAGTGGCCATTGCATACCTTATGCAGAAAGTGCCGTACGTTTTTCCCCTAGTTGGAGGGCGCAAAGTCGAACAACTGCATGGGAACCTCGAGGCACTTGAAATTTCCCTTTCTCGGAAGCATATCAAGTATCTTGAAAGCATCGTCCCATTTGATCCGGGGTTCCCGACCTCTATGATTGTGCGCAGTGCTAATCTCAGTCGTACATACCAAGCTGACGCATCACCTCGCAGGGCGATGGGTCATCTCCTACTATGCTTCTCGCACATACCGCTCATTTTGAGAAGGTCCCGCGCGTCGAACCAATTAGGCCATCGGATAAATAAAAATCTCATGTCCCTAAGCGCTGTGTCTGCTAAATTGTATAATATTCCATATCAAATGGAACTCTATTGAATGGCAATTTATAACTTGCATTTCATTATCATGACCGGCCGCCCGAACTTAGGTCCAATTCGAATTAAGTACAATGTTGATTAACTCATCAGCTTGGTATTGTATTGGCGGTTGTACGCCGTCGTCGAATGCTGATAGAACACCGTTGCAGAGTTCACTGAGAATCCTTTTGAATGTCCCGTTGCCAATGACATTGAACAAGCAAGGAATAGATTCAGCCCCCGCGGATCTGATTTATCAGTTATCGACGATGATCTGGCGTTCACCTGATGTTTCTGCCATAATCCCGCAGACAAAAACATAGCGTCACAAAATTCCCATTACAGCTATAGTCAGGCCCTGCTCGCCGACTGTTCCACCGTGAGCTTTAGAACCTCGTAATTCTCGCAGGTAGCCTCATGATCCAACCAAGTGGAGTTACCTGGGCGCGTTCTCCTGCACGTATTTGCACAGTCGCATTGGTCCTGAAATTTCGGGCAAGTTCGTTGCTTATTCTGGACTTCATTAAAAGTACCGATAGCTTTCTGTTTGTCAGGAAGTAATCTCGAAGGGCCGTAATGCGCAGCTCGCCGCGATACTTTGTGATGAATTCATATTTGCTACCCATACGAGTGGTATCGGTCCGTATTATTATCCTCATGTTGGAGTTTACGGGGACAATCTATCTATCGTCCACTGCGGTTGGTCGTCGGGCGAACCTTCCACACGAAGATAACGGACACGGTCATGAAGCCGTGAAGGCTTTCCAAGCCAAAATTCAACTTCGCTGTGTAATTTCAACGGGTAAGATTGATCTATTGCCGAGAATAGGGAAAAATCCCTACCTGGGGATTACCCTCCATCCACCCCAGAAGTCAGGTAATGGGACATCGCCTTCTTTGTCAGATGCCTGCACTCCAAATCGCTCCTCAACCTCCGCTAATCGGTTGACCAGGTAGTCTTCCCCGATGACGCTGCTCTGATGGCTTGCCCAGGCACCCAAACGAGTGCCGACAGGGCGGGATTTGAAGTACTCTCCGCTCTCTTCTTTCGACAACTTCTCAACTCTACCAAGCACCCTCACCTGCCTGGACATCTCACGCCAGAAGAAAAGCAGGGCAGCTTGAGGGTTCTCCTCCAGTTCATGAGATTTGCGAGAAGTATAGTTAGTATAGAAAACAAAGCCCCGCTTGTCTAGCTGCTTGAAAAGCACCATGCGTGAAGAAGGTATTCCAGATGCCGTTGCTGTGGAGAGAGACATGGCATCTGGTTCGCGGACATTGGCTTCGCGAGCTTGGTTGAACCAAATATGGAATTGCTCTAGGGGAGATGTGTGGACATTTGACGGGGTAATGTGATCTGGGGTATCATATTGGACATGTCCTTGGACTTGGAGACAATCTGCAGATTCTGTAACGGAGACTGAGGACATGAATGATCGAGAGAAGCTACTACAGATCGAAGACAATGAAAGGACGCGAAGAGAAGATGCCGCCGGGATAAATCTGCGAGGTGCTGTAATGGTGGTACTGGTTAAAAAGAGCATGCATTCGACCGTTGTCAAGGATTATGCCTATTGGATTAGCCTGATTGTTTTGAACAACTTCGGGGATTCAATTGGCGTTTGGGCTTGAAAGTCACTAGTCAACTTTAGAGCACGTTGTTCGTAAATCGTGATGTTTCGTTAACCCAACTGGAATGCGAGAGGACTGGTAACAACTGATGAAGTTCACCAATTCTGTGAATCATATCCCGCACGATGTGTCTATCGAGCTTCAGATGGCCTCGCCCAGTCAGACCATCAGGAAAAAAAATGCTACAGGGCGCTCTGTAGCACTTTGTAGCACAATCAAACCCGCTGACCTGGCAGGCTGAGCTCTGATCTCTTATCGCTCAGGCTCTCCAACTCCAATGGCAAAAACAGCCAGCTACATGGCGGAACTCGAAGCTCCTGAATTTCCGCTTCACGTACTACCTCGTTTAACATCGACCGCGGATCACTCAGGCTGACTATCCAGCGTCGTGTGAGAAGCTCTACGATCATATTCTGGCGAACACTAGGCGAACACCAGGCGAACACCAGGCAAGCGCAAGAAGACGTAAATGAATAAACTTTAACATTCCACGACATTACGAATTCCATACGCGACTCGAAGCGAGTCCTTCCATTATGCATCATATACGGCATCTCCATCTTATCGATGAGTAGGTATCTCACAATCAGTTGCAATCTTTCTCGGGTTTGGGCGAAATATCCTTGAAAGGAACCTCTCGAAACAGAATGAGTGTCTCTGCGTTGCTCACAACTCACTTAGCTTTCTTTCTGCAAGATTGCAATCTTACCGACTGAGTTTCCAACTTTCCAGAGTCTGTACTTTGGCTAGTTCAAATTATTCGCGTATAGATTGGCGTACGTACGTTGTTGGTGTTTGAACGGTTTTACTAGAAGAACTTCCATTCTATTTACGTGCCACCTGCCTCACTTAGGCCGCCGTCTGGGTCGTCAGTAGACGCTTGTCACTCTCGAATCATGTGAGGGTGCACATGGCTAGTATACAAACTCAACTTGGGGTGAGCCGAGGCTCGCTAACTTGGCGTCTATTCAAATCAAGACAAAAGTTTGTGAATTAATTACGATGAGAACACAAATAGGCTTACCTCGGGCACAGCAACGAATTGATGAAGAAAGCGGCGTACTCGCTTAGTATCCATGTCGTCTGACAGTCTCTGACAGCAGGCTCGAACGACTGCCGCCAAACTGGACGTCGACAAGAACAGGAGTCACACAGGGGTTTTCGTCTTCAGTGATCTAAGCTTGCTGCCAGTGGCAAGCGACTGAAAGTTGCTGGAGCTCTCACCTCGTTGCGACCAATTTCCCCAATAGTAGGGGCAGGAACAGTTGCCAACCTATGGCCCTTCAGTTGCCATCTCACGTCCTTTATGGGCGCCAGCGCAAATAACTTGGTTTGTATGCTGTTAGCCTGCTGTTATTAGTCGGCCCGCGAAAGCGGAAATATGAACGTTGAACGTTGATCCCCTCAACATGCGCAAGATAGGATTTCGATAACTTCATCGTAGGGGGTTATTACCTAATAGCACGCAGCCCTGACCCTCGATTTTATTGTGTGCGATTGGTTTGAACAAATGGAATCATTGAGTTCCCCGAGCAAGTGTTTGACTAAAAGTGGTGACGAGGTTCTGATATGAGTTAACCAGCACCAAATTTTGGCCGAGGCGCTCCCCAATTTTAATCTGTACAACTTGAAATATCTAGTAACCGTGACATTGCCCGCTTCAACGTACCGCTAGACTTATCAGCAAGGTACCCTGGAAGTACTGGGCAGATAGAGAGCTGTCAATGCGATACAGTTCTGACACTGACATCGCTTACTTGGACGGTCTATGGAGGAGGTTCCAAGAGCACCACCAAATACGAGGGACAGGCACTTAGTGGCGTTGTGCTACCACCACTGAAACAGGTCCGCGAAAATGATATGTATGGACTCTCGCGGCTGGTTTTCTGTAGGTTTCATGATTGATTGCGCTTGTTAAACTGTGTGCGCTGGCAAATGATGTAGATCGCCAATTGCCAACATCCCCGCGTTTAAAGCTCACACAAACGATAGATTCCATCAGCATAAATCAGAATGATACAGCCTAATTGATTAGCTTACAGCCGTGATCCTGGATGGTAATAGTGACGTCCTTTCCACCAATAAGAAGGTCCTCGACGTAAAAAAAAAAAACCCTGATAGCGCTAGTCAACTTGAGGTGGTTTACTAAGTATAAACTTTGGAAAGTTCTAAGCTTCAAGAATCGGAGAAAAGACTGAAAATAGGACATTGCTTGAAGTTGGTGCAGTCACATGCTCGAGATTGCCGGCATGTTCCGTTTAGGATCTGAGATTGTAACCAATGTATCCAGTGAAATGATTTCCTAGAGGTCTTAATCAACTCTTCATCTCCTGGTTTTCACTCTTCTCTTTCCTCCACAACGCCCTAGTCCCGTATCTATCTTGCCTCGTTGCCCAGCGAGCGCATTCAATTCTGAAAATGCACTCCATATCCGACTTGACAACGTTCTGTCGGAAGACGACCGGTGACGTCCCTCCGAAGCTTGTGGTATGCAATGCATGTATTTCGCCTCATCTACCATCCACTCATTCAGCGTTCGTAATATTTTGTAGGGCGCATCTACCACAGTCGTAGGGTCGAAGATGTATCTTTTCGTGCGTTGCTAGTTGGTCTCTACCGCCCTTTCTTATCAATCCTTCCGTGTATTAGGGTGGGCGCTTGGTCACAGAGCGCCGCATGGTCTCGGATCTATATGTGTTCGACTTGGAGACCTTTGTTTGGGAGAGGATCCCACCATCTCCGGAGGATGATATCCCGGAAGCACGATACTTTCACTGCACAGAGACCTGTGAGTTTCTCCACCTAGCTGGTTGTCGCAAGCTCTTATGCAGATTTAATTTACCACAAGGGAATAACCAACTGATTGTTTTCGGTGGTATGGGCAGCACCCCGAACTCCAGTAATCCAGAAGATCTTTGTGTGCTCAACGACGTCCGTTTCTTCGACTTGTCAACAATGCATTGGCTTCCCGCATCAGCTACTAACGGTGCCTCTGCGGAGTCTAGTGCGGAGACATTGGTTCCAAAGCCTCGATATGCGCATCTATCATCTGTTTCAGCTGATCGTCTTTTCATCATCGGAGGCCAAGACCTATCGAATGTTTGGCTGGATGACATCTATGTGTATGATTTATTGGGTAGAGCTTGGGTTCAGCGCCGAAACTTTCCTCACCATTGTGGTACCTATCGTAGCGTAGCCGTTTCCGCAAACCAACGTGTCCGATTACCTCAGGAGGAAGTCCACTCGACGGACACGACCACCATACTGGGTTCCCCTGGCTCACGATTCCGGCCCGAAAAGTCCCCTCCTTCAACCCAAGCATTCACCTCATCTGATTCGTTTGTTCACATGCCGTATTCAGCCCCCCCAACTGACGACTTTCCAAATGATATCTACCTGTACAGCAACTATAACGTAAGCTGTCAACTGTCGTGACTGTATCGTTCAGGCCTGATGACATATCTGTCACATAGTTCACAGATGTCAAACGAGAGTTCGAGGTCTTCTCTCCATTGCCAGACACAGATTTCACAATCACGGATCGTTCCACAGATATGACAGGCACATCATTCCCCCCAGGACTCCGTTTTCCCTCAGGTGCTATTCTGGGCACTCATTTCATCATTGCTGGCACGTACCTGGCGCATACATACCAATCTTATTCTATTTGGGCGTTAAACATGTTGACCATGACTTGGTCCCGCATTGACTCGGGGAGCGCCATGGCGACTGGCTCCTGGTTTCGTGCCTGTTTGTGGGCAGAGGCGAATAAATTCATGATCTTCGGAAACCGGAATGGTAACCTCATCGAAGATTACAACCGCCGGCTTCTCAGTTGGGATCACGTCGCTGTCATAGATTTGGAGTCGTTTGGAATCTATCAACCTCCACCTCTGCAAATCGACATACCAATGCAGGAGTTTGGATTATCAGCCCTAGAGGAGGGTGTTCTTGCTGATTTTGAAATCATATGTGACGATGGGCGCAAAGTCAAATGTTCGAGGAAGACTCTCGAGGAGCGTTGGCCCTGGTTCAAAGATCAAAGGAACAAGTTCTTGGCGCGGGCTCGACAGGCGATAGAGATTTTGCCATCATCTTCCATGGACGTTGGGCTTCCAGATCTCCCTGGCACACCGGGGTCCTCAGAAGCGCGTCCAGACCCACGTCTCACGCCACGCGCCTTCAACCTGTCCGAGCCTTATCCAATCACACTCGCGCTGTTGCAGTATTTTTACTCATTGGCGCTCATCACTCCCCTCCAGCATGCACCTGCGGTATTGAGCCAATTGCTGATCCTCTCTAGTACTTACCAGATTCACCACCTCGAATCCCTTGTAAAACATGCAATGCATCGAGCTCTTTCGAACTCGACTTCTGTCGGTGTGTACGAAGTCGCAACTCTGTGTAGCTGTCGGAGTCTTCAAATTAGGTTTGTTTTCCAAGTACCTCTTGACGGCATATTTTGACTTTTTTCCGTTCAGGGCACTCAAGACAGTTATGGTGATTATTTCAAACACGAAGGGTCTCTTATCACGAGCTGACATGGTTCTCAACTCCTAGTCTTATAGCCAGAAGAGGACTGGTCGTTCCCGCGCTGACAGTAAAAATGGAGGCGGTGGTCGTAACCCCGACCCCAGTGACAGCGATAACCCTGGTCGCTCGAGCGACACTGTCCCAACATCAAGTCGTAGCGGTGGCGGTGGTATTTCGGATGCAAAGTTATCTAGTTCTCTCGATCAGCAGAGCAGTACAGGCTCGACAACAAGAGGCTTCACAACTAGTGAGTACTGCTTTGGAGACCGTGAGCAAAACGAAGTATTCTAACCCGTGATTCGGGTATCATGTAGCTTTTCCCACTCATGGTGAATCATCATGTCAGAACTCGGCTGCTACCGCAACTCCCACAGTTTCTCAAATAACACAGGCCTCACATAAAAACACACTTTCTGAAAGTACGTTAACGCCACGGAAACGATCCATGGCGCACCACCGTAACAGAACGTTGAGCATTATATCGGCACATACGGACTTTGAGATATGTGCCGTAGCCGACCTCCTGTCGCCTGCAGTGTCGAATCCACGGAGCTATGCCGAAGAACAAGAGCGCGTTGGGATCGCAATAGATGATGTCGATGATTTCCTTGATCCCAACAATGGTGTTCATACTGCTGTAAAGGCTCCCACTATGCCATATCTTCTTCTAGAGCACGAAGAACCTCTTTCGCCTTCCTTTGCATCCCATTTCATGACCAGATCAACCACTCATTCAGAGTCAGATTTCGATATCTCCTCAGATGATTATTCTGGCCCTTACACCCCCTCCTCCCCCGCTTCCCATCTTCCACGTCGCACAAGGACGCGATCGCGTGCTAGCAACTGGCACGTAAGCGCCAGTGACAGCGATACACCTTCCTTGTCGTCTTCGATGACATCTGTCAGCTCGAATGGCAGTATCTCGCAATTATACTCAGCATCGCCTCCTATCAGTCCCGCCCCCCTTAAAACTCCCATTGATCATCCAGCTGTTGCTAACCAGCAGCTTACCATCATCGAGGAGCGAACGACAGAAGACCAGGATATAACTGGTCGTCGCTATTCTAACTCGGGCAACAGCATCGTATTTTCTCCTGATTATACAACACCGTC
This sequence comes from Suillus cothurnatus, assembly GCA_016758765.1. NCBI lineage: Eukaryota > Fungi > Basidiomycota > Agaricomycetes > Boletales > Suillaceae > Suillus > Suillus cothurnatus. Next base: position 296,165 of record JABBWL010000025.1, on the reverse strand, counting down.
ACTACGGAAGCCATTTATTGCACGAAGTCCTGACGTGCGACCGAAAGGACGTGTGTTCAATGTAGAACACCTGCGACTCAATGTTCAACCCTCAGTCACCCACCATTTTCCGTCCATATCACCTGCACCTTCTTCGACCTTTGATATTGGTTCACCCATGAGCGGCACCTTTTCCCCGGCAAGTGCTTATGCGTCGATGACCAGCCCTCGCCCCACAAAGACGTCTATGAACCGTTTTATCTCCCCGGGCCCGAGCAGTAGCAAGGCACCGAGCGTGCTGGAAAGCGCCTGGTCGGCATCTCCAACTGCGAGCGTCGTCACATCCAAAACTGCTCGCAAGGAAGACAGCAAAGCAGAGAAGGCGCGGAAATCGGAGGAAAAGAAGCGACAGAAGGCAGAGGCCAAAGCTGAAGCTAAAGTTAAAATGGAAAGACTGGCGGAGGAGTTGAAGGAGCGCCAACGACGCAAAGTTAACACATTGGACAGGCAGTCAGTGCACTCCCGTCGGTCATATGGCCGTTCTGCACGACGGCATTGGGACGATGACATTCCCATGTATGGTGGTTTGGGCGCCCTTTGATTGCCGTTCTTTCGTCTTCATTTGCTTTCCACCATCCTTGCTTGTTCCTAGATTTCATCGTATATATATCATGTTCATTTTGCATACATTTACATTGTCGTCCTATCTGTCATTAATGTACCACGCGATGTACCGGATTAGTCTCAAACCTATTGGAAACTCATTCCAGTGGCTTGGAGGTGAAGATAACGATAAAATGACTATTAGAATTGGAAAGAGAAAGGGCGACATGAAATCCGCGGTGCCAATGACATCTGAGCTAGTCATTGAATCATAACCACGGTGAAGATTCTCCACGTGCAACCTGAACTCTTTCACAGCATTAAGCTCGTCGTAGTTACTAAGGTGAAATGGGGGAAGAGTGATCCTCATAGTCCATCAGTTGGAAGGGAGGTTATCGGGAGATCTGTCACTGCTGCATTGTCCCGACTTTCCCCTATCTCTGGTTCTAATTGCCTAGCGGCATCGGCATCGGCCATCATAGCAGCAAACACGGGTGAGCTGCCTTGAGTACCTGTCATTAATGCATTAGTGGAAAGAACCGAATCTCCCGAAAAACGGGGGGCAATGATGTGATTGTCTGCGAGCCAAAAATATTAGTACAAGTAGAGGACAAATAGGGGACAATCTGGAACTTACATTCCCTTGCATGCGCTGTACGCAGTGTTGAGTGAGCTTTGAACATGTTTCTCCAAACAACAATCGACTCACCGAGATCTTTCTGTCTGCTGCAAGAGGCGCCTTCCTTACAGTCAGGTCGACGAGTCACAGTTTCCTCAAGAAAACCTTTTTGCCTTTCTCGTATCCACCAATCCTTAATACCCCAGAGCATAACTTCTGTAGCACACTGTCTGCATATCCTGTTTCTCGGCGCATCTGGATTCTCATCAATCCCAGCGGTAACACTGTGGATATCCACAAACAAGTCGAGCTCTATTAGGGGGCGGAAACCACTAGGCTGGGAGAGGATGTGTGATGCAACCTACACCGCGTCAAATTTGTAGCGCCGTGATCAAAAGAGACTATCACTACTAACCTCACGATAAATATGCCGAGGTGAAAGTTCTTGAGCGGTCAGGTAATCAAGCATGATGTCAACCTCGACAGTATTATGATCGAAGCATCCATAAACTTCGGATGATTGAATGAGATCACCGAGGTCAGACATATTGTGAGGGTGCTGAGACAGCAGGGGTGCCGCCAAGCAGCGCCCTGGTACACCAACGCCGCAAAATGAGACCTGACATAGGTCGCATTTCGTTGTGGAGGGAGCGCGCAAGGCAAGAAGATTTTCGCTAATAGCCAGGTAAGAGAAAGTCAAGAGATAGTAGCATTCACATACCAGTTTCCACAAAACGCATGACCAGGAGGATTACCTAGAGTACAAACAACTAAGAAAACTCTTTAGTAATGAAGCTAATGGTGCGACCTACCATCATCTAAGTGCCACGCACGCTCTGGGTCGACGCCGTAATCGATGACGGGTTGGGGGCACCTCCAACCGAATGCATTATCAGGCGCACAATGAGGACAAGGGCGAACATAATCCGCATTTTGATTCAGGTTGGGTTCTGGTGACGCCTCTCGTGGCGTTGGGATCTAGGAGACACGTGCTTCAGAAACGCATTCATAAATAAACTGATTCTTGGACTACGCACCCTCATGGAACATCCAGCCTTGTATACCTCATCCGCCTGAATTCGCTCTCGTTCAGCACGTTCTCGTGACGGATCTGCACGTAAAAGAATATCGACGATCGATTGCAATGGCCGTGATGGTGTAACGATAGAAGATACCCCTCGACATGCAGGACAGTTCGTACCTCCATTCTGTAGTCGGTACTCGTTAGATCAATAGCGCCACGAGGACACAAATAAGAAAAGAATGGGCGCGTGTAGCCAGCATGAATACCCGATGTGTCGGGTAAGCGCATGGTGTGCCACGAACGACTGGAGACCAAAAACTCACACGAATCCACAAAACACAACAGCTTGATAGAGGTCAGCATTTGTATACGACTACATTCTGAAAGAGCCATACCTGCCACAGAAGAAGTGTTGACAAGGGGACACGACCACCGGTCGGTACACTAGCTCAGTGCAACAACCGCATTGAAGTTCTTGAGCAAGATCCTCTGCAAGGGTCTCATAACCTGGTTTAGCGACAGACTTCTCGCTATCTGGTTCATTTCCTAAGTCTTCCTTAAACCGCTTCTTGCTTGTCTCGTCCTCGAGTCCTTCGAATGATGAAGGGGGCCCCCGTTTCAGGGCTGAGCTGGAGGTGCCTCCACTGCGGGACATTGACAGCCCCATCATGGAGTCAGATGTACCTGAATGCAAGGGTTGAGGTTCTTCCATCGTTCTTGAGAGTTTGAAAAAGAAAGATGTGAATGTTGTGAAGAGCTTCAAGGTCTTTAGTACTTTAGTACTTAAAGTGACTGACCAAACAATCACTTTCTATTTTTGGGTCTCATTCACTACGCGTAGCGTTACTCGGTGCTCTTATTGATTCGCAAACAAAAGGCATAATAAATTCCACACATAGCGTGGTAGTATAGTAGTGCGAGACTGAAGAATCAAATATATTAGGGAATAAAAACTATTTGTGATTTGTACTCTACCACGCCGAACTCGGCGAGGTAGGCGGTCGTCCAGTACTCCTGTATGCATACGTCAGCTGTTCACGAAGCTTAACGATCCTACGTCGTATTTCTGAAGAACAATGATGAGAATAAAAGAGCTTGTGTAGATCAAACCATACCTTCGCACGGCCAGAGGGCACTTAGATAATCTACAGGCTTGAAGAACGCCGTACAAACGTCAAGAGCAAGGGTTAGTGTATTGTCGCAATCCCACAGAGTAAGTGCCCTGAAGCAGGAGCCTCGTCGGCAAGCCATACATAAGAGTAAGAATGACATGCTTACCGGCTGATCTGACTCATGAACCAGAGAATGAAGAATGGCCTGTGCATGAGTGAGTGAGTAGCATGGCCAGTTACCGTGTCCATTCCAATTACAACGCGCTGAGCAACATTAGCCTGGTGGGATACTAATTCTCAGGTTATCAATAAAGGAACAACACGATGAATCAAGAGACTGACGCCATTCCTCAGCTTTATTTCGGTGGAATAATCCATTAGCACTGCTGTATAAAAACGACAAATCAGTGATCGATAACAACCAGTTACGTTTCAGGATTCACGCGGTAGCGACAGGGATAAACCGTTTGAAATCATGAGATACCGCCATGCGAACGCTGCAATAACCAGTCATTGCACAGAAAATCGAAGTAATGAGTCCCCAGCTTACTTGAATAAATACTCCCGACCTTGGAACAAGAAAGTCCTTTCCAAGCCACAGGTATGTGAGTCAAATGCTTGCTCCAATGCATCTGCCTCTAGCCAAGCGTTCACTCCAAACCGAGCCATTTCGGCCTCGTTTGCATTGGGAGTGCGCCTGATTTGCAGGCAGCTGTGCCAGAGAAGCATCGTTCGGTGAATTAATGCCCATACGGTGTCTTTACCGGAATGATGAGACATGCTTGACAATCCTAGTGCCTCTCCAGGAAAGAGCAGCGCATACTATATAGAATGTGAGTACCTTACTGACACGGATCGCTGAGACTCACATTCGCCGGCTCCCTGAGGAAAAGTTCTGTAGGAGTACGTCTTTCAGCAGTGACGCATGAAGTATGACCGGCGATCAAGGCGAGGGCGCTCCAACATAATCGGCGGCACCCTTCTTGCGGACCTCAGTTTCTGACCAATTATCATCCCACCCAGGGGTGGTAACCCAAAGTGGGGTGTACTGATAGGCAGCTGGCCAACATTGTCCAAGCGTCATAGAAGAGCAGGAACAACCTTCCAAAGGATACTGCGGCTGAGTGACATCAGGAGTCGCAAGTAAGTGATCAGTTGGGTATACGGCCTGCCGAGGGGGACTCCACGTATGGGGTGTAATCGTAGGTACTGATCGAGGCGAGAACTTGGCAGAATTTGGATTGTCGATATCAAGAAAAGTCAGTCCTAAGCTGCGTATGATCATGTCAAGGATGAGTACCGACGACGAGGCCCGTTCCTTGGTATGTTGAGGATGGGGACAGATCTCAAAGAACGCCAGGAGCTAAGAGGTGATCGCGACACATGAACACATATACAACGTTGCAGATGTATGAACTAACCCAGGCAGCTTGAGCGAGCGAATCATCTATCCACCGAGCATTAAGGCTTGCCTCAAGATGACCTTGTGCAACATCTCGTAGCCTAATGGCTCTCTCTCTCCCTTCTCTCCCGTTGCCTGCTTCTGAACTCTGCAAGAATGTAGCAATAGCGAGGGCAGCCGGAAGCAGCGCAGGTTGTATCCGCTCCCTCTTTACGGGATCAAAGTATCTTCCAAGGAACTGAGGAACATTAATAAAAGTAAACCAATAGTTAGATCCACGGAGTAGAAATTGAATGTCTGCAGTGACTGAGTTCGTAGCATGACGACGTTGCGTCACAGTTAGGGAAGGGAGGTATGACGAGGAAGTGTACATGGCAAGAAGTGAATCCCACCATGTTTTACGAGTAAAATCAAGAGAGGGTTCGGGTGTGATGTTTGATGAGTCGTCTGAAGTCTCACTGGCCTCGTTGTCCAGTGAAGTAATGAGTGCCCGAGGTGGGCTATGGCCATATGACTCAAATAACTGAAAATCCAACTGATTTGCAAATCCGAAATCATTGTTTGTGTCCTTGATTCATAGGTAATATGAGCGGACTTCGTCCAACAAGTAATTAAGTCGGTACCTCAGTGCTCGTCATGGTACGATATAGAACCTCATTATCTGAAGGTGCGACCAGTGTAACTGCATCAGTGAGGATATTCAAGGGTAAAGGCTGAAACGAGTTCGACCCTATTGAACCCTCAACCGGAAAAGGAGACATGGCAGTTAACTGTGGGTCGATGACTGGTGGGGGGATATTAGGGAAGGAGATGAGGGATTCAGGTTGGGGTTGATCGCTCTCCAAGTCTGTATTAGCCGTTTGGTCCGAAAGTGTATTGGTCGCAGAGACCTCGCGTTTTTTTCTGCGCCGCCTACGGGACGCAGCAACGTCGCTCTCGCTTCCAACATGAGCATCCCGAGCCGTTCGCTGTCGGGCGCCAGGAGTCTTGTCAGGACCCCGACGTTTTGGCACTGCATCGTATGTACATTCACCTCCACTCTTAGAACGTCGGCTGCAATTATGGCATTGGGGCTTTGCCCCGTCACAACGTATCTTGCGTGTGCGACTACAATCGTGATATATTAACAGTCAACTCAGTGAGGTTCAAAAAATGGACAAACCATTGAAGGCAAGCAACATAAACTCGAGCACGGGGCTTTCCCTGCGTCGTAAGTGGTTGATCTGGAGCAAGCTCAATCCGCGGCTTTTCGCGGCGAGTTCTGCGAGCATCGGTAGTATCATCCGCCTCTTCGTCAGCTTGCTCAGGCGATCGTGAGGATTGAGATTCAGCGTTTGACGGAGCAACAGGGTCATGGATCAAAGCGGAGCTGAGCTGGGATACAAAGTCTACCGCAACGACTGGAGGGCGTGACATCATGTTAGAGCGATAATAGGAATCGGTCTCGGAGTCTAGCCGTGGATCTCGGGCTACATAGTTAAGCATCCCAGAGTTCGATCCATATTGAGAACGGCTAGATGAATCTAACTCAGATGTATAGGTGTGAGAATGACCATATGATCCTGGAGGAGGGGAAGAGAAGTTTGGGTTCATGACAGTTCTAGAGTCTGGTGAATGTCTGGAAGGAGAGATGCCGGGAAGAGACATGCTGGTGATTGAGGGGAGTGATTCGGGGTTTAATGCATCCTTCAATTGATATGGCTGTGAATTGGAATTATCCGAAAGCAGTGTATTCCGAGTCTCGGAGGTGGTCTGTTGTGTGTGATACATGGTTCACGGAGTAGCACTCGCAAGGACGAACGAACGTCTTATCGCGATGGTGAGTGGAAGGAAGAAAGATGGAGAGATGTTCCTAGTTCCTTCAAAGGGGAGTGACCTCCACCTGTTGATATGTGTTTTGTTGGGTGGGAATGACGCTGAACATGGGTTGTCAGATCGGCTCGGAGGTTTGACCGCCGCGACGACCCAAAAAGCAGCGCGACAAACGACAGTCAGAGAGGAAAAACTACAAAATCGAGTTCAGTAAAATCATTAACAACAGAAGAACTGAATATACGGGTGCTGTCACTTAAAGCTTGCAGCGAGCGTCGGACCGTCGCACTCAGCACTGCTAGTTGAAGCCATCTGCACTCTTCCCACCTTAGTAATGCGGCAAGAACGGCAACTTCCGTAAGTCAATCTTTCTTCCACCTGGATCATGATGGTGGCGGCCCGTCCAGGAAGACCTTTTCGTGATTTAGAGGTTCCTTTGTTTTGAATTCATCGGTCTTCCTACCGGTGCTTAACCCAGAGATAGCACATGGAATGTCTGGTCAAGTGACCAGATGTATTTGGAGGAGCCACCTTATTTCGCACTCGTTTAATTCCCAGAATGGTGTCTCATCCACGAAGGAACAAGTATTTACATCTGATGAGTTCATACATCGGTCTAATTTTGTTATTTTTGTTACAGCGACTACTAGGAATAGTTGTACTGCATGGCACAAACATGCATGTGCCCGTTTGCGAGCACGCTGTTCATGTCTCAGAGGCCTCAAGGCCCAAGCACAGTTGCCGGCCTAAAACAATCGGCATGCATAAGATCATATTTCTTTCGCAACATGTTTAGCAAGGCTGCTAACCACATTCCTCCCCTGGGACCCGGAATTCCAGCTTTCCATCCACTGCACCTTGTGGTACATCATGTTTTCCTTTTCTTTCGCTTTGAGCTTTATGTTCGCGTGGAACTTGCAAGTTGCAGCGGTCCCTTATCCCGCACCTCCTCCAATGCGTCGGGCGGATGTTTCAGTTGTCACTCAGATGTCGTCTAGTCAGTTAGCTGATCTGGCGCCATATACTGAATTTGCTCGTGCTGCTTACTGTTCACCTACCATTGTAACTGGCTGGCAATGTGGTCGTACGCAATCCCAACCCAATTTTTTTTATTTTCCTTGGCTCAATAATCGAGTTGTTAGAAGCTTGCGAAGCGGTGCCTGGGTTCGAGGTTTCTCTCACAGGGGGTGACGACGACAATATCCAATATTGTACGTTTCAATCAAAGTATTGCACGCCTTTCCAGACATTTCGCAGACTATGTTGGTTACTGGCCGACAGAAAATACCGTGGTAGTTGCTCATGAAGGTACAGACCCAACCCAACTGTAGGTGTACACATTTCACAGCATACAATTTGAGGAAATAAACTTATTGGCCAACATAGCCTATCTGATCTCACTGATGCCGACGTATTGATGGAACGCTTGGACCCCACGCTTTTCCCCGGTGTCAACAGCAGCGTCGAGGTTCACAGCGGATTTGCCAACGAGCACGCTCTAACTGCGAGCATCATCTTGAAGGAGGTGAAGAGCCTGATCTCTCAGTATAATGCCAACAGTGTCACACTGGTCAGTATCGAGCACTTTGTTACCACTCCAAAATAACTTTGATATTTTCGAGGATAGGTCGGACACTCCCTGGGAGGTGCCCTTGCGGAGCTTGATTGTGTGTTTATGGCCTTGAACCTTCCCTCTAGCATCGCCATTAAAGGTGTGTCCATATCAATAATTTTACAAGGGCGCGGGATTTTCACAGTCGGAATTTTTAGGTGTGACATATGGTACACCCCGCGTAGGAAATCCAGCATGGGCCGCTCTCTTCGATTCCCTGGTAAGCTTGATTTTCCCCTTCGGATCTCGTTTTGCCTTCCCCACATTAGGCCTATGATTAATTAATAAATTCACGGGCAGATATCGGACTTCCAACGCATTAACAATATGAAGGACATTATCCCGATCGTCCCGGGGCGCTTCATGGGCTTCTCACATGTCCAGGGAGAGGTCCACATTGTATCTGATGGATACGCAGTCGAGTGCCCAGGCGAGTATAAAATTTGCCTTTTCGGACATGATCGTTCATGAGGATCTGTATAGGCAATGACGATGCCACGGATGCTTTGTGCACAATACAGACTGTGCCCAACATCCTTGCAGGCGATATCTTGAACCACTTGGGTCCATACCAGGGGATTTATATTGGCACGATCTACTGCACATGATCAACATGGACTTGTATTATATTAGCTGAACACCCGAATATTTGATTGGTCTCTATAAATCAAGCATGAATAACCGCAGGCATGGGCAAGAAATGGGTGCAATAATGCCCGCTTCTATCATGCGGCATCGTCTCCCCGATACCACCAGCATGCTGCGAGAACGCGCGTACTCGTCAGCAAGTGATTTACAAGCAAATATTGAAGGCAGTACTGAAATACCGTGGCTCCCGACGATGACATCGTGGCCGCTATTTTGTCCTAAATTTGAGGTCATATTTGCCGCCTCGGCCGCAGCTGAGGGTTGTTGTTTAGTAGACGGTCCCCCAACAGCGAGTCAACTTGTGCAGTTGCGTGTCATAACGGACCGAAAGCTACATTCAATTGCTGTATACCTGAATTTCATGGGAAGTCTGGGGGCACCAGTTATTCAACAGTGAGAAACTGCACTTAGTAAAGTCCACATGTTCTCGGGGGATTTGTTGATGGTTTATTCATCGAGCTTTTACACTGTTCCGGTGAGTGCCCTACTGGCGCGGCCCATCGCAGTTCATCAGCGCAGCATTGTATTGCTAACACGGTGTCGTTCGAGGAAAACAATAGCGAAATATGTCAAACGAGACTACTCATTCACCACCCAATCCTCTACTGGCCAGTTGATAATTCTGCGTTACTGACAGAGGAAATATGAATCGTGAAACCGCCGGTGTCTTGGCTTCAGAGGAACACATTTAAACCTACCCAATTGTAAACTGCGCTAGTAAGTGGTGTTCACAGATCTTCAAGTGGGGTTTTCCCGTTGTGCCTCGATGGCAGTACAGCGTTTACACACGCTGGCAAGCTATGTCGAGAAAGACTACAACTACTTTCATATCGATAGACCACATTTAATTTTTGTCCCCTCACCACTTCATGATCGTGGAGCTGGACAAACGACAGGGTCTCGCTTTTCGCGATACCTTGGTCGGTCGAAATACTTCCCAATGGCAAAGGCGCTCTGCCTACCTAGACACCGCAATGCACATGAACACTATACTATTGACCGCTGTCAAACAGAAATAGGTTGTTGTCTTCCCATATGCCACGGCTGGTTTGTGCGCAATGGATACTTATTGTAGAACCCCTCATGATATTTGTAATACTGAATACCACTTCTAGATCAAGGCTGAGCATCGCTGGCTGCTGGCAGCAACCTTCGCCCACAAGTACTAACGTCGTGTACTATCATTTAGTAGAGAATGCATCAAAGGTACACTAATTGTATATCACCAGCATTATTTTTTGGGAAGTAACGAGCCAGGACAACAATCGAGAAAAATCACTGTCGGACAGTTTGCTACCTGCGTGACGGGAATGAGTGCATCTCAATAGATAGGCTCTGACAAATAATTGAGATGGGTATGGCTTTCAGAAAGCACAACTTAGAAGGTGGGATTTACCAGTAATGGGAATGTGTTTAAGCACCATTCCATTCTTTTGAGAGGTTTGTCTGATGAATGGCCGGTTCACTAACATGATGTAAACTTGGTACTACCAGATTTTCATCATTTTAGTGAACCGGAAAGCTTAGGCAATGCATGTTTAATGGTGGTTGTAACACGATCAACTCGCGAAGTCTCACTTAGTCAGATAAGATTGTGAAATTGAGAGTGATGAACAAGAATAACTTTTACAGTAAGTAAATAGCGAACAAGCTTGACAGAATCAACACCTACAGTGCATCAATAGTGTTCAAGTTCTCGGCATTGCATTCTCGCTGAAGCATCTACTCGAACGCCTGCAAGCTATGGACGATGACCGTAAAACTTTCCGGGGAAAAGCTGAAGCCAGATGGGATATGGAAGTGAATTCCTTTTCATGGACAGACAATCACGTAAAAGAGTTTTGGCACAACGACTGCGCCCAGCTAAGAACGTGCCAGCATAGATCAACCTCCAAGGATCTATACACTGCAAAAATGTTCTCAGTAGGTTTCGAACCAGCTCCGAGAGATGCATGGAAAAAGACCTGTCATTCGGGAGGTTTCCAACCTGCACAGTCGAAGAGACCAGATTTTGATGCTATAGCAGTAACCACTTGGCGAGGACCAGCTAAGATGAAACCATTCATGAGTGAATGTCGAAGTGTTCCGATAGGGAAAAATACCTTGTCGTCAGAAGGATCGGCAGATTTTTATTCTATTGTGGAAACCACCTGGATATTATTATATTATAAAGACCACTCAAGATAGGCCTTCAAGGAAACCATCTGAGTCAATGTCAAGGTGTGTTCCGATATAAAAAGGGCTGTGATTCGGCAGGTTTCGAACCTGCACGGTCCAAGAGACAGATTTAGATTCTGTCGTGACAACCACTTCAGCCAGGACGAAGTTGGTCTGAACATCTGAGAAAACCGAGCAAATCTTCGAGGCGTGTTCCGATAGAAAAAAGCCTGTTGATCAGCAAGTTTCGAACCTGCACAGTCCACTAGAAACAGATTTCAATTCTGTTGTGGTAGCCACTTGGCTAAGACCAGTTAGATGAACCTCCGACGAAACCATCCGTGACTTGGAGTGAACGTTTGAACGATGGCGTGCGTAAAAGAGAACAAAAATCTTGTTTTGGCAGGTTTCGAACCTGCGGAGTCCAAGAGAAACAGATTTCGACTCTGTGGTTGAACCACTTTGGCCAGTAGCGGGCGGGGGCCCCGGCACACTTCATCTCTAGGTTGAGATGAACGTCCGAAAAACTGTCAAAACATTTGTCGTTAGGTTTTGAATGCGCACTACCCAAGATTTCTAATCTGTTCTGGTGCCAGTTGGCGATGAGAGAAACCTTGAAGGATGCAGTGGGGCTCAAGCTGATGCCGGGGCCGTTATCACGGATCTGACCGAAAGGTTGAACCGTACAGCCACAATTATTATGGGCTGATATTAATGACCTTCTAGTAGTAGTAAAGGTGCGCATGGGTTACTCACCGTTCTACACGCGCCCGCCGAAGCACTCAGGAGTTGCTTTTCAAAATGCTACGGAGACCAGGCTTCCGAAAAAAAAAACAGATACAGGATCCAACCCTCAAGACGTCGCAATAATCGTCGCAATATATTCCGTTGGCTTCTGAATACATGTCTCGAAAGCCTACCCAAACGCAAATGGGACCAAGTCGTCACGTTCCTGTTCCTTTGCGCTCTCTTCCCCTTCCTTCATGCACTTCTCGGTATAGGGGGAAAAGCTGAGCAACATGTGAACTGCCCAGCGAAAGCAACCGGCGAGCGTCCAAACAAATCACGAGGGAATGAGACACAGGAAGCCACCCTCCTCACAAACCACCCACTTGAGAGTGACACCCACACGGACTACCCAGTCGAAAATTCTGAGCACATCGCGCACCTCACGCGCGCGCCCATTGCATCGACACTACAAGTTTCATTCCTTGATTTGACCTCTCCGGTTGCTCGCTCAAAGATGGCGCCTACAGAACCCTCAACGTCAGCATTTGCGCAGATACCTGAACCTGGCGCTCAGGTCTTGTTTCAGGGAGACAAGTGGGATGACATGCCGTATGACCCATTCTCTTTTGAATTCAACGGCATGTCATGGAGTACACCAATAAAACAATCTAGACAGCCACGGCGCAAAGGATTCGGAGCATCTGACGAACGCAGAGGAAGTTCGGGAGGTATTCAATGTCAGTGAGGTGTCGAGAAATTAGTGGGTCCCATCCGAGACAGCAGCCTCAATCAGCGAGTGTGCACTTGTTGTTTAAATTATTTCGCCTTTCACGGACTTTATGATATGTAAAATGTTCTTCGTAATTCTATCCGCATACTGTACAATGTTCATCCATGTCCATTGTCGATGGGTCAACGTTAATGTTAATAGCAGTTTGAATGAGTAGCCTGAACTTGACGTTGATGCATTGATGACTCAGCAAGTACTACTCTTCATTGAAGTTTGCAGTTGCCCCAGTCTTAGAGCCTTGCATTGCGCATCCTACTTATGCCTCGTAACACCTCAGCCTCGCCGAAAAGACGGCTCCGTGCCCGAGAAGAAACCCGTTCTGGAAGAAGAGGAGAGAAGGATTATCCCAGAACGGACCGTGCGCACGACAACGGCTATGCGCGCGATTCAGATAGGCGAAGGGATAAAGATGACGACAATAGACGTGCCAGACATGATGATTATCGTAGAAGAGATGAACGTCATGATCGTGATCGTGATTCTAGAAGACCTAACCGGGAACGGGACGGAGAGGATCGATATGACCATGACCGGCTAAGCAGGCCTAACCGCGAACGGGTTGGAGAAGGTCGAGATGACCGTGACCGGACCAGCAGGCGCCGAAGTAGAGAACTCGCAGTCTCTTCTCGTCGTTCTTCGTCCCCAAAACGACCGTCTTCCATCCAACCCTCCGCCCGCCCACGCTCTAGCTCTCGGTCCAAGTCCCCTCCGCCTATCGACAAGGCTAAACCGAATTTTGCTAATTCTGGGTTGTTAGCTGCAGAGACAAATGCTGTCAAGTTAACTGACGGTACGAGCACAATCCTAAAATATAACGAACCTCCGGAAGCAAGGAAGCCCACTCTGGGTTGGAGGTTGTACGTGTTCAAAGGAAGCGAGCAAGTTGGTCGGTGCCATATGTTTCTCTTCTGATGCCTAGCATTGACTTTTAGACAGAATTGCTCCATATTCATCGCCAAAGCGCCTATTTAATCGGACGTGATCGTACCGTTACCGACATCTTAATCGAACATCCTTCTTGCTCCAAGCAGCATGCTGTGATTCAGCGTGAGTAGTGGTCTTTATCCAATATTTCAGTTGATGTCTTATGTGCAACAACCTCTAGACCGTCAGGTAACGGAGAAAGATGAATTCGGCGCCTCAAAACCGAAGAACAAGTGCGCAATCACGTTTGCTCTTGTGTCTATCTTTTACAACTGAGAATACAGGCCTTTCATTATCGACCTGGAGTCGACGAATAGTACATATGTCAACGATGAGGCCGTTCCGACATCACGGTTCTACGAACTCAAAGCGGGTGATGGTGGGTACTTCCCATTTCACATGAGCATATTGATTCACCTACAGAATTTATTGCAGTCATCAAATTTGGATTGTCAAATCGGGAATATGTCCTTCTGCATGACGATGCAACATGAGGTACCTATGCCTGGTAACGCAATTTCAGGCAGTACACAGAATGTTGAATCATGATACTTTGGCTTGCATATAAGCTAGTTCTTGTTGGATTCCTCCGAGCTCACTTGCGTTCAGGCAATCTAGCATCAGGTGTGAAGGCTCAATTGTTGTTTCTTTAAACAAGCGTATCCCTTGTCTCGCGAGTTCTCGCGACAGCATGAGGATCAGGTCATGCGCGGCACCTCAAACCGAAGGAGCTTACGGATCACAACGAACTCATCTGAGACGAGTCCGGCGCCCCCAGCTCTGAAATCCGAGGTGCGCCGGCAACAAAACGTTACATTTCGTGTTTTGATTGTTGAGGGATTTAAGAAGCGCGGGCCGGCGTTATAATTCCCAACTTCAAGGACATGTGAGTCACGAGCGACTATAGTGTATCAGCTGAAATTTGCAGCGAGGGTTGAAGGCGTCGATATTTCTCGAACTCTTTAGAGGACCGATGGTAGATCACTTGAGTTTTAATGGTGGGGCCTGCAGGCATAAGAATTATAACACTTCCCCACATGAGTTTACTGCAGAATTTTTTTCTCGCCAATCATCCACAATCGTTTCTTGAAGGAGCAATGGGAAATTGGTAATGCCTGGAACGATAGCCATAACTTTGGAAATCGCGTGTTGCTCAAATGCAAATGATCAATCGATGAGCTAAGCTCAAGGCCCTAGAGTGTGCGATACACACGCGTGCAACGACTGTTTGAACTCCGTGGTTCGTCTTGTCTACAGCAATCCCACCTCTTCGTTCTCTGTGGGTGCTGCCCCTTTATCGTGGACCTGGCGTTCGCCAGGTTGGACGCGACTGGCGCCGGTCCCAAAAAAGTGAGTACGTCCAATTTGTGTATTTTCATTCGGCGCGCTAACGGACCGTGTGTGCTGTTCCCCAGGAAGCGTGAACTTACAGACGGAGGGAATTTTGCATGTTATGCTTGGTTTTATTTACATCATTCAGAATCCATACATGTCGGAGTACTACGTTAATGAACGTATTTGTCCTTGGAACGAAACACATGTCGTCGCTCTCACGAAGGGGACCGAGTTCGCGGTCAGACACACCCAAAACCATCCGTGCAGGGTTTATGAATCCACACATGCAGGGGGGAAACAAGTGGGTTCTGGTTTGTAAATATAGTACTGTACAACGGCAGCCCGGATCATCGATGCAGCTGCTGTGCCGAAGCCCCAAGTGATTTTCTTCAGAGAGGTGAACTGGATATCAGCACATGCACAAATGCAAATGCTGGGTAGATCTGTGATTGCCATAGCGAGACCAGTGAAATTATGTTCCTTCACGATACTTATCGCCAAATCACATATAGGGAGAACTTACAGGAAAGCGGGAAACAGACGGACACACTGCAAGCTTCGAAACTACGACGAACCTTGTCGAACCACTGGTGGTCAAAGGTCATCCATCTGGGCTTCTAGCGGCATTTCATCAATCGAAAAGGTTATACGGAACATCCGTATTGAGGGAGTGGACGTGCTACTAGGTCAACAGGTGATGCATGTGGGGCTTGAAGCAGTGGCAAATGGTTGAGTGGCGAGCGACGGCAGCCGACACTCACGTTCTCAAGGGAATCTTTTTTTTTTCGAGACCTGATTTATTGACCAGTGGGGCGTAGCCCCATAGTAGACGATACATGCGTTATTTACTGTTATGGTACTGCGTTGCTTCTGGCTGGGTTGGGTCAATGCTAATGGTCCCGCCTTGCGCGAGGACGTGTGCGCCAACTTAAGGCATGTAAAAGGGTGTGGGTTGCTTGAGACTCCACGCGATGGGTTCATCTTTCTTCTCTAGGGGGGATCTGTATAACGCACTTGCAGTGTTGCGGCGGAGAGCAGCTAGGTTTGCTTGTAGAGCTGCCGACAGGAAACAAGTCACACGAGATGTCCACAGTTACAAGGCAGGCTATCGTCATGATTGTGGAGGTGATAATAAAGAATGTTGGTGGTGTGGCCTTGGGGACCAGTAGCCTGAGAACGGGGGAAAGAAGAGATGAGTGAAGGCGGAGTGTTGGGAGTGAATCCGGATTCCGTCCGTCGATGCACGAGCTGAATGAACTCAATAATCAGCGGGCCAATAATGTCAGAAGAAAAGTAAAGAAACGAGAGACTCGCTTGAAAGATATTAATTTTGATAAGAACAGAAAGTCTATAAACAAATTGGTGAAGAACTGCCTGTTTTCACTGGCAAGTTTTCGGCGAAACAACCTGGGGCCGGTGGGAAGCGCCGAGAAACACAATTAATTATAGGCCCCACTCAATTATTTCATTTTGCCATTTTATTTATGGCTAGTAAGTAATATAAATTTTGATCGCATGGGAAATAAAATGATTGTGCCTCAGTTTAAATATTCTGGGCGTCGCTGAGCTTGTAATGCCGAACGGCTTGAAGTATGTCCGCACTGATGAGCATGCCAAACTGGATCTTTCCTGAACACAAAGCCTACGACTCCTACATCACACCTAATAATGCGGAAGAGTGGTAAGATAGTCAAATCGCCTGCGCAACCTGTACCATCCCCGTCATTTAGGTATGGTGCTGCAAGGCCATAAATTCGTCTTCCTCATCTTCAGCAGTTGTGAGTTCGCAAATACCGAGAGCTTCGAGTTCTGCATCCACCTGTGCATAAAAAAAACGACCCTGTTTGCCCATATGATGAAGCCGTGGCATTGAACTTTGGCAAGTCGGTGACGCACATAATTATCCCCCATACAAACTGTCGAGCGTGAGATGGATTTAAGCGCCATCATGCAAGACTTACATTGATCCCTGGAAGCCATCTCAAATACGAAGAGAGTCAAACACGGCCGCGGTGTTGACATTTAATTCCAGATTATCTGTCGGACTCTGACAACTTGGTGATGGCTCGTAAATCGGAGAAATAAAATGGCGGAATCAAATAATTGAGTGGGGCTAATGCTGCGGACGAGAACTTGTGCTGTTCCAAGTCATGACCAAAACCGAGGAGAGTAGCCTCGCTGGGCTGTGGAAAATGGCACCCAAGCATCATCCCCAGCCAAACACCCGGGCCATGTCCACACTGTGGGTATGATCCATCCACTACTACTATGTCCGTCAGCGATGGCCTGGGCGGGGACGTCAAGTTACCCTTCCCAGCAGAATCTAATACTGCGACACTGGCAGATGCGGTAGCCAAGCTGTTAGTGGAGCATTCGTCAAAGTGAGATCACAAATAATTGCCAATCCACATGAACACAATGCTCACCGAGATCAATGTCCAGTTCAGAATCACCAGTTAAAGGGCATTGCCGTGGGTTCGGACTCGAGACCAGTGGCAACAGGGCCAACTTTTGGGCTCAATTGGAGGGCTTCAGGAAGAATAATACAGCTTGTGAAAGGTGCGTGTAGGAAGCCAATTCCCTGATTCAGAAAACCTTACAGTATCACACATCCTTGCCAGGTTTCACGATATTCTAGTGGAACCTTCTAAGGACATGCGAACTCCAGAGCAGATTGAAGGGGTCCTCTCATGGGTATGTTATAGGAAGAAAGAAAAAAGTATACTAACTTGTGACTCAGGCTCGTGAAAGAATTGCTATGTACCCATATATTCCCGATCCTGACATGACCTTCGAAGACAAAGAAACCAAAATTGGCAGTCCAACTTCTAGTCAACATGTGAGTCAGGAGCGACCATAGCTGAAACCGCAGCGAGGGCTGAAGGCGTCCGTATTTCTCGGACTCTTCGGAGGAATGATGGTGGATCACTTGAATCTTGATCGTGGGACTTGCAGGCATAAGAATTATAGCACTTCCTCACATGAATTCCACTGTAGAGACTTTTTCTCACCAATCATCTACAATCGTTCCTGAAGGAGCAATGGGAAATTGGGAATGCCTGGAACGTAGCCATAACTTTGGAAATCGTGTGTTGCTCAAATGCAAATGATCAATCGACAAGCTAAGTTCGAGGACGAAAAATGTCCTAGAGTGTGCGATACACGCGTGACGACCACGTGGTCCACCTAGACACGACGTTCCTAGATATCGCTTATGCAAGAACTGAGAGAGAGGCAAGGACCAGGCATTCTACAACGAGGATTGCGACGACTTGCACAACACCGTTGGCATGAGAAAAGGTGATAAAGAGAGCATTTACGAAAATAGCCAATATCAGAGGAGTGATCACGTAAAATTGCTCTGAGCGGTATATGGCGTACAGAGGACCACGAGAAGCTAGGAGCCTGGGTCGCGTATACAGTTCAGAGGGAGTTGAACGAAAGGCCAGGTGATGTACGAGGTCGATAGAATGTAGCATTGCAGTGTGGTCAACCACCGCAAGGAACAAAAATGCTGGAAGGAAAATAGACGACCATGAATTCTTGAGCGTTTGCTGATAGGGTGCAAATATAGCCACTGGAGTGATTACCATCAAGCACAAGGGAAATGATCCATTCTTACGATGCGCAGCAGCCAGGCGCGGGTAACTGAAGGATATATCATATCGATAACGTCAATTAGCAATGTACCTTTATGTCCGTTGTCTATACCAGGATGCTGCGGCGAGGACACAACACAACCGGGGTAGAGGACTGCAACCAATATTGATCATCAAGACGGCCAGGAACACGGTTATGAAAGAGTTAGCCGTGGTGATGCCAACAGAGTTGACACCGGCCTGGAGAACATTGGTGGATAACGACCTCACAAGCTGTACTAGTCATCGCCAGAGTTTTTGAATAGAAGCGACCGAGATGTCCGAGATATAGTTGGTCAAAGTCATATTGGAAGACGCCCAAAGGTTCTCTATGCCAATGCCCGTGGATTGATTGCAAGGGGTAAGAGAAGTTGACGAAGCTATGTCATTGTACGGACTAAGTTTGCGGTTTACGAGAGTGACTGCAGAATCTCCAGTGGGCATCGGCCATGTTGCCTCCGGTCAGGTGACGCATGATGTTGATAGGAATCTGAATGGGAGAGGTCGAGGACGCGGAGAATAAACCCATCATCTATGTAAAGTTGGTTGTAAACGCTTGATAGATTGAGGAATAATTAGGATCCAGGAGTGCTGTTGATCCAGTCCATTGATATAGGTAAAGAACGAAAAGACGGAAGGGTGCCAGGGTGTGGTGTAAACGAGCAGAAAACCGCAGAAAGAAGAGCAAGTGGTGCGAATGTACCAGTTGCCCATTCCGCAGCTACTTAATATGTTGACCAGCCATTAGAAAGAATCGCCTGAACACAAACCTTAAGGATTCTAGTGTTCACTTCCGTCAGGGATGATTGTGCCAAAAAGACGAGCGGAACGTTCAGTATAATATACCATATGCCTCAAGGTCTGGAATTTGGAAAGCGATGTTAGTGATCTTGCCGGCAACACCGAGGGAAAATGGCAGAGGGTTAGAGTCAGAACCAGTAAAGTTATGCATCGGCAATGGGTACAGGGCATCACTGAACAGCGGGCATAACACGATGGTGAAATTCACGGGATGCATTCCACCAACGTTCAGCAATACAGTGGAGGTCACGTTGATGTTAGCGTCCTTGAAAGAAAAGCTCTGCAGAAGTAGCCCACGGTTACTCCATGTGCCGACCGGCTGTTAGAAAGGGTTACCTGAACACAAGCTTTAAGGATCCAGTGTTCGCTTCCGTGAGGCTTAATTGTGCCAACAAGACATGAACGCAACGTCCAGTATGATGTGACGAGAACATACTATATGCCTAAGGTCCGAAATATGAAAAGCGATGCTAGAGATCTTGCCAGCATCACCGAGGGAAGAGGGATGGAGTGCGAACCGGTAAAGTTATACATCGGCAGTGGGCACAGGGCATCGGTTCAAGGCATAGAAAGAGTGCTGCACTATGCGTATATACAGTACATGATCAATAAGCTTATATACAAGGGATACGAGCCACTTAATGATGATACGTGCGATGAGTGCCAGTTACCCAATTATCACTAATCTCAGTTCAACATGAGACAGTGGTCATAATTGCCCCCTTGGTTCGCGCCCCACCATGTAGTGAATAGGTGAGAGGTCCCACCAGCACCTTGCACCGCAAACGAGAGGATGAACACCATAACTTGAGTGCCTCCGTCAAGGGCTACATCATTTGATTAATCCGAGTCCCTAATGACGTTCGAGAATACTCACCAGCTCCGACAATGTAGTTGTATTTAGTAAACCAGCGAGGGTAGCGCGTACGCAGCCACCATTGCGAGAGGAATGCGACGGCAAAGTAGGACAGATTAGATGAATTGATCCCAACACAAAGCCATCCGATGTAGTAGCTGTAAAATATGTGAGCATCCTGCCAGTAATTCAAGGAACACTAAACGTACGCAATAATTGGAGTATAAAGATAATCAGCACGAAGCTTCGGCCAGTACCTGTGAATGACCCAGAAAGGGACAGGTATGAAAAGGCCAATGACGTAAGCCAAAGGAACCCATTGGTATCTTTGGCCTGCCGAAAAAAGCTCATAACTGAGTCCACCCCATGCAATTGCCTGAGAGTTGTACATCTGTGGTTGTTGGCCAGACCAGATATTGGTTCCTTGAACAGATAACAAGATTTCACGTTGGTTATCTATGATTGAATTCATCATGACTACATGTGCAATGTCAGTTGATTTTTGTAGTCATGTAACAAGTAGCGTGCGCACTGTAGTTCAAGACTGCGCCAAGAAGCGTTCCAAGAATCTGGGCGGTAAATGCAGCGCGAGGCGGCAGCTTTGCATCTGTAGTTTACGGTCAACACAGGTTGCCCTGTCTTCCTACGCGCTACTATACGCACACTGAGCAATCTTGAGGTCGCGGAGTAGTAGTTGGGCTTGGTAGACAGTGTCTGTATCACTTGGGTTAGCCGATCTGTTCTTGGAACGCAAGACTGACACATACTGTATCCGTATAGAACGAAGTACATATTTGCAACTGTCGCATCCGTCAATCAAAGCATATTAGAAATCAATGAAGAGCAAGATAATCACCTGGCAACCCCTTGTGAAGGTAACCACCAATCATCTGGACAAACCTGAATGCGAATTGAAATATCAAAGATCAAAATTGAATTCAAGAACCTACGTCTGGACGGAAAATATCAATCCTGTGATCCCGGCGAGTGCGCCGAGGAATAGAATAGAAAACTGTCGCCAGCAAGAGCGAAATAAGGAAGCCCCACCTTCACTGCTCATCAGCCTGGACCATATCTCCAATCACAGCTACTCACCATGGCAAAGTCGAATCGGTCTTATATAAAACGACCAGGGCAACAACGAAGGAAAGCAGGAAAACGACGAAGTACCAGCTATTGGGAGCATCGGGGTACTATTATAAAAATATTCATCTTGGTGAGCTGAATACAAATAAATGCAAAATTAACCTTCAACATCTGCTTGTAGTGGGGATCGATATCTTCGTCATCGACGTCTTGCTTCCGCATTCCGTCAGCTTGCCAGAACTTCCAGTCAAAATTGGCCCATATGTTTTTGATGCTCGACGGATTCATCCAACTCCATGCAGAACATATATCGTTCCAGTTCCAGAGGAGAAGATGAGTAGACGTGGCCGCCAAACCCTAGAATTTCAACCTATCAGTCTGCAGAGTCTCAGTAACGTTTGGTGAACTTGCCAAATTCTGGGAAAGTAAGTAGACTACCCAAGTGCTGGAATAGTAAGGCACGCCTTGTTCAGCAAGGAGTGTGGGATCGACTTCATAGTTGGCATTAAGAATGAGTGTTTGATCGTACTGTGTTCCGTTTTCATAGAATAAGAGTTGAGAAAGCTATGGGGAGTCGGCGTCAATATTCTGCCCTTGCACGTGAATGTAGACTAACGAATGGGAAGTTCTGGGCCTTCCAGATGTTGTTGTAATATACGGCTACAAACACGACCCTAGACACAAGTCAATGCAAGGTCTCGAATTAGGTGGGGTAATCGCACATGCAAAGAATGTAGCCTAGGAAATTCGAGAACTATTCAAAAGGCATGTAAGGCATCTGGCTGGCGATTTGAGAAACAGTTATACCTGTGCTTTAAGCGGGATAGTCATAGGGTTCACTCCGGGAGAAATATACTGACGCAGATCTAGTCAGTTACGTGATCCACTTTGAAGTTCGTATTCACACTTACTTGCCAGTCAAAGCCCATAGATAGGAATCCTAGACCTTCGTTACCGTTTGTACCACCAAACACTCGCGAGACGACGGCATTGTTGGGAGCTGCAAGACAGAAAATTGAAAACCCAGTTAGAAGCGGAAAGATCCATTCTGGGAAAAGTTCCCAAAAAAATATACTGAGTCGATAAGCATGTTTAATCATTGCCGGTCTTAATCGAGGGGCTTACGCAGTAAACACAATGTAAAAGACTCTGAGCTTCTTCCGTGCTGCCATCCCGCCCTCGTAGAGAGCATCGAACATGGACAGCAATGGTAGCACACCGGGGTATAACATCTTTGATGGATATAACAGGGTGCCTGGTAGAGGTATGTGAACACTGGGTTCAATAACAGGTTCGATTGTGGACATACCTCTCATCATGCCGCCAATTCCATAACTTAGAACTTCGTCAGCGTCCGCTGGAACTTTCACAAATATTCACATACCCAAGAAGTTGAGAAGAAAAGAGTAGGAACACTGAGGCACCGGCATTGGGCGTGATATTGTAATACAATCTTTAGTGAAGATCAGTAAAATCAATCAATACAAGTCAGTCTCACTGACCGCTGAACCGCAAGAACTTCGGTACCTAAGGCAGAGTTGGCAGAGGCGCTTGCCATGATTACAACGAAAGCATTTTCTTTCTTAGTTGAACGGCCCCTGTAAAAGGTCTTAGAATGAAGTAACAAACGAGGGTAAATTGACTTACGGGGTTCAGATAGCGCAGGAGTCCACGGCGAGGAATAAAGGTCTCCATAAAGACGCCCAGGATATAAGAAACAACCGCGAGGAACATCAATGACACTAAAACCGTTTGCTGCGGCAAAGATATGAGCACATAAAGTTGACATGCTTGCTGCATTACGCACAGGCTTGAAATAATATATTTCCGCTACAAATTGACATTAATGAGTATCACACTGGCTAACTTGAAAAACGAACTCAAAAAAGCTCACCCAGTACTCCGCCAAAGGCTGAGAGGCCAATACCAATAAAGAATGCACGGAATGTCCACGGGTTCAGAGAAGGGTCGTCGTCCACCGAGATGACATGCGTAGCAATATCACGTTCATCGGAAAGCACGCCTTCCTCGTTGTCAGCATCAACTATTGCGGTTTCAACGTCGCCTGTCCTATCTAAAGATTTGTCACTAGTGCTAAGAGCTTTCTCGCTGGGCACAATGTGCTCGCTGATCGCTGCTGCAGCGGTCAGACTCATCGTGACTGATAAGACAGTACTGCAAGAGAAGCGAGAATAATCAAGTTTCAGCGCTCAGCAGACTATAGGTATTTACTTTAAATAAGCTTCTAACCTCGTAATTGGAACTCCAATTGTTCGGTACGGCCATGTCTGGTGTAATAACGGACCTGTACGCGTGGGGTCTCGTGTCTAATAGTGAGATAAGAAGGCATCTTGGAAAGATGAAATAGCGAAAATAGCTAGCTCTGTTTCGGCATTTGGAATGGCATTGTTCATCACGGTCATCACGTGACTTGAGGACGTTACTCTGTTTTAAAATTCAAATTGTCTGACCATGCCATCACCTGACGCAAAAGCGCAGAAGCGACCTACTGTGAGCTCCCCTAATGTTTGTTGATATAAACGAAGTGCGTCGCGACCGAGTCGCACGAAGATTGCATTGTTCATCAGAAGGAAGCATATTCTGGCAATTTACAACTCATCATACGCCGCACGTTCCCATAATAGTCAGTTTTCACTGGGCTTCACCCGCGAACCGCTTCTTGTTGGCCAATCTTCCAACCGTACCTCATGCCTCGCAAAGTCCATTAGGAGAGAACGCTGGACAAACGTCTTACAATGCTATCAAGCCGAACCCATTGTAATTTCATTGATTATACTGTTAGGTTGGGCTCAGGCACATTCCAACTGCGATGAAACTTCCGATATGTTGAAGATGCCATTAATTTGTGCTTGCATCACAGACCTGGTCTTGCGAAGAGACGCACAAGTGGCAGGTAAAACAATTTAGCTCGTAAATAATAAGTCGCAGAAGCTCTACTCATCCAAGTACGGTCAAGTGTGTTATCGCCCGATCTGCGCCTTCAAAATGTATCCTTCAATTCTGAGTGCCACTTTCAAAAGAGATCCTCTCCTAATAACGCTTTTACGCCTGAGAACGCCCGACGAACTGATCAAACCACCTGAATACTTCGTAATGCCATTTCAAACTATCCCAGTCGAAGTGTCAGCTCATGACCGTCATGTAGAACTGCACACGTACCTATTCGCAGTGTTTAGCACACAATGGTTCTCATCTGGGAAGATCAGAAGGCGACTTGGGACACCAAGCCTATATGCGTGTCGATCAGTATGAATCACCCGCCAGGAGTAAAAACAGAAGGAAAGGAAGAGTAACGGTGGATTAAAAAAAGATAGGTGCAAGAGAACGATGTATGAAGAACAGAACGGAAAAGGAAAAAAAAAAACGCACTGCTGCAACGCATGGAACACCGCGATCCCTTCTGACTCTGGGAGTCTGTAATCTTTGCTACCATGAATTGTCAGCTGCGGGGTCGACCACTTGGCAACGGTATACGCGGGGTTGTACTTCCGCGAGGCTTCGAACGCAACAGGATCCCATGGACGTCCTCCCCATTCGTGATTATTCTGTAGTGTGTCAATAATTAGCGTTGTAAGGGAGGGATGGGAGACGCACAAAGAATAGTTCATCTGTGGTGTAGCTCACGTAGGTTGTGTCGAATATCTGTTTGATGTAAATCTTCCTTCACTCCGTCATGTAGTGAGAGAAGACGCACTCCATCGTGGCAGACCAGTGCCTTGAACCCAAATCCTAGCTCAGGGTTGCCCTGTATCCAGCTGCGAAGAATGAGAATAGGACACGAGAATGTAAAGGCCGAGAAGGAAATGATACGTACTTGATTACATATCCGCCATAACTAGGACCAAAAGCCACTGTGCGATTTTGGTCAATCTATGCGCAGGAGATCGACGTCAGGATACATTGAGTGTGAGGAAGATAAAGTGCGGGGCCTCACCTCTGGGTATTCTTGAAGGATATACTTCCACCCGATCAACAAGTCTTGGATGGGGCGGCCTCCCCAATTTTTATTGATTCCATCTGTGAATTCTGAAATGCTACATCAGCACAAGAACAGAAAAGAGAAGATAGTAACTCACTCTGTCCAAACGAAGGTGGACCCCGTTGGATTGATAGCGACGACCACGTATCCCTGGCTCGCAAAGACTAAAGCACACGTAGCCCAAACATTAGCCCAGCCCTTGTAACCCAACAAAAGGAACTGTGTACCATTTGGATTCCACAGCGTCGACCACTGATCAAACCAGGCGCTCTGCGGACCTCCATGGATAAATAACACCGCAGGCCACTTCCCATTGACCCCACGTTCAAATCCAGGTGGGGTAATCACGTAGCCATGCGTGTCCTGCTCGTTAGCCGTACCTTTGAACCAGAAATCATTCCCGGGGGAGAGATCTTTGCCTTGGAGCCCAACAGAAGAGAACGAAGTAAGGCGCGTAAGCGTTGTCGCCTTCACATCTACCTTTCTTCCTGCTAAAAGATCCTGCTCGGCGGCGTCAAGCCCACTAAGCTCGTACACCTCGTTTGGAGACATCAGGCTCGAAAGCGCGAAGGTGGCCCTGCCACCTGGGATTGGCGTGAAACCGGATATAGAACCGCTGGAGGTGAGGGCTGTAGGTTGAGTGGTCTGTGTGGTGTTGGAGGAAGGTGTAGGCGGAACAGCCAGCGCAAAGATCTTGATGCGGGCATGATCGCCGGTAGTGGCGTAAATGAGGGCAGAGGAAGGGGAGAACTGGGTTTGGGTTAGCTGGCTAGTATGACAACAGACGTATGGGAGGGAGCGGTAGACTCGCAAGGAATTCATAAGGATCACAATGCAGCAGATAGAATGAAATAAGTTAAATGAAAATGAACTCACGATAATAGAATCAGGGGAGCGGTCCCAGTCCTCCGTAATGGTGAACCGGACGTTTTCCTTAAGATCATAGACCACCACTTTCGCGCTATACACATGAAGTCAACAACGATGGGAAGAAAGGTACATGCATGAATTCAAGTCAGGACGGCATACAAATAGGTCGCATAACCTACCGATCACTCTCGCTCCCGTCGTGAGCCAGTTCCAGCCAGGCGACTTTATCGCCAGAAGGGCTGAACACAGGGGAGTGCGTCGCACCTTGGATGCCCGAGGTGAGCTGTCTGAGGTCTTTTCCGTCATGTGCAACGAGGTAGATCTACGTGGTAGTATGTTAGCATAGAAGTGCAAGATATGAAGTGCACGCACATTCTGCCTAGTGTGCATGGCCTTGGGGAGCTGGGGGTCCTTAGCAGTGAATATGACATGCGTTTGGGAAAGGTCATAGTCATGCGCATCACCAAACGGCTCTACAGGGGATGACTAGCTCAAATCAGTTTCACCGCTGGTCTGATGAGTAGAAACAAGCACTGACGAGTCCCGTCCCCTTTAGCACGTTCACGTAGGTATCCCCCAGTACCCACTTCGCATCTACTTTCGCTAGACTGACCCCGATGAGAGCCTTGCTCTTGGGACCAACCCACGTATCCCATTGGCGGTCAAACGTCTCATCATATACCAGACCAGAATTGCCCCGATTCTCATACGCCGTGTCCTGCTCCTTCACGGTCTCGACGAGGCCATCAGGATAAACGTATGCAGAGAACACAAGCCGCTGAGCGCTGGGGCTGTAACGGAATGAGCTTGCAGTGGTGATGGGGAAGGATCCTGCATGGGAGGAGAGGTCAGAAGAGAGAGGAAAAGTGCTGATGGGGATAGTATAGAGGCTCTGTATGTTATCTCTTGTCACGATGTGAGCGATGGTGCGAGAATCGAGCCAGAAGGCATCGCCGCCGTCGGGTAAAGGGATGTCATAGGTATGGCCATCGCCGAGAGCGATAACGGAGAGTGAGTTGTGAGACCTAAGAGCCAGGTAGTGTTACCAACGACTATAAGAACAAAGAAAAGAAGGGGAAGCATACTTGCGATCCTGAAAAGAGTAAGTGCTTATGGGTACGATAGCAAGATCACCAATGTCGTTTGGCAGAGGCACACCAGGCTGAGGGAGGGTGAGCATATCTTGCGGGGACAATACATTTGCACCCTCACTGAGGGTAAAGTCTGTA
Organism: Suillus cothurnatus; assembly: GCA_016758765.1. Taxonomy (NCBI): domain Eukaryota; kingdom Fungi; phylum Basidiomycota; class Agaricomycetes; order Boletales; family Suillaceae; genus Suillus; species Suillus cothurnatus. The sequence continues at coordinate 268,939 of JABBWL010000025.1, read as the reverse complement.
GCCATCTGAGGAACTTGTGAGGAAGAAGTTGATGAAATGGAAACTGGAATATAATGTCACCTGAGCGCTTGAACTGCTGCATTACTCACACTAAGTCACACAGACTGGCACACGTTTAGTGTGGTTTCGGGATAGCCACTGATGGAAATAGAACACCGTGTTTGAACAAGGACTGACATGTCCATGTTTTCACCGAACCGGAAAATCATGGGAGTTTCCGCTCATATCGATATCGTAGCAGCGCAGTGCGCTAGTCCCCGACTCTCTTGTTTGGTCAATTCCTTATAATTAGTGGTCTCACAGGTCAGTAAGAAATGGTTGTGACGGTAGAGGACTGTATGTGCCAGAATGTGAATTACCGCATTAGTACTGTGACGGCCTATGTCGAAGTCGTACCGATTGCAACAGCGACTCGATTTCAAGAGTCAAGATATTACAGTACCGGAAGCACTAAAGCAGCAATATTGGAGTCTGGAGGGCTGGGCCGAGTTGCTTGAGCTGTTGGGCCGTGCTCTAACCGAGTTTCCAAAAGGTTTTGAAAGTTATTTTGAGTACTACTAAATATTAAATATAGTACTTCCCCGCATGAGTTCCATCGCAGAAATTTTTCTCACTCATCATCAACAATCGTTTCCCGAAGGAGCAATGGGAAATTGGGAATGCCTGGAATATAACCCGACGTGGTCCGTCTAGACACGAAGTTCTACGCATTGCTTATGCCCGAAAAGTAAGGCCTAGTAAGGGCTGATATAGATAGGGAGGTAAGGACCATGCATTCTACAGCGAAGATTGCGACGACTTGCACAACACCGTTGGCATGAGAAAAGGCGATAAAGAGAGCTTTCACAAAAATAGCCAATACGTAAAATCGCTCCGAGCCGTATATGGCGTACAATGTACAAGGATGATGGAATATGGCATGTAGCCAACCACAAGGAATAAAATCACTGAAAGGAAAATAGACAACCATGACTCCTCGAGCATCTACTGAAAGAGCGCAAATATTGCCACCGGAGTGAATACGATCAAGCACTAAGGCAATGAGCTATACTTACGATGCGCAGTAGCCAGGCGCAGGCAAATGAAGGACAACAATTCCGCCTATCAGCAATGTGCCTTTCTGTCCGTAGTCCATATCAGGATGCTGCGGCAAGGACACAATAACCGACGGAGAAGACTGGATTTGATATAGATAGGTACACCGGCTTGGACAACATTGGTGGATAACGATGTCACAAAATGTACATCGCCAGAGATAGAATTCTTGAACAGAAGCGACCGAGATGTCCGAGACATAATTGGCCGGAGTCATATTGGAAGGCGCCTGAAGGTTCGCTATGCCGATGACCGCATATTGATTGGAAGAGGCAAGGCAAGAGAAGTTGACGAAGATATGGCGTTATATGGGCTAAGTCTGCGGTTCACGAGAGCGACTGCATAATCTCCAGTGGCATAGGTCATGTTGTCTCCGGTGAGGTGATGCATAGTTGATAGAAGTCTGAATGGAGGTCGCGAACGAGGAGAATAAGCCCATCGCCCATGCAAATTTGGTTGTAAATGCTTGCCAGACTGAGGAATAATTAAGAGTCTGGAGTGCTGTTGGCGCAGTCCATTGATATAGGCAGAGAAGATCGAAAAGACGGAGGAGTGCCAGGGTGTTTGGCGTAAACAAGTAGAAAACTGCAGAAAGAAGAGCAAGTAGTGCGAATGCACCAGTTGCCCATTCCACAGCTACTTGATATATTGACCGGCCATTAGAAAGGATCGTCTGAACACAAACCTTAAGGATTCTAGTGTTCACTTCCGTGAGGGATGATTGTGCTAAAAAGACAAGCGGAACGTTCAGTATAATGTGGCGAGAACATACCATATGCCTCAAGGACCGGAATTGGACAGCGATGCTAGTAATCTTGCCGGCAACACCGAGGGAAGATGGGTAAAGTTATACATCGGCAATGGGCACAAGGCATCACTGAACAGCGAGCATAACACGATCATGAAATTCACGGGATGCATTCCATCAACCTTCAGCAGTACATTGACGGTCACGTTGATGTTGGCGTCCTAAAAAGAAAGATGAGGCAGAGCTCTGCAGAAGCAAGAAACCACGCACGACACTTGCCGCGGAGATGTTGAGCCATAATGACTGATTCTTAGCAGAGTATGCGACGTCAAACCGCTGAATAAGGAGTCTCTGGTGATGAGCAATAAGTCACGAAAGAAGTAACTTATAAATCATGAGGTATATTCCAATGCAATACTATGGGTAAAGGCGTACACAGAGAGTCATTTTTAGCAGCTGCCAATGAAAAGAATATAAGAAGGGGCAGAGGTAATCCCAACCTGACGATGCGAGCGAACATGAGAAACGATGAAAGCACCAACCAGTGATGGGCAGAGGTAGAAGTGAGGATAGAATCCGATAGATATACGGCTTATCGATCTTGCTGAGTCTGGATTTTCACTTGCGAATCATGATTAAGGATACTCCAAATGAGGTGGAGCAGAACATTGTCGCTGCGGCGAATATTTCAATCGAACGAATAAAGTGATGTGGAACGAGTGGCTCAGCTGAGGCCCGAAATCGGGTGAGAAGCGTTGGTGGCAGTGCAGCATTCCACACTGGCACGCGGTCAATGAGGTGTTTTCCTGTGCTCCACATCTCATCTACATAGTCGAAGGCGTAGAAAAGAGTGCTGCACCATGCATATATACAGTACATAATCAATATGCTTATTTATAATAGATACTAGCCACTTAGTAATGATACGCCCCAGTTACCCAATCATCACTGATCTCAGTTCAACATGAGACAATGGTCATAATTGGCTCCTTGGTCCGCACCCCACCATGTAGTGAATAGGTGAGAGGTCCCACCAGCCCTTGCACCGCAAACGAGAGGATGAACACCATAACTTGAGTGCCTCCGTCAAGCGCTACATCTCTTGATTAGTCCGAGTCCCTAATGACGTTCGAGAATACTCACCAGCTCCGACAATGTAGTTGTATTTAGTAAACCAGCGAGGGTAGCGCGTACGCAGCCACCATTGCGAGAGGAATGCAACTGCAAAGTAAGACAGAATAGATGAATTGATCCCAACACAAAGACATCCAATGTAGTAGCTGTGAAATATGTGAGCATCCTGCCAGTAATTCAAGGAACACTAAAACCTACGCGATAATTGGAGTATAAAGATAATCAGCACGAAGCTTCGGCCAGTACCTGTGAATGACCCAGAAAGGGACAGGTATGAAAAGGCCAATGACGTAAGCCAAAGGAACCCATTGGTATCTTTGGCCTGCCGAAAAAAGCTCATAACTGAGTCCACCCCATGCAATTGCCTGAGAGTTGTACATCTGTGGTTGTTGCCCAGACCAGATATTGGTTCCTTGAACAGATAACAAGATTTCACGTTGGTTATCTATGATTGAATTCATCATGACTACATGTGCAATGTCAGTTGATTTTTGTAGTCATGTAACAAGTAGCGTGCGCACTGTAGTTCAAGACTGCGCCAAGCAGCGTTCCAAGAATCTGGGCGGTAAATGCAGCGCGAGGCGGCAGCTTAGCATCTGTAGTTTACGGTCAACACAGGTTGCCCTGTCTTCCTACGCGCTAATATACGCACACTGAGCAATCTTGAGGTCGCGGAGTAGTAGTTGGGCTTGGTAGACAGTGTCTGTATCACTGGGTTAGCCGATCTGTTCTTGGAACGCAAGACTGACACATACTGTATCCGTATAGAACGAAGTACATATTTGCAACTGTCGCATCCGTCAATCAAAGCATATTAGAAATCAATGAAGAGCAAGGTAATCACCTGGCAACCCCTTGTGAAGGTAACCACCAATCATCTGGACAAACCTGAATGCAAATTGAAATATCAAAGATCAAAATTGAATCCAAGAACCTACGTCTGGACGGAAAATATCAATCCTGTGATCCCGGCGAGTGCGCCGAGGAATAGAATAGAAAACGTCGCCAGCAAGAGCGAAATAAGGAAGCCCCACCTTCACTGCTCATCAGCCTGGACCATATCTCCAATCACAGCTACTCACCATGGCAAAGTCGAATCGGTCTTATATAAAACGACCAGGGCAACAACGAAGGAAAGCAGGAAAACGACGAAGTACCAGCTATTGGGAGCATCGGGGTACTATTATAAAAATATTTATCTTGGTGAGCTGAATACAAAGAAATGCAAAATTAACCTTCAACATCTGCTTGTAGTGGGGATCGATATCTTCGTCATCGACGTCTTGCTTCCGCATTCCGTCAGCTTGCCAGAACTTCCAGTCAAAATTGGCCCATATGTTTTTGATGCTCGACGGATTCATCCAACTCCATGCAGAACATATATCGTTCCAGTTCCAGAGGAGAAGATGAGTAGACGTGGCCGCCAAACCCTAGAAGTTTCGTCAGTCCGAAGAGTCTCAGCAACGTTTGGTGAACTTGCCAAATTCTGGGTAAGTAAGTAGACTACCCAAGTGCTGGAATAGTAAGGCACGCCTTGTTCAGCAAGGAGTGTGGGATCGACTTCATAGTTGGCATTAAGAATGAGTGTTTGATCGTACTGTGTTCCGTTTTCATAGAATAAGAGTTGAGAAAGCTATGGGGAGTCGGCGTCAATGTTCTGCCCTTGCACGTGAACGTAGACTAACGAATGGGAAGTTCTGAGCCTTCCAGATGTTGTTGTAATATACGGCCACAAACACGACCCTAGACATGAGTAAATGCAAGGTCTCGGAATCGTGAGGTGATCGCACATGCAAAGAATGTAGCCTAGGAAACTCGAGAACTATTCAAGAGATATGTAAGGCATCTGGCTCGTGGATTTGTGAAGAGGTCATACCTGTGCTTTAAGCGGGATAGTCATAGGGTTCAACCCGCCAGAAACATACTGACGCAGATCCAGTCTATAAGGCGATTTACATCGAAGTTCGTATTGATACTTACTTGCCAGTCAAAGCAGAAAGACAGGAGCCCTAGACCCTCGTTACCGTTTGTACCACCAAACACTCGCGAGACGGCGGCATTGTTGGGAGCTGCAAGGCAGAAAATTGAAAACCCGGTTAGAAGCGGAAAGATCCATTCTGGGAAAAGCTCCCAAAAAAATATACTGCGTCAATCAGCATGTTTGATCATTGCCAATCTTAATCGAGGGACTTACGCAGTAAACACAATGTAAAAGACTCTGAGCTTCTTCCGTGCTGCCATCCCGCCCTCGTAGAGAGCATCGAACATGGACAGCAATGGTAGCACACCGGGGTATAACATCTTTGATGGATATAACAGGGTGCCTGGTAGAGGTATGTGAACACTGGGTTCAATAACAGGTTCGATTGTGGACATACCTCTCATCATGCCGCCAATTCCATAACTTAGAACTTCGTCAGCGTCCGCTGGAACTTTCACAAATATTCTCATACCCAAGAAGTTGAGAAGAGAAGAGTAGGAACACTGAGGCACCGGCATTGGGCGTGATATTGTAATACAATCTTTAGTGAAGATCAGTAAACTCCATCAATACGAGTAAGTCTCACTGACCGCTGAACCGCAAGAACTTCGGTACCTAAGGCAGAGTTGGCAGAGGCGCTTGCCATGATTACAACGAAAGCATTTTCCTTCTTGTTGAACGGCCCCTATGAAAGGTCTTAGAATGAAGCAGCGGACGAGGGTAAATCGACTTACGGGGTTTAGATAGCGTAGGAGTCCACGGCGAGGAATAAAGGTTTCCATGAAGACGCCTAGGATATAAGAAACAACCGCGAGAAACATCAATGACACTAAAACCGTTTGCTGCGGAACGATATGAGCACATAAATTTAACAAGCTTGCTCCATTACGCACAGGTTTGAAATAATATATTTCCGCTACAAATTGACATTAATGAGCATTATACTGGCTAAAAACGAACTCAAAGAAGCTCACCCAGTACTCCGCCAAAGGTTGAGAGGCCAATACCAATAAAGAATGCACGGAATGTCCACGGGTTCAGAGAAGGGTCATCATCCACCGAGATGACATGCGTAGCAATATCACGTTCATTGGAGAGTACGCCTTCCTCGCTGTCAGCATCTCCTGTTGCGGTTTCAACGTCGCCTGTCCTATCCAAGGATTTGTCACTAGTGCTAAGAGCTTTCTCGCTGGGCACAATGTGCTCGCTGATCGCTGCTGCAGCGGTCAGACTCATCGCGACTGATAAGACAGTACTGCAAGAGAAGCGAGAAGAGTCAAGTTTCAGCGCTCAGCAAACTATAGGTATTTACTTTAAATAAGCTTCTAACCTCGTAATTGGAAATCTCGTACGTGCTCGGTACGGCCATGTCTGGTGTACGTACGGACCTGTACGCGTGGTTTTGACGTGACCACGTGTCTAGTAGGGAGATAAGACGGTACTTGAGATGATAAAAATAGCGAAATTGCTCAGTGTCGCCATTTGGAATATCATAACGTTGGTGAAATACAGTACATGTCGGAAAAAGGTAAAGTGCCATTATAATGCCGCCGGCTTACAATACCAGTCACCTGACTTTCAAGGCCCCTTTCAAGGTGCCTTTTAAGGCACACGACCAACGTTTCAAGCGTGAGAGCTGCATTATGATGGATTACGACAGTATGTAATGAACGTATGACTTTGATATCCTATCTTGTTCTGTCCTATTACCACCTTTCCCCGTCGACTGCCTTGTAAATAAGTTCATACTACATATATTTGTCGTCTCTCTGATTTCGATGGCTCCAACCCGTTCTTCTCGAGGGAAATATAACTATTCTGAAGGGACGCTGACAGGACAGATATCATGCTCTCATTGCGGCAGAACATTCAAAGCGCTGTAAGGAATCATAATTCTGTGGGCGTGAAAAGGCCATATTTACATGAGCTGTCAATTGATCATTCGCACTATGGAGTTGCATGACACTTCCCTGTATAGCGCGCCCAAGGCGCACGCTTTCCCGCGCTTACGCGCTTCTCGCGCCTACGCCTTCTCGCGCCTGCGCTTAGCGCGCGTTCCCGCGCTCTATCGCCTATCATCCAGGAGGACCGAGCCATGTCCGAGCACCCCTCTAGTACGTCATACTACATGCTGCACGAGTGTAACAAGGACTGCAGCGCTATTACATGTCATTACATACTATCGCGCATGTTCTCCCTATCCCTTCCGCGTCCGATGAGATCTTACTTAGTATAAAGCCTGATGGTAGCGCTACTATTCATTACTTCCCTTTACTGTACTTCCCTAGCGTTTGGGTTTTACTTTAGAGTAGTAGTCACCATTAGGGCGCGCGCCCTGTGGTTATCGCGTTTTGGCTTAGATTAGATCGCCTAATCAAGCCTTGCTTTTTGTCCGCTTCGCCTTTGCTCTCGCTTTACATCGCGCTCGCTTCCACTCACGACACTTCACGCTCATTACGAATCCCTACACCGCTCCTTGCCTTCCGCATCACTTGCGCGCTTTCACGCGCCCACGCGCACTATAGGCGCACGCCTTCCCGCGCTTCGCTTACCTTAGCGCGCGCTTCCCGCGCTCCGCTTACTGCGCATTTCTCATCGCGCGCTCCGCGCCTTTCTATATCCTTGTGCGCATCCCCTGTCTACTTGAGTTCTCTTTATTCCTGGTTCTGTGTGTGGTAGCAGTCCCCTTTAGGGTCGAACGCGCCTGTCTCAGGCATAGCAGTCTAGGCGCAGCGAGACCCGACATACTGCCTCACCAGCAGTGTTGTTGATCTCACATCTAGAGATTGATTGCGCGCGCCGCAGTCAGACTTAGTTCCTTCAGCGCAGGGCATCAAAAAACATGAGGCTAGTTGTAAGAAACGCTTGGAAGCTGAAGAGGAGCAGCAGCGGTTCAATCGAGACTATGAGAAAGGGCAATGAAAAGGTGAGTTATCTTTCAATTTCACCGTGCTGCCCCTACCAATAATACCAATTCCCAGCACGAAAGGCTCATAGGGACCATGCAATCGGCAAGGCCGGCCCATCAAATCTAGTCAATGTCACTGAGTTGAACGTCAACGACAGTGCTCATGGCGATCACCCTCAGATTATTAGACTATCTGAATCAGACCTGGGTTATGACAACCAAGGTAAGTCGCACAGCGCCACTTTCTTAATTCCTAAATTAAATGGATGTATTCTCTTTTATCAGACAATCATATGCTGCCCGAGCCTGAGGAACATCAACACGGCGACTCAAGAATCACTAATAGTCCTGGTAAGCACTTTTACTCAACTGATAATCAAATTATTGCAATATGCACTACGTCTGTATTCAGAGGCTAACATATTATTCTGCACAGTATTATCTGACGCCAGCATGGCTAGTAACTCTGTGCCTGCTCAGTCACGGCCTGCAGCATCCGTGCAGCCGCCCAGCGAGTTCAAAACTGAGTACCATCCTTGCTCTGGTTGCCCAACCCTCTTCCAAGCTTTTGACAAATTCCGTGTCCCCCCGGAGGCCCAACAAGTACCTATTGACGAGAAGCCATGGCATCCCTTTAGATCATGCGCAGACTTCGAGTTTTCTGAGATCGTGCTTGATGCTGCACTGTCATATCCCAGATTCCAGACCTATCCTACAGTTGGATATATGGACTAATCCTTAGATTAGACCTCTAGACTTCATTCATAACCATATCCAGTCTCATCCACTATCATGCTTGTCCAACTACCGCTCATCCATCCGATCCGATAAGCTTTCTTATTCATTACCTGTCCATATAATGTTAACACAGCCTATTCCTTTATCCGATATGTCTATCCGCTCCAGATCCGATATGATAAGCTTTCTTATTCATTACCTGTCTATATAGCATTAACACAGCCTATTCCTTTATTCGGTATTCTCTACCTTTTGGATAACCGGTTCTATACTTACCCGATTTCTTCGCTACTTGTCTATTACTGGTACTCGGTTGTTTACCTATCCGATACGCTTACTGATCCGTTATCCTTTGACTGTGCTAATGTACATAGCCTCGGACACTGCCTCTGATTATTCTGTTAGCTACCTACAGTATATAAACTCCTGTAAAACTTGATAGATCCTCAGTTCGAATATTACATTGTCTTGCAGCATTCTTGTCCTCGCACATTAGTGTTGTAAGGACCCCTTCTCTATCCTTTGGGCCTAGGGATTGATTCCCTAGGCCAGAGCTCCGCTCTTCCGCGTTTCCGGACTTCGTCCATTTCTGGATCCTACCTTAGGCCTAATGGATTGTATCCTTAGGTCAAAGTCTTATCTTTCCGATACTCGCACTCCTTCCGATCCTTATCCAACTCCGTCTCTACCTAAGGGTAGTCTATATCCGTCCATGTCCGCTCCGGAACCCCTATCCGGAACTCCAGACCACTCTTCCTGCCTTGGACTGTGTCCATTGCAGTATCTCCACCCTATGTCTTCACTAAGGATCGATACACGCAGTTATTCCACTTCCTATCAAGTGGACGGAACTCCATCCGAGTTTCCGATACTCGTCCGGAAGTTTCCGATACTCGTCCGGAAGTTTCCGATACTCGTCCGGAAGTTTCCGATACTCGTCCGGAAGTTTCCGATACTCGTCCGGAAGTTTCCGATACTCGTCCGGAAGTTTCCGATACTCGTCCGGAAGTTTCCGATACTCGTCCGGAAGTTTCCGATACTCGTCCGGAAGTTTCCGATACTCGTCCGGAAGTTTCCGATACTCGTCCGGAAGTTTCCGATACTCGTCCGGAAGTTTCCGATACTCGTCCGGAAGTTTCCGATACTCGTCCGGAAGTTTCCGATACTCGTCCGGAAGTTTCCGATACTCGTCCGGAAGTTTCCGATACTCGTCCGGAAGTTTCCGATACTCGTCCGGAAGTTTCCGATACTCGTCCGGAAGTTTCCGATACTCGTCCGGAAGTTTCCGATACTCGTCCGGAAGTTTCCGATACTCGTCCGGAAGTTTCCCGCACTCATCCGGAAGTCCTTCGGACGCTCCACCAGAGTTGTCTGCCTCCAAAGTCTTACAGACTTTGTTAGGACCTTATTGGACTTTATCTGAAATTAAGGGCACCGTACTCAGGTGAGGGGCACAGCATACGAGCTGAGGCCAAAGCCCTTCTGAGTCAGTCATACTCACCCCTCCGAGAGATTGTATGCACCGGCGTGCCATAGTCTTTAACATGCACTTAACAAATCTCAAATAGATGCGCTCCTCAACCTGATCTTACGCATCTCTCAAGGTCATGCTGAAATCACTTTGAAGAACGAGGCCGATCTTTCAAAGGCATGGGACAATGCTGCAGCTGAGTTGACACCAGTATGTCTGAACTTTGACCATCGTACATACAATGTTGTTCAATACTTTAGCCATTATTTAACAGTTCTCAAAACATCAAGTTCCTGTAACTTATAAGAAGAACGATCAAGTGTATGAGGTTCACGCACGGCCTATATGGGACTGGGCCCTTGATTTATTGGATAACCCACTACTTGCGCCGCACTTTGTCTGGGATGCATGTCGCGTTTACAAGCGCAATGCTGCAGGGTTTGAGCGCTTTTTCGACGAACCGTGGACAGGAGATCATTGGTGGGACATCCAAGTGCGTTACAGTTGTTTCATATCATGCATGTAGATTCATGCTAGCTGTATATAACTGTTAAATCAATAATAGTCTTCTCTTCCACCCGACGTTGATGGCGCAGTGCCATTTTGTTTCATTTTGTATGCTGACAAAACAAAGCTGTCATCCCATGGCACGGTAAAGGGATACCTGGTTGTAGTACGATGTGCCAACTTACCGGTACATATTCGGAATGGCGAGGGATTTGGCGGTGGCCGCATTGTCGGATGGTTACCTATCGTGAGTTGTCTTGCTCTTACATGTCACATTTGTTTGATCACTCATATATCTTTCAGGTTCCTGAAGATGCAGGTGAAGAAGGCAAACTTGAATATACCACGCTGAAGCGTGTTGTGTGGCACGAATTATTCTTGAAGCTGCTGGAACATGCTGCACAGTACTCAAAGACCAGGTATTTGCGCAAGTGTCACAATGACATCTTGCGATGGCTGTTCCCTGTCATACTGATTCTTTCTGCTGACTATGAGGAACAGTAAGTCCCATTCATATGTTATCCTCATTGCTACTGGCGCCAGACTCCAAGAATACATGCCCTGCTATCACTGCCAACCTCCTTTTACTACGACTAGCTCTCCATCTTATCCGTATGTCAATGCCGCCAACCTACACCTACTACAACTAACTCTCCATCTTATCCTTGCCACCACCACCTTCAACTACGACTAACTCTTCATCTTATCCATATGTCAATGCTACCAACCTACACCTAATACTACGACTAACTCTCCATCTTATCCATATATCAACACCTACTACGACTAACTCCCCATCTTATCCATATGTCAACGCCACCAACCTACACCTATTATGACTAACTCCCCATCTTATCCGTATATCAACGCCACCAACATATACCTACTATGACTAACTCTCCATCTTATCCGTATATCAACACCTACTACGACTAACTCCCCATCTTATCCGTATGTCAACACCACCAACCTACACCTACTACGACTAACTCCCCATCTTATCCGTATATCAATGCCACCAACATATACCTACTACAACTAACTCTCCATCTTATCCTTGCCGCCACCAAACTTCGACGACGACTAACTCTCCATCTTATCTGTATGTCATTGCCACCAATCTATGCCTACTACAACTAACTCTCCATCTTATCCTCACCGTGTCATATCCCATACATTCGCGCTTCTCATCCAAAGTTCCGGATGTCAGATCCGATCAGATCCGATCCACAGATCCGTACCGGATCCGTCACGATAAGCTTCTTCATTCATATCCTGTTCATATAACGTTAAACACTGCTTATTTCCTCCATTTAGTATATCCTCCTCTCCGGTGTATCGGTTATGCTTTCTTCCGGCTATGTTCTACTGATCCGTTTCACTTGTGATTAATTTCCAGCTATGTTTACTGATCCGCTTCACTTGTGATTACCTTCCGGCTTATGATTGACTTCTAATAAGCGTTGCTTATACTTTGCGATACTTTGTGCATAGCCTCTCGCGTAGTTCTATCGTATATAAACTCTTGTATATGTTCTTAGCACCCTAGTTCGAATATCATCTTAGATTGTCCTCATTCCGTTATCCAGACTCGAGTCTTAACAACTCTTGTCACCCTCCGAGACTTAAGGATTGTATCCAATAGTCTATACGCATCCGCCTCTATCTACGGATAGTCTATACTCTGCTAGTTTCTAGTCCTAGACTTGTCTAGACTAGTCCTTATACTTCCGTCCGATATCCGGACGCCATCCGGATAAGTATACAATACTATTCCTTATCTTCGGATAGGAATACGATACTAATCCTTACCTTCGGATATCATACGTTACCTTCCTCTATACCCGGATACCATACGATAGTCGTCCGAACCTTCGGATACGCTATAACAGCCATCCGGATCTTCGGATACGATACTTATAGCATTCTGAAATACGGGGCTATACTCGGGAAAGGGGCACAGTGTACGAGCTGAGGCCGAAGCCCTTCGGATCTGTTACCCTTGAGTACGACCTTAACAGTATATTCGAACTCACACCTTTCCGAGTATACTTACAACATTCTCCATGGCACCCACTAGAACTACACAGAACTCCCTCCGTAACGCTGGACTTGTGTCCACGCGACGAGACCCTACACACATAGTCAATACCTTCACCAGTTTCTCTCAACGTCGCGCTAGTATATCCGGACCAGCTCAGAGCATATCCGAGTTGATGAACCGTAGGCACCCAGAGACCCCTACGCGTACTCCATCCGGATTAGCCCCGGACAATGAAGATCCTGACGATGGAGATGATGATACTCCAGGCGGAAACCCACCCGATGATGAAGGTGGAGATCCGGATGATGAACCAGACCACGATGAAGACGATGGCCTTAACGCTCAGGACCGCGTTTTCATGCGGTTATCCGAAGCCATCAATAACCTTGCGCGTAATAACCAACGCACTTTCCCTTCGGACGACTCAAAAGTCAAAGTTCGCGAGCCGGATACCTTTGACGGATCCGAGCCTAGGAAGCTGCGCGCGTTTTTTGTTCAATGCGAGCTTAATTTCCAGAGCAAACCCAAGACCTTCCATTCGGACCGGGCCAAAGTTAACTTCGCCCAGTCCTATCTTAAGGGCATGGCCCTCGAATGGTTTGAACCTGACCTCCTTTCGGACGGGTTAAGTCCTCGTCCAGATTGGATGGACAACTACTCCGAGTTCATGCTAGAACTTCAAACTAATTTCGGACCCCATGATCCATCCGGAGATGCTGAGATGCAACTCGAGCAACTCAATATGCGTGAAGGACAACGTATCAATAAGTACATTGTAGAATTCCAAAGGCTTGCTTCGCAGGTCCGCGGATGGGGTGACGGAGCCTTATGTCGCCAATTCTATAACGGACTTCCAGCTCGTATTAAGGACGAAATCAGTCGCATGGGTAAACCCGCTACCCTCTCAGAGTTCAAAACCCTTGCCCAGACTATCGATGCCCGTTACTGGGAACGTAAGGGAGAAATCTCTAGAGAAACCAAGTCCTCATCATCCAACCCTCCGAAACCGTCCACATCCGACCGCGCTAGTTCCCATCCGTCCGGATCCGGAAATCACAGATCCGGACAGAACAAATCCGCTAAACCCGCGTCCGCGTCTACCTCGTCCGCTCCGAAAGCTCCTGATCTCAATACCAAGCTGGGTAAGGACGGAAAGCTTACGGCCGAGGAATGTCAAAGATGTTTAGATAAGAAACTCTGCCTATTCTGTGGTGGACCTGGGCACACTGCTCGGGACTGCACTAAGTCGACCTCTCGTGCTGCTAAAGGACATGCAGCCACGGTCACTCCTGAAACTAAACAGGAGGCTTCATCCGAAGCAAAAAAATAGTCTGCGACCCTCCTGACTCCGCATGGGATGAGGGTCGCGTTGACTCGACCCGTGCTAAGGAGTTAAGACTCAACGCTGTCGTGCTTTCGAATCCGACTTCCCTTTGTCCATACGTTTCACTTCCGGACTATCCTAGTATTTCTGAATTTCCAGCTCTTGTAGATTGTGGTTCCTCTCATTGTTTTATAGAAACTAGTCTCGTCCGAAAACAAAAACTCCGTACATATCCGATTCCTCCTATTCCGCTCCGCTTGTTTGACGGTACTTGTAATACTACCATTTCCGAAGCTATAGATCTCTCCGTTCGTTTCTCTTCCGGCAAAGTTACCTCCGAAACGTTTTACGTTACTCCGTTGGATTCATCTTGTCTTATCGTTCTTGGATATAGCTGGCTTTCCCTACACAATCCGTTGATTGATTGGGTTACAGGCAGCATCGACTTCCGGACGACATCTCATGGAATGCCATCGACCCCTCCGACGTCACCTCCACTTCCGGATCCCATTCCTACAGTGGAACCTCACCCTCCGACTTTGCCAGAACCATCCGCTGATAACCCGGTTCCTAATATATTGCTAATCAATGCAGTAGCCTTTTGCAGGGCCTGTAAATTAGAAGGATCCACCCAGTTCAGCATTTACCTTCGTCCGTCCGGAGTAGATCTCCGCTCCGCTAAGCTCTCGTCTGAAGGTCCGGACCTATCCGGAGTGCCTTCGGATTATCACGAGTTTGCGGATGTCTTTGATAAGGGAAAGGCTAGTCAACTTCCTCCTCATCATCCGTACGATCTCAAGATCGATTTGGAGGAAGGATCCGCCCCACCCCTTGGAACTATTTATCCGTTATCCCCGGTAGAGCTTGAAGCTCTTAGAAAGTTTCTTGATGAAAATATCGCTACCGGACTCCTCCGCTCCTCTTCCTCTCCTCACGGAGCACCCGTTCTCTTTGTCAAGAAAAAGGATGGTTCCTTACGCCTTTGCATAGACTTCCGTGGCCTCAACCAGATAACCAAGAAAGACCAATATCCGTTACCCCTCATATCCGACCTATTAGAATCCCCTAGCCGCGCCAAAATCTATACGAAGATTGACCTCCGTTCCGCTTATCATCTCGTCTGGATTGCGTCCGGAGATGAGTGGAAGACTGCCTTCCGAACGCGCTATGGTTCCTATGAATGGTTGGTTATGCCCGAAGGTCTTACCAATGCACCGGCCGTGTTCCAGCGGTTTGTCAATAGCGTCTTCGCCGATATGCTAGACGTATGCGTTATCGTCTATCTGGATGACATCCTTATATATTCCCAAGACCTCGCATCCCATAAGAATCACATCTGAGAAGTACTTCGACGCCTCCGCAAGCATCGGCTCTATGCCAAACCCGAAAAATGCGAATTCCATTCCACGTCCGTAGAGTACCTTGGTTATCTCTTATCTCCGGACGGCCTTACTATGTCTAACGAGAAAGTACAAGCTATCGTAGACTGGCCAGAACCTCGGAAGGTTAAGGATATTCAATCCTTCCTCGGGTTCGCAAATTTCTATCATCAATTCATCTATAACTACTCGGATATCGTAGTTCCGCTTACATGGCTTACCCGCAAGGATACACCTTGGAATTTTTCGGATGAGTGCAGGAAATCCTTTGAAACGCTCAAGAAAGCTTTCACTACGGCTCCAATACTAACGCATTGGATGCCGAACGTTCCTTTGATTGTGGAAACGGACGCTTCGGACTACGCTATCGCTGGCATACTGTCCATAGTATGTCCGGATTCGGAAATCCGTCCAGTAGCGTTCTATTCCAGAACCCTTACCCCTCCGGAACTCAATTATGATACCCATGATAAGGAACTCTTAGCTATTCACGAGGCTTTTCAGACCTGGCGACACTATCTAGAAGGCTCGTCCGAGCCTGTTGACGTTGTCACGGACCATAAGAACCTTGAGTATTTCGCGACTACCAAACTCCTCTCTCGCCGTCAGGCTCATTGGTCGGAATTCCTCCACCAATTCAATATGATCATCCGTTTCCGTCCCGGAAAACTTGGAGCTAAACCGGATTCCCTTACTAGACGCTGGGACGTCTATCCCAAAGAGGGGGATAAGGACTACGCTCAAGTTAACCCTCATAATTTCCGTCCCGTATTCACATCCGAACAGTTAGCTTCGTCCCTACGAGCATCAACCTTAGCATTTCCAGTGCTCTGCGCAGCTGTGCTTATGGATGTTGAACAGCTTCATAAGGATATCCTATCCGCACTTCCTAATGACCCTATCGGATCCGCACGCATGTCCGATCCTCCGGACGATAGATGGACCGTGGACAATAGTGGTTTCCTCCATTGTGATAATCGCATATACGTTCCAGAATCCAATGACCTTAGGCTTCGCGTCCTTCGGAATACCCATGATCATCCGTTATCAGGACACTTCGGTCAGAACCATACCCTAGAGCTTATCCGATGCGAATATACCTGGCCGGGTATATGCACCTATGTTAAGGACTACGTCAAATCCTGCACTACCTGCGCCCGAGCCAAGGTTCCGAGACATAAGCCATTCGGATTACTGAAACAACTCCCCATACTGGAAAGACCTTGGAATTCCATATCCATGGATTTCATCGAACAACTTCCAGACTCATCCGGCTATACAGCCATCCTTGTTATCATTGATCGTTTATCCAAGCAAGCTATATTCATCCCAACTCACGATACCATTACCTCTCCGGATCTCGCTAGACTATTCCTGCTTCACATATTCTCTAAGCACGGAATCCCTTCTCATGTTACTTCGGACCAAGGTACAGAATTCGTATCCCATTTCTTCCGTTCTCTAGGAAAGGCACTCGATATGGTCCTCCACTTCACATCCGGATATCATCCGGAAGGAGATGGACAAACGGAACGAGCCAACCAAACCCTAGAGCAATACCTCCGCATCTACTGCAATTATCAGCAGGACAACTGGTCGGAACTCCTACCATTGGCAGAATTCGCTTATAACAACGCTCCGAGTGCTACCACTGGAGTTTCACCATTCTTCGCCAATAAGGGTTACCATCCGAACATATCCATCCATCCAGAACGCGACCTCTCATCCGCCCTCGCCCGTGACTATGCTATAGACCTTAACGAACTACACCTATTCCTCTGAGAAGAAATGTCTCTTGCGCAGAAAAGATATCAAGGACCTGTGGATGCGCATCAGATACCCGCTCTGGACTTCAAAGTTGGAGAACAGGTATTCGTGAAAGCTAAATACTTCCATTCCACTCGTCCGTCCAAGAAACTATCGGAAAAGAACTTAGGTCCATTTGAGATTATAGCTCGTCTGGGATCACACTCCATTACCGTCCGACTTCCAGATTCTATGTGTTCCGTCCATCCTGTTTTCCATGTGTCTCAATTAGAACCTGCAACACCGAACACCATTCCTAATCGTATCCAACCCCCTCCGCCTCCAGTAGAAGTTAACGGAGAACCAGAGTATGAGATATCCGAAATCCTAGACTCTAAGCTAGACCGTCGAAGAAGACAATGTCAACTCTTATACCTTGTCCGATGGTCCGGATATGAAGGAACGGACGAAGAAACTTCATGGTTACTAGCTACAGAACTCGGAAACGCGTCCGAACTAGTATTGGATTATCACTCAGCATATCCGGACAAGCCTGGTCCTATTCAAAACTGAAGTATACAGATTGTACATAACGGAAACTACAAGTACAAGTAGCGGAAGTTAAGAAAACGGATCCGAAAATATCTACATTTCCATAGACTCCTCATCCGCTCCGGATCCGCTCTCCTCACTTCCGGACGCCTTTTCCATCTCCTCATCACCTCCCTCTTCCTCATCCGGACCCATCCGAGCCTTATCCGAAGCGATCTGGGGGTCAAGCCTAAGCTCCTTGAACAAGAGGGCTTGGAATTCCCTCTGTTGCTGAAGGAACAGCTCCAGTCCAGAGCACATCCGCTCCATGGCAGCCCTACTTCCCTCAGCCGCTTCTATGCTCTTCTCCAGGAGTGCGTTGGTCCTAGTCAACTCCGCTACTATGTTGTTAGCAGCAGCAACCCAAGCCTGATCATCATACTCCATATAATCCAGAGCTTCCGGAGTGGGACTCTGCTGACGCTTTTTACCCTTGCCCCTGGGAGAAGGGGATCCGGCAGCGCGCTGTCTCTTCTTGCCCTTGGAGGCCTTGACAGTTCCAGGCCGTCCGGGACAGGTGGCCTTGTCCTTCCGGCAAGCGTCACAAGACTTGATCTATCCGAACGTCAAAAACCCGGATCCGAAGCTATCCGGACGACTTACTAAAGGATTAGCTGCCGCATCCGTCCATTGACAGATCCGCGCCCTTCCGGAGCAGCGCATGCAGGATCCGTCCTCCTTGGAAGACATCTTCTGAGTCTATCCGAAACGTTAGTGAAAAGACTAGCAAACGGATCCGAAATGCACCATTTCCTTGACTATCTCCTGACGTCTCCTCTCTTCCGCTTGCTGGATCCGAAGCTCCACTTGCCTCACTTTCTCCAGATCTGCTAAGTGCTTCCGCTCTGCTTCCTGAGCCTTCAAAGCCTCTTCCTCCATCTGGGCCGCTTCTTCCGCATCCAGGATCTGTTGTCTAAGCTCTTCCAGCCTAGCCTTAGCAGATTGCTGAGCTCCAGAGTTGTTGCCAGACATATTTCAAGTTAAGCTAGTGTGTGTTGATAAGTGGGGGGTAGGAATCATCTGCAACGCTTTGACATTGGTATATCTGTGGAAATCCGAACTCAGCACTACTACCATCATTCTTCTCCATCGATTCTCGCGGACCGGATCTACGATTCTTAGCCTTCTAGGGATCGGCCCTAAAGGGGGGATACTGTCATATCCCATACATTCGCGCTTCTCATCCGAAGTTCCAGATGTCAGATCCGATCAGATCCGATCCACAGATCCGTACCGGATCTGTCACGATAAGCTTCTTCATTCATATCCTGTTCATATAACGTTAAACACTGCTTATTTCCTCCATTTAGTATATCCTCCTCTCCGGTGTATCGGTTATGCTTTCTTCCGGCTATGTTCTACTGATCCGTTTCACTTGTGATTAATTTCCAGCTATGTTTACTGATCCGCTTCACTTGTGATTATCTTCCGGCTTATGATTGACTTCTAATAAGCATTGCTTATACATTGCGATACTTTGTGCATAGCCTCTCACGTAGTTCTATCGTATATAAACTCTTGTATATGTCTTATAGCACCCCAGTTCGAATATCATCTTAGATTGTCCTCATTCCGTTATCCGGACTCGAGTCTTAACAACTCTTGTCACCCTCCGAGACTTAAGGATTGTATCCAATAGTCTATATGCATCCGCCTCTATCTACGGATAGTAAATACTCTGCTAGTTTCTAGTCCTAGACTTGTCTAGACTAGTCCTTATACTTCTGTCCGATATCCGGATGCCATCCGGATAAGTATACGATACTATTCCTTATCTTCGGATAGGAATACGATACTATTCCTTGTCTTCGGATAGGAATACATTACTTTCCTCTATACCTGGATACCATACGATAGTCGTCCGGACCTTCGGATACGCTACAACAGCCATCCGGATCTTCGGATACGATACGTATAGCATTCTGAAATACGGGGCTATACTCGGGAAAGGGGCACAGCGTACGAGCTGAGGCCAAAGCCCTTCGGATCCGTTACCCTTGAGTACGACCTTAACAATTATCTAGCGTATTTGCGCAGGCATGCGCAAACATTTACGACAGCGCTTTGTCAATGAGGGAGGAGAATAAGCTTGAGGATGCAGGCTGGCAGTTTGGCTTCAAGCTGAAAAATGAGCACATTTGGGATGCGTTCATTGTTCTCACGCTCACGGAAGACTGTGCTCAGCGTGGAGTCCTGCTTGATGTACTGAACGATGGTACTCAAGCGCTCCGATTCCTTGCAGCTATGCAAGTCCGCAATGAGCGCATCGTCTGTGAGGGGCAGCCAGAACTACGACACTATTGCGACACCTGCATGCGGACTTACTGGAATGACAATGGTAGTGCACGAAAAGTGCAGGTTGTCGTTACGGATGGCTTGTTCATGGGTCGCCCATGCTGCAACGTGTTCCGATGCCGCAACCCACTTGCCAATAACCGGTCGCGATTCTGCCAGCAGCATCTCGATGAAGGTCTTGACAGGATCTGTGCTATAGTCGACTGTGATATGCCTGTATCACCGGGATGGAAGGCATGCACACTCCCACTCCACCAGGAAATGGAACACCTTCATAGCGAGAAAATGCATGCCAACTTCCAAGCTACCAAGCGCCTCCAGAAGATGCACGCTGCGCAACCAAATGATGCCATGGTTGCACAGCAGCTGTCAGACGCCCTCGATCTAGAGTTCAAGGACGAGTGGTACGCATTGGATCCGACGACTCAAGCCATGAAGCTCTTCATCATTAGCAACCTGTCCTCAACTGGTGAACTTGATGGCACTGCCATCCAGAATCAAGAAGGCTGTGATGGCAAATCTGAGCTTGGCAATCACAAGCTCAGAGCCAAGTTCGGTCATTCTCGGACACACAACGAGCAGATCGTTATTCGTCCGTGCAGGATAATTGTAGCGCGTGCCACCATGGTTGCAGCTGAGGCTATCTCCAATGTCCTTGTGAGTCAGATGTTCATGGTTCATGGCAGGTACACGACTTAACTTAACTTGTCCTGCAGCATATGGTCAAGACTACGTTTTCTCTCCCTGGCGCACAGAAGCCCAAGCACATCATGTACGACAGCAATTGTAACGCCCTTCGTGAAGTCCAGAGTCGCAACGACACTTGGTTTGACAATGTTGGCATGTGCATTGACACATTCCATTTTTGAACCAAGCACAAAGAGGGCGACGAATTCTGCCAGACACGATGCAATCCCGCACATTATCCAGAGCTTCTCAATGCTGACAGCTTGTGGTTCTTCAACTCCTCCATTGCGGAACAGGTGAACGTTTGGTTGGGTGGCTATCATAACATCGTGCATGAGATGCTTCCTGATAAGTATGATTTTTTCTGGATGAGATGGTGATGCGTTGCAATCGTGCGCTCATTAAGACCATGGAGGATCGTGGCCAATTCCCTTGGTATTCCCCTGCAGATGCATAGACCTATATATCACACCCTCGATTTGTATATGTTCATGAATGTAATCTAGTACTTCCTCTGAGCACCCGAGCTGCATCTAAGCCTGCAGTCGCAAATGGAAGTGAAGAACTCGAGCCTGACGTTTGGCGAGTTACTTAGATGAATGGCTGGTGCCTTCGTCGGCTGGTGTCTTCGTTCTTCACCAGTTGGATTTGAGGCAGAGTGAGAAACGCCCAAGGCTGGACTGAGCTGCGAGTTACTTAGATGAATGGTTGGTGTCTTCGTCATGAAACATATACCTACCGGTTGGATTTGAGGCAGAGTGAGAAGTGCCCAAGGCTGGACTGAGCTGCGAGTTACTTAGATGAATGGCTGGTGTCTTCGTCATGAAACATACAAGGCTGGACTGAGCTGCGAGTTACTTAGATGAATGGCTGGTGTCTTTGTCATGAAACATATACCTACCGGTTGGATTTGAGGCAGAGTGAGAAGCGCCCAAGGCTGGACTGAGCTGCGAGTTACTTAGATGAATGGCTGGTGTCTTCGTCATGAAACATATACCTACCGGTTGGATTTGAGGCAGAGTGAGAAGCGCCCAAGGCTGGACTGAGCTGCGAGTTACTTAGATGAGTGGCTGGTGTCTTCGTCATGAAACATATACCTACCGGTTGGATTTGAGGCAGAGTGAGAAATGCCCAAGGCTGGACTGAGCTGCGAGTTACTTAGATGAATGGCTGGTGTCTTCGTCATGAAACATATACCTACCAGCTGGATTTGCTTTGGCAATACGTTGCTAGAGATCATCTTTCCGTTGGGCTGAGACTGAAAGTTCACTGGCAAGGTAGACATTTATAGTGCACTCACTTTAAGAAGCGAGGAACATCCTGTAAAGTCATCAGTCTTGATTCACAGTACGCGAAACGATGTGATATTCACCGCAGATATTTGGCCTGGCATACTACTCTCCGTGATGAAATTCGGAATACTTCCTCCAGGTGTACTGGATGTCGCCATTCGCCACTCTATTGTGCCGTCATCTGACTCCAGCAAGCGTTCAATAGAGACATATCGTCCCTTTGTAACTTTCTCTTCAAGCTTGGCAAGATCTTCATCACCTGGCCCAAACAAATCAACTGGAATTGAAACCACCAGACTAGATTCTTTGTATCAGAGGATGCTCGACATGGTTCGAGTAGCCATACCCAATTCTTGGAGCCGACTAGTGGAAGTGTATTGTTTGCAACACAGTGAAGACACATGGAGAGACAGGGGCAGGGAAAGTGTAGTACATTGTCCAGATGGACCGAGTCTCCGAGATTCGCTTAACTAGCGTCACTTTCTTGATCGCAGAGATGAACCTTGATAACACGAATGTTCATGGGAAACTCACTCCTTCTTACCTGTGCCAAAGACCATTCCAGATGTCATGATGGGCTTGACTTGAGCACTAACACTCAAGCATACATTCACGAGACTCTAAGGTAAAACGATAAGGCGAGATAAGCTAAAACGGACGTCGAGAAAATTCTGTAAAGACTGTCTAGGTAGTAGTGCTGGCTGCCATATCCAAAGACCCCACCTGGATGGGATGGTTGTATGATGAGCCTCGAGAACTCATCTCACTGCCACTGGTGTCTGAATCCGATGAGATGCTGATGACGTCCAGAGATACCTCTTGTTTGATGCGTTGCCGACGGTGATGATAGCAGGGTAGGGTAAGCCTTCGTTTTTGTTGCCATCGTTCAACATAGATGTCAAAGTCGTGCTCGACTTTTACAGTGAGATTCTTGAGGTAGACGTAGGGCTGAATCAGGGTGAGGACATGACCTGCATTGATCTTTCTCCAGCATTCATGCGTAGTGTTGTAATAGTAGCAGCTATCATCTGCAAGCCCAAGGCTACGAAGCCAGTCTGCAGTGACTCTAACACGTGGCAACACGAATCCGGTCTGAAACTCGCAGACGGCTGGCAGCTCTCCATCCTAACAACGAGCTAAGTGCCGTATCCATAACTTTATGATTGTCACGCACCGCAGACCAGCCAATTACCGTGACCGTGTTCTCAGCCACGATGGTAAGCTCATGTTCGAGAGCTTCATGTTTGGGCGCTTGTGAGAGTCTTGGGAAGTAGAGGCCACGTTTGATGAATGGAGAGTTTAGCGATATGTCAGACATGATGAGGGATGTGAGTGGTTGAAAAGCTGAACATCGGAGCAGAGAAATGATTGGTAGGTACATGCTGTGATTGTGATTCAAGTCGTCAGCTGCTGTTTGTAACATGACGAGGAAACGACTCTTACCAGATTACTGAAATGAATAGGCGTACCTGGAACAGCGGCAAGGATGTGAAGTCAAGAAAGAAGTTGTGAAATTAAGGAAAGAGACATGCAATCAGCCTTTGTACTTTGTTTGGGGCGGAGTCTAGAAGGTATGTTCTTCACCTGGTTCCCCTGTCGCTTCAGTTGCCAAGTTTCAGTCGATCAATCCGCAGGGACTTACGAGCAGCACTCCTGATCCCTTGTCAGGATGTGAGTGTTATTGATGCTCTGTCGAGCTTCAACCTCGCTGACCGAACATGTCTCTGATCCCTCGCTGACTGAATGCGTCTCTGATCCCTCACTGACTGAACATGTCTCTGGTCCCTCACTGACTGAACGCGTCTCTGATCCCTCGCTGACTGAACGTGTCTCTAAAGAAAATGTGTCTCTGATTTTAATAGTGCTGGGACAGGCATAAGGTATGGTACGGTAAAAATTACAAGACGAAATGACATGAATAATACAAGAACAATACAAGGGAGGTATATGACACGGACTCGAATGGTGAAATGCTACACAAAGAGGGGAATGAAAATGACTTATGGTGCCATTACTTGAGGGGAACTTGGGCAGCCAGCTTGCTCCAACGGCCAGCATCAGTGCGTCCAGCAGCCTTGGCATCTTCGAGTAAACCCGCTTCGGATGCACGAAGCCAGCGCCTTTTTGCATCGTGGTAGGTGGAAGCTGCAAATGGCACATGGAAAACCGCTTGAAAGCGATCTTCCAAACATTGGTACTTTTCCTTCATCTCTGCGCTTTCGATCTGCTGGAAGCCTTCAGACATATCAATGGTATATGTGAATGTTGGCCACCGCGTGGAAGTCGATGCACGTGCAGTGCTTGGGACCTGCGATGGAGCATGTCGGGCTTGGTTAGACGAAAAGGTAAGACGCTGAAGGAACTAAGTCTGACTGCAGCGTGCGCAATCAATCTCTAGATGTGAGATCAACAACACTGCTGGTGAGGCAGTATGTCGGGTCTCGCTGCGCCTAGGCTGCTATGTCTGAGACAGACGCGTTCGACCCTAAAGGGGACTGCTACCACACACAGAACCAGGAATAGAGAGAACTCAAGTAGACAGGGGATGCACACAAGGATATAGAAAGGCGTGAAGCGCGCGATGAGAAATGCGCAGTAAGCGGAGCGCGGGAAGCGCGCGCTAAGGTAAGCGAAGCGCGGGAAGGCGTGCGCCTATGGTGCGCGTGGGTGCATGAAAGCGCGCAAGTGATGTGGAAGGCAAGGAGCGGTGTAGGGATCCGTAATGAGCGTGAAGTGTCGTGAGTGAAAGCGAGCACAATGTAAAGCGAGAGCAAAGGCGAAGCAGACAAAAAGCAAAGCTTGATTAGGCGATCTAATCTAAGCCAAAACGCGATAACCACAGGGCGCGCGCCCTAATGGTGACTACTACTCTAAAGTAAAACCCAAACGCTAGGGAAGTACAGTAAAGGGGAGTAATGAATAGTAGCGCTACCATCAGGCTTTATACTAAGTAAGATCTTATCGGACGCGGAAGGGATAGGGAGAACATGCGCGATAGTATGTAATGACATGTAATAGCACTGCAGTCCTCGTTACACTCGTGCAGCATGTAGTATGACGTACTAGAGGGGTGCTCAGACATGGATCGGTCCTCCTGGTTGATAGGCGATAGAGCGCGGGAACGCGCGCTAAGCGCAGGCGCGAGAAGGCGTAGGCGCGGGAAGCGCGTAAGCGCGGGAAAGCGTGCGCCTTTGGCGTGCTATACAGGGGAGTGTCATGCAACTCCATAGTGCGAATGCTCAAATGACAGCTCGTGTAAATATGGCCTTTTCATGCCCACAGAATTATGATTCCTTACAACGCGGAGCCTTGGATGGCGAAGGACAATCAGAGTCTTCGTTGTCAGTATCGCAATGGCAGAACCTCTTTCGTTGGACCAATGACGTGATGCTAGAACCAAAGTCTGAATCTGAATCGTCAGGTGGCATTTGACTTGGAGTAAATTGCAAGGGAACAGATGAGCGCCAGTCGGCAGACGAGGTGGCAAGACTCAGAATGTCATCAGATCCATCGACATCAGATCCATCGTCAGTGCTACCACAATAGTAGTGCCTCCCTGGCCTTGGCGTCTGTGAAGGAGAGTCTTTGACGAGATCGGGTCTCCTTGGCCGCCTTGGCGTCTGTGAAGGAGAGTCTTGGGTGAGATCGGGTCCTAGTTTCTTCCTCATTTCATGGACAGCTCGTCGCTCAGAAGTCAGGTTTCGGAGGTTGTTATGCCCGATTGGCTGAACATAGTCCTGTAAGTAGTCCTGGAACCCTTTGCAGTCAACTCCTCATCTGTGAATAAACAGTTGGCTATCAGTCGCAACTTCAAGGGGGCGATTCAAATCATCTTGAATCCAGCGTCGAAGCTTCAGGTCATAGTAGTCGACTGGTCCAAGGTCCGCGCTGAGAGCTTGTAGGGTGTCTGGATGTTCGGCGAGTGAGCACACAGTAGAGCGCTTGTAGACTGTGACTGAAACAGGATCGGCACCATTCTGGATGAGAGTGTGAGCGACCTTCAAGAATGATGACAGAAAACGTACCTGGTCCCAGTAATTGACAAGAAAGCGACCCTTGAGACGTTGTTCATGAGCCTTCTTGGCTTCAGCGCACTGTTGAAAGTCAGTCTTCAGTACCTCACGCCTAGTGTGGGTCGCTAGCCACGAGTCGTTGAGCTGTGTCGACAACCTAGGGTCCAGGATCCTCCCGCTGGCTTCAGAGTTCATACTGCCAGGTGCTCGAGCTTTCCCCTTCTTCTTAGGCTTTGAGGCTGTAGCCTGAGCTTGAGCTGGAGGTGGAGGCGGAGGTGGAGGCTGCAGGTCAGCAACAGATTGGGCGAGTGCAGCTTGTAAGTCTTGCTCATCGCGATCAATATCAGACAGGTAGGGATATGCATCCCAGCTAGTTGAAGAATCTGCGGGAGCCATGTGGGACAAGAAGTCGTCAAGGATGTCGTAGGATTCCTCTGCAGGAGTTGTGCGGGACTGGAAGTCGTCAAAGATATCGTAGGATCCCTCAGATGTAGAGGAGGTTGATGTGGCTGACAAGGATAGTGGCAGCAGATGTGCAGATGGCAGTGTTTGAGATGGCGGAGGCTGTGGATGTGCGGATGGCATTGGGAAGCCATGGGAGGGGCAGCCGCCAGTAGAAATACAGTGCAATTTGCACATGCGGTTGGGACATGCAGCTTTTACTGTTTTGATTGCACAGAAAGCCGACAGGCAGCCTTTTAGTTTCACAGGAGCATGTCCGCCTGCAGGAGATGGCGCGACCACGACCTCACCTTGAGTGAGTGGTGGCGAGTGTTCTTCATGTTCCCAGTGAGGAGGGATCCACCAGTACTTGTCGCTGTGGGCCATTGGGTTGATACACTGCTGAGGGATGAACTACAAGTCAGCTAGTAGCATAAGGGGGAACTCACCAGCAGGTATGCCTTCCCATCATTGATACCGCCCTGCTTGAACTTTACTGCCAGAAATCGCCCACACCCAGGCTTCGGGCAGTGACTGTTGGGAGGCGGTAGTAGCTGAGATGTGGCGTTCATAATATGCAAAGGACGTACACAGTGATGAGGAGTAAGATGAGCACGTGCATATAATTTTAATATCTACGTATATTTGGCTACGCAAGGTTTCATACCTAGGGTGATTTTAAAGTCCGCCACATGGCCGTTTTTTTGCCGCCGGACTGCGGATATATCCGCCGTAGTGCCGTACTCTGCGCCGTACTTGTTTTTGCCGGTGGGGCGGTTTCAGTGACCTTTTCTGGCGACGGCGCCTAGTAAACAAGGATTCACAAAATTAAAAAACATTAAAAGATGTACCAACATGATTAGGTAATCGATACTCGCCACATTCGGTATTAGATAAACAAAAGAATGGGCAGTGCAGCATTTCACACTGGCACGCGTTCAATGAGGCGTTTTCCTGTGCTCCGCGTCTCAGCTACATAGTCGAAGGCATAGAAAAGAGTGCTGCACCATGCATATATACAGTACATGATCAATATGCTTATTTATAATAGATACTAGCCACTTAGTAATGATACGCCCCAGTTACCCAATCATCACTGATCTCAGTTCAACATGAGACAATGGTCATAATTGGCTCCTTGGTCCGCGCCCCACCATGTAGTGAATAGGTGAGAAGTCCCACCAGCGCCTTGCACCGCAAACGAGAGGATGAACACCATAACTTGAGTGCCTCCGTCAAGGGCTACATCTCTTGATTAGTCCGAGTCCCTAATGACGTTCGAGAATACTCACCAGCTCCGACAATGTAGTTGTATTTAGTAAACCAGCGAGGGTAGCGCGTACGCAGCCACCATTGCGAGAGGAATGCAACTGCAAAGTAGGACAGAATACAAGAATTGATCCCAACACAAAGCCATCCAATGTAGTAGCTGTGAAATATGTGAGCATCCTGCCAGTAATTCAAGGAACACTAAAACCTACGCGATAATTGGAGTATAAAGATAATCAGCACGAAGCTTCGGCCAGTACCTGTGAATGACCCAGAAAGGAACAGGTATGAAAAGTCCAATGACGTAAGCCAAAGGAACCCATTGATATCTTTGGCCTGCCGAAAAAAGCTCGTAACTGAGTCCACCCCATGCAATTGCCTGAGAGTTGTACATCTGTGGCTGTTGGCCAGACCAGATATTGGTTCCTTGAACAGATAACAAGATTTCACGTTGGTTATCTATGATTGAATTCATCATGACTACATGTGCAATGTCAGTTGATTTTTGTAGTCATGTAACAAGTAGCGTGCGCACTGTAGTTCAAGACTGCGCCAAGCAGCGTTCCAAGAATCTGGGCGGTAAATGCAGCGCGAGGCGGCAGCTTTGCATCTGTAGTTTACGGTCAACACAGGTTGCCCTGTCTTCCTACGCGCTAATATACGCACACTGAGCAATCTTGAGGTCGCGTAGTAGTAATTGGGCTTGGTAAACAGTGTCTGTATCATTGGGTTAGCCGATCTGTTCTTGGAACGCAAGACTGACACATACTGTATCCGTATAGAACGAAGTACATATTTGCAACTGTCGCATCCGTCAATCAAAGCATATTAGAAATCAATGAAGAGCAAGGTAATCACCTGGCAACCCCTTGTGAAGGTAACCACCAATCATCTGGACAAACCTGAATGCAAATTGAAATATCAAAGATCAAAATTGAATTCAAGAACCTACGTCTGGACGGAAAATATCAATCCTGTGATCCCGGCGAGTGCGCCGAGGAATAGAATAGAAAACGTCGCCAGCAAGAGCGAAATAAGGAAGCCCCACCTTCACTGCTCATCAGCCTGGACCATATCTCCAATCACAGCTACTCACCATGGCAAAGTCGAATCGGTCTTATATAAAACGACCAGGGCAACAACGAAGGAAAGCAGGAAAACGACGAAGTACCAGCTATTGGGAGCATCGGGGTACTATTATAAAAATATTCATCTTGGTGAGCTGAATACAAAGAAATGCAAAATTAACCTTCAACATCTGCTTGTAGTGGGGATCGATATCTTCGTCATCGACGTCTTGCTTCCGCATTCCGTCGGCTTGCCAGAACTTCCAGTCAAAATTGGCCCATATGTTTTTGATGCTCGACGGATTCATCCAACTCCATGCAGAACATATATCGTTCCAGTTCCAGAGGAGAAGATGAGTAGACGTGGCCGCCAAACCCTAGAAGTTTCGTCAGTCCGAAGAGTCTCAGCAACGTTTGGTGAACTTGCCAAATTCTGGGAAAGTAAGTAGACTACCCAAGTGCCGGAATAGTAAGGCATGCCTTGTTCAGCAAGGAGCGTGGGATCGACTTCATAGTTGGCATTAAGAATGAGTGTTTGATCGTACTGTGTTCCGTTTTCATAGAACAAGAGTTGAGAAAGCTATGGGGAGTCGGCGTCAATGTTCTGCCCTTGCACGTGAATGTAGACTAACGAATGGGAAGTTCTGAGCCTTCCAGATGTTGTTGTAATATACGGCCACAAACACGACCCTAGACACAAGTCAATGCAAGGTCTCGAATTAGGTGGGGTAATCGCACATGCAAAGAATGTAGCCTAGGAAATTCGAGAACTATTCAAGAGGCATGTAAGGCATCTGGCTCGCGATTTGAGAAACAGTTATACCTGTGCTTTAAGCGGGATAGCCATAGGGTTCACTCCGGGAGAAATATACTGACGCAGATCCAGTCAGTAACGTGATCCACTTCGAAGTTCGTATCCACACTTACTTGCCAGTCAAAGCCGATAGACAGGAACCCTAGACCTTCGTTACCGTTTGTACCACCAAACACTCGCGAGACAACGGCATTGTTGGGAGCTGCAAGACAGAAAATTGAAAACCCGGTTAGAAGCGGAAAGATCCATTCTGGGAAAAGCTCCCAAAAAAATATACTGCGTCGATAAGCATGCTTGATCATTGCCGGTCTTAATCGAGGGCCTTACGCAGTAAACACAATGTAAAAGACTCTGAGCTTCTTCCGTGCTGCCATCCCGCCCTCGTAGAGAGCATCGAACATGGACAACAATGGTAGCACAACGGGGTATAACATCTTTGATGGATATAGCAGGGTGCCTGGTAGAGGTATGTGAACACTGGGTTCGATAACAGGTTCGATTGTGGACATACCTCTCATCATGCCACCAATTCCATAACTTAGAGCTTCGTCAGCGTCCGCTGGAGCTTTCACAAATATTCTCATACCCAAGAAGTTGAGAAGAGAAGAGTAGGAACACTGAGGCACCGGCATTGGGCGTGATATTGTAATACAATCTTGGGTATAGATCAGTAAACTCCATCAATACGAAAAGGGTTCACTGACCGCTGAACCGCAAGAACTTCGGTACCTAAGGCAGAGTTGGCGGAGGCGCTTGCCATGATTACAACGAAAGCATTTTCCTTCTTGTTGAACGGCCCCTGTGAAAGGTCTTGGAATGAAGCGACGGACGAGGGCAAATCGACTTACGGGGTTCAGATAGCGCAGGAGTCCACGGCGAGGAATAAAGGTTTCCATGAAGACACCCAGGATATAAGAAACAACCGCGAGGAACATCAATGACACTAAAACCGTTTGCTGCGGTAACGATATGAGCACATAAATTTAACAAGCTTGCTCCACTACGCACAGGCTTGAAATAATATATTTCCGCTACAAATTGACATTAATGAGTATCATACTGGCTAAAAACGAACTCAAAAAAGCTCACCCAGTACTCCGCCAAAGGCTGAGAGGCCAATACCAATCAAGAATGCACGGAATGTCCACGGGTTCAGAGAAGGGTCGTCGTCCACCGAGATGACATGCGTAGCAATATCACGTTCATTAGAAAGCACGCCTTCCTCGTTGTCAGGATCAACTGTTGCGGTTTCAACGTCGCCTGTCCTATCCAAAGATTTGTCACTAGTGCTAAGAGCTTTCTCGCTGGGCACAATGTGCTCGCTGATCGCTGCTGCAGCAGTCAGACTCATCGTAACTGATAAGACAGTACTGCAAGAGAAGCGAGAAGAGTCAAGTTTCAGCGCTCAGCAGACTACAAGTATTTACCTTAAAGGCAGATAAGCTAAATACGAATCTCGTACTCGGTACGGCCATGTCTGGTGTACGTACGAACCTGTACGCGTGGTGTTGACGTGACCACATGTCTAGTAGAAAGATAAGAAGGTACTTGGGATGATGAAAATGGCGGAGATAGCGTTGGTGACAGAATTATCTCCGCTATTTTCATCATCCCAAGTACCTTCTTATAATTATATATATATGTCGCCATTTGGAATATCATAAGGTTCACCTGTAGTTCCCACGTAACCACCCTAATTAGACGTGACAGATGGGCCTGATGGCGGGTCTAATTCGACTCGTTTTTAGCTGTACGCACCCAAATGAATAATTATTCAATAAAGGGCGACCTTTGGGGCTGTATAAGACGCTGGGTAGTGTAGGTACCTATGGGGGGCTCGGCTATATCCGTTCCCGAGTGCCTGGGTGCTAAATTAGGAACTGTGACAATTATTACTACCGGCGGTTGTCCCAATTAGGTCACATCATTGCCAAACCTTCGTGCTTGCTGTGCACGACAGCGAGCTTGACTATCTCAGCGAGGTGCTCACGGATTCAAGCCAGATCTTTTTGTACAGGTAGTATTGCATGTATAAAACAATATAACTAGTTCTACAGCCAGCATATAGTGAATGAGCCCCCTCCTCACTATCCTCCTCAGTGTTCTCCTCATCCTCAAGGTCCTCTAGAGCGTCGTCTTTGGCTCCCTGCGCCATGCTAATCCCATCAGGAACCAACTGGGCAGGACAGCAGACTGTGGGAGAACTGGTGCTGGCCCCTGGTCCTTGTTCAAGACTCTCACCTGGCAGGATGCATCCTGAGAAGCCCTCCAGCAGACTTATATCAAGTATGCAGTGGTGGTGTTGTCTAGTGAACCTTGCACAAATCTTGTGATGTAAGGAAACTTGATGAGTGAGTCCTGCATGAAGAGATCCCAGCTGCCTCTCACACCCTACCAAGTACTGAGTCTTGTCATGTAAGTAGGTTACTAGCTGTCTGATTTCAATGTTAAGACACTGGATTTCCTCATGGGCACAGCACATCTTAAAGTAGGTATCCATGGCCAAGCAACCAGTTGGCATTGCCCAGGGACGTTGTGATATGTCTTGACGTGCATCACAGAGGAGATCGAAGTCGGCAAGAAAGGCATATTCAACAACTTCCTCCCATGATAGAGTAGCGCGGGGGGATAGTGCACAAGCAGCAGCATTATACCTATCTAGAGCTGTACAAATGGCTGCTGAATGGACTTGCAGAGCCTTCCCAATATGTTTATGAAGTTTGTAGCCTTACAATGTCATCAGTATTGAGCATGAATCGAGCAACCATCAAGACTCACCTGTCCCTGCCTGATTCATCTTCGAGAGCTCAAATATTTGACCAACAACGAGACCCTCCAGATGGTCCAAAGAACACTGAAACTTTCAGTTTGCCACTAGGCGACCTACATCTTTCCACTCCTTATCTTCCGGTATCCATCTACTAGTCGCACTGAGCCTCATTTCAAGTTCCTGTACAACCTTGAGGTCCTTCTTATAGTTTTCAATGGCATGCCTATGTGTCATCTCAATCTTGTTTGTTAACACAATATTGCGAGCTCCAAATTCGACTGTGTTTGGCATAGAAACAGTCCAGGCTGCCATCACACCATCAAGGTCCCTCCTAAAGATATTGTTAATAGTCAATGAGCAGACAAAAGATCCCTACTTACTTGCTACCCGATAGATTCACAAGTTTTGCCAGTATTCCATTTGGAGGGTCTCATGACTTGGTTCGTGACTCAATGATGTCAGATAGGCTTGTTCCTCAGCTAACCACGTTTCAAAGACATGTGTGTCCTCAACGCTGAGCTCATGCATGAGTTTCAGCAGAGAATTTTCTCCATCAGAGATAATGTGTAGTGCCTGCTTGTAGTTGTTATATAAGAATGTACCTAGAAATCGGATGTTATAGTAGGCACACTGATGACCAATCAAACAACTTACTAAGATTTGCATAGATTTCGTAGTTTTCATTATGTTCAAAATAATTTGTGATTGCTTGATGGTGGTGGAACATGCTCACATATCACACTGAGGAGGCAAGTGCGTTTGACTTTGAAAATGTCTGTTCACATCCCTTGAGGTCTTCTAGCCCAAGGCTGTCCACATACATAGTGAGATGGTCAAGTTGACACAGACATTGGTGATCGTGTCTGTGGAATGCACCAACAAGTGAGGTATGGTTAAGTTCCTGAGCACACTGCAGCTATGTATGGTTTTGAATCTACATCTGATATCGTAGCCACCTCCCAAGTCATTGCTGAATGCATCGAGAAGTTTTGAGATGACCACCAGAGGATACTTCACCCTGAACATGAGTAAGTAGCAATCCAGTTGCCATAGTATTACTTACTGCTTGCCACTTTGAACCATGTCCGTGATCACCAGAGAAAATCCATGGCGACAAATGGCCATGAAGATTCTATATTCATCAAATACACCCCACATCCTTCTTGTCTTTTCATCCTTCATGTTCTTCCAATGACCAGCACATGGGTTGTCCTTAGAATTAGTAAAGAGAAGGCAAAACTCACCTTGTCATCAGCTGCTAGTAGGTGTTACAGTCACCCCATTCTTTTCTCACAGTACGCTTCTCTTCCATTTCGCTATACTTCCATATCACTTCACTTCCTTTTCACCTACCTTGCTGATCCCTCATGCTTCCCTTATCTCTGACTCATGCCGACTCATTCTCCCATGAACCTTCCTCCTTTGTACTATTATCAGTGGTCCGTGCTCACTTCTCTTACCTATTTAAGAACGTAGTTACTGCTTGTATTTCTCTAACTTGAATCTACTCGGTTCTCTCTGATAACTTGAACTCTAGCTCCTTGGGAAGGAGGCTAGCCTTTGTCCTCGAACCAGCTCTAGATCCTGCAGGAGTCTAGATGATCGGATCCTGCGGGAGTCCATAGCCCGACGAAGTTCCACTTCAGTCGGTCCTGATCTGAACCACCTTTATTGGTGCTGTGATTGCCTTTGTTGGCGTACTCAATCCGAGTCCGTAACAAAAGATTCAAGTTACCTCTGAACCCCTCCATCTGTAGGGACTACTCTTGAACCCATGAAACTGATTGACTGCCAAAGTGGCACCTAGAAACCCCTTTTCCACGAAAGGACTTGAAAGAGTCCCTGGACCAAAAGCCCAAGCGGCGCAAGCAGAGTTTACCAGACTTTATGCCCCTTATCCCCCGACTTCCCCTAGAAGATCATCTTCACAAGGGACCTTTGAAACCCCTCGCACCCCCATCCTCCCTACACTTGCTGTTCCAGGCCCATCCTTCTCTCACAGCATCAGTACTTCTTCCAAAGTACCCGCACCAGCAGTTGTAGAAGACAGAGACAAAGAAATCCCAGACACATCTTTGCCTGACTCCGACCCAGGCTCAGAACCAGAATCTGAACCTTCTATTGTAGAAGAACCCTACCCCAGATTTCCCCCACCAGAACCAGAACCCTTTGATAGTGATTCAGACGACTCCGACTCAGACAACGACATGCTGAAATCAATCGAATGAAAGATCTGTACTCCACCAGACTTTAGTGGCAACAGAGATGAGACCACGAAGTTTGTGTGACCCATCACCCTTTATCTCAATGTAAATTCCGAGATCTATGATACTGACATGCGAAAGATCACATTTGCCCTTTCATTTATGAAAGAAGGCACCGCTGCAGCATGGATGGAAGATACCATTGCATTTGCTCATGAAATAAACTCAGTCACTGGACTACCAAACGGATATGGAAAGTGGGATCAATTCCTAACCCATTTTGAAGAAGCATTCAACCCCATCGACTCCGCTGGTACTGCGCTCCACAAGTTACATGCCCTTAAACAAGGCAATGACTTGAGCAAGTACATCTCCACCTTCAAGCAGCTCTGCAACCGAGCTGAGATTTACAGCTTCAACGCCCAGAAAGACTACTTCATCCGCAGATTAAAACCCGCTCTTCTTTCGAAGCTCTGTAATTCCGGAGACATCCCCATCGAAATGGAAGCCATGTATAAGAAAGTAATCTCCATTGAGAACGCCTACCAGCTTCTCTTATCCCACAGGACCCTCACCTCCAACCCCCGAAACTGATCCAACAACCGAGGCCCGAAACCTCGCTTTACCCCGCGCAGGAATGACCCTGACGCCATGGACGTAGACCGTCTATCCGAGGCTGACAAGAAAGCCTATATGAAAGAAGGCCGCTGCTTCAAATGCGGTGAGAAAGGACACAGGGCTAACGACCCTGATAAGCACCCGAAGACCGGAGATGCTGACAAGAAGAAGAAAGGAAAGCAAATGGTAAGGCGTACAGCACCTGATGATGAAGACACCACCAAGATTGAAGAGCTCTCTGACGATGAAGAACTCGACGCCAGAAGAACAGATTTTTGAATAGGAGGCCTACCGCAATGTTAGCCACCTCCTCTCTAGATGTACGTATTGTCCAGAATGTAGGAAAACCTAAAGAATTAAGGGTCCCGGTGACCATCTTTTCCTCCGTACACCCTGACAAATCATTGCAAACCGCTGCCATTGTCAACTGCGGCGCAGCCGCCACATTCATCCATTGGATGTTCGTCCGAAAGCATGGCATCAAAACCCATCGCTTCACCACCCCTTTCCCGATCCAAACCGCCGACGGAAAGATCTCCGAAACCCCATCACGCACTACTGCCATCTCGCAATCAAGATTGATGGAAGATTGATGTTTGGAAAATTCAACATCATGAACATGAGTGATCGTGACATGATCCTCCTCAGAAAACCGTGGTTGACCGCCATGAACCCTGACATCGATTGGGCCAAAGACACCCTTCGACTTCCGTCCACCCCTAGATCCCTTCGACTCGAAAAAGCCTTCAAAAAGCTTTGGAGAGAAAACTCTGCACCAGACCCCATCCCACCACTGAAACCTAGAAAGAAAGTTTCGATCGAAGAAGAAGAAGATTTAGAGCAGTTCGCTCCCCTTCACTCTCCACTTCCCAAAGACGGGAAAAGAACCCTCGAATGACGAAAAGAGAAAAAAAAGAAAGAACCAATCCCTGCACTCATCCCAGACCCTGACGACGAACCACCTCAGTATGACACCATGGAAGATGTCTGGGATGACTCTTCTATGTTCGCCAGAAAAGTAGAAGACCCAGTAACTTACCCCATCAACGACGATGAGGTCTTGATCGAATATGCTCAAGATGGAACTTCTGTAACCCTTCACAAAAACCTCTCCTTCGACTTCCCTCTCACTCGTGATGGCACCTCTGTCTCCGAGATCCGACGAACCGCCGCCCTTAGACCCTTAAGGAACTTGTGGATCTACGCACGAAAGACCGAAGAAGGTGAATACCTGAAGACTAGTAACAAGGCGCAAGAATTTGCCCTTAAAGACGCTCAAGAAAAGAAGAAGAAGACCTTCGAAGAATTAGTCCCTGACTACCTTCACGACTTTGCCGATGTTTTTGCCAAAGACGGCTTAAACAAACTCCCACCATCTCGTCCTGGAGTAGATCACAGAATCGAAACGAAACCAGGATTTATCCCGAAGTCTGCAAAGACTTATCCTCTCTCCCCGAAAGAAACCGACGCCGAAAAAGCATTCCTCGATGAACATATCGCCAAAGATTTCATCCAACCATCGAAATCCCCACAAGCTAGTGGATTCTTCTTTGTAGGGAAGAAAGATGGCTCCCTCCGACCCTGCCAAGATTATCGCTACATCAACGAGTGGACGATAAAGAACGCCTATCCTCTCCCCTTGATTCCACCCCTGATCGCTAAGTTAAGCGATGCGAAATTCTTCATGAAGATGGATGTCTGATCCGGATATAACAACATCTTGATTCACCCTGATGACTGCTGGAAAGCAGCATTCACCACATCCTTCGGACTCTTCGAACCGAAAGTGATGTTCTTTGGCTTGTGCAACTCCCCAGCAACGTTCCAAGCTTACATGAACCAGACCTTCCAGAAGGAAATCGCCGAAGGATGGATGATTGTCTACATGGACGACATTCTCATATTCTCGAAAACCCTAGAAGAAAACCAGAAACGAACTCGCCGCGTCCTTGAAATTATTCGCAAAGAAACCCTTTTCCTGAAACCCGAAAAATGTACCTTCGATGCTCAAGAAGTTGACTACCTTGGCATGATCATCCGTCCTGGGCAAGTAGCCATGGACCCTGCCAAACTGTCTGGCATCAGCCAGTGGCAAAAACCCCCTCCTCCGTTAAAGAAGTCCGATCATTCCTCGGATTCTGTAACTTCTACCGTCATTTCATCTCCCATTATTCCGACCTCGCATGACCCCTGATTGATCTCACGAAAAAAGACACCATCTTTGCATGGACGCAAGCATGCACTGATTCCTTTGAGAAGCTGAAGCAATGCTTCCTCTTGGAACCC
The DNA here is from genome assembly GCA_016758765.1 of Suillus cothurnatus. Lineage (NCBI taxonomy): Eukaryota > Fungi > Basidiomycota > Agaricomycetes > Boletales > Suillaceae > Suillus > Suillus cothurnatus. Next base: position 231,517 of record JABBWL010000025.1, on the reverse strand, counting down.
GTTCTCCGAAACCCTGATCCTTCCCGACAATTCGCTCTAGCCACCGATGCATCGCTTGTTGCAACCGGTGCAGTCCTGCTCCAGACTGATGAGAACGGAGCGTATCATCCTTGCGGATATCTTTCGCAATCCTTTAACCCCGCTGAACGAAATTACCAGATCTATGACCGAGAACTCCTCGCCATCATCCGTGCCTTGAAAGCATGGAGGCATTACCTTGAAGGGAACCCTCACCCTGTCATCGTGTTCACCGATCATAAGAACCTCCTATATTTCCGATCTGCACAGAACCTCACACGCCGTCAAGCTAGATGGCAATTAACCCTGAATGAATTTGACTTAGAACTCCACCATGTCCCAGGAACCAAGCTCGCCGCTCCTGATGCCCTTTCACGCCGTCCTGACCATTCCTCTGATCCTGCTGATAATGCAGATGTCACTCTCCTCCCCGATACCCTCTTTGCCCGAGTCGTTGATATCGACCTCGCCAATGCTTTGAAATCCACTGACCCCTTTTCCGACCCCATAATCATTGCTGCCCAGCAAGCCCTTGATGGGCTAAATGCACCTCTGATGAAATCTGCCCTTTCTGATTGGCATCTTGATGACGGAACCCTATTTTATAAAGACCGAGCCTATGTTCCAGCTCATCTCCGCCACCATATCCTCACCCTTCACCATGATCACCCCACCACTGGACACCCCGGACGATTCAAAACAGAAGAACTAGTCAAACGTGACTACTGGTGGCCCGGAATGGGCACATTTATTAGAAAATACGTTGAGGGTTGCACCCTTTGTCAGCAAATGAAATCCGACACCCACCCCTCTACACCCCCGTTGACCCCTATTCCCTCCTCAGCAACACGCCCCTTCTCACAAATCTCCGTAGATCTGATCACTGATTTACCTGAATCTGGAGGTTTTGACTCAGTCATGGTCGTGGTAGACCATGGGCTTACGAAGGGGGTAATTCTCTCACCCTGCAAGAAAACCATTACATCCAAAGGCGTCGCCCAATTATTCTTCAAGAAAGTTTTCTTGAGTCTCTACGACAAAATCATCTCTGATAGAGGTCCCCAGTTCGCCTCTAAATTCGCCAAAGAGCTTGGAAGACTTCTCGACTATGAAGTCGCCCTTTCCACCGCATATCATCCCCAGACTGATGGACAGACTGAACGTCTGAACCAAGAACTAGAAACCTACCTCCGCATCTACTGCCGCTCTGCACCTCTCAATTGGGTCAAGCATCTCCCTATGGCAGAATTCGTTCATAACCACCGGAAGCATGATTCCCGCAACGCCTCCCCCTTCTTCCTCATGATGGGATATGAACCGCGAGGCATTCCTCATATTCTCCCGAACTCTGCCATTCCTGCCACAGAAGATCAAATCAGATACCTCCAGAAGACCAGAGAAGAAGCCATCGCATGTCACAATCTTGCAATGCAACGCATGGCCGCTCGATCCCATGGAAAGAAGTTTGAACCCTGGAAAGTCGGTGAGAAAGTATGGCTCTCAGCAAAGAACCTCATCTCTGCTCTCCCTTCGAAGAAGCTCGCCCCTAAGAAATATGGCCCCTTCACAGTCGAAGCCATCCTCTCCCCTATCACATTCAAGATCCGACTCCCCCCTTCCTGGAAATCACACCCCGTCTTCCATGCTTCTGAGTTATCATCCTATCAAGAAACAGAAGTTCATGGTCCAAACAATACTGAACCCCCTCCTGACATCATCAATGGTCAAGAAGAATATGAAATCGAAGCCGTTCTCGCCCATAAGGGAAATGTAAAAGGGAAACGCCGCTTCCTCGTGTCATGGAAAGGTTACCCCTCTTCTGATAACTCATGGATACCCGAAAAAGAAATGAACAACGCCCAAGAGATCCTGAAAATCTATAAGAAACGTCTCTGAATTTCCTGACTCCTCACCAACTAGAACTCGAAACATGCCTTCTTCACAATCCTCCCAGTCTTCTCTTGAAAATCACCGCTCCCAGCTTGAACTTCACCATAAACGCGCTCTTGTAGAATCAACCCTGCTCTCCCTCCCATGCACTCTTCCATTAGACCACTTCTTTTCTGAAGATCCCATTGCCCTCTCCCTCATCACCGCTTACCGCAGCGTGGACCTCTCCTCCAGCTACGCCCATACTATTAATGCCCCTGAAGAAGAGGCTACCAAACGTTCCATTATTTATCATATGACCAAGATCAAGCTCGTCCTCGCTGACCGACTCCTTGAACGAGGGTTCGAGCAAGCTCTCACCCCTTCAATGATTCATGAAATCACTGAGTCCAGACACGGATCCTGTGATCCTTTCGGACCAGCCCCCATGCAACCCATGCGCTCCCCATCATTAGATGTTCCCAGCTCTCCATCCGAGGCTTCAGATGAGAGTACTCCAGTCCCACCTCCCGTTTCCCAGCTCGCTATTCACTCAGCTGGAGCCCCTCACAAAAATCGTGGAAAACGAAGGAACAGTGTTGCTTTTGGAGTAGGTCTGTCTCGACCATACACGCCATCTCCCGCTCCCCTCATCAAAGAGGAAGACTCCGAATCATCTATTGCACCCCCTGAACCATCACGCGCACCTTCCCCCACTGATTCACGAGCTCCCTCTGAGGAGACCTTTTATGACCGCAACGGAGTTGACTACTCCAAGATGACTTGCCATTACTGCGGAGACGACGGCCATTGTCAAATCCACTGTCCCCGTTATTTTTGCCGAATCTGCCATAACCATGCCCCTAAACATCTCACCTGCTTTTGCCCTAAACTTAAAGGAACACATGTCATCGCAGCTAGACCAGGGTCTTGGCTTTTCCTCTCTCAGTTGAAAGCGTACGAAGACCGCATGGACAAAGAGTATGAAGTGATCGAGAAAAGAACTCTCACTGATGACACCTACTCCGCGGACTTATATTTAAATTTGGATAACTAAAGCCGGAGACTTTAGATGTTGACAGGGGGGTAATGTTACAGTCACCCCATTCTTTTCTCACAGTACGCTTCTCTTCCATTTCGCTATACTTCCATATCACTTCACTTCCTTTTCACCTACCTTGCTGATCCCTCATGCTTCCCTTATCTCTGACTCACGTCGACTCATTCTCCCATGAACCTTCCTCCTTTGTACTATTATCAGTGGTCCGTGCTCACTTCTCTTACCTATTTAAGAACGTAGTTACTGCTTGTATTTCTCTAACTTGAATCTACTCGGTTCTCTCTGATAACTTGAACTCTAGCTCCTTGGGAAGGAGGCTAGCCTTTGTCCTCGAACCAGCTCTAGATCCTGCAGGAGCCTAGATGATCGGATCCTGCAGGAGCCTAGATGATCGGATCCTGCAGGAGTCCATAGCCCGACGAAGTTCCACTTCAGTCGGTCCTGATCTGAACCACCTTTATTGGTGCTGTGATTGCCTTTGTTGGTGTACTCAATCCGAGTCCGTAACAGTAGGTTGACAGGCAAGTCAGTGAATTGGTCAATGTACTCTCTTGACAAGTACCAGTCACCCCCCACAAATTGGGTGGTGGGAAGCTCAGAGGAGCATTGAGCAGATGGTATGGGGTCATCTGAATCCAGGTCGTTGTCTCCAATGCACTGCTTCAACACGTGCTTGAGGGAATCATTCCCATCCTTCATGTAAAGCATCCTAAACTTGAGAGGAACTTCACTTGTGAGTGTGTACATGCATGCTAGACATGTGTGCTTGAGTCTCCAATCCAGATCGCTGCGTCTGATTGCTGTGTGAACAAGGATATTCACATTAGTAAGAATTTGCAAGTACATGTCGTACACTATTGAAAATTGCCAAGACAAATAGGTGCAAAATGCAACCTAAGTCAAATCAACACGATTCTATCAGCACATGAATCCAGTATATGGTTTAGTTACACTTACACCTTGTAGATCACACATTGTCTTCACATATGCCTGGATTGAGAAGTGGGGATTGCATTGACGGGCTACACAGTAGAATTCAACCACTTGTACAGTGATGCCAGTGGTTGGGGTCATTGGAGAGCAAGGGATGACTCTTTGATGAACAAGGGCTGAGGCAATGAATGCATCCATGGGGAGTATGCTCAAAGAAATGTTCTCAGCACCTAAAGTGTGTGTGACAGCTAAACAGGTGCAGATCATCAGTAAAACCTACAGAATAAGTCAACCACCTTTACGACAATGGTCCCTGCAATTTCTTCCAAAGACATGCTTCTGTGGCGTACAAAGAAGCCTTCTTGGTGCTTGCTGTTCTCAAGGTGCCAAGTCATATACACCTCCCTTAATGCTGACATCTGTTTATCGAAAGCAGCAGTGTGATGATTTGTTCTGTCACATCTTGTTCTAAAATCATGTTGACGAGAGCACGACATCAGCTGATTTCTGATAATCCTTTAGTAAGTACTTCAACTTTTGATAGTGCTAGTAGACTTACTCATTCCAGAAGTCACCCAGAACTTCACAGGTGAGTTCATGAAACTCTCCACCTGCATGGCTAATATCTACTGTCTCCAACCCATCCAGAACATCAAACCCAAAATCTTGTGTATCATTGAAATCGGTCTCATCTACATGAGGGTCCCGAAGTGCTTCAAGTGCACGCTTTTCTTCAGAGGTCAGTACTATGTAGTTTCTCTGTTATCACCAAAGTCAGTCGCCTGAAATCACTGCATCTCTTACCTGACAGATGGGCTTTTTTTATAAGCAGCTGCACCAGCTGCATGTTCGGCTATCCTCCTTGGCCCAAGGACTTCACTTGTGGGTGCAATTCCACAAGCCGTTGTCTCTCAATGAGAAACCACATGTCAGATTTTCGACAAGGTGAGTCCCATATGATTTCTAGGGCGTTTATCTATGTGTCCAAGGGCCATCAATATATTATTTATTTGATATCACAAAAATCTACTTGTCACCATCAATGTTGCACATGACTGTGCAGACATCAAACATGAAGAGGTCTGTACATACCAAAGTACTGTGAGTATGAGTGATTCTGAATGATCACAAGGTGCGCATGGACATTGTCTCTCCTCGTCAGATTGTTGACCATTTTCCAGGCCTCCATCAGCCAGCAACAATGGTGACTCACACCTGGTCAAACAGAACAATCAAGACCCTTTCACAGCAGGTGACCACTCAAACAAAGACCACTGTGGTGATTGTAGATGACGCACCAACCCCTCCTTCCACACCTACCTCCTCATCCCACTCCAGCAATGCATTGTGGGCTTATCGTACTTCGGAAACTTTGCTCAAAGGGACTGCAGGGGCATATTCATCAAGCTTGACCTCAAAAAAATGACCTCAGTAAGAACCAGTGACAAAAGGTCACATAGCTGAATATATAAGTCTTGCACTTGCTTTGGCCCCTTGTGCAGATGGTGGATGAGAAGACGGATGTCATGTAGCATCGTCCTTCTCTCTCAGACATGTGCCTCACACTGAGAAAAGAAGTCATCAGTTGCCCTCCTCCCTTTCTCCTGCACACGGGTAAGCAAATGGTGAAAGTTCTTTGCCCACATTGCGGCAGGACCCCACTCCATTTGCCACTCAGTGAAAGAGGTGCATAGTTCTGAGAGTGAATGCAGAGGTTTGGTGTGAGTCATATGGTCACCACAGGTTGACAGCATTGGAGTAGCTTCATGATGGCTAGCATCATCATCATCTGGACATGACGCCTGATGAGTTGTCTCAGAGATTGCTGACTGCAGGTCTCTTTCTTGTCATTTGCTATATAAAGGATTTGTCAGTTACCATAAAACTGACATTGTGATAAGGGAAGTACTTACTGAGCACAATTCCTATACAATTTGTAAGTCAGAAATGAAGGGAGAGTGAAAATATGAAGAACACACTGCTGTGATTGTAGTCATGCCTTTTCATGTTGTATTTTGTGCACTCTGGCAATGTCATAAATTTAAAACGGAAACATCATAGAGATAAAGACTTACTTGGGCTTGGAAAGCCAGCAATGGGTTGCGTGACGCTGCCTTTGTGACGACATCAATACTGATGGGTCAAAGAAGCCTATCAGAAGTTAGTACCCATTTAGCGCTGATCAATACATTATTAGTGGACACCACACAGACCTAAAACAACACCACAGGCTGTAGTGTGGTGTTGTGCACAGCACTGTAATACAAAGAACATGGCAGGAAACTGTTGAAAAGATGATCAATGCGGCAAGTTCAAGGAGTTGGTAGTGTGATTGTGACAGATTCTGATGTGACTTTTCAGTGTGACAGTGTCTAACCACTCAGCATATAATGTAAGTGCAAAGCAGAAGCAAAATCAATGTGCTAAAAATAGCAATACAGCATGTCTTCGCCCTAGGTACTAAGTCCTTGACTGAGTGAAGTGAGTTATTATTTGTCAGTGCAACTGATTGCTGGAAGTCATATAGGAGTGCGCCACCTCAGTATTCAGTATTGAAATGGGTGAGGAGGTACAACTAGAGACTTACAACTTAATTGGTTTCCTTCAAGACCACATCTGTCCTGCCAGTGCATGTCTCCAATCATATAGTCAACTTTACTGGATGATCTGCAGGTGAGTTTTCCCTGAGAATATTCTTGTAGTACTTTATAGTGAGCTGACACTGCCAAATCTTTCTCTTGACTTATGATCTATGCCCTGTGTTTCTTGACAGTTCATCAGTATCGGCACTTAGTACAGCTACCTGTTGCAGGCGGGACCATTTTCAAGATCATAAGTATGTACATACATTTCATATTTGATCTTTGTTTGCTGATGGAACACTCTACTACCAGGTATCAACTGCTACATATTGCCTTGTGGCTCAAGTCAATAACCACTATGTGAGTTGCAAGGTATGTTTCATCCCACACTCAATTTATTCAACTTGTGTGCACTGCATACAACACGTGCCATATCGATGACTAAGGTACTTGAATATTGCAAGTCCAACATGCCTCGTCAATATTCTTTCACTGTCTGCAGTCACGTGATCTCAATATTTGTGGGATACGATCAAGGTACATATTTTTCTTCATATTGTCTTGGGGTCTCCAGGACTTGACTGACACACTGAGATACTTCCTTCCAGAAAAATTCGTTTTTTGCCTCAGTACTATGTATGACCCAAGATTCATGTTCATGGGTGATTCCAGCTCCCAATGTAATGGTGACACCCTCCTAGGCAAGTTGTTGTCCCAATTTCTCGCCTTACAATGTTCTAAAGAACACTAAAGAACACAACAAGACAGGGCTGCCATATCTGCCATACCCTCCTTCACTCATGGTACAACCATTCCCTTGTTTGTCCATGTCAAACTTGCAGCCTTTCAACACCAATGACAGTTCCAACCTCTTCAATGGTACCATCGATTGGAATGACCCTGTGCTATATCAGTCACTCCCATCTCTTTCAGATCTGCTGGATGGACGTCCTAGTTTGTAGGAGACTCTGTTATCTGCAGTACCTCAAACAGATGCACCAAACTCATCCCCTCACATGGGTGCATCACTGCACACCATGCCTAGCAACACCAGTGTTCCAGGTCATGACCATCTGGATGTACCATGTCCAGACAAGGCTGCAAATCTACCTGGCAGTCAGGACAAGGCCGCAAATATACCTGGAGATAAGGAACCACCATCTAACTCATGCATAGGGACCACAGAGAATTCTGCCAATACCAACAATTCATCATGGGGTGCCAGAAACCCAAACCACCCTACATTGACCCCCTGTGCCCCACTCAATGCAACTCAAAAGGCTCAAGCTAATGCATGGAAAGCTTCCCGCAAGCTTTCTGCTGAACAATGAAAGGAGGTTGAAGATGCACTCACCAATGCAATTCAACAGCTACTTGCAGATGAGAACAAGAAGATTAGTGCCCTTGCCCTTGAACATGGTGTGAGTCAAGACAAGGTCAAAAAACTCATGGGAGGTGAGAAACATTATAAGGGGAATTGGAATGTCCAACTGGCCAATGCCCTTATACACACGAAAGCACAGGAGGTGAATGCAGGTCAGTTTTCATCTTTTTTTGGGATCATCTTGCTGATCAAAACAATAGGTCGACCTCATGGTGTGAAATACTCGCTTGATGAAATCTGAGACCTGGTGAAGGAGGATGAGAGTATGCACAATCTGACACTTGAGGAAAAACAGGAATTCATTGACAAACTCAATGAGCACTGTGCTCTTCAAAATATGAGTGTTCACGCAACCAACACAGCCACAGCGCGTGATGTCCAATCAACATTAGACAATGTTTTCAAGATGGTAAGTTCTATGTAACACTGTGCCTTACACTTGCTAATTCATTTGTAGCTTGATGGTCTTGCAGTTCAAACAGGGACTTGTGTATGTCTCTTTGCCTCATGTGGACATGTATATGACACCACCCAGGCAACATGGTTTGGGACAGACAATATCATGGACTTTTGGAAGGATGTCCTCCAAATGGAGGCCGATGAAATCACACGAAAGCTGGAGCAATGGGCATGTATGTCAGGTCGAAGTATGTACTTACATTCTTTCTCACGTCCCCACCTGTGCAATACTAACTTCAACACACTAGATATCAATGAGCGCAAGACCGTGCAGATCATGCAACGCATTTGCACTCAGCTGCTCAATTCTGGCCTAAGTACATCTTTTATATCCATCTTGAAATAATACTGACTAGTGTGTTTTAGGAACTATAACTAAGAGACGTGATATATGCATCAACTACGCAAATTTTGGCATTGCTATCAAAGAGAAGCTCAGCATTGACCTGAAGGGTTGGCCCGAGGACGTTCTGTTCCAGTCCCCTACCAGTCTCAATGATCACAATGCCCTTCTGAAGCTCCAAAACACTCTTAAGGATGGCTCTTGCCACTGGTTCCACATGTCTCCACATCAATGGGAGGACTACAGCACCCAACTAGCCATGCACTGTAAGAGAGGAGAAACCATTGGTAAGCCCTGCAAGAAGTGCTCTGATGCTGGGGTGGCACGCAAAGGCAACAGGAAGGAGAATGGACGCCCAAAAAAGTGTTCATGAGGGTCTGGGGCATCTGCACAGGCTCCAAAGAGTGCAGAGTTTGTGCTATCATCTGGCAAGGACAGTACCAGCAAGGATGAACTATAGTTATAGTTCTTTTACTTTTTGGACATGGATAGGCCTCTTAGTCTACCTAATATCATTTACAATTTGCATTGCTTACATATATATGAAAATTTGGTTCAAATTGGTCTACACAGTAAGGAGATAGACAAGCTCGCTGTCGTGCACAGCAAGCATGAAGGTTTGGCAACAATGTGACCTAATTGGGACAATCGCCGGAAGTAATAATTATCACAGTTCCTAATTTAGCACCCAGGCACTCAGGAACGGATATAGCTGAGCCCCCCATAGGTACCTACACTACCCAGCGTCTTATACAGCCCCAAAGGTCGCCCTTTATTGAATAATTATTCATTTGGGTGCGTACAGCTAAAAACAAGTTGAATTAGACCCACCATCAGGCCCATCTGTCACATCTAATTAGGGTGGTTACGTGGGAACTACAGGTGATAAGGTTGGTGAAATAGACCTCGCAAATTCCTATTTGGACCAAGCATGGATCTAATAATAGAAATCACTACACGGCAAACCCAACTTTTTGTAAACTTAAAGTCCCCAACTCCCATGATTAGTGGGAGGGTTTTGTCAGATGCAAATACACCATGTATGCATATAAACTTTCCCCATTACGTCACAGTGATAACATGAAAACCTCATGGCTTACATTGTGTTGATTATATGTTCTTGTTATGTTACAGATCCGAATGAGACATGTGATGCTTGAATATCCCAGAAATTTTTGTCCTCCCTTCTTGCCTTCCCTTTCATCAACCATTCTGCATTGTATTGGTTAGCACCTGTCCTTTCCATCTATCCTGATAGTATTAGGCTCACTTTGTCCCTTGCAGATTTGTGTTAAAGCTGTCTGTTATGGTATGTGTTCTTGTTAATGATGATTGTTCACCTGATGATTTTGTTCACCTGATGATTTTGTTCATGATGAGGAATCCTATCCTGCATTTTATGACTTTTGTCATTCACTTGCCTCTGTGTATGAATCTACATCCATTCAACACAGCAATCCATCCTGGTTTCTATACAATAATAATCATTATTATGACAGTTTGCAAAATTTGCCTTCTTCTGTTCTGACCTCTAGTGCTAGACCGTTTGTGGACAGAAGAGACAATGCCCACCCTGAGAATAATGCCATTAGGGTCATTCTGGCACATTTCTTTCAACACTGCACTGAGCTTTCTCAGATGTTGGATGGCATCTTGTTTGTGGAGTTATCCTCCATCTCCTTGCCAGATTGTTGTATCAGGTTACAGAGCACTGTCATTGCTGCCCATCTTTGTGAAACATATGGTGATCAAGTCACCAGAGCTATATGCACTCCACCTTCTCTTAATTCATGCCTCACTGATGATGCCCTTGTCTCTGAACATTCTATTGTGTTTGTTTTTCCATGGTTGTGTTATCCTTTAGATGAACTGACCTGCATGCTCCACTGTTTGAGCTGTGATGATATGTTGTCTTGCATTCATCTGCAACCACACATTCTCCATTCCTTGATAGACAATCGAACACACATGAAGTCATGCAATGGTCTTGCAAATGCACTTTGGCAGTGTGCACTACAGCTTTGTCATGGTGGCCCAAGGATGGTGGTTGATGTTGCCATGGCCCTTTTGCCCTTTCTTGACATAACTGACTGGACTGATGCAGAGCTCATATGTCATATCTTATGCTCTGAATTCAGCTCTGTCATTGTGGACTGCATGACACACGACCTGTGTTCTGCTAAAGAATGTAAGAGCAATTGGGAAAAGGTCCACCATTCTGCTTTGAAAAAGAGTTCATTGCAGCTGCCTGTGTTGTTCAGTTGGAATGTGAGGAAGCATGGCCCTCGAAGCAAATGGCAACACTATGGAAAGCTGGAGCACCATGCTCTTTCAATCAGCATTTTTGCTCATGTGCAGTGTGCAGACCCCAAACACCATATTTTAACATGCTGTGCAAATAATACTTCAATATTCATAGACCAAATATTGATGTTGTGATTCAAGAAAACAAGCAACAGTAATGAGCAACTGATACTAGATGATACAACAAGCCATGAGCTTCAAGATTATGACCCCCAAACCAAAAAAAAATCAACCAATTTACAACTCCAAGACATCTTGGGCAGAGTCCGTCTCTGTCCCCACTTCCATCTCTGTCCAAGTCTCTGCTGCCACACTGGCTGCTCCATAACATTCTAGCCTAAAACCACTCCATTTACAATAATCATTGCAGTGGTGCTCCTTCTTGAATGTGCTGACTGCACATTCAATATTGCCATCCCAAAAGACATCCTTACCATTGTTGACCAAGCTATGGTCCCTGGATGAGTCACTTCATTGTCCAGTCAAAGAAAAAATTACATATGGATGCATAAGAACTTGAGGGTCAGACAGGATCTCAGATCTGCCTGTAGCAGAACAGTCAGCTCACAAGGTATGCATGATACTATGTGATGTCACATACCTTGATGATTGGAGATAAAAGTGAGACCACCAGTTTTAGCATACTGTATATGTTGTGTGCAGGCTAAAAATGCAATGATTTCATAGCCAGCTTCATATGGGTCCAGCACTACGTTGCAGTCCATGTTATGGATATATTTAAGGAACTCGTCAGTGATCAACTCTTCAACAAGGTATGCAGCCCAAGCTAGCTCAAAGTGCTCTTTGACTGTTTGCTTATTGAAGCACTGAGCACACTTAGGATCAAGTCCAGAAGGCCATCTTGGCTTGATAACTGGATGGCACTTGAGAAAACACTGAATCCAATTCTTTCCAGGTATCTTTTGGTGAGCACATGGACCTTCTGTTTGATGGTGCACCTACTGATGGGGTTTCTGGCAGCATCGAGGTGCTCAATCCACTCAACCAGCACCTTTTTCTTTCTCCTCAGAGAGCAGCTGCTGATCCTTATGTGCTTTCCTGGCTGACAGGTGTATTAGATTAATACAGTCGCGCGTGTCTGGAACAATATACACTCAGTCGTTGCGCACGAAGGCAAACGTCTGATATATTCACCTGGAACAATATACACTGTACTAGAAGTAAGTAAAAGGTGAATGTATGGAACTATAAGTATCTCACCTCAGTCGTTGCGCGCAAAGGCAAACGTCTGAGGTGACAGTATGAATCTGTAGCTATCTAAATAGTACGGATGCTCTTGTGAACGAATGAGTACGTGAAACAACGACAATAGATAAAAAGCACTGATCCATGCAATCAATGGACTTCAGTGAGTACAAGGCAAAGGTAAATAACAAGATCGTACAATGGAGAACATACGGATCAATTGGGTTGAACCAATCAGTGAACTCGAGTGTCTAAGCGCCTCGACTGCGGGCGCACTTGCTCGATTCCAACACTCCCCCTCAAGTCGAACGCAGTCCGAGTTCTACGGCAAAATGTTTGACTTTTGGCGATGGTAATGCCTTAGTCAGGGTATCGGCGATCATGTCTGCAGTGGGACAATAAATGAGTCGAAGTTTATTGTTATCAACGACCCAGCGAATGAAGTGAAAACGAATATCGATATGCTTGGTTCGAGCGTGGTATTGATGATCTTTGGCGAGCGCAATAGCGGACTGATTATCAGAAAAGAGGGTGGTGGGCTCGGTAATGGGAGTAAATAACTCTCCGATGAGTGATCGGAGCCATAACGCCTCTTTTGTCGCGTGAGTGGCCGCTATGTATTCACTTTCTGTGGTTGAAAGAGAGATAATATCTTGTCGTTTTGAAGACCAGGAAACGGCTCCACCGTCAATGAGAAAAGCATACCCTGAGATAGCTTTTCTATCTTCTGCCATGCTACCGTCTGCATCCACATATCCGACCAATGTTCCTTCTACTCCTCCATATGTCAACTTTAAATCTTTGGTTCCTAGAAGGTAACGGTAAATTCGTCGAACAGCGTCCCAGTGGACCATCCCTGGGTTTCCAGAGAAACGTGAAACAGTTGTTACCGCGTAAGAGATATCTGGCCGTGTTCCAAGCGATGCGTACATGAGTGAACCGATCGCTTCTCGGTAAGGAATGTGTCGCATGGCTGCAAATTCAGCGCCTGTTGAGGGAGATTGACCAGAATGAAGCCTAGCGCTGGGCTCCATAGGATTTGAGACGGGTTTAAGATCGTCGAAACTGAAGCGGCGAATAATAGAGTCGATGTATGAGCGTTGTGATAAGGAAATGGTACGTTGGTCACGATTCCGTGTGACCTTGATGCCGAGCAACCAGTGAAGTTCTCCGAGGTCAGTAATTTCCACATTTTTCCTAATCTCGTTCTTTAATTCGCTTATCTCAGCTACTGACTTAGCTGCAAGTGTGCAGTCATCGACGTGCACAACAATAATGGTGTGTTCTTCGGCCTTTTTCCTCCTATAGAACACTGCTTGGTCCACAGCGCATTGTGTGAAATCAAGTTTTCCCACCAAGATCTCCACGAGTCGTTGGTACCAGCGCCTCCCGCTTTGTTTCAATCCATACAAAGTTTTGCGGAGACGACAGACTTGGGTTGGGTGCTCGGCAGATTCGAAACCTGGGGGTTGGCGCATGTAAATAACTTCATTTTCGGTGAGTTTACCGTTTAGATAAGCTCCTTTGATATCGATTTGATGAAGTTCTAGATTCAGGCGCGCGCATAATGCCAGGACCGTCCTAATAGAGGATAGATTTGCAACAGGTGCATATGTGTCGAAGAAATCGACACCGGGGACTTGGGAGTAGCCTTGAGCAACAAGGCGGGCTTTGTGGCGTATCACATTGCCTGCTGCGTCTTTCTTTGCATGGAAGACCCACTTTGAGCCTACAAGATTGGCTCCTGCAGGTAGGTCTGCAAGTTCCCAAGTTCCAGCCGCTTTCAAAGTGGCCAATTCTTCCCTTATGCCTCCCTCCCATTGCGCCCAGTCTGGCCGGCGCATTGCTTCGGCTAGAGAACTAGGCTCGAGAGCCTCTGCTTCAGCAATTCTTTCTCCGATTGCAAGCGCACAATCGAACGAGCAAAGTTCGTCATCCGAATCTTCAAGGATTGCCATTAACTGTTCTGCAGCTTTCTCCCCCTCAATGACTGCTTCTTCAGCAATTTGGGGGGGGACTTTAGCTAGCTGAATACCCTTTGGTACGGTGCCTGTTGCATTGATTATATCGAGTACCCGTTGACTTGGTTTTCTGACTCGTTTAGTGACTGTTTCAAGTGCTGGTGATGTCGGTAAAACAGGGATTTTAGATTTTGGAATGGTTCGTGGAGTTTGGGGCGCTGTAGCTGGTGTAATGGGATCAGGAGGTGGGTGAGTTTGCGACGATATCATCGCGTTTGGACTCTGATCTTCTTCCTCCCCCTCGCGAGGTGTCGTTGCAATCTCTGCAGGGTCCCAGTACACATTTCGTTCGACAGTTACTGACCTTTTTAAAGGCCAATAAACTCTACATCCGTTCGTACTTCCATCATCGACTCCGATCCAATAACCTTCCTCAACACGTCCTCCTAGCTTGGTACCTCCTTCAATCCGTACCCAGATTTTGGAGCCCCATGGTCTGATATTTTTCAGATCTGGCTTCTTTCCTGTGGCCACCTCTATTGGTGTGGCGCCATCAAGGGCTTTCGTTGGTGTCCTGTTCTTCAACCATACTGCGTGACGCACAGCTTCTCCCCAGAGAGCACGTGGTAGGCCACTATCATGCAACATGACGCGCACTTTTTCGAGTAGAGTTCGGTTGAGGCGTTCTGCTACTCCGTTATGTTGGGGAGTGTCATGCACAGTAAGTTTGTGTTCGGTCCCAGCAGCCTTGAGGTGCATACTGAATTCCTTTCCCAGGTATTCACCGCCACGGTCAGAGTGAAGCACTTTGACATTGGCGTTGTGCTGGTTTCGGCACCAGGCTTCGAAGTCTCGATACGCGCTGAGGGCTTCACTCTTGCGGCGTAGAAGATGGAGGTAAGTGAGTCTCGTCTTATCATCAGTGAAGCTGATGTAGTAGCTTCGGCCCCTAGAGTAGCAACTGGCGTGGGTCCCCACAAGTCAGTATGGACTTCATCTGCAAATTCTTTGGCACGCTCTCCTTCCCGGACCTTAGCTATGGGTTTTCGCGTAGCTTTTGCATATACGCAGGATTCGCAAAAGGTGGGTTCTCCAGAGGATAGGTCGACTTTGATACCAGAGACGAGCCCGTTCTCAGCGAGACGGCGTGCAGCGGATGGTGCAATGTGCCCCATTCGTTTATGGAGTTCCATTACGGTGATGGTTTCTACCGCCGCGTTTGCACTGTGACCATCGGATGGGTGAACAACGCGATATAATCCCTGCCCAGACTTAGGAATTTGTCCTACAACGTCGTCTTTGGGGTCTCGAATGGTACAGGTGCCATCAGCGAAGGTGATGGAGTACCCGAGCTCGTCGAGACGGCCGATTGAGACAAGGGTATAACCCACAGCGGGAGAGTAAAGAACTTCGGTGAGTGTCAACTTGGAAATATTGATACCATTTGGTACTTCAATAACGAGTTCTCCAACAGCAGTTGCATCAAAACGTTGTTTGTTAGCAGCAGCGAACGTTTTCGGCGGGATGGGTGTCAAGGTTCTGAATTGGTTGCCGTATGGGGAGATGTGTTTCGTCGTCCCAGAGTCGTAGAGCTCTACGGTGGTGCTGTTACTGTGGTCCTTCACGACTTCGGCGGCGATCTCGATAGATGAGTCAGTGTCGCTTCCACTGCTAGGGACTGGCATGTCAGTTTCCCAATCACTCATTGATGGTACGTCATTATCGTCCATTTCTGAAAACCAGTCATCATCACTGATGACAAGGTTCAACCATTCATCAGCATCACCGTCAGAAGATTCCGTCGAAAGGAGATCGGGAATGGAACACACAGAGTCCGAGTCTGTGGTGTATTTGACGACGAACACCCCGTCATCTTCGTCGTCATCATCTGCTGCTACATTAGCAGATCCTCCTGTTGTGTTGACACGGTTTCCGGCTGACTTGTCCGGTTCAGGGCAAGTTGCCTTGAAGTGTTCTCGCAATCCGCAATTCCAGCATGGAGGGCGCGGCCTTCCTTGCTTCCTAACATTAGAGCCACGTCCTCTGAAACGTCCGCCTCCTCTTCCACGAGGAGCTGTTTCTGTTACGCCCATGGCTTGGTCTCCATTGCCAGACTTGGTATTGGTGTTACGTGGGGATCGTCCTTCTCGGCTATTGCGTCGTTCTGACTCCTCGATGATGAGGGAGATCAGAATATCAGGGTCGATTGTCTTGGTAGGGCTATATAATCGAGCGGTTGCAAGTTGCCCGGATGCGAAAATAGCGAGATGATTTGGGAGGGATTGTATGATTGTGGATCGATAATCTTTCTCCCCGATACTGACGCCAACTGCAGCTAGTTCGTCTCGTTTTGTGCGTAGCTCGTCGAGGAACTGACGCACATCACCTCCAGTGGTACACTTCGATTCAAGGAATTTTGTTCGAAGGTCAGTTTGCGCATATGCGCCTTTTTCAGTATATTCACGAACTATTTCTGCCCACAATGGTTGCTACATCAGCGAGATTTCGAACTCGAAGAGCCGTAGAATCAGGAATTCGTTGGGTAAGCAAATGTTTCGCGAGATTTTCGTTCTTTTGCCATTTTTCGGCAATGGTGACTTCTGACGCAGTTGTGGGCGAAGTGGGACGGGGGCAAGATCCGTCGAAATACTTCCACAATTCCTTGGCCTCGACAGCGACTTGGAAACGCAACGAGAAGATAGCCCAGTTAGAGCCCTTTAAGTCAAGCTTTGGTACATTGGACGGGAGAGTGTCCGTTGTAACCGGAACAGCAATAGACATCGCGAAAATTGGATCGATTTTGGCAGGGAAGGGTGAGACGTATAAGCTTTAGAGCGCAGGGCTCATAACCTATTAGATTAATACAGTCACGCGTGTCTGGAACAATATACACTCAGTCGTTGCGCGCGAAGGCAAACGTCTGATATATTCACCTGGAACAATATACACTGTACTAGAAGTAAGTAAAAGGTGAATGTATGGAACTATAAGTATCTCACCTCAGTCGTTGCGCGCGAAGGCAAACGTCTGAGGTGACAGTATGAATCTGTAGCTATCTAAATAGTACGGATGCTCTTGTGAACGAATGAGTACGTGAAACAACGACAATAGATAAAAAGCACTGGTCCATGCAATCAATGGACTTCAGTGAGTACAAGGCAAAGGTAAATAACAAGATCGTACAATGGAGAACATACGGATCAATTGGGTTGAACCAATCAGTGAACTCGAGTGTCTAAGCGCCTCGACTGCGGGCGCACTTGCTCGATTCCAACAAGGTGAGCACCACAGAAGAAGTTGCATAGAGTGCTTTGTGGAACACCATAGTAAGTTGCAGTTTTGGTGATTTGAAGCTTCTGGCCATTACACTGATTCTCGCAAATTTTTTGGCAGGCCTTTTGGAGTTTCTCCTCTTTGCCTTCACATGCAACTTGCAACTTGACCATGCATGTCAGTTGCTTTGCTGGTGCCATGAAAAATCTGTTGCAGCATGGCAGGATTTCAAAATGATGTAATGTCTTGTAGTAGATAGTCACACCAGATAACATATCCTTCACTTGCTCATCAATAGTCTTCTAAATCAACCTCGAAAGTTGTCATTTTAGCTAGATATCTGTCAGGATCAATGTTCTAAGCACTCCCGAGGTTAAAATCAGCGTGAGTTTGCCTTCCCGACATTAATCAGTGTGCCAAATTGTCTCCAAACAGTATATATTGTATCATAGCACTTGCACAACACAATTATTCAAGAAATGAAAGACATAGAAATATTCATTGACAATGCAGGATCATTTCATCTCTATATATCAAAATGATTTGTGATTATTTGCATTTGCTAGCGCAAAAGCACGAACACTAGGTGAGCACGAACTCGTGGGTACATCTAGTAAGGCCTCAGCCGAAATCGGGTGAGAAGCATTGGTGGCAGTGCAGCATTTCACACTGGCATGCGTTCAATGAGGCGTTTTCCTGTGCTCCTCGTCTCAGCTACATAGTCGAAGGCGTAGAAAAGAGTGTTGCACAATGCATATATACAGTACATGATCAATATGCTTATTTATAATAGATACTAGCCACTTAGTAATGATACACGCGATAAGTCCCAGTTACCCGATCATCCCTAATCTCAGTTCAACATGAGACAGTGGTCATAATTACCTCCCTGGTCCGCACCCCACCATGTAGGGAATAGGTGAGAGGTTCCAGCAGCACCTTGCACCGCAAATGAGAGGATGAACACCATGACTTGAGTGCCTCCGTCAAGGGCTTTATCACTTGATTAGTCCGGGTCCCTAATGACGTTCGAGAATACTCACCAGCTCCGATAATGTAGTTGTATTTAGCGAACCAACGAGGGTAGCGCGTACGCAGCCACCATTGCGAGAGGAATGCGACAGCAAAGTAGGACAGAAGAGATGAATTGATCCCAACACAAAGCCATCCAATGTAGTAGCTGTGAGATATGTGAGCATCCTGCCAGTAATTCAAGGAATACTAAACGTACGCGATAACTGGAGTATAAAGATAATCAGCACGAAGCTTCGGCCAGTACCTGTGAATGACCCAGAAAGGAACGGGTACGAAAAGTCCAACTACGTAAGCCCAAGGGACCCATTGGTATCGTTGGCCTGCGGAAAACAGCTCATAACTGAGTCCACCCCATGCAATTGCCTGAGAGTTGTACATCTGTGGCTGTTGGCCAGACCAGATATTGGTTCCTTGAACAGATAACAAGATTTCACGTTGGTTATCTATGATTGAATTCATCATGACTACATGTACAATGTCAGTTGATTTTGTAGTCATGTAACAAGTGGAGTGCGCACTGTAGTTCAAGACTGCACCAAGCAGCGTCCCCATGATTTGGGCGGTAAATGCAGCGCGAGGTGGCAGTTTTGCATCTGTAATTTACGGTCAACACAGATTGCCCTATCCTACGCGCTTGGAATATACGCACACTGAGCAATCTTGAGGTCGCGGAGTAGTAGTTGGGCTTGGTAAACAGTGTCTGTAACATTGGGTTAGCCGACCTATTCTTGAAACGCAAGGCTGACACATACTGTATCCGTATAGAACGAAGTACATATCTGCCACTATCGCATCCGTCAACCAAAGCATACTAGAAATAAACGACGAGTAAGGTAATCACCTGGCATTCCCTTGTGAAGGTAACCACCAATCATCTGGATAAACCTGAATGCAAATTCAAATATCGAAGATCGAATTCGAATTCAAGAACCTACGTCTGGATGGAGAATGTCAATCCTGTAATCGCGGCGAGTGCTCCGAAGAATAGAATAGAAATCGCCGCCAGCAAGAGCGAGATAAGGAAACCCCACCTTCACTGCTCATCAACCCAGACCACATTTCCAATCACAGCTACTCACCATGGCAAAGTCGAATTGGTCTTGTATAAAACAACCAGGGCAACGACGAAGGAAAGGAGGAAAACGATGAAGTACCAGCTATCGGGAGCATCAGGGTACTATTACACAGATATTTATGTTGGTAAGCTGAATACAGAGAAATGCAAAACTAACCTTCAGCATCTGCTTGTAGTGAGGATCAATATCTTCATCATCAACGTCTTGCTTCCGCATTCCGTCGGCTTGCCAGAATTTCCAGTCAAAATTCGCCCATACTTTTTTGATGCCCGACGGGTTCATCCAACTCCATGCAGAACATAAATCGTCCCAGTTCCAGAGGAGAAGGTGAGTAAACGTGGCCGCCAAAGCCTAGAATTTCAAACCGTCAGTCCGCGGAGTCTCACTAACGTTTGGTGAACTTGCCATGTTTGAGGAAAGTAAGTTGACTACCCAAGTGCTGGAATAGTAAGGCATGCCTTGTTCAGCAAGGAGTGTGGGATCGACTTCATAGTTGGCATTAAGAATGAGTGTTTGATTGTACTGTGTTCCGTTTTCATAGAACAAGAGTTGAGATAGCTGTGGGGAGTTGGCATCAATGTTCTGCTGCCGCACGTGAGTGTAGACTAACGAATGGAAAGTTCTGGGCCTCCCAGATGTTGTTGTAATATACGGCCACAAACACGACCCTAGGCATAAGTCAATGTAAGGTCTCGAATCAGGTGGGGTGATCGCACATGCAAAGAATGTAGCCTAAGAAATTCGAAAACTATTCAAGAAGTATGTAAGGCTTCTGACCCGCGGATTTGAGAAGAGGCCATACCTGTGCCTTAAGCGGGATAGTCATAGGGTTTATCCCGCCAGAAATATACTGTCGCAGATCCAGTCAGTAACGCAATCCACCTCGAAGTTTAAATTCACACTTACTTGCCAGTCAAAGCAGATAGACAGGAGCCCTAGACCCTCGTTACCGTTTGTACCACCAAAAACTCGCGAGACGGCGGCATTGTTGGGAGCTGCAAGGCAGAAAATTGAAAGTCCGGTCAGAAGCGGAAACATCCATTCTGGGAAAAGCTCCCAAAAAAATATACTATGTCGATCAGCATGTTTAATCATTGACGGTCTTAATCGAGGGACTTACGCAGCAAACACCATGTAAAAGACTCTGAGTTTCTTCCGTGCTGCCATCCCGCCCTCGTAGAGAGCATCGAACATGGACAGCAACGGCAGCACACCGGGGTATAACATCTTTGATGGATATAACAGGATGCCTGGTAGAGGTATGTGAACATTGGGTCAATAACAAGTTCGATGGTGAACATACTTCTCATCATGCCACCAATTCCATAACTTATAATTTTGTCAGCGTCCGCTGGAACTTTCACAGATATTCTCATACCCAAGAAGTTGAGAAGAGAAGAGTAGGAACACTGAGGCACCGGCATTGGGCGTGATATTGTAATACAATCTTTAGTATAGATCAGTAAAACCCATCAGTACGAATAAGGCTCACTGACCGCTGAACCGCAAGAACTTCTGTACCTAGGGCAGAGTTGGCAGAGGCGCTTGCCATGATTACAACGAAAGCATTTTCTTTCTTGTTGAACGGCCCCTGTGAAAGGTCTTAGAATGAAACAACGGACGAGGGTAAATTGATTTACGGGGTTCAGATAGCGCAGGAGTCCACGGCGAGGAATAAAGGTCTCCATGAAGACGCCCAGAACATAAGAAACAACCGCGAGGAACATCAATGACACTAAAACCGTTTGCTGCGGCAATGATATGAGCACATAAATTTGACATGCTTGCTCCACTACGCACAGGCTTGAAATAATATATTTCCGCTACAAATTAACATTGATGAGCATTATACTGGCTAAAAACGAACTCAAAAAAGCTCACCCAGTACTCCGCCAAAGGTTGAGAGGCCAATACCAATAAAGAATGCACGGAATGTCCACGGGTTCAGAGAAGGGTCGTCATCCACCGAGATGACGTGCGTAGCAATATCACGTTCTGTGGAGAGCACGCCTTCCTCGCTGGCAACCTCAATTGTTGCAGTTTCAACGTCACCTTTCCCATCGAAGGATTTGTCACTAGTGCTAGGAGCTTTCTCGCTGAGCATGGTGTGCTCGTTGATCGCCCCTGCAGCGGTCAGACTCATCGTAACTGATAAGACAGTACTGCAAGAGAAGCGTAAAGTTTCAGCGATCACCAGACTATAAGTATCTACCTCAAATGCAGATAAGATACTAATCTCGTGATTGATCATTGGAGATTCGGTTGTTCGGTACGGCCATGTCTGGCGTGCGGAAGGACCTGTACGCGTGGTATCGTGACCATGCGTGTCTCGCGTCTACTAGTAGTAGCGAGATAAGAAGGTACCTTAGAATGATGCCAGCGAAAATAGCTCTGTTGCGGTTCTTGGAATATCATAACGCTGGTCAAATAAGCGTTAAGAAAGACCGAGTCCATCATGAAACACGAGTTAATCACGTGACTTGAGGACTCCTTCCATCTCGTAGCGTGTTAGTTCTGGAAGCTGACAACCCAGACACTTGTTATTTCCCACAGCTTCTCGCTGTTGTCAGCCGCTATGCAGTGGCCCATACTGTACCTTGAGCCTGTGCCCAACAACATACTCTGGTACTAAGTACACCGCTTGCAGTCTTTCACCCCTCCAGCCTTCAATGTCCCCCGCTCTCCAACACTTACAACCAACCGACCGCACCTTCTGTTTATCCAATCCGTCCCTGGTTCCCACTGTTTTCGGATTCTTTGTCTTCATCTCTACCGCCACCTCACCTTCCAATGTTATCCTCGGGGATGTGGCGCCGCAAGCCTTGTGGACGGTGTACAATAATATGGCTTAATGTTCTACATAGGGTAAGACATGTCTTTTTTTTCCCGGTTAAAGTACCTGCAGCCTGTGCAGGCACATTTTGCTACCGAGTGCCGGCACCCATGCCCAACTAACTAATACACACATGGTCCCCGAACTATCTGGCGGACTCGAGTTCCCAGACTCTGTCAGACTTTCTGCTGGGCATCTCGGGACTTGCTACTAGATGTCCACTAGAGTTCGCGCATTTTTGGGAAAACATCTATAACTTTACAACGCATCCACTTAAAGATGTACAATTTTGACGGATGGATAGTCTGACATCGAAAGTACAAGGTCCGCTAGTTTTTTTTTTTCTTTCAAAATCGACATGTTGAATCCAGCGGAAACTTACCGCAAAGAAAAGTGCGGTTTCCCTAGAGGCGCATTTTGTCACACCATGTCACACCTCTGCCGCCACGGCGCCACTCCACACCGAGCCCCACCGCTTGAAAGTTGTGTTCCGCAGCAATCTGTCATTTCGTGACTGCGGAGCTTATATGCGTGCAGTCTCATTGTAACGCTTTGGATAGATTGTCACGTCCGGGGTATGTCTTTTATTGAAATGATCCTGACTAGCATGTGGCCCCGGAGAAACTTATTTTAGTATTTTTTTCAAGTTATTGTGTATAACCATCATACTGCATTCCAGAATTTTATGTGGTGATCTGACCTTGAGAGCGAGCCTTCTATTAGCCTCCAGCACTGATAAGTTGGCCATAACACAGGATCTACCTCGATTTTCTTCAAACAAAAAACATGGAACTGTGTATTATGTTAGGGGGAACCTAAATGCAACATACATAAGGATTCCGTGCAGAATTGCGTGTGCTACTAAGAGTCAATGCGCGAACTCTTGGGACACATGGACTGGCGGGACCATCTAGTATTAAAATTCATTCCCGCCAAGCAAATACATATAAATAAATGCACATACAAACAAAATACTTCTTGGATCATGTGATACACAAAGTAGGCAGGTACCAGCTGAGCGCTGAGCTCTGAGTCGATATTCCAGTGCTTACAGGAGTTGCTGGGTGTCCTGTCCCCTGTGACCAAGCTCTCGCTTACATCCATGGTCCGCTTTGTTCTTCTTTGCACTAGGGAACTGCCACACGGGTATACCCCGGGTATTAGAGGCCCCTGGCATACCCGCACTCGTACCTGCACCCGTGCAGAATTTACCTGTGGATACTATATATAAACAAGAAATTTATTAGATACTAAGACAACGAAAAAACGCGTCTACATTACCAGTTAGCGCAAATGTTCACAAAGAACAAGCACGTCGGATGAGTGCGAACTTGAACGAATGAGAGAGAACGAACACGAACAAATGAATGTAAACGAGCGAAATTACTTTTCTGTAAGCTACTCATAACCACACATCGTGATGTCGAGTTTCACGCCAAACCATGCCCTCCTGAATCCAAAGTTTGAGGGTTACAAGCTGGAGGTCATCTCACAAGAAGACTCTGTGATGCGCTTCGGCCTTGAATATAGACCCACACAAGTGGCTAATTCTGGTCGATCTCCATTATCTTTCAAGGAGGTCCAGAGCAGGATCACACATAATCACCTGGCCATAGCAAACGACAGCGGCAGGTGTCTATACATCGACTCAGAGCATCGTGTTATCCTCGTCGACTTCACGAATGTAGGCTTTTGATGATGTCATCGTTTGTTCCACCATGAGTCTCACATCGTGTACAAGTAGGACGGTCACAAACCATCATTTACTGTGGTTTATGAACTTCCCGCTCCAATCAGTACTCCCGCATCTGTGCAGGTCCATCGCGAATATCCATCAGCAGTGTTTCTTGACACAGGGACTGCCTTCGTCGCCGACGGCCAAGGGGCGCTCTACATCCTCGGACTTCCTGCAGAAGGAGCTGCTACTACCCTGGCCTACTTTGAGCTTGCTGATAACACGCAAACCAATCATTCGGCTCCAACTCCATTCCGCATCCACTCCGTCGCCAAGTTATCCGATAGCGCAGCTATAGCACTTCTATCTTCTCGCTTCTATGGGGACGCTGAAGCTGCTCGGACGCAATCGATGGCAAGTCACGCGTCTGAATTTGACGTCTGGGCTGCGAGATTCTCGTTGCCCTTTCCAAGCCAGAACGGCGTTCCCAGTCCCATTGATATTCTTTGGAGGAAGCGGGGACAGGATGTACCCATACTTGCGGAGTATGATAATTCTCGAAGATGCTATCTTCTAGCTGGTAGCTCCGTCTATCGTGACCTCAACCAGCCAGCCCCACCCTCGTACGAACCCTCGCCAGATGAAATTGCCCCTATTCCACGTCTGGATGAAAAATTAGACGTAGAGACTCTCCCAAGGCCTCCGCCATATTCCTGGACACAGACATCTGACTCCGTGACAGTGGCCTTCCCTCTCCCTGCAACGACTCCAACTTCAAGCATCAAGGTGACATTTTCCCAAAAGACCTTGACAGTGCATGTCCAAAACACAGCACATGTCGAAGGCATCGCTCTTCCCCACTATTCCGCCCAACAGCTCTGGGACGGCATTCAAACCTCCACCAGCTTCTGGACTTGGGATCGTGAAGGAGAGCACTCATTTGGATTGATTACGTTACATCTGGACAAACAGCGTGAAAATACTCGATGGATGCATGTATTCGCATCTGCAGGTACACCAGGCGGAGAGGAGGAGGTTTCAGAAACCCTCGACCCTTCGGAGCTCTACCTCATCAGAGAGTCATTGGAGAAGTACACAGCCGCACTCCAAAGTGGGGAGGATATGAGTGGGCTTGGACTAGGCCGAGGAGTACCAGCGCTTGCTCAGGGAGAGATGGATGAGGAAGTTGACTTTTCAGTCGGACGAGTGGCGTTCCTGACGTGGGTGGGTGAGGATGGAGGGACCCCTGTGTGGTCATCTGGCTTTGGTGATTCTGCATGCAACGTTCTCTCGATCGATCTTCCTGGATCGGGTCCAGGAGCATCTATGGTTGTGAAGAATAGTATTGATGGCACCCTGTTCACCCTGGATGAGGCACAGGCGGTGGATTCTCCGCCCACTTGGACGCACAGTGCAACCTTCTCGGCGCTCGCCTTTGTTCTCGCCTCTAAGCAGGATACACGTTTCACGTATCATGTCTCATCAAAAGCGGTTCTGGCATTCGAGAACGGTAGTAGGGATCGAGGAGGGAACGTATACATCTACCGCGGTGGGCGTCCGGGTCAAATCTGGGCGAAACAAAGTGTACTGAAAGTTGGCGATGGAGGCGCTGGTTCTCTGTTAGGCGTCGGCACGTTCAAAACAGCGCAGGAGCACACGATCGTCTGTCTATGTGAGAACGAGCTAGTGGTGATGCACAACATCTTTTGAATAAAACTGGAGGAAAATACAGCACACAAACTGTAGTTCGAAGTATAATACTTGTGATGCTACAGGAGGGAATCATGAACCGTCAATATTTGAAGGCGACGGTAGGAAGAAAATAGTAATAGACGAAGCACAAGGTAGCCCAAAACACAACCTGCAGCGATTGCTGACAGATGAAAATTAAAACACATTGAAAACTACAGCTATGCCTTCAAAGGGTCTTCACTGGAGGAAATTAAGCCGTCAACGTTTATCGCGGAATCTAGACCGTCACCTCGGAGAGGCACCTTGAATTGCTGGACGGGAGTGACATCTCCGTTAAGTCTAGGATTTGGCGGACTAGGTGATGGACTGGGGGACCTCGGGATGCCGTCATTTACATCATCAAATGGACTAGCTCCATCGTCATCATCCTGAACTTCCTCAATCCGGGCAACGCCATCCAAGGACTTGTCAGTGTCTTCATCTTCAAAGTCATCGTCGACCTCAAAGGAGGCAAGACGTGCTCGCAGACTAGTTCCAGCGACGAGTGGCTGTGCACGGGGAAGCCCAAACGTGTCGCTGAAGAATGAGCGTCCGCTATAGGACATGTCCATGTCATCACTGCTGTCCTCCTCATCGTCGTTGCTGGCGAACATGAGGCGACCAGCGTCGTTGAGGATTCCTGAACCCGGATGGAAAGAAATGCCACCAGTGCTTCCCAAGACACGAGCAAATGGACTGTTTCCACCAAACAAACTGCCTGACGAACTATCCTCTCCTCGTTCCCTCCTCAGTCTGTCCCTCTCTTGCTGCGCCTCTCTCCGCGCTCTGTATGATGACAGTCGATCTGATGAATAGATTTGCGGGATAGAGTCAGGTGTTGAATAACCGTAGCGGTTCTTGACACGATCTTTGACCCAGTCATACCATTCTTGCTTCGTCCTTCCGTGAAGAAGAGCCACAATTAGGACGGTCATGTTATCGCACCCGATACCTGATCCAGACGAGGTGTCTGGAGCAAGACAATGCTCGCACATCATCTCTCCGATCTCCTTGAGTTCCAAGCCCTCTGAGACTTTGAGCCGGACGAAGTCAACGACGGCTTGTGAAGATAGACAATCCCAGATACCTGACTAAAAATTAGAATCACGTCATATTTGGAACTCGCTGACTTACCATCACAGGCCAGGACTAGAAACTCGTCTTCGTCCGTCACATCGTGGACGGTGACATCAGGATCCGCTGTAATAACTTGTTTTTGAGGACCAAGTGCATAGTTTTTCTTGAACTCGAAATCTCCCAGAGCACGAGACAATGCAAGATTTCCTAGAAATCCATCATAGGTAAAGTATCAGAGAGAGATCGAACAACTCACCGTTGACGCGTCCATATTCTACGTATCCTCCGGCTTCCGTGATCCGTTTCCGTTCAGCTGAATACTAGTGAACAAAGATAATGTGTCAATGATTGAATGATCAACGTACTCTCGCTTGATGGTTTATGGTCGAAACTCAAAGGCTTGGCACTGCCTTGGACGCTAAGGACAGACCGGGAATCGCCAGCATTTGCCTGTCACGCAACCATTGGCAAAAGGATGATGAAATAAGAAAAACTGCTGTACCACATAAATCTTGTTATCGTGTGTTATCAAAGCAGCTACAGCAGTACAACCTGATGGGTCACGGGTATGCGAGGGATCTGTGTTTAAATGAGTGGTGTGCAGAGGCACCAAGGCGATGTAACGTACCAGCGAGGAGATCTTCATCGGTGCCAAGGAATGCTTTCTTCAGTGCTTCATCATAACGCTTTTCACGATATGCCTCTTCTGAAATTAGTCGCTTGTGAACATGCTTCCCCGCAAACCTCGCGACAGTACTTCCTGATAAAGATTAAACTGAGCTCGAGGCCAGAATACGCAAAACAAAGCTTACCACCGTGACCATCATAAACAGCAAAAAATGTGTTTTTATCTGCTGCGTTTTCTTCAAGGGTTAGCATGGTCACATGAGCATCCTCCATAGCTGCAATAAGGACACAGATACGCGAGATGTGTGAGATCACATCAAAACCGCGGCCGAAAAACGAATGACGCACTAATTCTCCATCCCTGCATCTCAGAAACTGCAAATAGATATCGATCATCCTCTCCCGTTTCTGATTTCTTCTCTGTGGCTGTAGGGATAGGTCATGAGTGTGTTTCTTGGAATAAAAATGACATCCAAAAGGCTGCACAAAGGCTCCCTACCTGGTGCCGAGAGAGTTTGACCCTGATGAGCGGCGGGAAAGTGAGACTGGGGGTATAGTGATGAGATGCGTCAGAGCGTACCATGGATTGTTATTGAGGAAAAGACGTAAGAAAGTAGCAAGTGATCGCTTAGCCGATGAGCCGAGTCAGAAATGTATAGGCGTCGGACTGTTGCAGATTCGTGACTCAAAAGGATGGAAATGAAAGAAGGAGGTAAAATTTCAAGAGGATGCAGATATGGACTACGCTGGTCAACGAGCACAGCAAGCACACCTATTTTGTCTTGTTTGTCTGCTAGGGTTTTCAGCTGATCTGATCGATGCTGGCTATGCTACTTCGTAGCCCTAGTACGTACTAACTTGGCAAATCCGGGGTAGGACAACAAGCAGCAGGAGCAGCCTGAGCAGGGTACGTAGCAGCAGAGCATAATATCGCGTAATGACTCAGTCACAATTGAATCACAATTAAATCAGGTTCCTAATTTTGCCATTTGGCTAGGTTCACTACCACACCGTAACTTTAAACTTGTGCGTGTGTTTTGCAAAATTTTAATTGGCTCACAGGAAACGTGACAATTTACAAGGCTCACTAGGTTGATAACCTTCGACTGAAGCTTCATCCTATCCTCAGTTTCAGACTTTCAAACTTTCTTGTGATCAATTAAAGTTATCGGTTGTCCGTGAGTCGTAACAGACTGATCAAAAAATTCACACACCCTTCGTCATCCAACGCCAGGCTGCGACACAACAAAGCTTGCCTCGCGTTCGTCCATGGCGTACCAAGTACCAACGCCCGGACCGCAAATTCTCCGTCATGTGGCCTGCGATAAGTTATTCGGAGCACCGTCATGATCCTAACGTTTTCTTAGCATCTAATGGTAGCTTGAGCGTGATGCAGGGCGCTCACCGGTATCGGGATTTTCCAATTTACCGCCAAGTACGTGAACTAGGAAGTGAGATAAGACTGACGAGGCAAGTTTGCTCACAGGTGACAACGCATTGATATGATATCGGTTAGTATGGGCCTAGGGCAATCGGTTGCTTCTCGCTTTTTCCATTCTATGCCGTAAAGCGTAAAGAAGTAGAAGCTTTTAACAATGTTCCCGTTCAAAAAGGAAGTTCCCGCTTGACCTGGCACACGACCACTTTTACTCTTCCTGCCAGTTGTCATCTTCATTTGCCACGCAAGTCTGTGGGGAGGGCGCAGGTAAGTTATCATATATTTTATGTTTTTAAGTAAACCTTATTTCCACAGTCTCAGATCATTGGCCGATAACAGTTAAATACCAGTCATATTTATTTGCGCTCGCAAGCCAACTCTATACCTCACAATGGACTACTCACATCATACATCGCACAGCAGCTCCGAGGTATGTCTTTAAGCTCGATGTTGACGTCCTCCTCATATGTGTGGCTTCGTAGCAGTATCAGAATATTGTATAGGCGCAAACGGTCATGGAGCATATCGCGCTCTTCTATAACTACCCAGTCATCTACTGCATCACGATTTCCCCAAAAAAATTATGATCCATCCCCTGCTGAGGTCGTTCAAGGCGACCTTCATGCTCATGGTTCATTTACCACCACCGTACCAGCGGTCTTTTGGATCCGCTCGTGTTTTTCTATCCCTTCCAAGCCACACGGGAAGCGACGGGGCACGGGGCGGGCGAACGAGTACAACTTTGATCTCCCCGATCTCAATCGATCGCGCTCTCGTTCACCCGTTCGCCCATCTATCAGTTGCACGTCCTCTATGATCTCAACCTTTGGTGAACAACCTAGTAGATCTGGTTTATCCTCGTATGACTCCCCGCCTGCATCTCCTCTCGGAAACAATATCTCTACACTTTGTCCTATTCTTGAAGCTATCGAGAATGCCTCGAAGCTGTCAGGCCGCACTGTGTGCGTCACATGTTTGAAAACAGGTAGGGATTTCCCGCATTGTCCCCGGTGCGGTGATATGTGGTGCTCCAGGGAATGTAGGATGCAGGGAGGGAAAAGGCACATCTGTAGAACGTGATTCCCTCTGGTATCTCGTCTCTCGCATGAATACCGTCGCTATCAAGTTTTTCTTCAAAATGTTTTCCACAACTTTTGCCTGTCATATTCCAAAATAAGTTCCACAGCGATCCTTTACGCACGCATCATGCTTCTAGACCCTCTTTGTTACGCACGCGTCACGTTTCTAGGCAAGCTAGTCAGCTTCCTTCTTTTTATTTACGCAAGCGTCATATGCTCCAGCAGCTCTCTTTGATACATACGCAACGCCAATGTAATGGATCATGCCTGTATTGGAGTCGCACGATGTCGTGTTTTCGTGTTCGAATGACGTCTATTAAGATTAGGTGAAGACAATTCTTGTGCCTTGTGCAGGCAATATTGCGATATTTTGTTGTTTCTTTTTAGCCTCCCAGGACGGATGAAGCGATTTCTCTTCCTTACGATTACCTAACATGACAGCGGATGTGTCGTAACTGTTCTGTCTGGCATTCGGGTATTTTGCCTGCGACCAGAAAACGGCGTTCCATCCGAATCGTGATTACTATTCCTGTGCTGTCGCCGATCTTTGTGCACGACCGCAATGCCGGAAGGCACATTGGGGAGGTTGGTAGCTTTCTGCTTCATCACATGATTGGCATGTCTTCCAAATTTCTTCTCCCATATTCTGAAGAAGAATTGAGTTTAATTGTTCCAAAATCAAGTTAGAAACTTACGCCCTCCGTGCCCGCTGACCACGTCTATTTTTCTTGGCTGTGTCAGCTGCTTTCTCCTCACTGTCGCTAAAATCGGTATCCGAGTCTCCACGAATAAATCCCACTGAAAGGGAAGGTAGAAAAGTAGATTGCGTTGCTTTTGATTTTCCCCGACTCGATCGTTCGCGAGGGATGGGGAGATCATCATCACCATCACCACCGTCAGAGGTGGAGTGGTCTTCCTCGCCAGACTCTTCATCAACCCCCGAATCTCCCTGGACAAAATGATCGCCGTCACTATCACTAACCGTGCCTGACTCCCAGCCATCATCTTCAAGATTTGCTCTCGGCTCATCTTCAGAAGCAGTATCCGCCGGAGGGACCTTAGGCAAACCCTCATTTTGTTGCGTCTTCTGTTTCTTCTTTTGAGGCGGTGATACTTCGGCGGTATCGGCTTCTACCTGGTAGCCCCGCTCCGCAGGGTTCAGTAAACGCCGGAGTCCCTCGATTATACGAGAAACTTCAACCGCCAGGACCTTGGAACTAAGTAACCTGCTTTGGACTACGCCTGCTGCGGATCCAGGTACAGCGAGCGAGATCAAGCTAGAAGACAATGACTTGGACATCGCAGATTGCAGGTTGGGGTCATGTGAAAGGAATTTGTCTTTCTTGATTTTCGTTAACAATGCTGAGTCGGCGATGGGCCCGGGGTCCAATTGCTGGCAAACTATTTGATAAGGACGTATATTGGATGTATCGTATGTAGTCACCTTGAGAGCCATATGCTGTGCTTCGATATCTTTTACTGCATTATCGTCGCCTTTGCGCCTGGGAGATAAATTGTCAGAAAAACACAACTAAAATGACGGAACCAAGCACACACCTCGCGTCTTTCATTTTCTTCAAAATCTTCTGCATCTCGAAGGTTTTTGCCTTCTTCGCGGCTTTCCTGACCTCCCTTGTGTCATGATGCTTAATGAACAATCAGGAATTAAGGTCCTGAATGCTATTAATTAGAGAACGAGACGTGCCAGTTTCTTCTCTAACTTAATCCCGACGTTCTAGTGGACACATGAGTAAGCCTGGGGTGGAATCCCAGTGTAACACGCACCGTCTCGTCAGTCTGAGGTTGTCTCTTTCTCTTCGTCGTTCTTACTGACGCTTCAACGAGTGACATCAATATTTGTTATGTCTCCACTGATCGAGAGTTCGTGTGATGGAATCGAGAGGTCGGTGGTCCAAATGGCAGGTTCATGTATTTCTGTGAAAGTACTCCATTGACTTTTAGGCGCTTAGCCCATATTGAAGCCGCTGACGTAAACGGACTTAAGATCAAGCTTTGCGGCGTGTCAGTACTGTCGACTCTGCTATTCATAACTTCACTTTGTCGATGACACAGTGGTCATGGATGAAGACTCACAGGAAACCCGATTGTTCGCAGCTTTCGAGCGCCATGATGAGTTCGTAGCAGCTCAAAACACCCTGCTGGCAGTCGATTTGTTCGCAGAGCCCAGTCGCGGAGAGGAAGATATGGAACTCGATTGCAGTCGAAAATTGATCATGATTGTAAGTCATCCGTCATGTCCAGGGTTGACATACCTTGATGTGGTTGAGAAAGTTTGGAGAATACCAAGAGCAATCGTATTTGTTGGACCCGTACCTTGAAAGCCTCGTGTCTCCAGTCGCGGAATGCCTCAGAAAATATGCAATGACATGCGTTAATGCACGAGGTGCTCAGTCTTCCCCTAGTCGTGTGGAACGCCTCGCAGATCTTCTTCATAACTATATCAAGTTCCGCGGGTATAAGACAATAAGTCGGTGGTACTTTCTGATATATCCCCTTTATATTCATTCCGAGCAGCTCGATTCTTCCCTCATGAAGTTTCCGATCTCTCAATCGCCTTGGATTTCATTCGGCTACCGTCAGGGCCAGTAAAAGACCCTAGTCAATGGGGACTACGATATGCCGTGCTGCTTTGGCTATCGCTCATTTGTCGGATCCCTTTCGACTTGCAGAAATTTGATGATGTTTCTCGATCCGGTGAAACAGCAAATGCGATCGAGCTCGTTGGAAAGGACCGCTTGAACATGGCTGGTCTAGAGCGCGAGGGAGCGGCTACCCTTCTTGCACGCTTTTATGCACGGTGAGCTCAATGCAATGCACGCGATGGTATCTATTTCTTGAACTTCTTTAAGAAAGGACACCAAACAGCAATTATTCTCTTTCGTTGAGTGGTCCATAACGGTCTTCCGCTCTTCGGATGTAATACTGGTAAGATGACTTGGTACTTTCTGAAATGCGACTCACTTGAAGTAGTCTATAGGAGTATTGCAAGTTCTTTGTGAATTAGTCAAATCTGGTTCCTCTGAACAGCTCCAAGCATTTACGCAGCAGTTCTTGGAGATTGCAGATACTTTAGAACAAAGTACCACTTTGGCCAGCAACACACTGGTTCGAAAATATCGCACGAAACTGCTATCGCGCGTTGCGTTGCGTTTGATGCCTCCGATTGTGTCAAGATCCAAGTTAACATGTAATGTCAACTCACATCTCAATATGTTTGACTATTTAATCTGTAATTTCGCAGTCCGTAGCCTGGATAGTGGTATCAAGAACGAGACTGGCGATGGGAACGTAGACGATGATGATGAGGATATCGACGTTCCTGAAGAAATCGACACAATCTTGGAGGCTCTATTCAAAAGCCTGCAGGACAAGGTATTTTTCTGCATGTGACGTGCGAACATCAATTACACAGCGTATAGGACACAGTGGTGCGATGGTCAGCAGCCAAAGGCATTGCTCGCCTTTCAGAACGCCTTCCGTCGGATTTCTCCTCTCAGGTATTAGAGACGATTCTTGGTCTTTTCTCAATCCATTCCGTAGCAGGCGCAAGTGTTTATGACACTCCTGCCATCGCCGAGGCCACCTGGCATGGCGCTTCTCTCGCGTCAGCAGAGATGGCACGCAGAGGTCTCATTCAAACTTCTGCACTAGGAAGCCTCTTGGGCTGGCTCTCGAAAGTGAGAAAAGCCATATATGAATTAACTGCTTTCATGTGATAATGATGCACATTAGGCCCTCTACTTCGACATACGTAAGGGGGCCCATTCCATCGGATCAAATGTACGGGATGCTGCGGCCTATGTGATCTGGGCATTAGCGAGGGCACAAGATCCGGAATCCTTCTCTCCTTATGCTCGTGAACTCGCGCAGTGGCTCATTTCTGTGGCGTTGTTCGACAGGGAAATTCACATTCGAAGAGCGGCTAGTGCTGCCTTCCAAGAACATGTTGGCAGGATGGTACACCTTGATGTGCTTGTCTCAGGTAAATTACGTTGAAAGTTCATGCAATGTGTTTCAGGCGCTGTTCCCACATGGTATCGACGTCCTTAGGAAAACCGACTTCTATGCAGTCAGCGTGCGACGGAATGCATTCACTGTCGCTGCTCCACAAGTCGCTGAGTAAGTTGCCCTTTCACAACTCAGCACTGTCAATTCAATGAACCTTGCTAGGCACCTGGAGTACAGATCATATCTGATCGATCACATCATTTCGATCACTTTGCGTCATTGGGATGTTGCGATGAGGGAGTTGGGTGCTCAGGCCTTGCGCCGGATATGCGAGCTCGACTTGAGAACACTAGGGTTAGAGTGTGCTTCGAAGATGGCGAGAAATCTGATTATTCAGCGAAGGATATTTCTCATTTTGCTTTAGGCGGGATTTTTACACTCCGTTGATGTATCTGATGTGCATGGGGCACTTGCAGCATTGACAGGTATCTCTGAAGCGTACCGAGCTCAGGGGAGTGAAGAAAGTGCAAGCAATCGACAAAAGGTGCGGATGAAGTTCTCAACGCGTCCCTCGTGTTAATCGTTCATCAGATATTTGCACTCATCGCGATTGTTTCCCAAGATGCCGTTATGGCCCCTCGAAACGGCCTTGTACTTGCGGCGGTGTGCGATCTTATTGCAAGCAGCTTGACACTGCAGGAGGTTGAGCTTCAAGAGAAATCATCCGTGCCCCATTGGAAAACGATCGTAGACCAGGGACTGCGACACAGAACCTCTTCCGTTCAACAAGCCGCTGCCGCTGCCATGGCCACAACAAGTTCCTTAATAGATTGCTCGCTAGATGTGCACAGATAAGATTAAATGACGCTACATTTTTCCAAGACATTAATTGACATGCCCCCTCAGCACATTAATCAATGACTTTCGCCGTGGCCCTCAGTCCCTGCAGCAAAGTCTTGGATATACTCTAGGGGTTCTCAATTACAACGCGCATCCGCATGGTTTCTCTGAGGTAGTCAAGTGCTTGTTAGATAGCGTGGATCCCAACGTAAGATTCTCCCTAGTTGAGGGTTTTACGCCGGTTGAAACGATGATCGCAGTCCTCTGGAAGAATGTCGAGCATTGAAGCACGTCGAATTTGTTTCCAAGCGTTACCCAAGATCATTGCGAATGTACTGCCTTGCCTCACCGAGTGTTCGTGTTTTTATTTTCTGTTCGGCGGATGTAAATGAAACATCTCTCCTCAGATCTAACTGCAGAAAGTATGTGTGGAGTCCTTGATGCCCTTGACAGCGGACTGGATGATTACACGATGGACGAGCGTGGCGACGTTGGCTCGTGGGTACGGATGGCATGCATACAAGGTCTAGCATCGATTTTCGAAGATCTGTTTCGCGTTTCAGGAAGCATACCTGAATTCGCGAGTTACTTGCCTGCGCAGAGGTATCACAGTGTGATAGCTAGAATCCTCCGTCAGGGCGTCGAAAGACTGGACAATGTACGTCAAATTGCGGGACATTGTTTATTGCGATTGTTTCGCATCCCTCTCCCGAGCGTTCCTCATCAAGAGGAATGGCGTATCAAAGGCTCACAACTCATGATGAAGCTATTTTTGAAGTGAGTCGCCGACGACGTGTGTTTTCTCGCATCTATTTCATCCCGAATAGTGACGCCTCGGACGCTATAACCAGCTGGAGTGTTGGGGAATGGCTATTTCCTAAAGCCGTAGAACTGCTCCGCGTACAGGAGTACAGACGATCCCTACTGACAGGTCTTATACACAGTGTAGGAACTAGAACTGGGAGCACGGTCCGTCTCCTTTGCATTTTTGTTTCGCATCTCTGATGACGTCACTAGCATCGCCCAGCATCTTCGAGTCTGGTTTCCTTTGCGCAGGGCCTTCCATTGTCCGCCGGCGGTTCTGGCTATAGTTTGTCTGAGATGTGTGATGACCTCATTGAGTGCGCACAAGGGACAACAACGTCAAACGCCGTAGTGGTCCCTATTTTGCAAACGTTCAATATGCTTTTGGAGGCAGACGTGTTGTCTCACCTGTCTAGCGTTGACAGCGGTCCATCAAAGTCGCCTTCGTTTCGTTTCTTAGCCAAACTGAACTAATGAAGCTTCCAGACTGGAGAAAATATTGAACATTGCAACGAGAAATGTTCTGCGATTGAAGAATGTACAGCGAGTGCAAGAGTCCATGAAAATGTGGGTTTATTAATCGCACGATAACACGTCAACTAAGTATTATGTAGCGTCGTAAATCTCTTGGTCGTTTCCTCGGTGTCGAAATCGTCCTCGGAGCGAATCATCGACTTCCTTTCTCACCCTTATCCAAAGGTCGTATTTTTACATCACTAGTGGATGATACTGACCGTGGCTTAGATCCGGACCAGTACGGCTGAATACCTCTACATGTTCACACAGAGCAGGGACCTCGGATGGGAGGCAGATGAAGCAGTCGAAGAACTACTTCTCGAAACAGAATGGTACAGTTTGGGAATCGTGTCCCCTTTGTTCCCTCAAATAGCTGACTTTATCACAGGTCTTCGGAAAGCATGCAAGTGAAGGTGGCAGCCACCCGCATCTCGGAGCTCCTCTCTTGCCCAATTACCGAGTGATTAAAACGTTGTCCAGTGTATGACTTATACGCAGGATTAAGTCGCATGTAGATCATATCGTATGGCACCCTTAGCTGAAATGTACTTTTTTATACGAGGGGGCGTGTTGTGATCTTAATGTGGGAGGCGTGGGAAAGTCGGTTTGCAACAAACCTACATACACTGGGTCCGAAAACAGTTACCTGCGCCCGCCAACGCCCAGCCTCACCTGTGCATCATGGTTGCAGACCCTCGCATGAGTGACGGAGAGCTAGCCGCAATCAATGCAGCTGCAGTGACACGGGAATACCGCGTCCAACCACACCTTGGTGCGTCCAAAAGCATAAGCATTGCAAGACGCCGAGTAGTTATTGACGAGCCCTCAAGACTACCGCACCGTTTCTGCGATCAATGGGTGAGTTCCGTCGTCATAGCTAATGAGTGATCTGACCGGGTCCCTACAGCCCACTTGTGGTGCTTGATAATGTCAAGGTGCGCGGCGTTTTGATATTCGTTTTGATTTTGTTTCCAGTTTTACATCGCCTTTGGTTGGGTTGTGCTGACCTACATACTTGCTTGTTTTGCGCAGTTCCCTTCATACAATGAGATCGTACAGCTAACTTTACCCGATGGATCGAAGCGAGGCGGCCAGGTTTTGGAAGTTCAAGGAAAGAAGGCGATTGTTCAGGTGTTTGAAGGCACATCAGGGGTGGACGTCAAAGCGACGCATGTCGAATTCACAGGAAGCAGTATGAAGCTACCTGTGGCCGAGGACATGCTTGGTCGTATTTTCAACGGTTCTGGAAATCCTATTGATCAGGGTCCAAAAGTGTTTGCTGAGGATTACTTGGACATTAATGGTGCGTGGTTCTTGGTCTTATGGAGATTCGGCCACCTTCTGGTATTGATCGATAGTGCAGGATACCCAATCAATCCTTACTCGCGCATATATCCTGAGGAAATGATCCAGACTGGAATTTCGACTATTGATACGATGAATTCAATCGCACGTGGACAAAAGATTCCTATTTTCTCAGCTGCTGGTTTACCGCACAATGAGGTGCATATGAAGTCCATTCAGATCAAGAACCCCTCAAGGAGCTAACCGAAATGCGCAGATCGCAGCCCAGATCGTACGTCAAGCCGGTCTAGTGAAACGTCCCACCAAAGACGTCCATGATGGCCACGAAGACAATTTCTCTGTCGTGTTCGCAGCAATGGGTGTCAACATGGAAACCGCACGGTTCTTCAAAGAAGACTTCGAGTCAAACGGTAGTCTCGATCGCGTGACGTTGTTCCTTAATCTTGCGAACGACCCCACCATTGAGCGTATTATTACGCCTCGTCTTGCGCTCACTACGGCAGAATACTATGCATACCAGCTGGAGAAACACGTGTTGGTCATCTTGACTGACATGTCGTCTTATGCGGATGCCTTGCGTGAGGTGCGTTCTTCGTTTTCTGTCGAGTCTTCTGGAAAGAGACTTACCGCTCTCGGTGTGGTTCGTGTGCAGGTTTCTGCGGCTCGGGAAGAGGTACCTGGCCGTCGTGGTTACCCCGGTTACATGTACACGGACTTGTCAACAATTTACGAACGGGCTGGGCGAGTGCAAGGACGAAATGGTTCTATTACTCAAATTCCCATTCTGACCATGCCGAACGATGGTGACGTCATCCCGCTTTTTGTTTTTCCATGTTCGAGCGCTGATCCGATAAGATAGATATCACGCATCCTATTCCTGATTTGACTGGGTATATCACAGAGGGACAGATTTTTGTAGACCGACAATTGCACAACAGACAGATATACCCGCCCATCAATGTTTTACCGTCACTATCACGACTGATGAAGAGCGCGATTGGCGAGAAGCTTACGAGGAAGGATCATGGTGATGTTTCGAACCAATTGGTGGGTGCCTTCATATTAGCCGAAATGACGATCTGAGTGGCTTGGGACTGGTGTAGTATGCGAAATACGCGATCGGTCGCGATGCAGCTGCGATGAAGGCTGTTGTTGGCGAGGAGGCACTGTCGGCTGAAGATAAGCTTGCACTGGAATTTTTGGACAAGTTTGAACGTCAATTTGTTGGCCAAGGTGGGTGAATTTGTCAAGGGGCGCGGTGAAATTTTTCTGAAGGCTATGCAGGACCCTATGAGTCTCGTACTATCTTTGATTCGCTCGACTTGGCTTGGTCGTTACTTCGGATTTTCCCGAAGGAACAGCTTAACCGGATAAATCCAAAGATTATTGCAGAGTTCTACGGTAGGAAAGCTACGAAGAAGACTAGTGAGGAAGAGGAAGGAGAAGAGAGATTAATTGATGTGTAACGAGGAGCGGACTCATTGGTGAATGTATATGCGATGGTGGTCAACACGATTTCTGGGGTGAATCTCCATGTGATGTGATAGGAATGTTCCGCTCCTTGACTGGGAAAACAAAGACCGCAAGGATCGACGAGTAGGATGGTCATTATGAAAAGCAACGAGGCTAGGAAGTAGGAAATATGTCCGTGGTGTGCGGAACCAATCAACGTTGATAGCACGAGTTTTTCCGGCTCGATCATGATTTTTTGGAGTGGTGAGCTAGCGTGTAATTTGTTGGTACTTGATAATTTTAAGGGATACACGTTCATGTGAATTGAATATTAGGATCTCCCTTTACTAGACAGCGTGGTATACAGCTGGCCAAGCTTTGAAACTCGCGGCGTACGTCAGGTAAGGCAGTTGTGCATGTGTTCGCCCTGAGTTGCCTTTATATAACGAAACCCATCATTTTTCACTTACTAGACTCCCTTTTTATCTTTTACCACCAGCATGAGCGATTTCGGTCATCAACTCAACTGTAGAAAACGTAAACTCAAGAACGACAACGAGGATGAACAGATTTCAGATTCAAAATCGAATTCAAACGATGATCCTACCGTCGTTACTAGTATGATACTGGACTCAACTTATGCTCCTCGTCAACCGCCTCCCTCAATCTCAACTGATGCCGCCCGAGCTGTATGGCCATCAGAACCCTCCCCAAAACGTCCAAGAGTTGATACTCATAATCTACAATCTTTCAAAACTCATAGGCGTTCAGCTAGGACTCCTTCATCTCCTCTTACTAGTCCTTGGCGTTCTTTCAAATCACGCCCTGACCCTCACTGTACTGCTATCGATTGTCCACCTTTACCTGTTCATCCTCCAGTCGACCTTTCATCACCCCATATCCCAGCAATGCACCCTCTTATAAACAGACAGACCCTCAAAGAACTTGATCTCGATTCTATCCTTCGTAATCCGCAACTTCGTCAGTTTTTATATCAATCAATCTTCTAATATATCTAATATCTCATAGGACATGATCTTCTTTTTGATGCTGGTCTTCAGTTTCGTCCTACATCTGGTCGACGTAAACGTGATCTATCCGACAAATATTGGTCCGCTATCGCACAAGAACTACAAACAGGTTGCACCTGCGTTTCCTTTGATCTTCAATGGAAACCCCACGACCTCCTCTGCGTTTGCGCCCAAGGCCCTATACCTCAAGTACCTAGCCTCACCTACTGCTCCCCCCGTCGGGCACTCACACTCCGCATGCCTTCACGCATCCGTCCTCTCCTCACAGAATTTCTCGAAGTTTTACTCTTTGTCATACAGCCCCTTACGAGCATATGCGGCACCTACGCTAATCCTGCGACTCTCCAGACGCAAATCGAGCAACACGCAGCTCAGGCCGCTCATCTCAGATCCCTCTTTGATCCGGAGCTTATTCAGCAGGAGCTTCACCACCAACTCTTCGATCCATCAGGACTCTTCATCGTCATTGGTCACACTCTCAAAAGCCACTGTGCCCCCATGCGCGATCGTCTTGTCGACGCTATGGTAGAAGCAGCCAAGGCTTGCGCCCCGGGCTGCGGTGGCACTAAAGCGGACGCGGTCAAGGCCGTTCGCATGTGCCTCGATATCTTGGAACTCATGAAACTGGCAAGTATCTCCCAATCATTCTTTTTCGTTGTCCTGAAGGTCTTCTGCTTTAGGATATTGCGAACCATCAATTACAAACCCTTCGCCCATTCCTCATAGAAACCGCGGGTCAATACGAGCTCAAGGCGTTCAAAGGCCGAAAGGGGGCAGGTGCCTCACTCGACCTTACCCGGAAATGG
This sequence comes from Suillus cothurnatus, assembly GCA_016758765.1. NCBI lineage: Eukaryota > Fungi > Basidiomycota > Agaricomycetes > Boletales > Suillaceae > Suillus > Suillus cothurnatus. The sequence goes on along the minus strand of JABBWL010000025.1, from coordinate 190,831 downwards.
ATACGAACGGCATACCACCACCTCATGTCCTCGTCCCACCCAATTCCAATCTTACTTCCCCATCCGTCCCACCCTTCCAACACCATAACTCTAAATTATCGCCAACTCCCACAAACGCAACAAATATACCTAAGCGTGCTCAAAGCCCTCACGGACCTCGTTTTTGAACCTCCTTGTGGCCCATCCCCCACGCCCGTTCCACATTCCCACTCCCCCCAACGCGAACGTGTGTCGAAATCTAGCATACCATATCTCCCACTATACCCCGAAACCACGTATCTGGATGGTGCGCGTCTGTTGGTGTTATCAGGCGAAGCGGCGGACGCTACTGCTATGTATATGTTCCTTCTTTTGTTTCGGCAATTGGCATTTAGCGATCCCGACCCTAACTCTTGCGGGGATCCGAATTTGAAGGTGGTTGTGACCGATACCCAACTCGCTTCACTTAAAAAGGAAATCCGAGATATCTCTTCGGGACATCTTGGTCATTGTTTTGCGCAGGTGAAGGGAGATGTTGACGGTGAGAGATGGGCGAAGATTAGAGAGGATATTGTTTTGCAGATCGCTATGCACGCGAAGCAGGCCCGTTCTTCTTCCACGCCTTCGTCGAGTTCCCCACGGACACGGAGCCCAGACTCGGCATCAGCATCAGAAACAGGGTCAGATCCTCAGCCCCAATCAAGGGTCCTCGCTTCCGCACCAGACGAGCGGATGCTCAAACTAGCCGAGCGCTGGTCCGACACGAACATGCGTCCAAACTCGCCGCTGAGCACGCTACTGCGCAAGAGGATCCGCGATGTTGTGTTTAATCAGGTCGTGGCGCTCACTTTTCCTTCTGCTTCTTCCCGCGATTCTGGCATGGGCATGAACGCGAACCTAGGCAAGTCATCAAACTTGAAATCCTTCACCCCTCCTTCTGCGTTGTCTTCGGGCATGGAACCTCTCGCAGATGAGATCCGCTTACTCTCGGAAAGACTCTCGAGGTTGGCACATATCCACCTGGGGGTGTATCTTCCCCTTTATGAACAGGATGAATTTTCGACGTCTGTTTTTTCTGATATAGAATCCTGTAGCTAGTCGGTTGTACATTATACATACATACATACCTCTCCACCATCATCATTGTTCGGTTTCCACCCATCATCCTGCGATTTCTCCACATTTCCACGAATTTTTCTTTCATTTTTTGACGGGCATTTGGGTCAAAGACCCACGCATATGATTGATACCTCTGACGAAATTGACGAAAGGAGCAGAGGACGACTGCTGTGGCATTACCTTACCCAGTTAGCAGATAATACCCCCCATCCATCACCCATTGTATCCCATCATTCGAGGATCTAATGGAACGAATCAATGACAATGACAATGATATGTACTTTTTGATTATATCTATGACCACGATAGATTTAAATTCAAAATTTCCTGCGTTTTTTCGAGGGCTGGGTTCTTTCTTCGTCTACAGTAAATCGTGCGCGCTTCTGTGCACTCCCACTTCCGATGTTGATGTTGTTGGAACCAGTACTGATGCTGGTGTTTTTGGAGTTGGAAGGGGCGTGACCTGGAGCTGGAAAGGGACGCGATCTCTTCTCCTTCTGACTCTGTTTCTTCTGCTTCTTTTCTATCGCTTTCTTTACAGCGCGCTTTCCTCCACTTGATGCGATGGCGTCGTAGCGGGCTTTCATCAGCAACTCTTTTTTCTCGGCTAAGTGAGGCGAGGTGATTTTGATCAGCATCAGTTGGAGAAAGCCAAGACCAAAACAAAACGAAAGAAGAAAGATGCTCACTCGACTTCATCCACCACCCCGCCTTCCCCTTTTTCCTCTTCTCCCTCTCTTCCCTTCCAACCCTCTCCAACGCCTCCATCTCCACCTTCTCCCTCTTATCCCTATTAACACTACTCTCAGCCCTCTTCACCGCAAGCTCTAGTCTCCCAACCTCCCGCTCTCGTTCTGCGCGCAGGTCTTTGGGGGAGTTCAAGAGGAGCTTTCGCGCGAGGGTGAGGTTGGAGCGAAGCGTGGAGAGTTCGGAGGTGTGGAGCGTGGAGAGGAATGTGTATTGGGATTTGAATTTTTGGGGGTCGTAGGTGCCTGTTATGTGTAGGAAGCGGGGGTCTCGTGGTACGGGTGCCTTGGATTCAATTACGGTTCGTCGGCGGGTGACGGGGCGTTTGGAAGTTATTTCTGTGGGGCTGTGGGAAATGAAGTGAGGGGGTGGGTGATGGGGAGAGGTGCTTACGCGTGCTTGCTAGATCTTTTGGCGAGGTCTTTACGCGGTTTTGAGTGTTTGTCTTGGTGTTCCTTGTCTTTGTCTTTGCCTTTGGATGTAGTTGATTGTGGGCGTTCGTCGTCGGTTGGATATGCGTCTTCTTCTGATGGTGCGTCGGACTCGGACTCTGATTCGGAATCAGTTAGAGCGCGAGCTTGGGAGAGGGCGTGTTGGGCTTTGCGGAGCATTCCTAGAGGTAGAGAAGATAGATCTAGGGACAGAATATCAATATCAATAAGTAGGATAAGTCAGTTTGCACATAGACGAGTGCAGGTACTCGCAAATAGGGACTGAAACTCGTACGTACCGTCCTCGAGAGACCGCTTCAGAGTAATGTGCGCAAATCAGTACATCTGTATAGTGCGAGAGGAAAACCGAGAGCGAACCAGATCCTGGGAGGGTTTTATAGGGAGAACGTTAGTGTCCTCGTCTGTTTCCTCTTCGCTATCCTCATCTTGCGAGTCCGCCCACTGTACTACCCGAGGCGCATCTACGTCAACATCCTCATCGTCCTGTGCATCCCCAACACTCTCATCAGAAACGCTCTCCGAGCCACCGTCTAACTCGGGTCCCGCTTCAGACTCAGAGGCTGGGTGATGGTGCCCGTGCTCAACTTCTGTTAGAGCATTACGATGGACGGACTTCGATTGTGTGCGTCGTAATGCTGATTTTAGTGGTTTGGTGCGATGCTGGAGGTTTGTTGGTGATTTGGTGCTGTGTGGCATGTCTAGAGGGCTATCCCGCAGCCGTGGGCTGGAGGGGAAGAGTTGGACGTGGCAGACTAACTTGGATTTTGCAATAGTGCACAGCCACACCTGACCTTGCCTTCAACCTCGATCGAAGGGCTTGTAGTGAAGTTATATAGCATGGTGCAATGCGGGTGTGTTTTCGGCCCTCACACACACCAGAACTAATGGAACTATCCTATACCACCTTTCGACGTTTCCTACGCTGCTCAAATATTCAGCGGTGTGTGCAATCTGTAGGATGTTCGGCGGTCTGCGTGATAATGGTACTAGGCTGATGACACAATTTATAGATTTACACGGACTATGGCTTGCGTTGGCACATTTTTAAGGTAACGCGCCAAGCAATTATGTTGTGTAGGATCATCCTACACGATATGATTGCTTGGCTTAGAACGCGAACATCGACGAATCTGACAAACGATATACCAGTAATGAACATTGAAGAAAATTGAAGCTCTCCAAGGTATGTGTCGGCGGCGCCGACCCCTAGTTTAGAATACCGGTATGAAGTCGTGTATCCTGTCCCTTGCATCTTGTGCAATACACTCTGCTATCCATGTGATGTTCCGGATTTCCTGTTCCTTCAGCTTCACATAACTGTAGAAGACGCCATACTGGAATTGCTGCAAGAAAGTCAGTTTGTTGAGGTGTACCTCCATGCGGAAGATACGATCCTCCAGCTGTGCAGCTACTCCAAAGTCCCCAAGATCTCCGTTGCTCTGGCCTGACGCTGAATTGTCGAAGAACGAACGATATTCGCCGACATTCTCGCATACTTGACGGACTTGGTCTATGTCATTCGCTTTGGCGAGAGCATTATTACCTGCGGGGAACAATCGCCCAATGGCGGGGTAAAGTTTGGCGCGCTGCTCCTTGGTAAGCTCTGTATCAAAGGAATTGATGGTGATGTTCAACGTTCGTCTGTCAGCTTCGAAGGCGAGGATGTTGCACATAGCCTCGCCTGTTGTCGAACCAATGGCGGAAACATAGTTGTGGAAGTCCTCCAGATACACTTTGTAGACAGTGTTCCTGATGATCTCGATGTTCAAGTCATCGAGATCAGCAGCAGAGAGGCAATTACGGAAGTAGGGCGCTGATTGTGGTATTAGTGTTTGGAGTAGTAGGGGACGTGTCAGGGCAAATACCTAGAGGTGTTTCTACTAATACGCTCTTATAGAGCTCTTCCACGTTTGTTGCCACACATAGTGCAGGCATGGTGTCGAATATGCCTAATGGATGACATCGCCCGAGAAGTTCGTGCGTATCCCTCTCGTGGAGTGTGCCAGCAACAAGTAGCACGACATTGTCGATCATGTACCCATACCTACAAACTATGAGCGCAGGAACATATAATTAATCATTACATACGTGATATACTCCAAGAATTTGCTGAGAGGCTCGACCGAATTACTGCGTAGAAAGTTGAATTGATCTACAAGAATCTCGGTTGCCTTGTCCGCAATAGTCGCGGTGGATAGCGGGGATGGTTCGTTCGCGAGGAAGTTTCCATAGTCGGTCGCGGAAAGTTGCGTTTTGAAATCTATACTAAATGTGTGTGAGCAAAAAGTAACTTGAGTTTTCTCCATTCCTGACCTTCCAACGTCTCGCATTGAGTCAACTGGCATAATGAGATTGCGTGAGTAGGCTAGATTTGTAACCTCGGACAATTCCTTCCAGAAAGCCGTTGTTCACCTAGAGGGGCGATTCCATTAGCTTTAGAAGACGTGTCAATAGTATGTACTCACATTGAAAAACAGACCCTCCATGATGTATGAGGGCCCGTATTGGACAAAATCGAAGAGCTTGGCTTTGAACTTGTCACACTTCGGATCTTACTGAATAAGGAAGGTGGGTCCTTTTGACATTAACCTTAACCAGTCCAGACGCTGACATTGACGCATTCTTCGTCTAGCACCGACCCCGTGGCAGACTTGGTCAGTTTCTGGAGAAGGTTCAGGAAGGTGCGAACAAGCTAAGGGTCTCGGTCAGTTCACGAGCATGCGTAATGAGTGTCCTGGAACACGAGTAAGATTGCAACAAGCGCTCGAAGGATTTTCGCAATCGTAGCCCTGTTTCCCCGAAAGTGTATCATCAACATGCTTCATCGACCTCGAATATCACCAAGGTAGGTTCTCAGCCTTTGTCCTTCGGTTTCTCTCTCTCTAAGTTTTGGTGGTCACGCGGGTTCAGGCTGCTCCGTCTGGTGTGGAAGTGGAGGCTGATACCCAATCGGCACTTCGCGATGCACAACAGGCTGTATCACACATGCATCAACTGTCGGGACCTGCAATAACTGTTGCGTCTGTTGGCCAAGGCGCACAAGCGGATCTCGATGCTGCTGACGGTTTCCGGGAGACATATCTCGAACCCCTCAGGATATTCGACGATGTTATTGGGAAGATCGCAGATGTATAGACCCTCATCTCGATCAGAACTGAACTAATCTAGCTCCACAGGTACATCCTTACGCGAAAATGGCACTGGGCGTGTCGTCTTGTGCAACCAAAGTAGGTTTTATTTTTCTCTCTTCCTATCTTCCACCGCTCAGCAATCATTTGTGCAGATTATTCTAGCTCAAGCGGATCGCGATGCAGCGGTACTCGAACTTCTCAAAAGTTGGATCCGATCAAGTTTACACGTTCATGGCACAAGATCAGAGACTTTGCCAAATCTCGTCAATGCGCATTATCCTTGGACAGATCCCCCAGCAGACCATTGAATGCGTTCAATTCATCAAAAATCATTTGGAGACCAAGAGCTTTTGTGAGTTATAACAAGCTGCTGCGCTTTGCATTGTCTGAAGCTTCTCCGTGATCACAGGGGAGAGACTCGGAAAGAACTTTGTCTCGGAAATGAATGCTACAATCCAACAGTACAGTAACGTGTTGGATATGCTCATGCAAAACTTCCGGGACCAAGTCGCTCGCGATGTAGCTATACACGTCCACCATACATGTAAACGTTCGGACGTCCTTGTAACTTGACATATATTCATACCTTTTCTTGAGAAATACCACATCTCAGTGGTATGACTTATGCAGCGGGTGCGGGACTGGATACCTCCAAGGGACGCGCAAAGAAATCCTTTCCCGGATTACGGAATGGGTCAACAGCACTGGGGACGACATTCCATGCAGGCTGTGGTTATCTGGCCCTGCAGGCAAGGGAAAATCTTCCACCGCCCACACCATTTCTAAGTGGTTCAATGGCGTGGGAGGGCTTTGGTTCGTGTTACTCTTTTGACTGTCAGTGAGAAGCAGATCGTCGTCATGAGAAGATCTTTTCCACCATCGCGCGCGACCTGGCTGACCGTGATCCGGAGATGAGGCGGGCATTAGCACATGCAGTTCAGACCACGAATTCGTTCAAGAATACAGCAGATATCACCCAGCAGTGGCAGAAGCTTTTTATCGAACCACTGGGGAAGTCATCTGGGTCAACTGTGGGACCCATTGTGATCATGATCGATGCATTGGACGAGAGCGGTGGAGTCACGAAGAGACCTCCGTATTCTAGCTGGCAAACATCAAAATCCCGCTGTTCCTAAAATCACAACGATAGTGTGATCTCGATCCCCGACTCACGATTCTTGATCTCGAGATGATTGCAGTACACAATACAATATTAATTATCGAACTCTTACTCAATGGTGTAGTGCGAGTTCTGCCAGGCTGGATGCTATTCACAACCAGTTGACCGACTTTCAAATCTCCCTCAGAACAGCGGATGACCTGCATGGATAACATGACAAAACTTCGAACAAAAAGCAAATTCTGAGCTTGCGAATTTGGTGGATGTTTGACAATGGTGTTGTGCCGGCAGACATACCACCATAGTAATGAGAGCACAGGCTGGTAGTATTGAAAGTTAATGAAACATGTTGTAGCATATTTGAAGTGCGTCAATCCATAGTAGTCTAAAATATTGTGCAGTGCGGAACTTTGATGGTCGTAGAAGAATACATTAGTGTCTGTGGTGGGTTAGGATAGACGTGTATGAGGATAGAGCGAGAGCTACGCACCAAATTCGACTTCGCCGTTCGAGACTACTAATTAGGAATGAGAAGTACAACCATCACAGATGAGATTCGAAGCAACTCTGTCGCCACTAAAAAGTACAAATTGTCCAGTAAGATCCGAGTGCATAACTATTACATAGTCCATCGCATTAAAATTCACTACAGGGAGCACGATTACACCTGCGCACTCTCCGTTCAACCTTGGCATTACTTGTTCATCGCGTGATTAGATAGGACGTGGTAGGGTACCGATTACTGATGACCGATGATGGTGAATTGTGGGCTGTAATTGCCCGAGTCACCGAATACTACGAGTGATGCTGATTAGTTTGTGCGCATCAATCTAGGATAGAATCATGGACTTACGGACAATCGAGTAATTCTGACCTGTAGGCACAGACGGTACTTGAATGACAACACGACCATCCAAGATGTCGAAGTCAATTGCCAAAGGATGGTCTGAGACATTTGCTCAGCCCGAGTCGGATATGAAATGGGAAGATAGGAAGCTTACCTAGATCAATGATGGTGTTGGTAGCTAGATATACCCTGCCGATCCCGTTGGTAATGTTTACGGGTGCACCATCGGTCTCCCTGTATCCGGTATGAGATCGACGATAAGCGAAGATGAGAAGGAAGAAGCACTAACCAGGTGACATTGTGATGTTGACCAGCTATCCAGACCACACCAGCTTCTGGGTAAACGATCGGAGGGACGAAAACATCTCTGCGCATAGGAGCAGAGAGGGAGAGGCTGAAGAGAGCCAAGAGGGTGAGGATGAATGTCGTGAATGAGAACATGATGAGTATTGAAGAGTTAGAGTGATTCAAGTTTGATCGTGAGTTGGTGAGAAGCTGTTCGATGGGTCTTGAGAAAGATGAATGAGCTGGTATTTGTACTTACTGGATAGTAGCCGTGTGAGCCTGTGGTAAGAAACGTAAGAAGCCTGACTGGTGCGCTACAAGCGGATAGTCGATCTTTGGTTCTCTCTATAGCTAGTTCGGCTTGTTATTAGATCTTCTGTGCTGCAGCGTGCACGAGGCAATTCAACTTTGAAACGATTGCATTGCACGGACTTCGAGGCAACTTCGAGGTGTTAATTATTTGGAAGCAGTCTCTCGGTGTGACAGCGGCTTAAACATCACGATGTGCCTAAGAGAATGACTTCATGCACTCATTTCAGAGTCACAATCAGCCGTTACATCAATGTATACGCGTGATCGGAAGAGGGGGGGCTGCAGAAGCTTTACCAGTAAAGTTATTTAGTACTTATCGGTACCTTGAACTTTTAACAGGCTTTTCATTCGTGGGGTCATCGGAAGCCTCAGGCATCTATCGGACTAAATCAAGTATAAATCTGGTAAGATACACTTATTGGCTAGTTGCTCGCACCTTCTTCCGCTATGAATGTTAGCGGACGTTCTCGCAGTAATCCTCCAACTGATTGTGAGGGTCCCTCTTCTGCCTCGTGTTATCACGTCAAATCTGGATAAGCCATTACCACTTTCCCTTTTTACCTGCGCAGTGCGCACCCCGGGCAAGGTACTGGGCTGATGTGCCCGCCTCCATCTAGCATCCCTAAATCCGCTATCATCGTTCGCTGTAAACTAGACCGGTTTGCAACCTGGTCTCAGCTTCTGATTAAAATTCGCAAGGCGGCGTCTGTAAATATATTGTCTTGCTTTGAGTGTCGTACAACGTTGTAAATGCGTGGTGCCTTCTCCAAATGTATCTGCAAGGATAGCGGAGATAACTCGACGCAGCTACTGCCTCAAGCGGGAGAGCCCCTCTGTCATTCGGTTTCGAGGCAGTCGAGACTTGAATGGCATTTGGGTTTGGGCCAGGTCAATGTTTGTCCACGGACACGATGTCAAATAAGTGCAAATATTGCACGCGACGCGTAAATTGGCGCGTTTAATTGCAATTTGCAATTATTTTAATATTTGGGTCGCGCTTGCTTTTCGGATACAGATCACGACGTTGACCTTCACCACCATCTGCCACCTTCAATTAACGTCGTAGTAATTACTATCGACATGGCAGTCTTAACTAGTCTGCCTACACCACCTGCCACATCTCATAGAGACAGGGAAACAACCAGCTTTCCTGGCTCTCGTGTCTCCTGGACTCAACAGAACGAATACCACATTCTTACAAGTCCAAAGGGTCACGTTCCCTTTCCACCAACCGCCTCACGCCAGTGTCCTACAAAGTCTATTCTCAAGAGATCAATATCAAATCTCCTTACCGTGTCGGAGCAGGAACAGCGGGAGGCAACTCCAGAACCAGAAGACCCGCTTGTAAACCTGTCGTATCTTGCGCGACCCATCTCCCAAATTCTTGCGTCAGAGACCTCCTTCACCGACCTCATCGATGCCTATGCCGTCCTCGCCGCCCGTATTAGGTCAGCAGTGGCGGGCACAACCGACACAGACGCTTCTTGGCCTCTGTTCCAACCACTTCGTAAGAATACGCAGCCATTCACTGACGCGGTATGCCGTGACCTCGGTAAAGCGCTTGTGGAGCCGAAGTCTCCTGAACTTGAAAGTGAAAGTGAAGAATTTCCATTTGCTCATGAAGAAGAGGAAGAACTTCCCTCGCTCCTACCTTCTCCGAAAAAGAGTCCTAAGAAGAAAAAACGCGGTATGTCGGCTGGACAGGCAAAATACGCGCGCGACCTCTGCACTACCTCGCACGCCGCAATGAGATTGCTTGGATCGGTTTTTACCCTTCCTGCTGTCTTCCGCATCTTCACAGGTGCGTTTCTATGGCGTTCTGAAGCCTATAATCTGACAGTTTGCAAGACGCGCAATTGGGCGAAATGTTGACCGCCGTTTTGTCTATTCCCATGGCTGATGTACTCCCGACCCCCAACGCCCGGAAAACGTGTGCACTGTCAATATGGCTTTTGCAAGTGCAGCGCCTACCAGAGGAAGTCCTCGTACCAGCGAAAGACAGAATTGCTTTTGCTCTGCGCCGAGGTATGGAAGGTGAACTAGGCAAAGAAGGCAAAAAAGGATCTGCCTGCGACGGCCTAAAGGTTAACAAAGTCGTTCTGGTCTTAGTTCGGTGCTTACCTTATACTACAGGCTATTCATGATCTTTCCGTGTATCAACCCTCGACTTTCGTACCTGCATTCACAGAGTTGCTCCCATCTATACTGGCGAACTTGCTCGCGCCAACTTTGCTTCTTCGCACTCAAGCTTGTCACGCGCTCGGAGGCTTTGTCTTAGCTTGCGTCTCCATCCCGCAATCGTCATTGCACGTCCGTATCTCCAAAGCAGTAGCTGCTTTCCTTACAACAACTCAACGATCCTCTTCTCCGCGTAAGACTCCAACGAAACCATCGTCAGACCCGATAATCGTTCGTACACTCCGCACAACGCTGAACGCGCTAGAGCCCCAACATGCAGCCCAAGGACCTGTCTGGGCCCTTAGTGTCATTGCCAGCTTTATAGTTTTGTTGGGGCCTGCAGTGTACCTGGACATTCGATTAACGCGTATAATCTCGGCGCTGCTACAACTCGCAGTACGCAATAAAAAGAGTTCAGTACGAGGACTTGCCTGTGTTACGTGGCGTTGTGTTGCTTGGTCCTACTTCCGACCACCTCCATCCACAGATTCCAATGACGAGGATGACGTCCAAGATGTGAACAACAAGGATGTTGAACTTCTTCGCGAGAACTACTGGAAACTTCTCAAATCCATTACCGACATGGGTGCCGGTGTCTCAACGGTAGCCGCTCTTTTGGGCGATGATTCCGAAGATGAGGATCGCCTGAGGAAGACACTGACCCTGGTTAAAGCCATGATAAAAAAGGGCGGTCAAACCTGTGGCGACGGAATGGAGATTGCGAGGATCTTAGTGAGCTTCGAAAACACCGGAGAGAATTGGACTATGAACAAGCTTCTTCCGCATTCCCTGTTCTCATCAAATCCGGGGCTTCTTACAGCGGAATACAAGACTTTGGCTAGCACCGTGAGGCCAATATTGGAGGAATGTCCTCAGATGAGCGATATCCGGTCCCTGACGAGAGATGAGCTGTCTTGCAGTTGGGTGTTTGACGACCTCATTCACATCTGGAGATCTGGACTTGGGTGCCTTGAGCTGCCAGAGGATAGTGGAACGCCGGTCAGTGATACGCCGGTTTTTTGTTTGCACGACTGACATTAAACACAGGGCGATGTCTTGTCAATTTGGGAAGGTCTTCTGAAGGCCAACGTGGCCGTCTTGCAAGGTGGGCATTTGCCGGCCGTTCACTCGTTCGATGTTCATACTGGCTTTAGATGACAACGATGACCATGGGACGATTGACTTTGCGTCCAAAGCTGCTGCAATACTCGTAGACATTCTTCGTGATCCTAAGCTCGACCTTTCGGCCAAGTTTGGACCTCCTCCATCTCAGCAAGCCAGTAGTCCTATTAGCGGAGTCAGAGTTACCCCCAGGCGAACCTTGATACCGTCCCGGTCCAATGCCGCTCTCAAGCTAGTCGTCACCAGAGACTTGTGGACCGTGATACGAACCACTTTCCCCAATAATGTGCTTCATTCTGCTGGTGCGAGGCTCCTTGCGTGTTTGATGGAGGACGAAGCCGACCTCGTCTGGGAAACGGATTCTCCAGACGATGCTAGGAAACAATGGGCCTACCTCTGCGCAGAAGTTTTAGTCGTCTGCGAAGTGGACGATTTGCGAGAATTCTGGGCAAAGAGATCATGCGCTATGGCTATGATGTCCTACGAGCCAGGAGTTCAGAGCCTCGTGTGGGGCTGCTTCGTTGAGAAGTGGACCGAGGACGCCGAGGGGTCTTGGGAAGGAGCCGCCTTGTTACTCGGTGTTCCTTTCGGGTATACATTCTCTTTGTCTTTGTCTTTTAGAAGATCTGACCTCTTGGTAGGAAATCAAACGCATGGGACATGGCCAACGACGAATTTGACACCTGGGATAATTTCCTGCAGCATGCAGTCAATAAAGCTCTCGATTACGGCATCGATGCTTCCGCCGTGCTTGATCGTGTTGCAGAGATCGTATCTGAAAACCCATGTCCCGCCTATGCATCATCGACTCGCGTTGCTGATCTACTGCTGACACACCTCGATATGGCTGACGCTCGCCAGCTTCCCTCATACATCTTCGACTTTGTCAACGACACGCTGCAGTCTACATATCCGCCTGAGCCTCGGAACAAAGTGACGTCGATTTGGATGATACGATCATTGATCCGCGTGGTTGACGCGTGCCCTGTGGAACTTCGACTGAACCTTTTGGAGACGCTTCAAGAGGGCATCAGTCTTTGGATATCAGATGCATTCCACGTGTTTGATGAAGATGAATATAGTGGGGATTTGCTCCCGCTGTATCAAACTTCTTTGCTGGGTATGCAAGAACTTCCGAGGAGTGTTTATGTGCTCGATACGCTATCAGCTCTTATCGAGTCCGTGTTTTACGGTCGTGGCGACAAGCCTTCGATTGCATATGAATCGTTTGAAGAATTCTGGCAGTCAACTTTCGCTAGCCACGAGGAGCCAGAAGGAGGGTGGCCCAAGAGGATTCAAGCTTGCATCAAGTGGTCTTCCAAGCCGTGTGCAGCGGAGGATGTGGCTGTAGAACTTTCCGAGACTGTTCCTCAGGTAGAAGAATCCGAGTCAGGATCTTCATCCGATAGCTTAGGCAGCGATGATCATCGATACCCCAGCTCTCAAACAACTCCCGAGCTTGATTCGCCATTCGTCTCCGATCAAAATGACTTGCCCTCGTCAGATCACCTCTCTGATGTCTCTCCGTTCGTCGGTCGACTCGGACCCGCACTCTTTTCCCCTTTCGAGACTTTAGAGTCCGACTCTCCACTATTCCCCTCTATCTTCTTTCCAACGACGCCAACGCAACGTCAAAACCGTGCTGAGACGCCCCCTCGTCCCCAAAAGCCCTCGACTACTCCAGAATCATTCCATTCGCTCTTGCTTCGTTCACCCGCTTCGACATTGCCATTGCCTTCAGTTCCCCCATCGACCCCGCGGAGGTTACCAGCTAAGTTAGAAAAGACGCCATGCAGTGCGTCACCAGGCAAGCGGCGGATGCTCGAGGACAAGGAAAACATGTCGCCTGTTCGGTCGGTCATGCAACGCATCGCGAATAGTTCTCCGAGCAAGGAAAGTGCCTCCTTATGCGTGTTTGGACAACGACAGCTACTTGACGACCCTTTGGACGATATCACTAAGAAAGGAAAGAGAGCATGTGGAACATTCATTCGTTCTTCCATCAAGTTTCCATATGTTGATGGAGATAGTGATCTCGAGGACGAACTGGTTGTGGCGAGTCTTCTCTCCCCGAGTAGATCGTCGGTGTCGATTCCCCGTTCAACTCCAGTTGTCGATGTCTGCAGGAAGCGGAAACGCGTGGTTATGGATGCTGTTGTTCTCCCTCCCATTGAGGAAGTTCGTCTTCAATGGCAGATGCAGCGTCGGGCCAGCATTGAGCAATCGTCCGTTGTGACTACGCCCAGCAAAGGCATACGGCGCACACGCTCTTTGCCTTTGCTCCCGGACAGTGAAACAGATGAGTCTGATTATAGTCGCCAGAAGAGGATAAGGCTCTGGGACGACTCAGACTCTACTACATTGGAGGAACAACTGTCTTCTTCGCCCCTGAGGGCTCTGGAGGATATACAGATGGCGGGTAGTGGTGAGTGTAAATCCGACTTCGATCATTACATGTGGCTAATCATTCTGATCAGATGATTCTATTATGCTCATTGGACCTACACGTGAACCATCTGAAGGATCAGATGATCTTCATGCCCTCGAGGTTCCTCCCCAACATCTGGTATCACCAGCTCCGCGAAGAATGGCGCATGACCTATCTAGCGACCCCCCTTCGAGTCCATCCAGAGAACTACTCGCTCGTCGCAAACATCGCATATTATCCCTTTCTGAAAAATCAAGTTTGTCGGTCTGACCTGCATTATATCCACTGCATACATCCCAACAATATCCTTCTAATACAAGTTATATGTATCATTAACTGTCTCTCACTGTGTTTATTTGTAGCTGTCATTGATTTGTTGCTAGCGCGTAATTACAGGAAATTGTACAACAGAATGCAAATCAAATACCATAACACTAGACTCCGAGTCGCAGAGCTTGACGATTGATATGAAAGAACCACTGTCGAGGCTTCTTGTACTCAGTGCCAGTGGCGGACACTAGCAGGCTTCTAATGATCCCAATCAACCGTTGCCCGGTGTGTTCCCCGTCGACGCAATTTCACCTATCGCCCCTGTCCAGATAATTATTCTCGGCATTCGAAAGGTGGTACCTAACTGACAAGGTCGTCACAGTAAAATGAAACGATCAAGTCCCCGACCATCATTAATTGCAAGGGGTAAATTCAAGCTATCGGTGTCGATTCCGATCCGACGAAGACAACGACGATTCAGTGGGCCCATCGACCGTGCATGGATCTTGATTGATGCCAGTGACTAGAGCTCAAGCTCGAGGTTGACCAGATTTATGCATGCAATTAACGTTATTTAGCCAAGACCATGATCCTCAGTTTTTACTTCTTCGTCGCAGATAGTGCTGTTAATCTCTGCCTCTGGGGAACACGCGGAACTACCATGTGCAGCAAGGTTTCAGAGACGACTGTGGCGGCCATCTGTTGCCTATGGATCTGACTGGCGTTTTCTTTTTTTCTTTTTGGTGCCTCTGATGAATCATGGAAGGGGAAACGACATTTTAATTGAATGACTTCGCGTTACGGATACAAATCGCCGTTTCTGACCGGCAGACGGGTACCATTGAAGCCGACCCTAGACTTGGACCATCATGCATCAGGCCTCAGGCTACGGTGCTCCCTTTCCTGCAGTATTTTTCGAAACTACTTCGATTTGTTCCTGTTGGAAATTTTCGTTCAGCAATGCTGTTAAAATCTTGAGTTGGAAGCGCAAAGATGGTCGGGAGAGAGGGGCATATGCCAAACAGACAGGATGAGAACTTTGCAACAGAATAAAAAGACCACGCACGAGTCTCTCGATATCCTTTCATGACCCTGACATGAGATCCGAGTCTAGGGACGTATAACCGAGAGCCGCTGTGTTTTTATGTAAAAGGTGTGGCGGAAGTTATATTCGGGACATGGTTGTTTTACACGAGAATGCATACCATAGCCTTCCTCGAGTAACTAGTCGTACTGTAGCTGGCAACCAATTCTGGCTTTCCTGGAGTTTCGTCACGCTGACGGTCACACAATTTTATAGGCTTGAAAAACTAATGACGCACCTCTCTGAAATTCCTGACTGCTGGGAGTGCGCATAACATTGCGTCTAGCATGAGTCCGTCCATGGTCTATAAGGGGAATAGTTACTGGGAGACGTACGGGACACGTAAGACAGATTGCGCAAATCACATCAACATTTCGAAGCCCTCGTACTTTATACTCACCCGCCTCCATAGTAGTCTGATCAAAGTGTCAGTGACGTGATATAGCATCTAACCTGTCAACATTTCACAGGAGCGCACGGGTACGAAACCGCAGTAATCAGGAGTACAGGAATCGTTACTGCATTCGTGAAAACAGCGCAAGCACTCGGTGACCTGGAGGTCTATAGTACTGACAAGTACGTATCATACCTCGTGTTCCGGAACCTGGGTGACTATCTGCGCATTTCAGTCCAAAGGTGGCACCATATGCCTAGCAATGTGAAACTATTAGTGGTATATCATGTACTATGGAACTCGTAATCGTCTCATAAAACGAATGAATTTACATTACTTCGTAGAATCAGATCTTACCACTGATGCATTGTCCTCCTCTCGCTTGCAAAGGTGCTCGTCAGTGATATCCATTGTTCCTGCGCCTGACGTAGAGTTGAACAGGGTAGAGCCTTTAGTCGATTCGACCTCAAAACCGCAGTGACCCGTCGGATATGTCTCGGGGTCATCAAAAGGTCTAATGTCATCTAGGTTCACCTCGATCGTCTGAGTCAACTGACGTGGATAATCAATGCCACCCATCTTGGATTCTTGGGCATCGCGGAATTTCTCGTGGTGAAGAACTATACGTCCAGTCTGAAAAAGTGAATGAGGAAGAGAATGACCGCCCAAGATCTCGCACTCAACAGCAAACCAAAGGCAGGAAAGTAATACGCTAATGAAATTCAGTAAGTAGAAGAGCCTGCGGTACATCAAGACATACTAGAAGATTATGTTTCCGCTCATCGGTGTGTTGATGACATGCGTGGTGCAAAGAAACATGAAGATCAAGATCACTGAAGTGATGAGCATATATGAACAAATAAGTACATCAAACCTACCTGTTATCGCAGTGGCCGCGCAGCTACCATCGCGGACCGCAAGCTTAAGCCAAGCTTGAGGTGTTTCCGACCAGCTGGATGTGCTTTTAAAGAATCGCCATAGCATTGTAACAAGAATGAACATAAAAGTTACAATGATTGAGACGCTGGTTCTCGACTCAGCGATCAGATATACAAGAGTGAAAAACCCTCACCCGACATAGATCCGACTGTGATGAGGCGAGGTTATAACGCAAGTGGGGGAATATTGAGTGCCAGTTATAATCGATCGAGCGTTGACTACCATGGCGGCAGACTGCATGCCACCGATAACGAACGAGAGTGCGCAGATAGTTTTGCTTTTTTTGTACATTTTGTATACTGCAATGGGGGCGAATAAAACTGTTGCCCAGAGTAAGACCGAAATGTACATACCCCGTATCATGAGTAATGATTCCACTGAAAGCAGTAGCCATTGGATCGTCGCGGTCTGGTACGAGGACCATGCTCTGCAAGCGAATGGGCTATTGGGAACCCCCGAGACCATCCTGAACGCGAACCAGATGTTAAAACTAGAGACAGGAGTGAGTACGTGACATTGAGTTGCCGAACCACTCACCTCTGTCCGGCCAAACCAGCATACCTGGTTATCACATAAAGTTTGGCTTCAGTGGTCTTCCAAAACCGCCTGTTCGCCAGAAATGCTCATCGACGGTGTTTATCAATACACAGATAAGTACTCACGGCCAGACCAGCCTTATTTCATCGGATAAAAAGTAGATATACTCGAGGACCATGAGCGTAGTTAATGTCGCTGATGAGTTTAAATCAAACTGGAAGAATGTTCAGATAGCAATTAGAACGCACTTGTTATTATGGCAATGTTTCGTGCGACAGGATCGATGGAGGGGGACATCACAGGCGCAATCAGGTACTGACAACACCAAGTAAAGGAGCGACTAAAGTTGAACAAGGACGAACAGAAAAGTAGCAGTCCGAGACTGCCCCACTGCGAAGTTGGGCGGTCAGAGGAAATAAGTATCAAGCAATTATTAGTGAAGATGAAGATATATTCGTGAGCAGACCCGACGAACCTAAGTCTGGGTCAGACGATGCACTGGTATGCCATAAGTACGCGCGCTAGACTTGAAGCTTAAGCCGAAGAACCAACGATACCTCCGGCCACCAGCGAGTCCGCCGAGTCGGCTAAGCCAAGGCAAGTTGGGGTTGACGTCAAACTATGCACTAAAACTGTGAAACTTTATTTACTTTTGAATCCGAGTCCGAGTAGCTAGCTGCCGATGCTGGCAGTTAGTAGTTTTGGGATTAGTCCAAAGGATACGCCGTTCGCTGCCTCTACTTCTTGAAGAATTATTCGGTCCGTCCGGCTTGATAACGTATAAAGTCTACGTTCCACGATTACCCGATGAACATGCCTAACAGTTGAACTTGAACGTTTGAACTTTGTTCTCTATGAAGAAAGACAAATGGGCTCATCAAAAACATGCGGCAAAAACGATGTCCCTAGTACTTAGTCACAGCGATCACCAACCCAGGCTCGGTGATCAAGGAAATTTTTTTGAATAATATTCCGCTACGCAACGACATGCAGGGTCGATTAATCGATTGCCGCGAATTCGATCACGGCTTTTCCCCTCCAAGTCTCCAACCATCTCCTTCGGCGACTCCAGCAAGGGAAGAATAACACTTGAAGGTGCTGCTCACGAAAAACCACGCGCTTCACCGTTATCATCAATTGAAGCTCGTACATCTGGTTTGATCAATACTCGCATAGAACACGTCACCCTAAATGAGTAAACCGCTTAAACACAGTTTGTAAAAAAGTACGGTCAAGGTCTAGGTAAAACTTTGAATAGTAGCGTAAGCGATAAGAATGACAATGACGGACGCCCAAACGTGCCGTCACTTGACAAAGGGGGCCTCTCGGCAGATGCCACATACGAAACGGGGTCATTATTCTCCAAGCATTACGCAAAGGAACCTAGAAGTTCGAAAGTTCTGTCCCTCCCCATCATTCGACAAACCATGATCACGCTGAAATGTGCTGATCATCTTACAGGTATTCGCTAGCAGGCCTCGAGGATATATCGTTCGTGAGACAGTATATTACCCGGTACGCCCAAAGTTGGCTAAAATCTGCAACACGAATTCCGACATTTTAGAGAGATTCCGAGGTGTTCCAGATAGCCAAATGAGGGTCGGACGGTATGTATAGAATGAACGGGGACGGATCATATACAGCATTACAATAGCCAAGGGTTCTGACGAGGTCATCATCAGTTACATGTGCAACTGACTGCTTTCTTATGATAGACTGTCCAATTTGAATCACAATAAATGACCGATACTTAATGATGGGACCTGCAGTGAAAGACCCAAGCCCGCCCCAGTATCAAGCGGGTATTCTGGCACGCCTTTGGAGGGTACTTGTACTGCTTTAGCAGCCCATTGGCCTAGTTCAAGGTATGATCCTAGAAAGCGCAGCTGCAACATTTCCGGGACGTCGCTCGACAATAGGCGTGTGGTCTGACATTCGCTCTTGCCGAGACAGTTTTCAAGAACACCTACGATGACTACTGCGCGGGATGAGCCGATTCAGAGTCCACGTCCAAAGGATATCTGGCTGACGCAGTGAATACTAAGCAGGTCTGAAGAGAAATGCCTTTAGGCCACAGGCTGTGGTCATAGCGCCATGCGACTCATCGTAGTGGGGCTGCGGTCCGGGTAGAAAAACTTCGTCGGCTCCGATACAATATGCGATCTCTGGTAAGGCAAAGACCGCTGTGACAGTAAGGGTAAGATGTGGCGAAAGCGACAAGCCTACAACATCAAAGGTGGTACCGACATTAAAGCAGCTAGCCTGAAGTTGCTGGAACCCCAGACTCATTTCCCACGGCTGAACTTTAGACTTCTAGCCCCTTGTCTAGCCCACTTGGAAACTTCTGAATGCACAACATATCTCAAAGTCGAACAATGACTCAGGGGCTGGTTGTTGCCTTGCTCCATCGGAAGATTCATTGAACGAAGCACAACTTCGAAAGCTGAAACGCATCATTGACAAAGCCAAGATCTCCTCCGGACCAGCGCGTACTGTAGAATCCAGATTGAGTTCGGCTGGAGTTTTATGGCTATAGCCATTACGCAAACGTACCCCGGCACGAACGCAGATATGTCACTTTTACTATTTCCTTCCGGCAGGCACTGGTTATGGAACGCACCCAGGACGCTAGACTTCAGGACAGAACATCTCATGGATTAACATCGAGCTGGAAAGATTCTTTTGATAGAGTCACCTGCGTCGAGATGATTAAGGCAGTTGGTGCGGAATATCTATAGGAGCATTAGTGTGTCCTTGGCTGAGCGTTGAAACCCGAGGGAGGGGTCGGAGTCGTACAGGTCATTACCATTCCAGAGGTTTGTATGTATTTCCGTTCACAGGTTTCTTCTCCAACAATATTGCTTACCGTGCTCCTTCGGAAGGCTTAGAACGATACATTGCAGAAATATCGAATAATGGGTGAGCAACTCAATCAGGTCTCATTAATCAAGTTTTACAGAGACTCTTGTCTACCTATAGAGTAAGGATGGACTACACGTTCTCCCCGATTTTACGTCGACATGATGATTTACAGTATTCCCTAGAGGGTTTTCTGCCAACTCTGACAACTACTGCTTAAATCCATGGAGAAGGGTTCCGGCGGCCGTCATATAGTTGACTCCGTATCCAACATAGGTCCACATTATACCCGAACGCTTCGGGAATGGCGAAGACGCTTCATGAGCAGGTTCGAAAAGCGTCATCGTCCCAGCTCTAAAAGCGGAGCATCCTACCATAATAAATGGCCCTAGAGGAAGGGAAAGAGATAGAGGTCTTCCGCAGGAAATGGCTATGTAGGTGGAGCATCGTTCGGGTTGAAGGATCTGACTGTTATAGGGTAGATTACAGAAGGAAGACACGTTGCATCGCGCGTTCGTGGTTCCCTTCTAGCTATTATTGTGAAGTGGGCTTTGCGGCGTGTGTCTTGGGAGGTGAGTTGACCGGTTTTGTCGTGGACGTAAGGTGAAATGGCATGAGACGGTATCATCACTTTCACACGAAGGGTTTGAAAGGTTTGGTTGCGATGTTTTCTATTGATGCAGAAGATCATAATTTGATATCACACAGTTACACTGCGTGTCGGGTCTCTGTATTGTCCTTCTTAAAGCTCTGATTGGTTTTGTTGACGAACTTGACTATAAGTTCAATTCAGGTGACTTCGAGAAACGAAGTAGAACCAAATCAGGGTCCCACAGTTCACTTCGCGGGAGCACTCGATGTCAAGGCGTATTGATGAATAAATATTAGACAGTTGTGTTCCAATAATGAGCAATAATGATAGCGTTTGAGTGATTACCTGAACCCGGATATCTCGACTAAGCATACATCATCACGAAGAACCTCCAAACTTCTTATTCATTTGTTCAGAAAGGGCCGCGCCGATCTGGTGGACGAGTCTGGTAGCTTGAACCAGTTCATGTACTAGTATCTGAGAACCTCCACTAGCGACCGCGGCGTACGCGTCGCGCAATACATCCAGATGACTAGAACCAGTATTTGAACGTCTCAACGGGGTAGGATATTGAGTGATGTGTTGACTGGCTTCTTGCGATTTAGAGTGTTGCTGCGCCCTCGGTGCTGCCTGTGTTTCCATACTTCCTAGGATTTAAACAACATTAAGTGGCTCAAAGAACTGTAGCGAAGGTGTCCTACCTTCTTGCAAAATACTGCTACTCTCAATTAGAGTCCCCAGGAACTTCGGCAAGGGAATCGTCAACCTCCATTTCTGTAATCAGGTGTCAATGCGGACATAAAGATGTATGATGATGGTGTACCCGAGGAGCCTATATTGCAACGAATCTCCCAGCTGTCGTAATCATCAGAATCATCAGATGCAATCGAAAGTGTCTGAACTGAGCGGGGCGAATCATTGAATTGGAACGTCTCAGCTGAACTTCTTGTTGACAACGCCAAACTCCGCTCCGCGACAACAACCTGACGTAAGGTAGGGAGCACAATGCCATTAAACACCCTCTTGCTCCGTTCAGCAGGAGCCGAATATAGTCGAGTAACAGGGACCGAGGGCATGAGCCTACTTGTGGTGGGCTCTGATATAGAGCGGGACGGATAAGATTTCTGCATTCCTGAAATTGTTCGGCGTCGTTTTTGTGGCGTGGTATCTGACAAAGGGTTATTCAATGTACAAAGGGGTCAAGCTGATTCTAAACCTTGATATTCGTGGCTTCTTTTTGATCCTTGGCCAGTTTGATGCGTGGACTTCGTCAATCTAGAGGAGTGTGATGAAAGTGACTGTTCATTCAATGGGATCATCACACCCTGACGGGAATAAGCGATATTTGATGCAAGAAATTCATCAGCGTTGCTCGGGTTGTTCTGCGGGTTGTGAGGCACGCCGCCTTGAGATGGTGATGCAGGGTCACGCAGGAGTATCGTAGATGTGCACTGTGAGAAGGTGATACAGATACACTTCGTGGAGTCGTGTTGCCAAAGGTGTGTTCCACGCAATGAACATCATCGAAAGAACAGCAGAAAAATGTTCTGCAGCCGAATGATTTTCCCTGATAGGGGAAGAGGGAAAGCCAGAGCTTGTCTAGTTAAATGATCAGAGACTGAGTGCCAAGATGACGCGTATAGCGTACTGTTGATCGTGAGTTCGATGAGATTCCTGCCAATAAATCACCTCCGAACACTGTAGTGAACGCCTTCAGCACTGATATTACGCCAGCAGGGATGTCCGAAGAGAATTGATGTTGCCCATGATATGTTGCCCTCCAGAACTTTTCAAACGCAAGCGGTGCAAGGGCTGGTGCAATTATACGTGAAAACCCAGCAGCCAAAAAGAATTCTACTGATTTCAGAAAGCCGAGGCTGAGGGGATGCTGTTCCAGGACAGCGAGCGTGTCCGAATATAATGGCATGATCTATGCAAAGTGAGCAAGTCATTTGACAAATAAAAAGTCGACAGACCACAAGATTGAACTCATTCTCCGTTAACACCTCCTCTTTGTCTTCAATCCATACTTGCAGTCCTGCCCGAAGTGACTCAAGGATATGTAGTACGTGACTCGGTGAGGAAACCACGATGGTTGTTTGGATGCTGTGAAGAAGTTGCAGAGAGCCATTCATCAAGTCCGCACTGGTCTTGTAAGTGCCCTGTAAGACAGAGTTGACGACGCTTAATAACGAATCCGGAGGACACAAGCTCGGATCAAGGATGAAACAAGACAAGAGGTGTGATAGAGGGATTTGCAAAAATATCATGCTATGCAGCAAATAAGTCGAGCAACTCTATATCTCATACTTGGTTCTTACCGGTCCACACATGCCACTGGTAACACAGCCTGAGCGATAGCATCGATGACAGTTGATAATTTTGTGGAAGACTGACTTGCAGAAGTGAGGGTCTTCTGCAGCAAATGAGTTCCAGACATCTAACTTCACGTCGGACATCGTCCACAACCTAAAGTGATTGTTAATATAATTTAAAGACAAAATGTGGGTAACATACCCCAAAGGAACGACGAGAAGTTTCACTATGTCCAGCCAACAGGATATTTTGGACTGTGATATCAGTGACTGCGCCACAAGTGACCACAGTTGTCGTGTGATTGTTTCTGTCGTCTGCGAGGAGCTCATAGCAAAAAGTTCTTGGGTCCACAAAGGCATGGCGGCGACAATAAGGTCGGCGCAAAGCTTGCTCCACCGATCCAGCACGCTCTTATAGCTGAGACTAAACTCGTACTTTAACAAATTCGTCAGGATGATCTTCGCAGCAGTAGATATGCATTTTGAAGTGAAAGCATTTTTCATCGTAGGACCATAGTTGCGTGATAACGGTCAGTGCACGGACTTGAGCCGCTATTGATGTCGTAGAGTCTGGTTCCTCGGAATTCTCTGGGATCTGTGGAATAAAGCCAGCGATAACGAGTGCTGATTCTTCCGTAAAATTTGCCGAAATAGTGAGGTGGTGGAATGCTTGGGTCAGTTGTGACTCTGCTAAGAGCAGAGAATGCCAGATTTCGATCAATTCGAGCTGCGGAGCGATATTCAGTGAACTGACTGTGAGCACACATGGAAATACGAACTGGCAAGCAACTTTCATATGAAATTCGTAACTGAGCCAGGTGTACCCACGTGGAGCGCAGACTGTATTCGGTGGCGAATGATCTCTCCCTCGGAGAGATGCCGTACCTCCGTGAGTGAAGAGCGATAGATGGAACAGACTGTAGATCGATCCCATTTGCCGGTGAGTAAGCTACCGTCAAATAACGACGTGGGTAACCTAGGTGAACTCGTAGTCATGCCGGGAGTGGACGGTGCGGGACCTCCCACTCCGCCCATCAGCTTGTGAAGAAGTGAAAGACCGTCAGAAGATATATGTTTGTCGGAATCATGTGCCATATCGTGCACAAGGGTGAGGGCTCTAGATACCGCGTCAAAAGATGTAATTTGCTCAAATGAGGAATGATGATGGCGCAGCTGATGAATTCAGGAGCACTGTAACAGCTGCCATTCCTATGTCACTTAGAGGTTTTCGATTAAGGTAGAGAAAGACAGCTTCTTTGGTTCGCACGTTTTCGTCGGGTATCCTCGTAAACGCAATAGCAAGGCATGACCAGAGGCGTTGAGCTAGCCCTCGAACCACCGATCCCACATGTGCAAAGCGCAGTACAGCGAGCTGCATAAAACATTTGAATGTGTCGGAGTGAGAAAATAAACAATGATCGGAGAGGATGACGAGAGAAGACATCATCGAGAAAAGCCAAACGGGTCCCTCGATAAGTTCGGACTTCTCCTCCACAGCCATGGCTACCCTAGCAATGCGGTGAAGCTCGGATATCTGTGAAATTGTTTTGGCCCATTGTTTGTCCAGGAAGTCCCAAACGAAGTCTGAGATGACTTTGCGGTGATCAAGGGAGATGTCAAGGGAGCTGTTCAACAAAATGAGAGCCATTCTCCCCAGAACTAGTACAGCTTGAAGGCGGATGGCATAAGAATTGAACGACAAATGCGAGAGGACCAGAGGCAGCTGCTGAATTGCATGAACGAAGAACGTTGATGGGTAGAATTCCAAAAGGTGGCACGTGCCCTATGCATTTTGTCAACAAACATTCATATCATATCAAAAAGTCGCTTTCAAACCTTAAGGCTGTCCGCTGTATGTTGATCGAATTGCTGTCCAATATGTTGAGTGTCCAATGTGCTGCGGAAAACAGAACCTATGTCTGATGCGCGTGATGATATCAAACTTTGCGGCAAGCGCTGAGAACACAAGATCCACAACCCAAGAGAAAACACTTTCGCGCTGTTCAGAATTGGCAGTCGCCGAGAGTGCGTAATGTTGAGAATTTCGCCTAAAAGACTCGAGATATCGGGATCTGGTACACGCAAATTCGTGTCGATAATTAGTCTCAGATGCACAGCATGACCCACGTACCGGAAAGCAATGAAAACAAATTATGGAATCTGAAAACGTCAGACAGGGCGCAAAGGGCCTGTTGGCAAAGGGCAGATGAATCTCCCGCATGCCTGACCACATCGGCAGTTGATTGTCTGGGCTCTGTGAATATCGATTCCCCAGAAGTGAGTGTTCGAGGCGGTATAAATGGATCGATGTGTGCGAGGGCAATGTCACGCTTTAAAGCTTGACTAAATGCATGTGCCTTGATGCGTAAGAACTCCAAGGCAGGTCAGTGAATCAGAGTTCCGCTGAAGCTCTTAGAGCTTCAGCCCTGATTCTATTTGAGAAGGTGTTATATGCATCCAGCAAGTCGTGGTTGGAATGCAGGGAATTAGGCTCCAAGGAGTTTACGATGGATTCCACAGGAGATGTAAGATACGTTGTGTCGTGCAAGAGGTTCATATGGACCGGGGAAATTCGAGTCAGCTCTCCGGTCATGGTGTAAAGGTGTAAGCTCCTATGTCCACAAGAACTAGGATAGAACAATGATCATGGTGAGCTTGTCGCAGTTCTGGATCGAAGTAGGCAAGAATTAGCCTAGTAGCTGCTGGGTGCGTAGCCCCAGAGAAGAGGCTGTCTTTTTAAAGCTCGAATAATAGGAATGTACAGCTAGAGAAGACACGCGGAAACAAGTTGCTGGTGCACAAGTCGACATCGTGTGATTATTTATGATATGAAACACGATGTGACATGTCACGTGCAATACACGTGATGTGGTGACTTCACAGTGAGTCTTGAAAATTTCTTGAATCTCGATTCTCGAATCACTTACTGGCAGCGTGAGTCCACAGTTTAACATGTCGAATGGAGTCGGCGTTGAAGCGTGGTTTTCGTTAAATTAACCTTCTTGACGAGATTTTTTTCGCCACACAAAGCATTGTACAATGAGGATAAGGAAGTGAGTCTCAAATACGGCCTCTTGGCATGTATAAATTCTCTGCCTGAAATTCAGGTTTTACTACTTGATTGTCCCATCCTCTGCATCGACACCATAAATCCTAGCCCATACAACATTAGGCCACCTACCACCTATCCCACGCAGTTTCGCTTGTTTTCACAATTTCTGGGATTCCGAATGTTTTGAGCCGTGACCGCATCTATGTGTTTTTGCCCTGCCACCTTCTGGCGTTCATTTCTCTGGTATCGCTGCATCCATCCAACCCGTTTCTACTTGCTTGGAGGCTTAAGATGACTGGCCCTTCCAAAAGCCGATTTGATGATGTCGTTCCACATATATATTTAAGTACACGACCAATTACCAGCGGGGCAACGACGCCATTCGCCAGAAGGTATCATATACCGGCAACAACGTGAAGTCAATGCACCTCGGCGTTGAGGCTAGCTTGAAGAAGTTGAGGACTTCATACATCGACATTCTGTATGTGCACTGGTGAGACTGGGACACCTCTGTCGAAGAGGTCATGAACGGTCTGCTTGTGCTGGTGCAACAAGGGAAAGTGTTGTATCTTGTGAGCGTCCTCATTTCTATGCTGACACCAACATTAGCTAATATGTGTCGATGGCAGGGCATCTCAGACTCTCCTGCTTGGGTCGTGTCCAAAGCCAATCAGTATGCTCGGGATCATGGGAAAACGCCGTTTGTGATCTACCAAGGTGCTTGGAACGTCATGCTTCGGGACTTTGAACGGAATATTATACCGATGGCTCGCTCCGAAGGTAGATGAACCTTGTTCCTCGCTACCTGGTGCCTAAACTCACCTTCACCCACACATAGGTCTTGCGCTTGCCCCTTGGAATGTCCTTGCCGGTGGAAAACTTCGAACTGACGAAGAAGAGGAGCGCCGGCGGCAGACGGGGGAGAAAGGTCGCACATTCACAAGTCCCAATTGGGAACGCAACGAGACAGAGAGAGCGATGAGCGCAGCGCTCGAGGAGGTCGCGAAAGAAGTGGGTGCGAAGCACATCACAGCTGTGGCCATTGCATACCTCATGCAGAAGACGCCGTATGTATTCCCGATTATTGGTGGGCGAAAAGTGGAGCAGTTGGAAGCGAACTTGGAATCTTTGACCATTTCGTTAACACCCGAGCACATGAGGTATTTGGAAAGCGTCATTCCTTTCGATCACGGCTTCCCCTCCTCATTCATCGTAAGTCACACCAGCGCTCTGTTGTGTCAGATTACTGAGACCTAATTCCGTTCAGGGTGATGGCAAGCAATACAATCATCTATTGCGCCATGTTGCATATTTGGAAAAACAGCCGCAGAAGCAACCGATAGTTCCAGACGTTGATTAGTCCCAGTATTATAAGCTGATATGAAAAGACACAATATGTGTGTACCTTATTCCGAAGCCGACGACTCGATGCACTGTGATAGATAGGGGGGAGAAAGGAACTGGCCTCGTGGCAATTGCAGAATGGCAGAAATCGGCCAAAAGTGTTGTGAGCGTTTTTGGCTGTTCTTGAGCAACTCTTGAACCGGGAATGATTCAACATGTTCGGACGACTTTCCTTGCGGCAATCCCCGCAGATATTGCCAGTTGCTGTGGAATGCCTTGGGAACATGTTGCACACCTCATCCGAATTGTACTTGATAAGGGCCGAGCTTCGCTGGCAGCAACCTTGTCTCGTGTAGTACCCTTCGGAGAAGGGTAACAATGGAAAAAAAAAAACTGCAAACAAATTTTTGTCGGACAGTTAGCTTCCTGCGTGATGACCGTCTGGCAGATTCTGATAAACAATGGTCATTTTTCAAGAAGCACAACTTAAAGGGTTGAGTTTACGTAAGCGTAAGAGATCGACGAAGTTTGAGGGAAGAGCCGCAGTGGAATTCTTCGGCCAGACTTTCTTCAAGTCAAGTTGTGCAATATGCAGACTCCTGCAGAGCGTCAAAAAAGCCCTCGGTGAATGTTAGTGTTCATCGAAAAAGAGATCAAAGGTAACAGCAGCGATATTGATCGTGCCCAAGACTGCAGGTGGATCATGTTGCCAAATGGGGTGATGCGTTTGATTCCATCATCAACGGTGCCACAAAATTAGCCTAGCAACTGGTTCAGCATCAACTTCGTTCAAACTATCAGTACCCCAGTAGTTGTGGACCTTGACTTGAAATGTCCAACAATAGTGCCGCGCTAGCTTAAGAAGCGAGCTCAGATCTTGTCTCCTTGTTCCCAGAGTTCACCTTTCCTTTTTATCTTCCTACATCCAAGGCCCCATCATGGCGAATGATGCTGATGCCACCGCGCCAGTGACAAGCACACCTCCTCGCAACTCTGGCCTGCCTGTCGACATCAAGTCCACCCCACAGGCGGTTGGCTCTGCTGTTATCAGCAAACATATTGATACTCTAGGCGTTAAGTGCATCAGATCTTTTGTTCCTGCCAGTATTGTCGATACTGAACGTTGAGCATCATTATTCACGCAGTGTCCGTGATGTCAGTCCATGGATCTGGCGCAATGTCAAGAACTACAAACAATGCGGGGCAGATCAGATGCTGCAGCAGCTTCTTGAAATGTGTACAGATCCTTCCCAATCCCATTCCCCCACTCAGAAGTCGGCACTGCTCGATACTTCCTTCCAGGCTGCTCTGGGCATCTGCAATGAGACAAACAATCCGCATAAAATTAAGCATTACTTGACTAAATTGTAAGCCAGTGCTTTAAAGAGTGTGAAATAAGACTAACGCTATTTTCTAGTTGTGATTTCAAAATCGAAACCCCATCCTACTCTGATTTCGTCCAAGCTGCCAACTTTGCACTTTGTAGTCTGAGGGACGTGGATGTACCTGGAATACCAGATTTTCAAGATGACGAAGAAACCAATGTCCTCTTTCATATTAATGATCCATCATTCCTACACCAAGAACATCAGGGCAAGAAGTCCAGCTGCAAGCCTGACGTCGTCATCGTTTCTCACAAGACCGCTGCGGACATCATTCCGTACCCAAAGGCCAAATTTGTTTACCAGCATGCATCCAAGAAGCCCACAAAAGAGCAAGACAACTTCCAATGGTTGGAGGTTCGAACGACATTTGAGTTTACACGCACCGCAAAGCATCTGCCTCATCCGCCGCCCACTTACACTAAGGACTACGTGGTTCCTGCCGTCTTGCATATGGATTATATGAAGGAGATGGATGCGTCCGCTGAGCCAACAGACTCCACTCCTGCCACTGGTCCTTCTCAGACCTACAAGAAGTCGAGTGAGGGTGAGTCATCCAGTATGTTTCTTCATTACTTCCTCTGATTTTTTCGACGCAGTACAAGATATATCCAAGCGACTCAGAAGCAAGAAACGCAGCTCTGATCATTTAAGCTCCAACGGGCCGCCCAGCATCAAACAATCCAAGCAGGATGGACAAGAAGAGGACAAGAAGAAGAGGATGAAGAAGAAGGAGGAAGAGCCGGAGAAACATCCAATCATCCAGAATGGTTTGTATGTTGCAGAGATGTTCACGGCTCATATCGCGCGTCAACATGTTATCTCCTTTGTAGTAAACAGTGAGTGGATGCAATGCTGTTATCCTATCGTCAAACCGATCACTCATTCCAGACGACACCATTTATACCTGGTGGTTCGATCGTCAGCACACGATTCAATGTGCCGGCATCAACTTTGTTCAGGACCTTCCACGCTTTGTGGTCTTGCTGTTGATCATGCAGTGCATGGGATACAAGCAATGGGGCCTTCACCCGTTATTTGAAGCTACACCTGGATATGTGGGCAAGATCATCGTCAAGTATGAGGAGAACAACAACAAGGACAACCAGGACAAGGAGGGCAAGCAGAAGAAGTCCGAGAAGAAATGCATCGACCTTACGTTTGATTTGAAGTCTGACGATCACATGACTCATTTCGGTCTGCGCGGACGCGCAACCACTGTGTTTCCAGTGAAGAGCAAGGCACTGTCTGCTTTGCTGCGGCGGCCCCATTTTCTTAACAAATCCACTGAATTCATCGCCAAACTCTTTTGGCCAGAAGAGGCACGTCAGAGCGAGCCCAAGATCCTCGAAGAGGTGTATAAGATTGCAAACGAAGATCCGGATGTGTTGGGCCATGTTCCAGAGATGGTCTGGTTCCACAAGTTTGAAGGAACATCCACCACAGTGATCAGAAAGGCTCTAGGAATTGATGACATGGGCAGCCGCATCCTATACATCATCGTGTTCAGAAAGCTTGAGCTGATCACGACGCTGAGCGGTGACGAGTTCCTCCTCGCATGGTGGGAAGTTGTCAAGTGTAAGAGTCCTGTGCTTTTCGTGTTCTTTATCATCCACTCACTACTCTGACAGGCCATCGCGCCCTGTGGAAGAAGGGCGTGCATCACCGCAATGTCAGCCCTAGCAATCTCATGGGATACCGCTTAGGGGGTTGATTTATCAGTGTCCTCAATGACTTTGACTTGGCGTCAATCAAAAAATTCTTGTCGTTGAATAAAAACTCTCCCAGAGGCTTCGAGCGGACAGGAACAGTACCCTTCATGTCATTAGACCTTCTCATGCCAGAAGCCATTGCAGGCCAAGTCGAGCACGTGTACTACCATGATGCTGAATCATTCATCTGGGTCCTCGCCTGGGTCTGTCTTCGGTATGACAATGGCAGGCTTCTCAGCAAGAACAGACCACTCGATGAATGGCTGACAGTGGGTGCAACTGAATGCCATGACAAAAAAATGGGCTTTTTGAGAAGGCTGCATAGCATGCATCCAACACCATCGCATCAAAAGAACTTCGATGTTGCCATCCAGTGCTTAGCGGTAGTTCACACAAATACAGGCCCACTCGCAATCGTTTCAAAAGATGATGAAGTGGTATTCAACACATGGCTCCAGAATCATGTTCCCCAGAATATCCTTCAAGGCGATATTTCTCCTGTAGAGTAGATATATCCAAATACTACAATCTTCATATTCCTGATTTTTGCTCACATTCCCAGCCTGCATCATTCCAATTATCTCATTGATTGTGCCTTATATATAGACGCGCTTTTTTAGCTTCACACCAGTTGCCTATAATTTGTACTGGTTGTTAGAATAACAAACCTGGGAAAACTAGTGGGAGACCAATGACATTCCTGAGCAGGAACAGAATTCTACTAATTGTCTCCTGTTGGGATCCGTGCAAATGGTCATGAGGATTTGAATGTCGGAATCCTGTCCTGATTGTTTGAAAGCAAATCAGATAATTCTCTTAGACTTGAAAAGTGAAGATGGATATAGACCTACGCATTACATCATTGACGGACTTGCAGGAAGCATGAAATGGGCAGGTAAATCTCCATCAGGCTTGACCCCTTCAGCAACAACTCCGAGAGTTGGGATAGCCTAAGCTGTAATGAGTCGTGACAAGTCACGTGAAATACATGTGACCTTGTGAGCAGCGCGTTAGCTCCTGTCCGCGGCGAAGCAGTACGTTGGATCGTGGGATGGATCACTATAGTGCATGGAATAGTGGATGAAGTGTAAACCCGGTATCCGGTGTCCGACATTGATTTATGTTTCATCATATCACTCAAGCGACATGATGAAGTGTGCCAGCGATTGATGTGGAATGATTATCTTCCTTCCATTAAATTGGTCTGTCTATTCGACTAACGGTATGTCCGAATACAGCCCGGCCGCTAGTAGCCGCCACTGTTTTATACCGCGGCTCGCGCTCAATCGATAGGAAGAAAAGAGGCTCAGGGTTTCTTCCTAGTACCATAGGTGCCTGTTTTTTTGCATGGAGTGCTTTGAAGAATGATCAGTCCCTTAGAAGTATTATGAATCAGCCTGCAGAGGTCTTGTTACATCTGGCTTCTTAACAAGATCTTCCTTACGTCTTCGACCATATGTATGTTTCAAACGGACCCACACGGTGGCTACAGCAAATAGAGCCAAGCCTCTCGGCGCATATATAAATACTCTGCCCTCAGGCTCAATTTCTACTACTCAGTTCCCCCATTTCTTTCATCGTCACGTTAAATTTAAGTACAAGCCTTAAAACCAGGCCCACCGCGCCCGCCCAGCACATCCCACTCTTTTTCACGACTTCAAGAATTAAGAATGTTCGGCACCGTAACGATGTTCTCTATTTTTTCTGCCTTTTTATTGGCATTTACTACCGCTGCACCCGTTCATCCCGTTGAGCTGCTCGCCTGGAGCCCTACCATCCTTATTCCTACTCAGTTCACAATTTGGCCTCGTGGTTCCATTCAGACCGTGACGTGGGCAACCAACAACATCCCTGAAGAGAAGCTGAATTCTACTGGTCTCCTGTTGTTGGGATACATGGCAAACGACTCAGAGAACCTGGACATCCGTACGTTTATTTCGTAGCCATACCCCGAATACGCTTGTTGAAATGCCATCTAGAGCATCCCCTTGCTGTGAATTTCCCCATCATCAGCGGTGAAGTTACATTCACTGTTCCGGAGAACGCCACGGCTTGCGGCAATGCTATTGTTGTCTGTATGTATCGTTTGACATTTGGTTGGATGCATTTCTTATGTGTTTTTTCAGTGTTCGGTGATTCCGGAAATGCTTCTCCAGAGTTTGCAATCATTTAGGCTTGTGCCTTGGGCGTTTAAGCTTGAGCTCGGTCAGACTCGGCTCCCAGGATGGACATTGACATGGACTTAATATGAATATGGACTTAGCTTTACTTCTTTCACTTCGTCACGGACTTGATGCCCTACGCATGATTTTGCGCTTGACTCTGCTGAAGCAGAGACAATTTATTTCCCTTCTAAAACATAGAGCTAGATTGCTTCAGTACACGTTATATGGATCATTAGTTACTTACATCGTGCTTGGTTCGCGAACCGCATTTCGGTATACAACTGGTTTTCAACATCGTCTGATTTAACATCGACAGGAAGGCAATCTGAGTTGGACTACACAAGGCCATAAATATAGGGTATGGACGACATAGGTACCAACTGAGTATATTGATAGCATATTGATAGCATTGGGGATTTAGTTCTTTTTGGCCTTTGTGACTGCCTGCGCGCGGCGCAGTGAGCCAGCAATGTGTCCATACGAATCCCACATCAGCCAGACTGGGATTACCACCCAGCTGGAATTAACCATCAGAATTGAATGACAAAATCTGGTGTTTACACTCACATGACGTTCATAAACTGTCGCGGTGAAGATCAGTTGAGACGATTATAGTCAAAGTATGGAACAGGAAATACTCACAACAAGATAAACCCAGAGATAGAGCGGGTTAGAAGTATCCAAACTTGGGCTTCCCGTCAACCATTCCGGACAGAACGTCATCCATCTGGAAAGGAGTTCACTAACTTCAAGGTCGCTTGCAACGATATACATACCCGCCATACAGCTCAGCAGTGCTCAGGACGATGATCCAATAGTGACGGGCAGGGTCGTCCTTAACAATTTGCCTTATAATGTAGCAGCACATAGGCGCCGCACCTAGGACAGTCAAAATCTCGAGGGAGACAACAGTAGGATCAGAAACGCCCCATCGCGCATCCGCACGGGTATACTCCTTCCCTAGATCTGATTTAAGGATTGAAACAACCATCAAGCTTAGGTGACTCACACAGTTCAGCAAATGGCCCCACGCTGGAGTTCACGGTCCTGCCAAATGTCGAGAGGTATAAGAATGATCCCTCAAAAGAGAAGTGAATCAATGCATCAAATGCCTGTCGACGTTGTCACGGTCAAAGAAGGCCGGATATACAAGTAGACTGACGAACCAGCCAGATGAAGGTGAACGAATCCTGCCAGCGCGCGTTCTTCGGCAGCAAAACTTTCGCGCCAGTGGTGGCAATGAAGGCCATGGCAGCCACCCCAGCTAGAGAATACGCTGAGGTCGCGGTGAATATCTCTGGGCCATTGGACGTCATGGTATAGAGTGAGGGAGCGTAATGACGAACTTTTCCCACGTTTCCTTTCTACTGTACTTTTATTGAAGTACCTACTACTACTAGTAAGTCGCAGACACGGTCGTCGCTCAAGTTTTTGACTGTGTCCAGTGACATATCACATTACTTATAAATCTCGGTAGAACTCAAAAGCCGTGCGATAGACGACTATCACGATGGTGTCCTACTCTCTTTCCGAAAACGCGTACCTTAAGATCTTCTTTCACGCGGCGAAACATCCCCACCTACCAGTGAACGGTGTTCTACTTGGTAAACAAGCCTCGGACGTGGTTGTGATAGAGGATGTCATCCCACTGCTCCATCACTGGACAAGCCTCAGTCCTATGATGGAGATCGGACTTGATTTGGTACGTCAGTCATTCTAATTCAACATAACCTTCGTCATGATACTAACGAACAGTACTGCCTCTAGGCGAAAGGACATGCTGAAGCACGAGAGATGACTCTAGTGGGGTATTATCAAGCAAGCGAGAGGCTAGATGACACCGCTCTTGCGCCTGTCGGCGAGAGGGTTGCGCAGAAAATTCGTGATCAATTTAACGATGCAGTAGCATTTGTTGTGAGTAAATGTATGAACCACAGCTGGAAAACTATCTAATTGTCGTTTCAAGATTGACGGCGACAAGTTGGGAACGGGGGATCCAGCTTTACTCGTATGTTTAAGCCATTGTATTGAAGTCATAACTGTCTGACATGCAACAGCCCTATCTACCACAGCCTTCCACGTCGTTCTGGCGGCCATGCATAACGCAAAGTCCTGCGTTCACAACGGGATCAAATTTCTTGTTGGCCAAAGCTGATTCGCCTTCACGCGCAATTGCCCTTGTTCGTGACCATAATCTTCACGAGAAATTCGGAGACTTCGACGACCATCTGGAGGATGTAACAATAGATTGGTTGCGGAACAGCGCTTGTAGAGTAGAGAGTCCTGAAACATGAACGGAACTCTCCGTGGACCCTATCACGTTGAGTATCATACACGTGGTTAATTCCCTCAATGGGTAATACGATGGGTCAAGATCTTATCATCTTCAGACCAGTTATCGGATAGTCACGAGCATTATCATTGTTGTCGACTGTCATGACGGTTGCGACTGCTTTCAAAGGTACTCTGGTTCATTGCCCTTCATTGGGGCAACTTGAAGTTCTTGAAGATTATATTTTACGTGAGGATTTCATCGTCCGATCCTGGAGATATACTAATCTATCTGCGCCCATGCCTTATTAGTTGTCGATCACCAAGGTTTCATAACTTATGTAGGACCTGCTGACTCCGAAACCTCTGAGGAATTTCTGGCACAACTCGACATACCTATCACAATCATACCATCAGGGGGTTTCTTGCTTCCGACATTCTGCGATCTGCATCTCCATGCGCCCCAGTTCTTGTTTCAGGGAACTGGTCTCCATCTCCCTCTGATGCAGTGGCTAAATGAGTACGGGTTCAAGTCTGAAGAAAGTTTGGACAGCCAACCAGAGTTGGCAAAGGTAGTTTATGTACGTCTTGCGGAACGCCTAAGAGACGCTGGAACTGGAGCGGTTCTACTGTTCGGGACGATTAACAACACAGCGAAGTAAGCGCAAACTTAACGGGAGCATTATATCGCAAACGGACGTACTGATTTGAAAAAAATCACAGCCTAATCCTTGCGGAAGCCATGCAAACCATCGGTATACGAGCGCTCGTAGGGAAGCTGTCAATGGATATCTCGTCTCGGCCCTCCTACAAGGAACCTTCCGCTCTATCTTCCTTACAGTCTGCCGAAGAATTCATCAATGGCTGTCGTGACTTGGTTTCATCTTACGAACCACACAGACGTCTCGTAGAACCTGTAATCACACCACGCTTTGTACCAACGTGCTCAGATGAGCTTTTGCAAGGGCTCGGAAAACTTGCTCGTGACAAAGGAGTACGAATCCAAAGTCACCTGGCGGAGGCTCACGAAGAAGTGCAGTGGGTTTTGAGCGAACGTCACAAAGACGATATCGACGTTTTTGACAATGTGAGTGAACCCCGTGTTCAATGAGTACTGAGCTGATAACGTTCGAATCCTAGTTCGATCTACTCACAGAGAAAACCGTTCAAGCCCACTGTACATTCTTGGATTCACACATGCTGTCACGTATGGCTGGCAGCTGTTCCGCAGTGGCACATTGTCCTCTCTCGAACTCGTATTTTTCAGAAAAGCCGTTCCCGCTCCGTGAAGCGTTAGACCTCAACGTCCCTGTCGGTCTTGGCACGGATATCGCCGGTGGATATAGCATAGATATCATGAATAGCATGCGACAGGCTGTGGCTGTCTCCAGGATCAGAGACGGTACAAGAAAACTGAGTGGTGGTGAACGGTCTCTCGCAATCGATTGGAAAGACGCGTTGTATTTGGCTACCAAGGGAGGGGCCACTGCACTCGGCCTTGCATGTGGAGTCTTTCAAGCTGGCGCTCCTTTTGACGCCCAATGCAGTGAGTTGGTCGGCCAATATTACAAGAAATAGTGTCTCAACGAAATATGTTGCAGTTGAACTGTACAAAGAAAGCAACAAAGGAGTGGGTGCGCTCGATTTCTTTGAGCCACAGTCGGGTATTACATTGGGTATACTGGAGAAGTGGTGGTGCATTGGAGACGAACGGAATAGGCGCGAAATTTGGATACAGGGGCAGAAGTTGGATGTGAAAAATGCTGTGGTGCGCGCATAGCTCCTCCATGTATAGGTATGGATGTCCTGAGCTTCTTGGTTTGTAAACTGATATCACCATTCGTTCCTCATATATCCTTTCAGATTCAACACGTTCAGTTTTCCGTGCGTTGTATATGCTGCAGATGATGTACGTTGATCCTTTTCCCAGAATAAATGTACAGTTCGTCCAGTACTGAGTCTGCCGAAATGCGGCTCTTTCCTGTGTGAACGTTCTTGGGAATCCAAGTCCCTCTATCATCATGAGTGTTGGGTGGCACTTGAAACGAGCGTAGTGGTGCGCGTCGATGGTGGCGTAGGCTAGGCAGGGTTTCTACCGACCCAGTCGGCGTTTCTCCAGCATAAAACTTCTTTCAAGATGGTTTTTCTGAATCAACCTCTCACCATAGTGCTTGCAGTTCTTAACACAGGGTCTCCATGATTAACACTCCTTAGCTTCCATAGACGGTAAATCCTACTTCTGAGGTACGTCCTTGTAACGGTTCTAAATGTGTTGCCTGACTTCCTGAATGCAGACAACGCCGAGCGACCAAAACAGGCTGGACTAAGGATATCCTTTCTCCAGACAAGGTCAAACCTCAGCGCTAGGTGGAAATCAGGACAGCGCAACGCATGTGGAGCATGCATTCATCCTAATTCATCTACCCTCTCCATTTCATCTGCAGTCGCCACGCCGTACCTCTTCCCGTCCCACCACTTAAGCCATCCATGATTCTCTGCATCACTCGTCTTTTGCTCTACCGTGACATTATGTCGGCCAGCTTGGAAGACCCATGTATGAGCATGAGGTTTGAATGTGGATTGGATCACTCCATACGACCCTGGTATTGTGTGATGGTCTTCATACTCTATCCACAGTCATTGCTGTGCCCATACTCTGACACGAATGTATCTACTGATCCCCAAGGCTCTAACTGTAGAAAGAATTCAAGTAAGTTGCCGCTGACCATTTACAGCGCACGCCCAGTGATTGTGTGATCCAGGTTCCCAGCTCACCGCGCTTTGCAGGCTTCGGCCATTGCTACGACAAGGCGCGGTGATGCTCCTCGTATTATGTTACGCGGCGGACCGAGATGGAGCAAACCCTTCTATTGACTCAGATGTCTTACGACCACCGCGTTTGAGACAGATACGGGGTTGATATCTATGTAATATTCAACATACTGCGTTCCTTACAGCTTCTCGAGCTTATTCGCCAGTACCTTATCGCTAGCATCTTATAGTAATTGACGCAGAAAACAGAACTAGTCAAAAGTGACAATCATATAGTAGGCGAGTGATTGATGAGAAGTACATGAATGATAATACCAGCATTCTGACGAACTTAAGAAAATGCAACAAGCGATGTACAGAAAAGGTGGTGCGATAGTAGCTGGGGTAGAAGGGTAACACTTGAGTTCCAATACGAGAGAGATAAGGGCTGTGTTCAGGGTATGATAAGGTACTTGATAATACATGTAAGTAAATGCTGTGCAAAAGCATGAGCGAGCCGCTTCACGGCAAAAGCGGGCATCGATCTTACCTATCAGATTATCTTGATAGTCGATCGTTTCATAACTTCGTAATTAATCATCGTAGACATTAGCGAACGCGTCGATATCTCCCACACAGGAGATGTGGTCATTGCCTAGATGACGCTTGAGTGCGTCCCGCCTGCTGAACTCTTTCCCGCATCCTCCAATCATTTGTTTGCCGTTGTGGACGTAGGGGGTCGCGTGGGGTGGAATGTTGTACATTGAAGCTGATTCAGCGGGTATACCGCAGCAGACCCACTGCGCGGGTCTTTCGAAACGCGTGTGCGTGCGGATATGTCGTTTAAGGTCAGGGGTACGATGGTTGCGTTGAACCCACTTGCAATAGGGACATGCCCAAGGGTTAGATTTGTTTGCAAAGTTGGGAGTACTGCCAGGGATGGCTTGCGCGTTTCGTGGAAGGGGGGCAGAGCGAAGTCGTTTTTCGGGAGGCGATAGGTATTGGGTATAGGTGGGGACATGGGCAGACACACTAGAATGACGCGTGGAGCGACGACGTTTTTTCGGATTACGCGATGATGACGGAACATATTCGTCATCCGTCTCGCCTGCGTCACTCTCCCCTTCAGCATCCTCCTCCAAATCGTGGGGCGCAACAGAAACGTTGCGCTTGAAGACGGAACGAGTGGAGCGCGTCATAAATGGCAAAGAGTTGTTTAATGTAGGGAACGCAGGTTGTGGAGTCGCTTGCGGAACAAAGAAAGATGGGGGAGTGGGTGCCATGGTAAGCGCGACTTGGGACTCCACGTCGCACCCAAAGTTGAGTGGAGGATTATACTCGAGTTCGACTGGAGGATTATATGCGAGCTCGACGGGAGGGATATAAGGAAGATCCGCGACTGGATGGAGATTCTGGGCCAGACTGTGAACGAGCATAAGATGAATGACTCGTCATGATATAGACCTAAAACATACAAGTCTGAGGGGTCATACTGGATAGGGTCATAACACTGAAAGAGAATCCCATCTGGATTATCATTGACTTCGATCTCCGAGTCCGAATCAGAGCCGGAGTCGGATTCGCCTTCAGATTGATCATTAGAGTCCAAAGAAGTTATTGAGTTTTGAGGTGAAGACGAGGCTGAGGATGAACCAGATGAAATAACTGAAGGTGGACTTGGGACAGAAGGAACAAAAAGTTCTGGCTTGTCTTCTGTGTCGAACTCGGCGGTAACTTCGGCAAGCCAAGCCATATGATCCTCTCCGTCTTGAGCGCGAAGTTTCTCGTAGAGAGTCGCCATAGACTGACGACGATAGATGATAGTGGACGTCATGGTGAAGTAAACTTGTGCACAGGGATTTGGGTAAGGTAGATTTGCACTGGACGTTAACTTGAACGCGTTATATAGATTTCTTTCTTTCATGTTTCAACTTCGGCTTACCGAACCTCGTTTTGTTCTTTCAAGTAACTCCGACTTCAACCCTCGATGTATGTCACATCGAGGCTGCCTCGCTCCAGGGATCGCCCGAATATAGACCCCTAGTGCCCAGCCCCTCGGTTCTCGGAACAGAACAAAAGGGTCCTCAAAAATTGACGCTCGGCTAGATCAAGATAAGATGGTTTAACCACAGTGGGAATGTGATGATTCGGTGTGGTACGCCCTGGTTGCCACGTGGGCTCCTCACAATTGTCGTTGAAAGTAAAACAAAGGGTACAGCCCCGAATGCACACTCACGCGGATGGCAAGTGTACTTGATCGTTGATATTAGGATGTAGTACAATCAATTCGCAGGCAGTACCCCTGTATCCTACGCAGCAAGTGAACAATGATCATCGATCAAAACCTATTTGGGCTTGACTTCTGAACAGCGTGCACTGCAACGTGGGGTCGAGAAAGCTCCCAGCGCCTGTGACTTCCAGTATGCCTCGTGGGAAATTGACTGGACCAACAAAGGGCAACTCTGGCCTTAAGACTTTACCCGAGAGAGCTGACAACGGTTTGAACGCGATTTGAACAAAGGTCGTCAAATAATTCAGAATGTGCATGTAATGAAGAAGAGCGAAATTATGCTGGAGTACGGTACGGAACTACCGATCTCTCCGCGAGCGAATACGCTTTCCGAATTGAACAGCGGGACCTCGACTAATCAGCAAAACTTATCAGACAAAGGACAGGTCTTATTGGAAATTAAAGCTGTACGTACCCTCGTATTTTCTTCTTAGGTTTCTCCTCATGGGCAAACCCTTCTATTGGTTGGTTCTGCCTGAACTTTTCCATGCACCAAAGAATATACCTGTGCATACGCGTATGATGCACTGGCAAGGAACAGCATAGGCGAAGAGTTACGGACCTCCGGTCTTGGACGCTCAACCCAGCATTTTTCATATCCCATCCTGATGTACGCCAGAACGCATCCCAGCTATCTATGGATATTTTGGTCTCTGAAGAACGACCAATTGCTTTAAGAAAGTCTTGCGGCGTAGATATCTTGCCTGACGCTAAGCTGGTAAGTATAACAAGTAAGAACAGATGTTTGACAACCAGACCTCTTGGACTTGGAATGTCGGCCCTTCGGGGAATATCACATCTCACTGTTGTAACGACTGTTCTGCTCTGAGCATTTTGGATAGGGCGAGACAATGGAACCTTGGACAACGAAATCCTGAACATCGAGCAGAACAACGGCAACGGACGGCTAGAGAAATGAAAACATTGGTTTATCCCGAGTTGATCCTAAAAAGGAAGGTTTTCATAAATGTGACGGCGACCGACGTCACGCTATCAGACGCTAACCGACTCACACAAACAGGAAAACTGACTTGACGACAGAACAACAGAGCTTTCATTCTGTTGGTCACTATGAATTTCTGATTGCCTTGTATTCCAAGGTCAATGACAGCCCATCAACCCCGTGAGAATTAATAGCTATTAGCAGATAACGGCGCCGGCGCCAACCCCAGCTTGCTTCATGTTTTGTGTCGCATCGGGCTGGTTTTCTTATTCTATTTTGCGTTGGCAAATGGCATGTCAATGCACGACTCGTACTACAGACGTCCATCTCCACCAAGTGGTAAGCGTAATAAGACAGAAATCTGTTGCAGGTTCGAAACCTGCTCAACAATCTTTTTCCTTTCATCACGCCTTGAGCTCATAGAATCCTGGATCCGGTCTATCTTAAGTAGTCAACTAGTCATGACCGACTGGCACCAGAACAAATTAGAATTCTTGGGTGGTGCGCATTCAAATCTTGTTTTATCACACCTTGACGTTCGCTCGTGTTCTTCGGAGGTTCATCGCAACTTGCGAAGCGTACTGGCCAAAGTGATTACCACAACAGAATCGAAGTCTGTTTCTCTTGGAGTGCGCAGGCTTGAAACCTGCCAAGAGTAAGTGTTTTTCTCTCTCGGGACACACCTTGACAATCGCTCAAGGATGGTTTTGTCAGGGGGTCATCTAACTGGTCTTTGCTAAGTGGTTACCACAACAGAATCAAAATCTGTTTCTCTTGGACTGTGCAGGTTCGAAACTTGCCGATGGATGGGTTTTTTTCTATCGGAACATGCCTTGAATATTCGCTCATGGACAATTTCCTCGTGGGTTCTTCCTAACTTCGTCCTGGCCAAAGTGACAGAATCTAATTCTGTCTCTTGAACGCTGCCAGTGCAAGTTCGAAACCTGCTGATGTCAAGGTTTTTGTGCTATTTGAACATGCCTTGAGATTCACTAGTGGATGCGTTTCCTCGGGAGGTTATAAAATAACCTTATAGCGAGGGGGTTTCGACAACAGAATCAAAATCTGTTCAACCGGCCGGCAACACGTTTTTCTTGTCAACACATTTCGACACTCACTCATGCATCATGGATGGTTTCGTTCAATGGTCATACTGACTGATCCCAGCCAAGCCGTTACTGCAACAGAATCCAAATCTGTTTCTCTTGTACTCTGCAGGTTCGAAACCTGCTGAACGACACGTCTTTTTCCATCGGAACACGCCTCGATATTACCTCATGGATGATTTTCTCGCGGGTCCATTCAACTAGTCTTAGCCAAGCGGTTACACCAACGGAGTTAAAATCTGTTTCTCTTGGAGTTGGTTCGAAACCTACTGACAATATTTTGCTGTGTATGGATTCCTGGAGGTCCATCCTAGTCATTGCGCCGAAACCTCTATTTTATGTGACGATCTGTCCATGATTTTTGGTTCATCACTCTCAATTTCTTAATGAACTCGCAATCTCATCTAAACAAGTGAAACCAACCTTCGCGAGTTGATTGTGTTATGCCAGCTTACGACAACCATTTGTATTCCTCATGAGTACGCAGTTGATTCCATCAAGTTCTTATGGTTTCTTAATCTTCTCTTTACAGGTTTGTTATATGTCGTGTGCAAGTAGCTTATTGCTTCTCATTAGCATTTTTATAGGGAGTTGCGGCTACCGACCCGAAGTCTTACATGATCAGTATCTGCAGTGCGTCTTCGTTAGTTGCGGCAATGTTAATGGTGCACTCATTTTGGTAAAGATCTTCAACGCATCCAGGCTCACGCAAAGGTCGGCAACTCTCCGCTCTGATTCGGAGAGTAGGGACTTCGGACACAGTTCAATGCCACGATCGGAGGAGTTCCTCTACAAGCTGATGTACAGAAGTTCGCCTACGAAATAGTTAGTCAAGCGCATCCTGGGGTGCTTTACCAAAGATCTAACGGCCGTCTATATAGGTCTTACCTTGAGGGATTAAAACTTGGGTTCTTGACCCAGGACCCTGCGGCGGTCCACGATTCGAACATGTGCGTCCCATACATGAACAGTACCACTAATAGCACTAGTTCGCGATATACGTTCTTGGCAACTAAGTAAGCAGTCCACCTAATATTGGGTGGTGCGGATTCGAAACCTGCCGACAAATGTCTTATCACTTGGATTGCACAGATTCTAAACCCGCCGAGGGCAAGTTTTTCTCTCTCTCGGAACACACCTTGACATTCACTCATGCATGGCTTCGTCAGGGGTTCGTCTAACTGGTCTTAGCCAAAGTAGTCACTACAAAACAGAATCAAAATCCGTTTCTCTTGGACTGTGCAGGTTCGAAACTTGCCGAGCGACAGGTTTTTGTCCATTGGAATACGCCTTTGAAAATTCGCTCAAGATGGTTTCCTCGGAGGCTCATCCCAATTTCGTCTCGGCTAAATGGTTATCATGACGGAATCTCTCTTGGATGGTGTCATTGCAGGTGCGAAACCTGCCAATAACAAGGGTTTTTGTGCTATTGGAACATGCCTTGATCGTGGAAGGTTTCCTCCCAGGTCTATCTTAACAGGTTTTATAGCTAGGTGGTTTCCTCAACAGAATCAGATAAAATCTGTCAAACTTGCCGGCGACAAGGTTTTTTTCCATATCATAGTACTGTACACTTCGGTTTCCCTTGGTGTTGGTTCGAAACCTACTGACAATATTTTTGCTGTGCATAGATCCTCGGAGGTCCCAGAGCGCGCCTATGTATATTAATACTGATCTCTGGTGACCCACTATTCTTTTGCTGACATTCCTTAATGATTCCTTAGATTGATTAGTGCTAGTTTTCCTAGGTTTGTTATTCTAACAAGATTGGCTTCAGTTAAACTAGCCCAGTACAAATTATAGGCAAATGGTGCGAAGTTAAAAAGGTGCGTCTATCTACAAGGCACAATCGATGAGATAATTGGAATATTGCAGGCTGGGAATATGAAGATCGTAGTATTTGTATATACCTACTCTACAAGAGAAATATTGCTTTGAAGGACGTTCTGAGGAACATGATTCTGAAGCCACATGTCGAATACAACGTCATCGTCCTTTGGAACCGATGAGAATGGGGCTGCATGTCTGTAAACCACCTCTAAGCAACGCATGGCAACTTCAAAATTCCCTTCGTGCGATGGTGTTGGAGGTATGATATCCACCGTTCCCAAATAACTCATTTTTTCCTTATGGCATCCTCTGGCATCCACTGTCAACCATTCATCGAGTGGTCTGTTCCTCCTAAGGAGCTCACCCTTGTCGTATCGAAGGCAGATCCAAGTGAGAACCCAGATGAAGGATTCAGCATCGTGATAGTACATGTGTTCGACTTGACCTGCGATGGCTTTTGGCACGAGGAGGTGTAACGACATGAAGGGTACTGTTCCTGTGCGCTCGAAGCCTCTGGGAGAGTTTTTATTCAACGACAAGAATTTTTTGATCAACGCCAAGTCAAAGTCATTGAGGACGCTGATAAATCGACCCCCTAAGTGGTATCCCATGAGATTGCTAGGGCTGACATCAGGAAATCGACCAGAGTATGACAAAGATTTAGCTAGCTTTATTTAATATAAAATATTAAAAATATGTATCATAATTGCAGATCACATGATAAAGGAATAGATAGGCAGATTACATTGGTAGGATCTCCAAATGCTATAATGTAGGTAGACCTATGGTACCAAGTTATGATCAACTAAGCACATTGTCATATTATTGGCAAATTTATCTACTCTTACATAGGCAGTTTCTAATGATAGAATGTATAATTGCTGGCAGTGTGCCAGTGTATGATACTAGATTATCGTGCTATAGCAAAGTGCTGATTATCTATCATATATACCTGGCTTTAGATAGGTAGCTTTTGATGATGGGATTTGCAATTGCTGACAGTGTGCCAAAGTATGATATTGAATTATCATGCAATAGCAAGCTGTTAATATTCTACAAAAGACAACTACTGTTGCATGGGTGGTTTCTTGTGGCAGGATTCATAATTGCTGGCAGTGTGCCAGTGTATGATACTAGATTATCATGCTATAGCAAAGTGCTGATTATCTACCATATATACCTGGCTTTAGATAGGTAGCTTTTGAAGATGGGGTTTGCAATTGCTGACAGTGTGCCAAGGTATGATATTGAATTATCGTGCAATAGCAAGCTGTTAATATTCTACAAAAGACAACTACTGTTGCATGGGTGGCTTCTTGTGGCAGGATTCATAATTGCTGGCGGTGTGCCAGTGTATGATACTAGATTATCATGCTATAGCAA
The DNA here is from genome assembly GCA_016758765.1 of Suillus cothurnatus. Lineage (NCBI taxonomy): Eukaryota > Fungi > Basidiomycota > Agaricomycetes > Boletales > Suillaceae > Suillus > Suillus cothurnatus. The sequence continues at coordinate 145,892 of JABBWL010000025.1, read as the reverse complement.
AGTGCTGATTATCTACCAAATATACCTGGCTTTAGATAGGTAGCTTTTGATGATGGGATTTGCAATTGCTGACAGTGTGCCAAAGTATGATATTGAATTATCATGCAATAGCAAGCTGCTGATTTTCTACCAAAGACAGCTACTGTTACATGGATTTTTCCTTATGGCAGGATCTACAATCACTGGCAATGCGCTAGGGGTGTGATATTCAATTATCATGCTATAGCAAGCTGCTGATTTTCTACCAAAGACAGCTACTGTTACATGGATTTTTCCTTATGGCAGGATCTACAATCACTGGCAATGTGCTAGGGGTGTGATATTCAATTATCATGCTATAGCAAGCTGCTGATTGTTTGCCAAAGACAGCTACCACTGTACAGGCAGTTTATTATGGCAGGATCTGCAATTGCTGACAATGTGTTAAGGTATGATATTGGGTTATCATGCAGTAGCAACTTGCTGACCTTCCACCAAAGACAACTACTGTTGTATGGGCAGCTTCTCATGGCAGGAAGCATAATCACTGGCAATGTGGTAGGGGTATGATATTCGATTATCACGATAAGGCAAGCTGCTGATTGTTTACCAAAGACAACTACTGTTGCATGGGCAGCTTCTTATGGCAGGAAGCATAATCATTGGTAACGTGATAGGGGTATGATATTCGATTATCACGATAGAGCAAATCGTTGATTGTTTACCATAGACAACTACTGTTGCATGGGCAGTTTCTCGTGGCAGGGTCTATATCATTACTGATGGCAGGTTAGGGGTATTTTGGTCAAACACGAAGATTCTTATGCAATACAATTATGGATGGAGCATTCATCAGTGACATTAGAATTATACGGTACAGTAACGACAATAATAAATTAAGTAGCACCGGCAGTAGCCCGTTCTTGCAAGATAGCGCGTTTTTCCCGAATTTTTGACAGTGCGCTGTTTTTGCTGATACTGCGCTGCGAAGATGAAGAATTAGGAAAAACCCGACTGTGTGAGTGTTAATTTAGATTTATGGTTGAGATGCATCACGAACCGCGTCCACCACATCATGAGGTCAGCTACTTCCTCATTTTCATCAGGATCCTCCAATAGGTCAAGGATGCTATGATAGAAATTGTCGGAGTCCGTGATTGTGTCGGTACGAGAAAATACAGAAGAAGAACTTAACGAAAACCGAACCTGAAAGATGGATCAGCAGGGTGGTATAAATTATGAAATTGCTGCGCGCCTGCGTGGCAATATAGGCCAAAGAAGCTTTAGTTACGGATTTCATGCCATGAAGGTAGGCATTGCTGGAGCGCGTAGCTTTGGGCTCCCTATCCACTGAGCTTGGCGACGTGAAGACATGTTTGAAACCCTAGGAAGGGAAACTGCATTGACTGAGAGCTTTAAACTCAATAGAATTAGCTTACGAAAATCAAAATTTCACTCCTCAATAAACCCTTCCAAGGTTCTTCAGGATCATAAATATTGCCTGCATATAAAAACATCGGCCATTGGTCACCACGGACTGCGATTTCACCACTCTTGAGACCCTGCTTGGTCCTGTGTTATGTTATGATGTTTAGCTGAGTGGACGACAGAAAAACTTACTCTGCATTCGACCAGTCGAGACCTGCGGGGCAGAGTAGCGCACCAGTCACTTCATGATTAAACCCGCGGTCACTTTTAATGTTTCGGGAGAGGGGTGGGATTACTACTTGTCCTCTTGGCACAAGCCATTCGAGGACGGCGGATTTAAGGGTCTTGGTGTCATCACCTCGCGCACCAGACGCCCCTTTACCCAGCTGCAAGATGCTAAGTATGCTAACCTTGAGGTATTAAACACTTACCAATTCTCCCACAAGGATAATGTCCTCCTCCTCGCCATTCGTCAGACGTTCTAAAAGACCGGGATAAGAGTCTACTAGCTCCATAAACACCCTGTGTTCCCGTCGAACACTAAAATGGAAAGTATCGTTAAGTGCCAGCAGCATGGAGTCGTCGTAATTGCACTCACTCTGCTGGATAGTCTTCGACAGGAATGTCTTGTAATTCTTCGAGCCGAAGTATGCCTGAAGTCAAGAGAGCAGGGTAGTTGCACAGTGCGAACACTGTTCGACCAAAATGCCGACCATGCAGAACAAGCGGATTGGATGAAGTCCTGATGAGGTTAAGTTAGGAAGGCAGTGGTTCAACACTTGCAAGACCACGTACGCTTTTTTGCGCGGACCAATGTGAAGTGCCGACCCACCACGCTTGCGCGAAGGCTCGTGGGGTGGGAGATGATTCTCGTCGCTACTCATAGTACGTTGCTAACACAGTTCCAATACCAGTAGGAAATAAGATGCTTTATATGTATGTTCAAACGCACGATGGCACGTGTGACAAAGAATTTGCCATCCGAGCACCATCAATATCGTAACTAGAGGAAACAACCGCGCCATCCGAACACCATCACTATCGAACAAAACAAGAGCGCCATCCGAGCGCCATCAATATGTAACACGAAGAAGAAAACAACCGCGCCATCTCAGCGCCATAGGTATCGTAACAAATGATAAACACCGCCATAGCGCCACAACAAAATTAGTCTGTATCGCATGGGTGCTACTTAAGTCGATGGCATTTGTCACACTAGCCATCAACGTCAACAATATTTGGGTCTCGATGTCTAAATCGCCCTCTCGGAAGCGTTCGAGGCAATGCTTCCATTTTGGTGGTGATAGTATAACGCTAAAGTAAGTTTTCAGTATGGCAAGCAGTATCAGGCTCATAAATTTACCTTTAGTTTCCAACTTTCCTCTGCACACAAACCAATGAGCTGTGATATGGATAGCCAACACGATACTGGTTGCAAGTAAGTGATAATGTGACGGAAGAGCAACTCATAAACTAACCGTACTTCCTTCAAATTAATCAATGTTTACCAATAGAGGCACTCAGACCACAGGTGAGATCTCACGATTTGAGAGACTGAGATGGTACAACAGGTCTGAAAAACATACACTTAGACACCGACGAACGGTCCAGACGTGAAGCAGAATCCGAGCTGAATCAAGTGAAGGAACAGCTAAGGAACGCGGACGATCATATAGCGTACCTTGTGGATAAAATGAGGATGTACAGGTACAAATGGCTAGCAGAGTATTATCGCGCCGAAAATCTCGAACTCCATATGCCCGATGGCGTCGAGGTGCCCGACCTTGATCAAATTCGAGAAGATATTGATTCTCCCGGCTTCATGCCCGAGTTATTGGGCTGGGATGGCGAAGGTTCAGAAGGAGGGGAGGGAATCGTTGAGTCTGCGGATGTATCGCAGCAAGAAAACAAGGGGCACACCTAGAAGAGGACAATGCCTGATGAAGCAGAGGACGTATCGAACCTGGCTATCATGGGGCATAGATAATGCCGGCAAACATGCAAAACGGGCTAGACTTCATACATTTAGTGACGAAGCTTTACTCGAATTTTCACAAGTGTTGCTACGTACCAGACAGTATTAAGTAGTGTATGTCTGATTTCAGTCGAGACAATACGCATGTAGACTGACTAAAGAAGTTAGCACCAAAAAAACGAACGATAGGGGGTACTTACAGCACACCGTATGCCCGACCACATTTGAAATCCGAGTGTGAATTACAATGATCTGACGAAAATTAAATGCCAAACGATGTCCATAACATTGTTACTAGGCGGGAAGTGCTCTACGCGCAGTAAATATATCGCATGTCATTTGTAGATAAAATTAACTTCGGAGGGCTGTATCAATACTCTGACCCGAGTCTTTCGATTTGTAAATCGATATTTTAAGTGCTACAAGGCTATGAAGGCTATGGTATCACCAAAGGCTGAACTTAGGGGGCATATATTCTAATTCTAATAAGACTACAGTGTTTGGAATGAGAGAACTGCGAAAAGAGGCAATCTATACAGAGGGGGCGCTAATATAGTGAACCACGATAATTAAAACTCAGCCGGCATTCAGCGGCTTCTCGAACATTCACTTACTAATCGGGTACTGCCGGCTGGGTCTGAATCCATAGTCAATCAGTATATTAAGTATGTCACAAGGTAACAATCGCTTTTCCGACTCCCAAAATACTACTATAGCGTACATGTGAATGAGTAGAGTAGTACGCGTGACTCGTGCGGAAGATTCCCTCTTTGGCTGGAGGCGCATACCACCTTGCATATAAATATTGTAGCGGGCGGGACTTGGCTAGTATTATCACCACCCAACGTTTATAACTACTCTACGCTGCGTATACTATAGCGGGCGGGGACTTGTACTTTATTTCGGCAGACAAGTACATGCTCATACCATAATTCGTGCCACTGTGCCGTCGGTCCACAATGTCCACACTTCGGACGGCCATATCCAGAAGACAATGCTGCTGCGCTGTGGCCACAATGCGTACACCCACAATTCGTATCACAACATCTGTAAGCATTAGCTAATCCACAATAGTGATTCACTATATATACTGACCTTGCGCAATCTAAAGGTCTTCTTTCCCCTACAACTACCTCAAAATACCATACGATAGCGAACATAGACTATTGAATATCTCTAGACATTGATTGTAGTATGTAGTTTCTTAAATTCGCTGTAACTCTGAAGTTAATTCTGTACATCACAGACAACACATGTCGAAACGCGCCGGATCTAATGACGATGAACCTTGCCCAAAGCGCCTCAGAACTGATCAAGGCAAGTCATGATCCAATATGTATTACAAAATATCGTTATTAATGAGAATACAGCGAATCAGACAGCACTATCAGCACTGATGGATAATCGTGCATGGGGATTTATGGAACAGTTCCTCACGACCGCGATGACGTACCCAGAAATGGAGGACGCGTTTTTCGCGTACCTCGGCGACCGGTACTCTCCGGATGAGTGGGTGGAAGCTAGAGACGCGTTATGGTCCGGTGAGGGGAACGATGAGGTTTCCCTAGAAAACCTTCTCCGCGTGAAGGACCGATACCTACCCCGGGTCTCTGTGCGAACAGAAGATTCTTCTGCGTCCAGATCTGCATCGAGGACAGATGCCCGCATGTCAATTTCACGCATTCGACGATCGCAAAAACGACGAAAAAAGGTACGTGAATTCTCATGACTACATATGGTGTATGCTAAGCAACAAACGCAGTCCAAAATAAGTTTGTTCTTCTCGAGGCCTCAGAAGATGATGATGACGAAGAAGAACGGGATGATGATGATGATGATGGAACGTCCGTGTCGTCACCACAGATCACGCAATTACCAGGGACGTCGGCGAAAGAGAGATTGGCCGCAACTATCGATAACCTGGTTACCAGGTTTGAAGAAAATCCCCCCAAGTCATCACAGGATCGCCAGGGCACTACTAACAGAGACACCTTGTCGTCCGGCGCGATCCCGTCAGCCTCACATCAATTTCAAACAGCCGAAAAAAGGATGTATCTACTGCGTGTACAAAGTACGTCCATGGTGAATCGCGTATTATCGCGCTCATAGTGTCTTAGGAACTTCCACTGAATACATCGCCGAACATTTTCGGAGACATCAATTTCCTGTTACCATCTCACCTTGGGCAGCAGGCCAGCTTTATGTAGTCACTGATTCCTTCAAGACCATCGTCAACTCAATTCCTGCCTCACATGCTTCCGCTCTAAAAGAGTGCATTCGCATCACGGAAGCAGAACGTGAAGCAGTTGAACGTTCATGCTCCGAACTTCCCAACCAGGCGTGGGTGAGGATCAGGGACGGCAAGTACAAGGGCGATATTGCCCAAGTCTTCAATCCTAGTCTGCCAAATGGTTTTGTCGCAGTATTAATTGCTTCACGGAACCTCCCCTATCCCATATCTCGGAGATCTGCGCTGCTCGAGCGATCTCGCCTTCCAAATACCAAGGCGGTGTCTGACATACTTTGTGATGGCACAGTAGTAGGATTGAAGTACAAAGGAGAGAGTTATTATATGGGCCTGCTACTCAAAAACTTCCCCCGCGATCGTTTAGAACCTGTCGCCTCTCCTCACGTCGATGATATCCACCTGCATCTGCAATCTGGGTGGGACAAGCCATTCCTGAAGAAGACTGTCGTCGCGTTTTCCGCTCAGTTCTTGCGTGTAGGAGATTCCGCGAAGGTTGTTCAAGGCTCTCTTTGTGGACAGCTCGGTAAAGTTGTTTCGACTGACCATTCTTGCGGTTCTGTTGGTTTGGAATTGGGCTTCGATGATGGAGGTCTAGAAGAGATTGAACTTCGATTCCAAGACATAGAGCGCGTCTTCCGGGTCGGCGACTCCGTTAGAGTCGTAGCTGGGTCATTTCTGGGTGTAGAAGGACACATCCTCCAAATGGATGGCGACGTTTTTCACATCTGTCAAGCAGTTTCCAAGGAAGAGGTAAAAGATGTTTGTGATTCGAAAAAAATGCAAAATTGTCTAATACGTTATGGATAGGTGGTAGTTTCGAAGTACTACCTAGATCGGCGTCCCTTGAGTCATACGTTGCCGTCACAGCTACCAACGCAACAATATTTCGAGCCTCCCCCCGACTCTGAATCCATTGAAATTGGGGACAACATACGAGTTTGGAACGGACCGCAAGCGGGGAAATTCGGCATCGTAACCTGGATTACCACGGGATCAGATCATCTGTTGTTCCGCGATATCTGTACCGAGGATGATACGGAGATCAATGGTGGACTGTCGAGTATTTCAGTTCCCACAGCATTTGTTCAGCGAACGAACCTCAAGCAGACACTGCAGTACACGAAGGAAAGGGGCTATGACGTCAGGCCAGGAGACACCGTGAGTGTCGTCCGTGGGCCAGAATATCAAGCGAAAGGATTTGTGCATAGCGTCGACTATCCAAATGCTCGCTTGACCCTGGTATGTGACGGCGACCGCTCGCTTGTAAGTAGTCTTCACCTCCATTCGAGCATCTCTGACTTGTGACAGGTTACCGTTCCGATCAGATTCGTGGCAAAAATTCGTAACACCAACTTGGATGCGTTCCACAACGATACTGGCAAGGAAGTCTTCATTATCAAAGGCAACCAGAAGGGCTACCGAGCTACACTGTACAGTTACAACTCTGAGCATTGCATCGTTGCTCTACCTGGGCAGCAACGCACCGAGCTTAAACTCCAAAACGTCGTCACCAGGTAAGTGGCATCCCTGTTCTTGAGCTGATTCGAAGGCTAACTACTATTAAGGTATGGAATGAGGCTAGACGGGGTGATACTCGAAGGTACTGAGTTCGTCTCATTCTGCGACATGTGGAAACGATCGTTCCGTGCACTGCCACCTCGAAGCACCACCCCACCTGTCGAAGGTGTTCCTACTTCCTCCACCCCGCCTGTCGAAGGTGTTCCCGCTTCCATCACAGATCCCACCCCATCGCTATCCAGTCCATGGTCCGCAAGCCCTGAGAATTTTGATATGTCGCATAACCCGACGTCGGGCGTCAATCCCAACCCATCACAAAACAACCCTTGGATTGTCGATGAGCAAGACATCCGGGAGAGCAATGATGCCAGAGCGGGCAAACCGCAAGACAGCAGTAAGTCCTTAACGGAGGCATCACCATACCTACTTATTTCATTACAGGTCCGATTTCTTGGTTAATGAGCAAGGAGTTCGCACCGAAGTTATTCAAATATCATGTTGTGTTGAAGGTCTCCCCGAGATTCGAGGGAGGATGGCTAGCCAAGCGATTTGTATCAACCGCTTGCCCTGACCCCTTCTGCGGGGAGAATGGACTCGCGCCTGAGGGTTATGTCGCAGTATTCTGCACATCTAACCACACAGGCGGCAAACTTCAACACCGTCATATTCCCGCCCAAGATCTGAGCCCGGCCCCACCACGCAAAAAACACCAACAATGCCTTGTTCTGGACGGACCTCATCGCGGACTGATTGTAACTATATCGAAATGTAGCTCAGCGAACCGCACTGTTGAGTACGTCATTGCAGGTGCTGCTACCTCAACCCTGAGTTTCGATCAAATATGTTTAGTGGAACCTGTAAAATATACGATAGAATAGACTGTACTGTACTATACATGATGTTTGGGACATTGCAGATACCGTTACCTCAACTTTGAGTTTCGATCAGATATGTTTAGTGGAACCTGTACAATATATGATAGAATAGGCTGTACTGTACTATACATGAAGTTTGGGACATCAGTCCGGCAAAGATAACTTCCGTCGCTAACTTGAAGGTTTAACTGAATTCTGGTAAGCGGAAGCATTCCTGTCCGGTTTCCTCTTGGGGGAGCAGGAGATTTAATTTTTCTGGGCATCTTGGCTTTGTGCGCGCCTTCTTTTGGTTCACCTTGTCTAGATCATTGGAGTATCGACCTTGGTTTATTATAACCTCGAGCTATTCATCTTGCTCTTCATCTTACTCGGATCCTTCCATTTCCTATTGTTCAACTAACCACAAAAAAAATCCCTAACGTGACACCAACTTATATTCTGGCAGTGGTATGTCTCCACGAATTCGCTTATTATTTCACACGATAATAATGATATGTCACGACTGTAGCCCAGCACGTCTTCCGAGTCTCCTCTAAGTGCATCTGCGCCCCTGGAGATTTTCCAAACACAAGCTACGTCTCTCAACTCCCCTCTTCTTCTGCTTACCCGAGAATGTCAGAAGGTTGATAAGGCTATCCCTCATGGATCCCAAGGAGCCCCCCACTGCTGCACCAGCATCAAGTCTTCACTCCGTCAGAATGTTCGAGCCTCCCTCACCAAGATCTCAGGTAGTCGAAAGGCTACAACACGTTCCGTAAGTGTTATAATTCTAGCATTATAATCAGTTAAAGCATTCTCAGGCACCGAAGTTTCGGCCGGCTACTTCCCGTCGGTAACAATACTGTGACTGTCAAAATCTCTCTCGCTGACAATGTCTGTTCCTAGGCACCAGAAGACAGACTTGAAAAGAAGGCATTTCAACATGATTCAGGAATACAACACATCCTGCTCTTCGCTCGATGACAGGTCTTTTTTTTTTAAGTACGTACCGTGTTTACAATGCATCTCCTTCATTATAACAATCACATTCCAGGCGGATGCTACGCAATGTCCTGGCCAGTTGGGCAGTGTCGATGAACTCCCACCAATATTTCTTAACGGCACGGAAGCCAATGTTGATGCGGGTAATCAATTTTTTATTACTTAGTTTTATCTAGACCTGCGTGCTCTCGGTCCTCCCAAATGGATGGTGCATACACATATTCGCATTAAAACACTTCTCGTTCGTCTTTTTATTTTATTTTATTTTATTGAGTCGAATTGATCGTCCTTTTAGGGCCGAAGACCCTATGTTGGATGCAAACCTTTTCGCGGGGGGCTTGTCTATCGTATCTCGTTCGTCTTTCCTCGCTCCATCGCCGCTTTCGACTCAACAATAGTGAAGCGACCGAACTTCCGCAACACTCAAGGGATTCACCGTTCCATCCATACGCACTTTTCGTTCGTCTGTCTTCACTCATTCACCACTCTTAACCTGACAATATTGCACTAGACGAAGTTCAGCAATCATCCACGCCTTCACGGTGCGATACACTTGTTCTCTCAGCTCGCCTTTTCTTACTGTTTGTCATATCTCAACTCGGCGCTCACAACGAAGCCGAACCCAATCCCAATCCCACAAGGCCTTTGAGTTCATACACTGATCAACCGGCTGTCCTCATTCTGCCGCTCTCAACTCTACACAATCACACTCCCGCACACTGAAGTCATCCTCACGTTATCGAAATAGTTACCATGCGGGACAAGCAGGTATGTCTCTCCTTAGTGTATTTACAATCGCCGTGGTTCAATTATTACTGTTCAGACTTTGGTTGTGGCTAGGGGGCCAAATTTCAAGAAAGCAAAACGAGCGTATGAGCAACAAATCCAACGCCAAGCTCAGGCGTCATCATCAAAACACTCAGCCTGCCGATGCTTCGGCATCCACAACACCTCCTGCACCAGGTACTAGCGGTACTACAGCAGGTGCAGCAACCCCACAGTTACCACCCATCTCATGGTGGGCTCAGATCGTACTTTTCCTCTGCTGTGCATATCCACCACGTCCCGATGGCCATTAATACAGTTAGCGTGACAGCATTTGGATATCATAGCTTCACATTTACTTTTAGTGATTTTACACTTCTTTCGTCAGATCTTTCGGTACATCAACCGTATTTCCTCGTCGTGAGACTCGTACAATGGATTGGACACGTCAATGCTAATTGTTGCGAGCGAATGATGGTGCGCTACTTGTTTTACCTTGTCTTTTCCCCCCCAACGCTCACTGCTTCACATATCCAGTTTTGTGGGCGTCACTACATCCCCCAACTTATCTAGACGCATCTTCCCCAACTTTCCCCCCAAGGTAAGTATACTACTTCAGTTCGCTGCGTTTCTAAGACATTGATGAGTTTTTTGAGGAAGGCAATACTTTCCACAACCATACATCTACACTCGCCCTGCTTTCGCTGCAAGTAGCACTAGTAACTCTAGTATTGAAGATGAGCAGATCCCACAGCATTACGAAGGTACCTGTAGATTTTCTGCTTGGCTATTCTGATCCATAATATAGTTAGTGTCACGGCTTTGGAGCAGAGGGATCTGTGTGATTATTGTCGCACAGGGGTTCACGCGCATTGGTTCCGGATGGACGCCGACCAAATTCAGGTGTGTCTTCATTGTACTCGTCGTCCAATTGTTGTTATTCGCGTCGCTCAATGGCACAGCAAAGGTGAAGATGAAACTAGGAGACCCATGCACTCATGAGGAGGAAAAGGTGCCGGACTACAGACGTCCTTCCCGCGCATGACGAAGACGATGAGAACTCGTTCTGGACTGGTCGTAGTGGTGGCGCTGCGTCCCATGGGCGTAAAAAATCATTTGCAGTGGAGGATACGGAAGAGGACAAGTCACCTTCGCCTGCACTGTTGAAGTATCGCGTCCGTGAACCCGTTTCACTACCTCCCTCCTGCGGAGCACCCCGGGTCCAGTCTCATGCATTATCAGTGCAGCGCTCGCGTTGACCCTGCCTGCACTCTTACTACCAAAGCTACCCCTTTCCTTCGTGCGCTACCATCCCCCTCGAATTCTAAGGCTAAGATAATATGGACTACTCGAGGCTCCTCCGATAACCCTTTCCTCGCTGGCGAGGGCGAAGCAAGCGTATCTAAGGCAAGCGGCTGGAAGAGCAGCGATGACGAACTGCCCATCGAAGAAGCACCCGAGCGTGAAAGCGCGCCAACTCCAGCACCAGTATTTGAGGAGAAGCCAACAATAACCTATATCTTATGTCTTTCTAGTTTTTAAAATTATCTACCTGCTGACCGCTTCATTAGCCGGGCCCAAAAACGACCTTCCATAACCCCCAACATCATCTTGCCCCTGAAGTTCCGCGGGATCAAACATTCCGTCCTTACATATTGTTGTAGGCCATGGGTCAAAGTCAAATAAAAGGTCTGACATCGCTCTGTCTAGTTTTCACAGGTTAGAAGGTTTTGCCTCATACAGGGGCTGGTGACAAGTCTAGCTGAGGCCGCCGAAACTGAAACTTTATGTTGTGGCGTGTTGTCCATTGACCAAAAGTAGCAATTTCTGTGCGCTGTGGCTCGTTTGGGCTTTGCCGGCTGAGTTTGAATATTCCAACTCAATCACTTTATAAACCCGTAGTGGTTGGACTTGAACTCTTTTCCTTCCATCATCATCTATCCGCTCCAGTAGATAAATTACTTCGTATAATCACACAAATTTGTAGGTCTTGTTACGTAGATTATGCAACCATAGTGCAGCTTAAGGGTCAATAGAGAATGATCATGAGCGCGTCACACCGATGCGACTATATTGCATGGTTGCAGGTTACATGAATCGCGTCCTGGCGCTTTGCCAGCGGGAAAGCGCGCCAGACCGAGGGTAAGATGACGGTCACGCCCCTGTGAAAAATCTGACAGTGTGTTCAGATCCGTATCCTAGTCATCCAATCTCAGAGTTGTCACATCGACAATGGTGCAGCTACCTTAGTTGATTATCATATTATAATCGCTAATTAATTCCCTATCATATCCATACGTCAGTAGTCCCACATGCCACATTAACCGCAACAGGAACATCTACTCTTATGCCCATAGAGTCACCACGCTGGTCAAGCACATGGGGGAAACGTGCAGGGTCCTTGGTCTCTGAAAGGGATGAGTATATGAGGTCATGCATGATTGTGAATAGCTACCTCTCCGAGGATAATACACTGCAGGTACGCAGGCTCTCCCAAAAAACTTCTCCACATTTACTAATATGAAGATAAGCCCGCCCGTACTTGATGTACAAGAAGCATACTCACGCATATATCCACAAGTGCTAGTCGTGCATTCGGCAGCGTACTCCCCTCGAGATATCCCCGCGGCACGCCGAAATACAGAGGCCTCGATATACCGACCACTCGTGGCGCAAAGGCAGCATGGGTAGCGAAATATATGTTCCTCACGATATACCGCAAATTGCGAAGGGTGTATTCTCTGCCCGTATTGGTCGGCCGGCCTATACCCCGTGAGTGACGAACAGCTCTTAATGCGAACAAAACCTTTACCATTGAAAGGTTGTCAATTCGTCCGTTTGAGCATGGTAGTGCAATATACCATGGCGGCAAGTAAGGATTGCTACTAGCATCTTGAGGACTTTTGGGTCGACTTTGAATTCTGGTGGTTCGAGTGAGGAGCATTCAGAATACGGAGAAGATGGTGCGGACATTTCACGCGTACAGATAGAATGTATCCTGAATTGTACATGCATCATTTATATAGTTATGCGCTCATGTCAGTTCATTTTCTGCTGTCATCGGCTTTTTGGCAGCGTCGCGCCAAAAGCCTGCCATTCCGCATCGCCAAATCGCGCCATTCCATTGCCATTTTGATCGCCGAATTACAATATTCGGCTTGCATTCTCCCCTTAAATTCTCTGGTGACTTGACTTCTCGGTCATGCCTCTATGTCGGCGTCCGGTTACACCTGCGTATGCAAGCGCACGTTTACGGCTCAGAACTACTTCAGTCAACATCAACACTCATGTCCCCAAAGAAAAAAACGACTTTCTTCGGCAATATCCTCCCTCAAGGAATTCGCAAGCCGCAGGAAAAGGACGCGCACATCAAATGATGGCGTTGGGTTTGGAACGGTCAATGAATCGCCCACTCAATTGGCCAACCTGCCCGCAAACCACTTGGTATCGGGAGAAGTTAACGCGTCTCAACAGTTCAATGCGCCTGTTCCTCCACCCGATCCCTCCTCCTCTGTAGGAGGGATTGTCACTGGTGACGGTGAAGAAATAGAAGACATGAGTTTGGCACGTCGCCGACCAAGACGTCAGAATCGCCAAATGCCAAAGCGATTCAGGGACGTACTTCCTGTTCCTCCCCCTACTGTGCCAGCGGGAGTCCGCGAGCTACCTCCGGCATCTGTTGGTGAAGTCATCACGTCCAATGAAAGCTCGGCCTTGCCGCGTATTGTATTCCGCACGACCCCCAATATATTTGGGCTAGTACGTCAGTACTTCTCCTCCACACCGCCATCCCATGATCCGGAGGAGTATGTCACTATCACAGACCTCTCCTCTATCCCTGGCAGTCCTCCAGTCAATGAAGTTTCAAACCCACCCGACTCTCAGTACCATCCCTATCCAAACCGATCTTCGTTCGAACTTGGTGACTGGTACTGGAACCAGGGGGTGCAAAAGTCTCAAGGGGACTTCGTGAAACTAATTGAAATTTTGGGCGACAGTGCCTTCAGCTGTGGTGACGTAAGATCTACGCAGTGGAAGAAGGTCAACTCCCGATTGGGTCTCAATGAGTATGACGAGGAGGATGGGGTTGAATGGAAGATGAAGACGCTGGTTGGAAACGAACGCCGGTGTCCATCAACGTGCCCTTTTCCCGTACCACCGACACACCAGGGCCTCGGGTCTACCAAGCCGCTGATTTATACCATCGGTCACTTGTGTCTGTTATACGGGAAAAAATTGCCAACGCTCGAGATAGTAAGCTTTTCCATTATGAGCCGTACAAGCTACGTTGGCATCCTCCTCACCTTGATGATGAAGTCCCCATATATGGAGACTTGTACACGTGCCCGGCTTTTCATGAAGCTCACGGCAAACTCCAAGAATTGCCCAGGGAACCTGGTTGTAATTTGCCCCGAGTCGTGGCTGGTCTGATGTTCTGGTCTGACGCCACGCAACTGACTTCGTTTGGCAACGCCAAGCTATGGCCTACTTACATGTACTTCGGCAACGAGTCCAAGTACCGCCGTTGCAAGCCATCTTGCAACTTGAGCAATCATGTCGCATACTTCGAAACGGTACGCTTTGTCACAATGTTCTAGTACTGGTTGCCTAACTTTGCACTATCAGCTCCCCGACTCGTTCAAGGATTTCACGGGCGGCAAAGGCATGAACCCCGAGTGTGCAACTCACTGCCACAGGGAATTATTTCATGAGCAATGGAAAATACTGTTGGACGATGAATTTCTGGAGGCGTACGAGCATGGTATCGTCATTCATTGCTGTGACGGTATCACACGAAGATTCTATCCTAGGATCTTTACATATTCAGCAGATTATCCTGAAAAGTACGTGGACTTGTCATGCTCTTCACAGTCAATTCTAATTACAACAGAGTGCTTATAGCTACTGTTCGAAATCTTGGAGGCTGTCCATGCCCGCGCTGCCTTATACCTAAGGAGCGCATACAGAATATGGGGATGCCTCGGGATAGGCAACAGCGCGAGACTCTGGTTCGTAATGACGAGAGAAGACTTCTTCAAGTAAGCACTGCTCGTTCATTGATCTACGAACAGAACTTGGGGGTCGGGAGCGCAGCCGTGGAGCGTATTCTGAAATCACAGTCTTGGGTGCCTACACTGGTGAGGCTTGAGCGTCCATCACCGCCAATTGCTAACTAGCCCATAGAACTCATTCTCAGATCGCCTTGGTCCACTGGGATTCAATATTTTCTGCACGCTTGTAGTTGATCTCTTGCACGAGTTTGAGCTCGGCGTTTGGAAGATGCTTTTCATTCATTTGTTGCGAATTGTCGCGGCGCATGACAAAGGTCTTATTCATGAATTGGATCGGAGGTATGCGATTTGATTGGGTCACACATTTAGCTGACTTCCCCATCACAAGATACAGACAAATTCCTACGTTCGGCTCAGCGACTATACGAAAATTTTCAGCCAACTCTTCGGATATGACACGCATGGCGGCTCGAAACTTCGAAGACCTTCTCCAGGTATGGCATCTTCATTGAAGTCAGGATGGGACACTGACGCGATCTAAGTGCTCTATCCCTGTTTTCGACGGTCTTCTCCCCAAACCGCACAATCGGGTTGTTCTGCAGCTGCTATTTACTATGTCACATTGGCACGGACTAGCCAAGCTCCGCATGCATTCTGAATTGACCTTAGAAATTATGGACGAGGTCACTTCCGCTGTTGGTAGACAGTTTCGCGCCTTCAAAGCTACAGTTTGCTCATCTTTCGAGACACACGAGCTTCGCCAGGAAGTCGAAGCTCGTGCACGCCGTGCCGCAAACCACACAGCAAAACAGGCGGGAGCGCAGAAGGGCAAGGGACGCGCTCGCAACTTAGAACAACAAGAGATGCTGGGGTCGCAAATATCACCCGATAATGTGCGGCGTATAAAGGTATTCAACTTCCAAACATACAAATTTCACGCTTTGGGGGACTACGTGTCTACAATCCGTCAGTATGGTACAACTGATTCGTACAGTACTGAACCGGTCCGTCGTATGACAATTAATCTCTGTACTTGACTCACTAACTACTGCAGGGTGAACTCGAGCACCGTTCCCCTAAGGGCAGATATCGTCGCACGGACCGAAGATCATTTGTCAAACAGCTGACCCGGATCGAGCGTCGTCAGGCTCGGATTCGTCGTCTCAGTGACAAAGTTGTACATCGTCCTCACATCGAAATTGCCGATTTAGCGCGAAGCCCACACGTCCACCACCACATTGGCAGCACACAGAAGCACCCTGTGCACATAGGAACTTACTTACGCACCCACGAAGGTGATCCGGCGCTCAAGGTTAGTTTAATTATACTTACCTCCACACGCTCTAACAATGCTTCGCAGGATTTTGTTCCCAAGCTTAAGGATTATCTGTCACGTCGAATTCAAAAGTCGAAAGGTATATCGTCTTCGGGAGAAGATTACACCACCAATACAATTATCCTTAAGGACGATCGTATGTATCGACACAACATCGCTAGGTTCAACTACACCACCTACGACGTTCGCAGAGCTCAAGATGTCCTCAACCCACGAACGTCCCACTGCAATATCATGGCTCTCAGCGCCAACGATACTGAACATAGAGGCCATAGATTCACCTACGGTAAGGTACTGGGGATATATCATGTTAATGTCATTCACGTCGGAAGCGGCATGACCGACTACACTCCACAACGAATGGAGTTTCTATGGGTTCGTTGGTACCAGCCTGTGTCACAAGTATCCTCCTGGGAATCCTCGACCTTAGATCGAGTGAAATTTCCGCCCCTGAACGACGAACACTCATTCGATTTCGTTGATCCCGAGGACGTCCTAAGGGGCTGCCATATCATACCTTGTTTCGCGAAGCGAAGGAGACATCCCGACGGATTAGGGGTGTCCGCATGTGCTGAGGACAAGAGTGATTGGTTTGAATATTATGTGAACCGGTGAGTGGGCTCAGGGAACATTGCATAAACAACTAATAATGAGCTTGTAAATTCAGCTTCGTTGACCGCGACATGCTTATGCGCTTCCACTTCGGTCTGGGAGTGGGGCATGTATATTCTCATTATCGTTCTACGCAGGCCGAAGTGCAAGAAGACAATGCAGTACGGGCCGGTCATACTCTACATGGTCAATACACAACAAATGACACCATCGATGAAGATGCAGATGAAGATGAAGATGAAGAAGCAGATGAAGATGAAGATGAAGATGACAGTACCGATGGTGAACTAACCCTTGAGCAACGTTTTAGTTCTAGCGACGAGTCGCTGTCATCTCAGTTTGGTCAAATGTATGGTAGCGATTTTGAAGTAGATTACGAAAATTAAAGGCGCTTCCTCGACACGCGGCAATTGGGGTCCCATCGCGACGGCACACATAATACCCGCTCAGGACCGCCAGATGGCACTGCGATGGCGCAACGGCTTAATGTGATATATGCACGTAATAAGGTGAATGCCATGATGGCGGGCGGATAGTTGTCGAGTCTGTAAATACTTCTAAAGAGTTGTCGTCTTGAAATCTAACAAACAATGTCTTTCCTCTCAGACAACCAGCAATACCACGCAAATCTGAGTGCGCCAGCTCGAGACGTTGTATGCTACATGTACTGGAGCCACCTGGATTCAGTACTGCCGTATTATGTGCGTTTTTTCTACCTTGCCTTCTAGACCATTAACTCAAGTGTTTCTTCAGGGACCTCTCTCGGGCTCATCGGATGTAATGCCCTTTGTTGGGTACACCACGTCGGGCTGCAGCCAACGCTATACCCGATTTATGTCAGTACTGTTATTCGTTGATGTTTTTTTTGGCGTCTTACTCCAGCCTGCAGTGTCCACTCTCATATCTCGAAGCCGTGTGTCGTCATCTTGGACATCTTTGTAGGTGTTATATACTGATCGGCTCTACAGATAAGGCATCGCATCACATTGTCTGCGTATTTGCAGACCGGATTCATCCATATTTCGGTATTCGAGGCAGATCAAAGCACCGACGTCCCGATCTACACCTTGGTGGTCAGTTGAATTTGAACCATCCCTCGACATCCCGCTAATTAGCCTTGTAGGGCGCCCTTCCTTCCGCAATCATAGACTTGCCTCCTAGGTGGACCAGGCAGGGTCACGACACGAAAACTCACATCGTTTACGATTGCTGCGTAAGTCACCTTGCAAATCCGGTTCTATGTCTCTTGACATTATCATAGGCTCCATCCAATTGTCAAACTATCATTTTTGGGCCGAACATCCATTGGGGTACAACATGCATACCTTGCAAGTTTCTGGACCACAAGATATATCAGATGTTTATTCTTCCATTTCGCCAAACGATTCTTCGCTCCTGGATTCCTGGGTCATGTCTGATCTCAACACGGTGTCAGAAGGCAATAGTGATGTTAGCGCCCATGAGAGCTATAGCTACCACTATTCTGCTCATTCTGTGTCTCAGGCTGAAAACGAATCGCATGTCAGCGACGAATTGCATCATGCCAACGACGTGCATCATGCCAACGACGTGCATCATGCCAACGACGTGCATCATGCCATCGACGTGCCTCCTCCCGCACCCAAGAACACCGCCTCCCTGAAGGCTATCATGATAGCATACCCGAAGTGGCGGTTGGTCCTGGCTTACCTGCGACTTTTGATGAGAGTTGCAATTCTCAAGGGGGAGTCTGAGAACCCTCATCTCATCACCAGAACTTCGCTTACCACGAAAAACATGTTCATCGCCGACCTCTTTGCTCAGAGCCTCGTTCGGGCAAATACAACTTCGCAGGAGTTGGAAACGGGTCAGAACTTCATTCATGTAACATACTCTGTTTATACTGATTACTTTCCAGTGATATCTACTAAAGACGGCAAGGTCATAAGTGAGCGCGAAGTCTTGTGTCTGGTGAGTATGTTTGCTCTTCATTTTTGATATTTGTCTTACCTCGAATAGACCATCTCGTGGTTGTCCGAATTCATTCGTGACACTAAGCGCACGATGTTAGAGGCCATCAATCATCCTCGGGCCGGCTTTGGGCTCCGCGACATTTTTGGTGTCGCACTTAAAGCTAGGCTCGAGTTTTTGTTAGACCACTTCTTGCCACCACATTCCGCCCTCCTTCCAATTGAAGTGAGTGTTTTGAATTAACTTGTCGTGTAAAATTAATTATACTACACAGCAAAACGGAATAGTATGGTTCCTTCGCACGAAGTTGGCTAAAGCACTCCTCTGGCACGTCGTTTTTAGGGTTACCAGGTCGAATGGTGTTCGAGTTCGCTCGACTCCCAGTGTACCACTGGTCGTGGCCGATCTTGCGCCTGATACGTTTAAAAATGCCCCCAGCCTACCGTCTCACACCCTCGCCTTCGTGGAGTCTTTTGTGAGTGTGTACTCTACGCGCTTCCCATTTCTAAAATGTCTTATTGCATTAGTGTTACGCTGCGCTGGTTCGACTGCTGAAGGACGTCGTGGAACAGCTCCCCAATACCACACTCATGCGGGCCTATCCAACTCCCCGTGAAATTCACAACCAAGGCATTGAGACGATCGACATGCTATTGCAACAGCATGACGACCCAGGACTAGCTTCGCTTCAAACCTACATGCTCCATTTGTGTAAACTTGCGTGAGTTCGCATTCTAAGAGATCATTTCTATGCCACTAGCTAACGAATGTGTGTCGTGTAGCGTGGATGATGTTGAACGCGTTGTCCGCCAGTAAATTTGCTTTCCATATCTTGTCCTTGCCTGCTCTAACATGTACCACTTGTATTTGCTATTTGCGATATCACTCGTTGCTGTGTTTCCGTAACCTGCATGTGCCATCTACACACCATCGAGGCCGATCAATAGTGCCCCGTCTTGCGGTAAGCTCTGAGGAAACTTGTCTAAAATACATTTATTCATTTCCGCCATCGTGTCTACAACTCGGCGGATTACAAAGCTATGGCGGATGATGGCGATCAAACTTTAAAAAGCTACAAAGAGGCAAATGAATGGTAGGTCATCATTAAGCGATCGTGTGAATATCCTTTGAGCCTCTTGCTACCCACCAGCTTCAACATGTTGAGGATCAGGCCCATCCCAGCCTGCTACCCTACGTTCGTTGTTCCCTCGAAAGACCAATTGTTCGGAATTGGATATGACGACAATGCTCTGGCATTTGGCTTCAAAAATATGGCTCCGAAGTTGTCAGTGCGCCTACGTATTTTTATTTTTATTTTCTCATAATTTCACTTCCAGCTTTCAGATTCCCTCTTTATCACAACTGCTGTGCTGTTTGGATTAGTCGACTCGCATGATCTTTCGGGTCTCCTTGAAGTAGTCTTTGAGGAGGTCAAGACGCAAACACCTCTCCAGCAAGAAGAGAACTGCTCGGCATTTCTTCAGCGAGGAGGGCGTTGTTTTATGGAGCAGAGGATGTATCGCGCTCAAATAGAAGTGTCATTGTTCAGTAAAGCTATTGCGAACTTGTGCGAAGAGCTGAACACTAGAAGTCAGCCAGGTGAACTACGTCGTTGAAATAATTAGGTCCAATACTCAACTTATTCATAGTTTCGTGGCGTTTTGGCCCAAATTTGACGCTCCTCGCAGTAAACGCTATTGGGCATATGGGAACATGCCCACCTCCTCACTCGCTCAATTTCAAGTGCTTCGGACCTACAAAAGCCACGGAGAAGGCCGCTCATGACAAATGTCATGCCTGGCTTCGCGCGACATCTCAATCTCAGGACACTACGCAAGTTGCTTGTAATCCCAGTACACCCCCCAAGACTTTTCGTCATTGGGAATCCCTCCTAAGGGTAAGTGTATACTATATTACGAGTGTCGTGGTGTTCTGACGCTGAACAGCGTGATGACCAAATTTTCTCCCTGCCTTGTTTGATGAAATCATGGGTCGATAATACTACATATCGTGCATACATAAGCGCATCTTGTGCAGAAACCAACGAGCCTCTACGTATCGACAACAAACAGAGGTTCACCCGAAAGGAATACAAATCGTTGGATGCGCTCATGTCTATTTTCCATATTCTGGACTTGAAGACGCAACGAGCACAGGCCGAAGCAGATATGTTTTCTGAAGCCATTGAACGCACTGCTGAAATCGAGTTCACTGATGATGGTATGCTTGTAGCTTTGTTTCAATTTTATAATACTAAGATGATTATAGGTTTGTCTTCGGGTTCGGGAACTACTACGACATATGACTCGCGTTTGCCCGATGATTGGTTTGATGATTGGTTTTCGAGCTCATCTGCACCTTCTAATGCTTCCGACTCTGACATGTTGTGATACTCTCAATTGTAGTTGTAGCCATTTACCTCCCGAGTCGAAGTTGGGCCGCCATAACTTTCACTATTGTATCGATGTTCCGCGAAGTTCAGATGTACGTTCAGGTTCGATCTATGTTATTTCTACTACTCTTTGTTCTATCATATCTTTATTTGACAAACGCTCTCGATATAAAATACTAGTGTGTGTGTTTACTATGAATTCGTTGGTCATCACACAATTTGTTGGAGTCCTAAGTTTTAATTTTAGTTCTGGTGAAGTCACAAAACCATATCAGGGGTAAGTTTTTTCGCGAGTACTGCTCGTTCTTTTTACTTTGTTGAATTTTGGCGTCCAGTGCTTGACTTATCAATTTCAGAATATGTTTACGTTCACCTACAGCTCTGAAGTTGCGGCCCTCAAGGTCCCGAACATACAGCATATGCGTCGGTAGGTGCAATGACATCGACGACTCCCCCCTCGCCATGCCGTTAGATAAGCCTTCACATTTTCAAGTGGAACAAGAGCTAGCCACTCCGAAAGCGAATCATAGGTTTCGTGTTAATCATTTTGTCGTAGGATATATGAACATATATATAAGGTTGTCCTCGCCGATTCTGATGGTGCCCGACAATACATTATTCAGTCACTGTCATAATTGTTATTTTTGCAGCGACATGCAGCGCCTTGAAAAATATGTTACAACATCTCACAAGTTTGATTATCTAGTGCCAGTCAATTACAACCTATGGTATTTCACTTGACATGTTGATTTCTACTTATAAGACACATATCAAGATGCGATCACCATTGCGTAGTCATATATTTTCTCATACATATGTCGCACCAAGATAATGATATCCAATTCTATATCTAGGCGCGTCACAATGTGATTTATTTGTCAGCAATTACAGCGTGTAGAATTTCAATTGTCACATTGATTTCCACTTATAAGATATGTATCAAGATGCGATGTCCCTAGCATAGTCATATATTTTTTCACAAATATGTTGTGCCAAGATAATGATATCCAATTCTAAATCTAGACATGTCACAATGACTTTTATTTGTCAGCACAATCTAGTCATATCAATTTCGGGTTGGTTTCCTGATGCATCTGTGAAATGCGGTGTGCTACTCACGCCAGGCATCGTGGAATTCCCAGAGCTTCTCTCCCCAGTTCTCTGCCTTGTCATCCAACTCATCAATGCCTGGGTATGTATAGTTGAAGCTGGATTGGAGCTGTGTGAGTGACAGATTGGCATTGACGATGAATTCGGAGAAATCACCAGGAAGCAGGATGGGAGGTAGGAGGAACCTGCGAGGTGGGAAGATGCCCCTGGAGGGGCCATCTGCAGGGTTGTCGCCAGTTGGAATGTAGTATAGGTGGAATGATGTGTCATCACCAACGGATTCAAGCAAGGCATGGATGCAACGGAAGACGAGGTTAGTCGCCCAGTTTTGACTACGTCCATTTCACCAGCCATTGACAATCCCTTGGTTGTCGCAGAAGATGCAGAAATGGCAAAATGTCCTGTCTTGATGACCATTGAGGATGGCATGGATGAGAAGTTCAAACCTGACACATTCGGCCCAGCCAATGTCTCATTGACCATCACAGGTCTTCCAGTCTGGGCGTAAAGACCAGGCACGCCAATGCCCATTGATAACAACTGCAATGCTGACGGATGTACTGGCATCTGATAATGTGTGGAGGTCAATGAGAGAGGAGGGTAAGGAGATGGAATGAGTGATACGGGGTTGCGCAAGCCTGGATTGCCACCAGATAAGGTCATCTTTAAGGTGTCATACTGGGTGATGTGGCATGAACGGACTATTACTGCAGATTCCAAGCATGAATTCCAAGCTGGTAAGGTAAGCACGTCCTGCTGGTACGACCAGGCAGGAGTGCAGAAGCTTGCCATATAATTTTTGTGTGTCGCAGAGTGTGTGAGTGGGTTTTGAAGACCATTCCTTGATGGCATCCAAGTATTTTGCTTTCTTTGCTGAAGATAATTTGAGTTCGAGCATAGGGAGATTCCATAGTAATCCCAGAAATAACATGACAAAGGTGAACACTGTGTCTTTGGTAGGCTCCCAGGGTATGTCCAGAGGTAATGAAGTGCGTTTAATGTCAGCAAAGGCATATGTGAACTCAGCATCAGAGTCCGAGCATAAGGAACAGTGAGATAAGTCACACAGTGGGAATCTACAATCTTCAGCATAGGT
Organism: Suillus cothurnatus; assembly: GCA_016758765.1. NCBI lineage: Eukaryota > Fungi > Basidiomycota > Agaricomycetes > Boletales > Suillaceae > Suillus > Suillus cothurnatus. The sequence continues at coordinate 122,615 of JABBWL010000025.1, read as the reverse complement.
TTCAAAGCAATCGTCACCACAACACCTACCCTTGTACCATAAATGACCGCCGGAATGTATCTGTCCATTTTGAACAAGTAGACTATGTGTAGCATGCCGGTGTATGTTGTAACTGAGGAGGTGTTTGCATAGAATACGGAAAAAGAGATGGTCATCAACCCATTTAGTAAGCAGTCCCAGTCCTGCAGCATGTAATAGGTTGATGCCAGCATTAGCAACCATACCATATACCCCAGCCGAAGGACCCATACCAAATGAAAGGCAAGTATCAACACAGAAGTTGCCCTTGGGGAGGCAAACCACAGCCGAAGCCCACTGGGAATGATGCAATGGGATGGTATGATAAGCTTCAGTGACGTCTCTGGTGGCCGCTTGAGATCCTGGGGGAGTGAACGCACGATTGTACAGATTGTGTCGAAAGTGCCCCAGGTGCAAGGAAAATCATCAGAATTGATACTTGAGTTGATGGAAGGGTTGGGGTATACCAGGGTGGGAAGGAAAGGAAAGGAGAAATTCTGAATAATGCGGTGTGACAAACACATTAGTGCTGGGCAGATATTAGCACTTAAGGCCACTGTTCCCTTGGTAATCACAAATGAGCTAACAGACTGCAGAAAGTTCTCATGACTGCCATCGTTTATCGTATGCTTATGCAGAATTCAGTCCAACATCGGTATCACGCTCCCCCATGTCCTGTCTATGTCCGCTTACCTCCACTGGTGCATCAATTCCCATTGATTATCATCGCTAAAAGCTATTGGTGCAGGTCTTATTACATGTGTCCTCATGTTGCGCAGTGCCAGTTCTCCATTTACCTACAGATATGACACACTGCGCTTACATCGCTACAAGTTTCACTTACACATTCCGCATATTCATGCACTATGATATAAGGACCATCAAGTAGATAGTTTTGACTTACTTCCCCTTCCCATGGGCAACTGTCGTATAGCGGAGTCACCTAGTAGTTTTCATAGTTTTGCGCAATCGTTAAATTCCTTGCTCTCTCTGTGTCCGTGTGCACTACTTAAGTTCTCGCAGCCATGTGCTACTACTTAGGTCCTTGTTCTTGCAAGGTCGCGCTTATAACCCAATAAGCCATGTGCCTTGTCATATCTTGCGCCAGCGCACTACTTGCCAATACCCGCTCCCCTCTATTGTCGCCTCTCGTGCCAGCGCATTGCTTGCCAATACCTGCTCCCCTCTATTGTCGCATCCCGTGCCAGCGCATTACTTGCCCTATCCTTGTTCACCGCTGCTCTCAAATCACCTGCCAGCATGCTACTTAACCACAAGTTGCACCCCGTCGCGCTCCTTCACACTCTTAGTTAGCATAGCGCCCTACCAGTCTCAGTCTTCATTAGAGTGCTATTGCTGTCGGGTTGACATAAGGTTGCTATAGGTCATTAAGCCCTTGTGTTTCAGCTTCCCTTGCATGTAAGGATAAGTGGAACTAGTCTATTCAGTCTAGCTAAATTTATTCTTTCACAGCGGACTTTGCCAACTTTTCTGGGTTTGGGTATGATAGATATAGGAGATGATTGAAAAGGACCAAGTATCCACAATAGTTCATCAAAGGAGAAAGGGCTGATATATCGTCCGGTAGCAAGTTCACGAGCCAGAATGCTTTCAAAGGCAAATTGGAAAGTAAGAAGAGAGGCACTGTTTGGTGGGGATTGTGTATGATGAACAGAAGGAATATGTAAATTGAAACTGTATTGTAGACTTGTAGGAAGGTCTGTGTATCTATCAAGAAGATTATGACTATGTAGTTGTTCTTCCCAAATATCCCACTTATATGGCATGACTGGTCAATGACGTCTGAGCTCAAGAGCAGTTTTGGGCTCCATGAGAGGAGGCAAGGCATCCTGAACATACGTGGCATTCGTCATGATGACAACTGGTGCAGCCTCTTGAACATTGCCAATCGATGCAGAGGGGTTTGTCGGAACTGCGCAAAAGGAGAGATTTGTTGGTATGCATTGTAATGGTGGGGAAATGGTTGTCCCACAGACGTTCCACTGTACATTTGATGAAGCTGTGACCATGTGACCCCAGGCAGACAGCGCACACAGCTGGGGAACGAGTGCCATGTATGCTGTTCGGAAAAACCACCTGTTGATTTGCCCCACGGGAACCGCGTGAGTTAGCAGACTTTTTTGAGGTTCCTGGGGAAGCAGAGCATCTCTGAGCTTGTGGGGAAGTGGATCGCCTCGAGTGTCCTGAGTGTCTTTGAGAAGAAGACACCCTGTGGACACCTTGAGAGTGGGTGTGCTGAGTTTGCATCTGACAGCCAGACCATAAGAAGAAGTGCAAGTACATGCAAGTATCACATATAAATGCCACAGATAAGGGTAAACCCATCGCATAAACGCATAAGGTGAACGCAGGGTGGTTATATGAGAATTTTGATGATAGTGATAAAGGGGTCGAGTTGGGATTAAGAGATGATACCATCGAGTCAATTATCAGCAAGGTATAAAGACAGTTGTAGTGCTACATACATGAGATTCATGCTTGCCATGATCTTGTTGAACGAGCGAGGCTCGATATACCTGATCAAAGGTCCATGTGAGTGCAATTTCATCTATAATAGAGATGTCCCAGGCACCTTTTGCTGAGGTGATGGTGCTGTGCCAAGCACGACGTTGTTCTTCCTGGAATAAAAGAATGGTTTGTTGAGCTAGGGAGTCGCGCAAGTTCCAGTAGTGATGTAGCATGATGGCTCCCCAAAACTGAGCCAGCATTACTACTCTTTGCTCCAGCCAGTCTCAATCTTCAAATGCAGCGATTATGCGTGGTATGGCTTGAGCAAAGTCAGCCGGGGTCAGATTGCAATCTGCGATGACCCCAGCTGCAGGTTTGGAGGCAGAGGAGTTGATCCATACCATGGATCCATCCTCCCTGGTGGTGGGTACCATGCTGTCGTCATCACGAGTGCAGAAATTGAGTGCAGCATCATCTAGACCATGGTTAGTCCAGTAGTACAGTTCTACATACAATCCTTTGTCTAGTTTGCACAGAGCAAAATCTGACACAAGTGCATCCTCATCATTAGTTAGAGGTCTCGGACGCATAGGAATCACTAGGTGTTTAGCGCGGTTTTTCTTGCATTCTTCCACTTTTGTCGCGGTTTCCTCCAGATGAAGGGCGACACATTGTCGTTCATTTTCTTCTTCGGCTAACTGATGCTTCTCAGCACTTACTTGCTTGTCATCTGCTAGTTGCTCTCACCATTGGGCACATAAATTGTCATTGGTGGTGATCCAGATGTTACGAAGAGTCTCTGCTGCTTGGGCTTCAGTCACATTGTCAAAGACCATGCTGGTGCGGTTGAGACAATAGCGTTCATCCATGAAATCAGGACATGTAGAGCAACTGGGATCCAACAAAGTTGATTCATGTCAGTGTGAGCTGGTGATTATGAATAGGCTTGGTATGCTTCAAACTAGGCAGACTCAAAGTGAGAGAGACAGGAGTTAAGAGCAAAGTCTTTGACTTAGAAGGTATGAGCGGTGAGGGTAAGAAGTAAGAAAGGTCCACTTTCTCTTACCCGAATTGGCATAGACTTCATTCTAACCACGTGCTCATTCTTCGCTCTAGGTAGAATCCAATTAATTTCATTGGAGCGCTGATTTTGAATTTCAGTGGAAAATCTACTATGAACACGAAATATTTGCTTCAATTCCCACCATTTATAAATTATGACCTATCACAGGCAAATCGGGTCAAGTGAAGTTCCTACAATAGTTTTGCTTGTCATTCTAGCAAGAATTCAGAGTAAAATTTCAGAGTAAAAAATGGCCATTTCAGCACCTAATGCTCTGAGTTTCAGACCATTATCATATGATTTCACCTGGGATTCTTCTTTCTCTTTGATCATGAGTGACTGCCTCTTCAATGCACTAGCTCCCAGTGTCTTCACGAGAGCTTTGTGAAGGTCATGTGTCGTCTGGCTATCCAGACTTGGGACCAGGTGGTATGACGGTCCGATGCTGCCGTGGCGTACTTGCGATTCTTTCACTTTGCGCCTGATTACACTTTTCACAAGTACCTTGACATACTCCCTTCTCCTTAGGGTTGCTTTGCATGCGCTAGAAAGGTTTTCAGGATGGTGAGGGCTCCAGGGTGGCTGGGAGGCCACACGTGGAAACAAAGGTGCATAATTGATCAGACTCATTCCGGGTGCTCTTGTTGGATAACGCAGCTATTCATAGATCGTGATGATACGCCCAGAAACATAATGGCTTAAGCATACCAAGCCGAGAACACCAAGAATCCCCCTGAAGAATGTCAGGCTCTTCAACACGTATAAATTGCCAATGCAATGAGATTCACTCGCCTAGGAGTAAATAAAGAAGGATTCAGAAACAAGCAATGAAAGATAAAAGGTTACACATCATACCGCGAAGACCGTCAGCGATCCTATATAGCGCCCTTTCTGGTACACATACCATCTCGACGAGTGGTAAAATGTGATCACGGTGTAACTGAAGATTTTGAACGTCATAAATGCAATAAGACTGATCACTGTAAGGATGAGACAGTAGGCAATGTCTGTTATGGACACTATGATCAAGTGAGGAATGGTGTGAGGAGGTGGACTGCTCACCATTGAAAATTAAATATAGTACATTAATCCGTTTCAGCCCAGGTCAGCCTCCAACCAAGTTCAAGATTGAAATCTCTCAAACCCAATTTGTAGCCCAGCAAGTATCAATTAATCACTTTCAGCCTGAGCATAGTCCCACATGAGTTGGTGATCCCTGATAAAGCTCTATTATATGCCGCAGCTATGGCTCATTTAAGTCTACAGTACCAAACCATATCCTGCTCATGATCTTGCATGCGAAGTATCTTTCAGCCACTGCAGATCCCGGAAGAGGGGGTGCCCAGGCTGCATGCAAGTTTGATTTTGATAACGGTTTGCCATGATCGCATTCACTGAGAGTTTGGGGAACTGAGCAACTTGAAGCTCCGAGTCGGAGTCCCCGAGTCCCACGTTAGTGGAGGAGGGCTTAGTCGAACACAAAAATCACTCTCCCCCTACCGTTCTCTGCACATGGATTGATCCGATGTTTCCGTGTTTTCCCGAATGAGTCTCTGGCTCTTCTCGACAGCGCCCCACAGCCCCGCACCACCATTTATCCTTCTAGTAGTTCATCAATTGCATACATACCCTGTAGTACTGCCGTAATACGTCTTGCAGCATCTTTGTTTTGAAGTCTGAGGGTCGTATCCCTCGCGCACGTTCACCCGCCTGCTGTTTCACGTGATAATTTATTGTGTCTCAGTCCGTCTGCCGGTACCAGTTGTATTTCATGTCATCATGCATTCTCGTCCTTTGTGTTTCCTTCCCCTCCTCTCTGTTTATTCCTTTCGTATGGTCGATCTTAGCGATCTGTATGTTGCTGTGGTCAGCGACGATCCCTCGTGGTTTTGCTTTCCCGAAGACCATTATGCTTCTTCTCTTACTGACTTGCCCGTGTCTGTTGTCATAGAGGCGGCCTGCCAACTGCCTTCAGCCTTCGTCCCGAAGAAGCGTACCTGTGCTGAATCTGTCCATTTCATTCTGTTGCATTTCAGTCGTTTACACGCCGAGTTGGTTGCTGCACCTGACGAGCTGTTGTTCACTCGTTATCTCTCTTATATCGAACATCCCCTGCCCTCTGTATCACGTCTGTGCGTCATCTCTGGCTACATTGAGATGTTGTATGGAGAGGTTGTCGCAGCTGCTCTTCGCCGACCGTATAATGACTCGCTTGCTAACCCAGACCATACCTCGAACCTTGACCCAGACCAGACCTCGAACCTTGACACGGACCATATCTCGACCCTTGACATGGACCATATCTCGAACCTTGACCCAGATACCTCGAACCTTGACCCAGACCATACCTCGAACCTTGACCCAGACCATATCCCAGACCATACTGCGAAACTTGAACTGGGAGAACTATATAATATGTCATGGGCTTTGTTACCTGCCAAAGAGTTGGTGCAGCGTTTGGAAAAGCTTGATCGGGCGGACATCGTTAAATGCATTGGCAATCTTCCCCGTTCTCGACGGCCAGGTTACGCCCGTAAAACGCGCAGGCAGTGTTGCGCTGCCCTTGTTCAGCATATTCAACAGCGTATCTCGCGCCTGCAGTCCCTTGAGGATTTCACGTTTCTCGTGAATGTGTTGAGCATTGTGCCTTTTGCTGTTCCAGGCACCCACGAATATCTGATATCCCTCGTCCTGCATCGTGAGTATTCTACACTGCTCGTCGATCGCTTGGAGCAACCCGTTCTTCCCCTACCTGAAAGACGCAAGCAAGAGCGTAAGAAAACTAAGGAACGAGTTGCTGCACAGACCAGGCTGGATATCGCTGAAACCGCAGCACGATGGCCAAGGGTGGTTCCCCGTGGGGTTGTCATGGATTGCTTGCGTGATTATGTCGACGGTTCGCGTTGGCAACCCGGTGTTGTGTGCGCGGTGTGCTCTCGTCAGGTTTGCAGCGTCAATGAGTTGCGTGTCGACGCCAACTGTGATCTCCCTTTGAGCCTGGATATACTGCGGTTGACTGACCCGTTCATTGTGACCAAGTGTGTTGTTCAGTCCTTGTCGTCTGAATTCACCTACGAGTGCAGTGTCCTGGATGGAATTATGCTCGACAAAACGGGAATTACAGTCTGCACTTCAGACAGCTCCACTCTCAATATTTGCGGGCAATGCTTCAGATCCCTTTCCCGTGCTAAAGTACCCCGATTTGCTTTGGCGAACAAGCTCTACCGTGGCCAGATGCCTCCGCAGTTCCGTGACCTCACATGGGTGGAGGAGATGGTCTGTGCTATTTACAGGAATATGGCTCACGTTACTCGCTTGTATCAGTCGAGTGACCCTGCGCAACCCTTTGTGTTCCATGGAAATACGTGTGCTCACGAGACTAATCTAGTTTCCACTGCCAAGGTGTTACCTTGAACTCCAGCAGATATCAATGGTATGTTGACAGTGGTGTTTGTAGGGCCCATGAAGTTAACCCCCCGGACGCTTAGGACCCTGTTTCGTATTCGCAAAGGGTTAGTGTGGTCTTTTCTTCGTTGGCTGTGCAGTCATAACCGTCTGTATGAAAACATTGTTCTAGATGAGAGTGTCATGGATCTCTACCCTGAGGATGGCACCATTCCAGGAGTGGCTGAACATGTCATCTATGACCACAAGTCTGACGTTTCTGCCGTTTTCTCTGAGGAAACAGCCGGTTTTTCTGAGCACCCGGCTGAATTGTTTGTCTCGGACGTTGGAGATAACTCTTCCGATGCTAATGAGCCTAGTCTCCTCATTGAAAGCATGGGTGTGTCCAATCCCAAATGTACTCGTGTATCCAGTCATGTCTTTACAGTGTCGGCCCTGCGAAATCTTCTTCCTTCACATCCTACCTCTGGTGAGCCCGATCTAGTGCTTCCCAGAAGTTCAGAGTCAGTGGTCGAATACCACAATCCCGACCTTATCCCTGGAATGTTCCCAAGTCTCTATCCCTTTGGCATAGGTGGCTTTGATGATGACACTCGTCCGTCTCCCGTGGCCTTTCAAAAACAGGCCAATTACTATTTCGATCTGGCAGACAGGTCATTTCGCTATCACCGTTCTTACATGTTTGTAGTGCTCAACATATTCCAGCGTCGAATTGCACATCTCCACACGCATTTCACGGTTCGGCGTTCTCAATTCGAATCCCTCGCGAAGCAGCTCTCCAGTGTCTCTCCACGCACGTTATCACGTTTGGCAGACCAGCTTCAGAAGGAGCACAGGTATTCGAACTTGAGTGCGGACGATCGGAACGCGCTCAATTTGCTCAACCAGGTAAACACAGTGGCTGCGAGACTCCCCGGTTCGCAGTCGGCCAAGATGTTCGTCCGCAGTGAAATACGAAGTTATTTTGGCTTTTTTGGCATGCCTCACATCTTCTTCACTTGCAACCCGAATGCGTCTCACAGCCCCACATTTCAGCTAATGTATGGAGACAATTCCGTAGACTTGACCCAGCAATATCCATGCCTTGTTCCTGCTCGCGAGAGAGCGATTCGCCTGGCTCGGGATCCTGTGGCTGCAGCGGACTTTTTTCATTTTTCAGTGACTTGTATTTTTACCCATCTGTTTGGCTGGGATTTCGACAGCCATTCATCATCTGAGTGGGGCGGCATCCTTGGGCACTTAGAAGCTTTCTACGGAAGCAACGAGTTCACGGAACGAGGCAGTTTGCACGGGCATTTTTTGATCTGGTTGTTAGGAGGTCTCAATCCTACAGAGCTACACGAGCGTTTGGTCTGTCCCAAATTCCAGCAGCAGTTCTTTGCATTTTTCGAAGATGTCATACATCACCATTTGCCTGACATGGATGTCAACATTGACCCCACTTTTGAACCTCGGACACAGCGGCCGCCTCTTCCGCCTACCCTTACCTCAGGTACCGTTGCACACGCCAAGTGGGATTCTATTATGGCTACTGAGGTCAAGCGCTGCGGAGAAGTCTTACAACGTCATCGCTGCAAACGGGTCTGTCATAAATACGGAAACGACGAGCAGTGCAGATTTCTGTTTCCTCACGAGGTCGTCGAGGAATCGTATTACGATGCTGCGAGTAAGTCTGTTGTGTTAAAGTGTGGCAATGGCACTGTGAACTATTTCAATCCTTACATCCTTGTATACTGTAGGCATAATCACGATTTAAAATGTATCCTGTCAGGAAGAGCAGCCAAGGCAGCCATGTTTTACATCACAGACTATATCACAAAGACAGAACTCAAAACTCACGAGATGCTGTCTTTGATTTCGCGAGCCGTCACACAGGTGTCCTCTCGCCCACAAGATTCAGAAGTTGAGGGTGCCAAACGCCTGCTCCATAAGTGCGTCTCTCAGTACATTAGGCAGCAGCAGATCCATGCACAGCAGGCTGTTCGATACTTACGCGGTTTCAGTGACGACATACCCTCGCATAAGACTGTTGCCATGTTATCCGGTCTGTTGTTGTCGCTAGTCAAAGACGAGTATGGCTTGAGTGACGGAGAGCAAGATGCCGATAGTTCAGATGATGTTGAGCACTCGTCGCTCACGGTACAAACGGACAAGGCAGGCAGGTTGATTGCTATGCATCAAGTGCACCATTACTGGTATCGAGGGGACGGACTGCAAGACATGTGCTTCTATGACTTTTGTCGTTTCATTCGACTCGAGTTGAAGGAGAAGAGTGATAAAAACTTACACACCGCAGACACGCGATTGGGAGTGCTTCACAGACACGCGCTGAAACATGGGCATGACTTACACGAGACACACGTCCTCGTCGAGCATACGAATGCTGATCGAGGTGAGGGCCATCGAACATTGGTGCCGCGCGTTGTAGGTATAGTTGTCCCTAGGAAAAGTTCTGCTGACGCGTGGTCGTTGTTTACCCTGGCTCACTTCAAGCCGTTCAGTGTCTCTGTCCCTTTGTTCGAGAATGGGCAGCAACTCACTGAAGCCCTCGCTGGCTACGCTTTTAGTGAATTTGCCTGCCATGTCATGCGAAATTGGGAGGCCATGCACAAATGTGAAGATGCAAGGGATGCGGATAGATTGCGCAAACGATCAGCTGCCGCGGCCAAGGGTAGAGCTCTCACAAAGTCACTTATGAAGAACATCACTAGTGGCGATGATGAAGATGACGACGTCGAGATCCCTAGTTCGACAACAAAAGCCAGCGCGAGGGAGATACAGGTACAGCGATCCGAATTCCTCCTCCGAGCTGCTGGTTGGTTACATCCACCGTCAGGTTCTGTTGAGGATGAACTACAGAAGAAGGGTCCTACTTCGTCCACTCCATCTGATTGCGAGCCTCACCTGCCATCCGAGATAAACATGGGTCTTCTCAAAGAATGGAGGAAACACATACAACTGCAAGAGAAATCTGTCTCCCAGAGCCGCAGGAATGCTCTTGATCCTATGCAGCAGGGTGCAGTGCCTCCAGAACAATTATCCCAAGTCTCTTCACACATCGCCCCGCTCTCCGGTCATCTCAGAACTTCACCCGGATGTCCATCTTCGACATCAAAACACGGCGCCCCACCCATATTGAACGATTTATCAACGCCCGAGGACGTCATGCAGCATATCGAAACTCAATTTGCATTGAACAGAAAGCAGAGGACGTGTTTCAGGTTGATCTGTGAGTGGTTCATTGATAAACACGTACTGAAAAAGAATGACGTACCTCCACTGTCGATGGTCATGACCGGCCCTGGTGGGACGGGAAAAACTTATGTCATTAATGCGGTGAAATCGTTGATGGCGCATTATGGTTGTGAACACCAGATTCGTTACCTTGCTCCTACGGGTTCTGCAGCTTCGCTGATTGACGGCATGACGATTCACAAAGGATTAGGAATTAAAATCAAGTCTAATCGCAATGGAAAGTCGAATCGACAGCCCGGCGAAAGTACCGAGGACTACACCGTGGTTATCAGTGTACAGAGCAGAACACAGTTGCGAGATGAGTGGCGGTTTGTCGAGGTCGTGTTTATTGATGAGTCATCCATGTTAAGTTTACAGTTGATTTGTGAGATGGACCACGCGCTTCGCTATGCGAAGGAAAGACCAGACCAGTACTTCGGGGGTGTAGCCATCGTCTATGCCGGCGATTTCTTTCAATTTCCGCCAGTAGGGGGGACACCTCTGTTCACACCTGTGTCTTCCCATGCCTCTCAGACAGAACGGGAGATGCTCAAGCGTTTAGGCAGATTGGCATGGAAATCAGTTAACATGGTCGTCACCTTGACGGAACAACAGCGAATGAAGACAGACCCCGAGTTTGGTGCCGCCATCCAACGCCTACGCGTGAGACAATGCACATACGAAGACCTTGATTTATTTAACTCCCGCGTGATTCGTTCCTCCAGCAACGGGCAGGGCATCGATCTCGGCTCAAACGGAAACCAACTGGCAGCTGCTATTGTTGGTACGAATGCTTCACGGTGTCTTCTTAGATAGATGATCTATAGATGGAACACCTACAAAACCAATCTATCTCCACGGTCAGCGATCCAGACAAATACCGATGACTGATAACGTGGTCGTTCGTGGGTGGTTCTCTAGTGATACCTAAGCTACAGTCAGTAGAAGGTACTGTGTGAGGTCAGCAATGTGTGTGGCTACGACTACGATGACGACAAATGAAAGAAAGAAAACACAATGAAAAACACGTACTCGTATCCTGGATGAAGGATGTCTTGAGACAATCTTATCCCAACAGACTGTGCGGAGTTATAATGATCACTCCCTCAGCGCAAAACAGGTAGGACCAATGGTCAGGACTAGTCAATGCTTAGAGTCTTTACGTACTACTGAACCTGCTGCCAAGGTACTCACAATGAGTATTAAACAGATACAGGAACGGACGTCCTTGGCGTTCAATACCAAGTCCCCTTTCAGTAGCTAAAGCTGTGGCAATGAAACCCTGGCTCACTCTCTCTACTCAGATGTGTGAGGTCAAGCGTACACTTATCAACTCCAAACGTCTCCCCCACTAAGCTATTCTAAGTCTTAGGTGGTCTAAAGAGACAACACAAATGTGTGGAATATCTTATGCTTGAAGGCAAAGAAATCCAGAAAAATAAAAGAAGAAAAACAGAAAAACAAACACAAGAGACAGTACCAGGCCTTGCTGGTTGTGGAGAACAATGAGCTCACACTAATTACTGTCTCACTGAAGGGTACCTTCACCAATCTTACAGTCTCTCACTGTTGTTGGCTATGATCACACCTCACACTAGTAATTGGGGGTCAAAAGTTCTCTCTTTTTATTGCTCAAAGTGGGCCCTTTATATAGACAAATTCATGTGGCTGTGTGGTACTAGTACAATATAGTTTGCTACTGGCATAATAAGGTTACTAGGAGTCATTATGAGTCATAGGGAGTCATAAACCTTAATCTGAGTCATATGGAGTCATGAACTTTAATCTGAGTCATTTGGAGTCAGGCTGAGTCATATCAGATGAGTCACTGTGGTATATAGCTGAGTCATGTCAAGCACAGGTAAATCATGTGACTTTCCTGTGGCCTAACAGAGGCAAAGCAAAAGGTCTAGAGCTGGTTACATAAGTTATGGACTCTCTCTCAATATTTACACTTCTCAGTTGTTTGTTGCAATGGTTTTTCAACATGTCCTTCGTATTTAGGGTTTTGTGCCTTTTCCCGCAGGACAACTCATGTGGGACATAATTTTCTAAGTCACCTGACATGCGTGAGATTCTTTCTTAGTCATCCTCACAGCCTTCAGAGTAAAACTGGTTACATAAAAAAATCTTCAAAAATAATCAAGCCTAGAGGCAAAAGTGAAAAAAAATGGACTATTAATGTGTGCTCTAGTTTATAGGCTTAGGGTGAGAGAGGATTAGTCAGCCATGCACCAAACCAGTTTGGTGCAGGTCAACGGGAGAATCTAAACATGTGTAAGGCTGCAGCTAATTGCGCGTTGTTTCCTGATGAGCTCATCATATGTGCTGCAAACGACAAACTCAAAAAATCGTTGGGTACTTTAACGCGGGAGATACGTCAGCACCTCCTTGGTCTCGATGTGGCAGCTTTCAGCTCTGCCGGGCTTTGTTTCATTGTATGTGGGAATGCCGGTCATTCTGCGATCAAGAAACTTGTCCACTGATCTTGGCATTACCAACGGATCTCAAGGTATAGTTCGCAGGATTTACACTGCAATCTGCGCGCAAGGTTACACCTACTGTACCTGCGTGCTTGTTGAATTTACAGGCAGTCGAGTGCATATCCCTGGTCTGCCGGAAGGTATATTTCCCATCACACCTATCTCATGGACGTTTGCTACCCTTGCTCCTGGGTCAAAGGACGCATCATCCAGGCTGCGTGTCACTCGTGAACAATTGCCTATCCAGCCCGCATTCGCGGTCACGGGTCATTCCGCCCAAGGAAAAACACTCCCAAAGGTAATTGTTAATCTGCATGAGGGTGGGTTCGGTGCATATGTTGCTGCTTCGCGTGCTCGTACGCGGGAGGGTTTGTGTCTCACGGAACTGGTCACGCTTGACCATTTAAACAAGCCACTGCCTTATGACTTGTTGCTGGAGATGAGACGATTCGAGGCACTCGAGCACAACACCTATGTCCGTCAAGGCCTCTCAGGAGGTGAACTGGTCAGCGTCCCAGACCCTGAATCCGAGCGCGAGTTTCGGCCACCCAGACTGAAGGCCAGATTTGATGTAGGTGCATGTGTTCCTTCCAAACGCAAGCGCCCTGCACGCGAGGCACCAGATGGGGCCATGCCTCCTCCTCAGAAAGTGGCCAAATACCCAGCAAAGCCATGCGCAGCTCACACCATGGTCCGTCAACAACTTGCACCGAATGCAGCCACAGCAGGGTGCAGATGGTCTGCCTCGGACTGGTCCTGCGCGTACGACTGCGCCTTCATGGTACTTTTCTACATATACTGATCTGCGGGAGAGTGGAAGAAATGGTGGCGCGCATCTAACGATATTGCAAGTGGACTTGCTACTTCGTATGATTTGCTATGCGCATCCAGCGAGGTGATGCAGTCAGCTGATGCATTTGACGCCCTTCGTGATCACTTCAGAGATGTCCTAACAGCCGTGGACTCCAGAGCATTTCCACGACGCGGGCAGCTTGGTGCATCTGCATCCCACATCTTTGATCTTGTCACTGCGGATAATACCCATGTGCCCCATTGTATACTGCGGTGCTCAAATGCATGTCCGTGCACAGTCACTCACCAAACTATCCTGCAGTTGTGCCAAGCGCTGCCTACTGTGTGCGATCACAATGCATGGGTGAAGCTGGTTTGCGAGAGTCTTACTGGCTCTTTGGAGGCCTCTTCAGTGTCCAGCACGACCTGGATGAGGATGTTTCTGCAAGCAGAGCACAACCGAATTCGTCAGGCTGTCAACGACCCTGTAACTTGCTCTGCTTGCGGCAGTACAATGCACCTACATATCTTCTATGACCAGCCCCGCAGCTGTTGACCTTTGAAATTGTTCCAATGTCCCTTCCTTCCTTGTTTCCGTCACCCAAGCTATCAGTCCCATCAGAAAACAAAGACGTTGTATACGTTCTTCGTGGCATCATCTACCTTGGTTCTTATCACTTCAGTGCTCGGTTGGTGGATGGTGATAATGGTGTGTGGCAATATGATGGCCGCCTCAATGGAGGTCTACCCGCAGCGGACGTTCCTGCTTCTCACTGTCTAGCAAACGACGTATTCACATCCTCTACCTTGTTAAACTGCCAAGGAAGCAAAGGTTCACACATCCTCGTCTATGCTTTGCAGGAAGATTCAGGGTCTCATGCATGGTATGAACACCCATTTTGTTTTGCAATTATCACCTTATCTGTCCTCAGCTGATGCGAGACGCTTGGATACACATCTGGACCAAACGCAACAGTGGACATTGACACCCCCCTGTATATTTCTCTGCGCCCGGCTTTGTTCATTTCAGCCTGTTTCTCAGGTGTTGCCGTATGCCAGCCACGCTATACCCCTACTCTGTATCATCGGTGAAACAAGGGAAATGGTATGATCTGGGTCTAGGTCTATTAGAGCGAGACAGCGGGCAAGGTTTCACCTTCACGATCGTTTCAGTATTATGGTGGTGGGTGAAGTCGGGATCACATGGACAGTGTCTTAGTGCTGACTGAACAGGGATCTCCAGAATTTCCTTTTGATTGATTGACCGCTGGTTTGGTCGGACCTTTTTCCTTGGTCTTTCCACCTGTTTGCCATCCACGGTCACTTTTGCCATGCAGTCACCCACTTCTGTGATACCAGACACGGGCCAAGGTTTGGACGATGTCGAGATCTCACTGCGAAATATTAGCATCATTGAGCAAGTCACTGCTGTAGACACACATGCATCATCTATCCATACAGCAAGCATGCACCGGACGCTGCATGAGAACGGTGTGGTGGTACGACAGTGCTGTCAGTGTAGATGTCATGATGAAGAGGTAAGCACCTTTTCTTCGGGGATTGGTTACTTTTCATCTGACAGCACAGGATGAGATTCGGTTGACTCCAACGCGCATTACTATCATGTATGCGATTGGCCAGCTCCAGCACAGGACGCCGTATGGTGCATTGCCGTCCGATGTGCATGCTCGAGTAGCACAGATCGTTGAGCTTACAGAGGAGCAATACAGGTAAAATTTTCTGTTTTTTGGGTGTCTCGTATTGATCGTGCCTACCAGGACTGAACTCCAAATACTACTTGACAGCGTTGACGTCTTTTCTCCTCTGGACGATGGCTGATTGGTACTGACACCTGGATTGTTTCACTTCTAACGGGTCGCAGAAGGTGCGCTTGTTTCCTGCCCAGCTGTGTCAAACATCTCTCGGACTGACAATGTAAATCACGTAGACTGTAGTGTATACGCGACCCAGTATTCTACACGCTCTTCCGAACATGTTAAACTGAATATGAAATTATTTCATTATCTTGATTATTTTTTTTTTGGATTTCAAAAAGACGATGGCCAGGTCTCGGTAGTGATCGAACAGACATTGTTTCGGAGGTGACGGACTTATGTCTCACTTGATGATCAGAGAACGCAGTGGGCGAGTCGGAACAACGAAGTGTTTTAGTAGCCGTGTTGTTTACCTCCTTCCGTCCTCTAACTATCGCTCCTCTGTGCAGGCCAAGATGATAACCCCGTCCGTTGCAGATCTGGTTGACCTATTCGATGCTGGAGGGGCATTCATTTTCGGTAGATCTGCAACCTATTGTCATGCATTCATGCTGATTGGTTTTAGTCGAACGCCATGGAACAGATAGACCTAAGTTCCATATCACAACAGCGAGCAGGATCCGAGAAACAAATGAACACTTTCCTACGAAACCGGACGCTGGAGCGCTCATAGCTCCTGATCTACTGTACAACATGCCTGCTATGCTCGCTGGTACGTGCTCATCAACAGCCTGCCATGCCACATATCCTGACTCCGACAAGACATGGTTCGCAGCATTGCCAACGATGTCAGTGTCGCAATTGTGTATGCATACACCGAGGAGCTCGCAAACCTCCTGGTTTCAGAGGCTGTGAAACTTGACAATGCGCCATACATGTCTGGATACGGCCGCCTGATGGACTCCATTATGCGGAACGCGGCTGGTGCGTGATATTGAGGCAATACGGTTTCCATCTGTATCGGCTTGCTCCACAGAATCAATGAAGAGTTGTAGCAAAGATGTTGATGCGACACACTGATGGGAAGAGGACCGATTGTAGTCAGACCAAACTTCTGCCAATACAGTTTAGCTTCCTATTCCGCCCAAATCAGATGTGCAGGTTCCTTGAGACCTACCTTTCAGCGATATGACTTTTTTTCTCGCAGCAAGGGCAAAGTCGACGGTCAAGCAGCTAGATAGGGTGTCGTGGGTACAAACTAGTGGTACATTTAAGATCTATTGGGAGCCAGGAATGTCGCGACCAACTCAAGTCCAAAATTCGGACTGATCAATCGTCCTGTCGTGACGTCAGTGAGAGACACAAATTAAGAGCAGGTGCACTCACCTAATCACAATCTCATTCACCCATTGAATATCCTCTATGGAGCAGTCCACGATGTCGTGCTTCCTTCCCCGCATGTGCTTCACCACCAAAACATTGCCCATGATATCATTCTCGTTCGACTTGATGAGCGCCAAATCACGTATTAACCTGTTTGGGGGGGAAAAGACGGAAGGATGCTCCCGAAAGAAAGTATACCCGTATGCTCTGACGGCCTCTGGAGTGTCTGCATTGGTATTGTAAGTCTTCCGGAATCGGCCTGTCGTAAGAACATTGAAGGAACTAAGTCTGACTGCGGCGCGCGCAATCAATCTCTAGATGTGAGATCAACAACACTGCTGGTGAGGCAGTATGTCGGGTCTCGCTGTGCCTAGGCTGCTATGCCTGAGACAGACGCGTTCGACCCTAAAGGGGACTGCTACCACACACAGAACCAGAAATAAGAGATGACTCAAGTAGACAGGGGACGCGCACAAGGATATAGAAAGGCGCAAAGCGCGCGATGAGAAATGCGCAGTAAGCGGAGCGCGGGAAGCGCGGGAAGGCGCGCGCCTATAGTGCGCGTGGGCGCGTGAAAGCGCGCAAGTGTTGCGGAAGGCAAGGAGCGGTGTAGGGATTCGTAATGAGCGTGAAGTGACATGAGTGAAAGCGAGCGCGATGAAAAGCGAGAGCAAAGGCAAAGCAGGCAAGAAGCAAGGCTTGATTAGGCGATCTAATCTAAGCCAAAACGCGATAACCACAGGGCGCGCGCCCTAATGGTGACTACTACTCTAAAGTAAAACCCAAACGCTAGGGAAGTACAGTAAAGGGAAGTAATGAATAGTAGCGCTACCATCAGGCTTTATACTAAGTAAGATCTCATCGGACGCGGAAGGGATAGGGAGAACATGCGCGATAGTATGTAATGACATGTAATAGCGCTGCAGTCCTTGTTACACTCGTGCAGCATGTAGTATGACGTACTAGAGGGGTGCTCGGACATGGATCGGTCCTCCTGGTTGATAGGCGATAGAGCGCGGGAACGCGCGCTAAGCGCAGGCGCGAGAAGGCGTAGGCGCGGGAAAGCGTGCGCCTTTGGCGTGCTATACAGGGAAGTGTCATGCAACTCCATAGTGCGAATGATCAATTGACAGCTCGTGTAAATATGGCCTTTTCACGCCCACAGAATTATGATTCCTTACAACGTGTTTGTCAGATCCCAGCTGGTCCACCCAATGCAAGATTTGAAGGTGGGAGATTTGAGAGAGCTGGCTGACACCATCCCGCAACGGTACGTCGACGACATGTACTGTCATGGCGCCGGTAGCAAACAACAGAGCATGAATTTTCCCGTGATAGGTCTGATCATAATGAAAAGTCAGCCTTAGTGTGAAAAAAAATGGAGCTGACTGACTGGGACATGGCTTGCGATGCGTGCTTCTTGCATTTGGATGCTCCGGAGGTCATGGGGCATAGGGTTTGGGGGAAGCCGTGCAGTTCGAGAATTGTTGATGGGATTGTGCATGCAGGCCGAATTGTTGCAATGTTCGAAGAGACGCCAAATCGTCTGAGAGCGCCTGATAAAGGATAAGAGGGAAAACCAGCCATCCCACTCCAGCGTGAGGGACTGCGTGCCCTGCCCAGCTACGTTCCGCCACAACACTGGACACCTTGCACCACATGGACCATTGAGGAACTCGGTGTTGGTTCGAATCTGAAAGCGAGGTCGCTGCATGCAACCGATGTGTTTGCCAATCGCAGGATCAGTGATGGTATGATTGGTCAGGGCTATACCAGCTAACGTCCAGTCAGCATAAAAAACAGTAAGCCCCCCGGCCGTCATAATGATCATGTCGGCCGTAGTCGGGGACGCCGTTATGAGTTTGAAAACACCTTCTGGTGTGGCCTCAGAGACAGTGATGGTGCAGTGGTCTCGACGGAACATTGCATAACCATGGATGACGCCTTTGTAGGCGTAGTGGGGTGGTCTGTTGCGGTTTACACGACGATAGGTCAAGCTCTCTTGAAGAAACGTATACAGAACCTCGCTGCAACCGTGAGGAACGATGAAGTTGAGGTTGTTGGACATTGTCGGCTCCCCTGTCAGCATGTCCAACGCGCAAGATCCTGTTATAACAGCCAGTGACACATGCATGACATGTCGCAATTCTGCAACTCTGCCTAGGACAAACGGACTGACAATACTGTCAAAATGCCGGGATACGACAGACGTCCCAACATGACGGGAATCACTGCAGGTCGCCCTGAAGGCCAGTAGATCAGACAACAGAGGCAGGTGCTCATAGACGATTTGCACGAGGGCACGTATCCTAAAAACTGGTTGGAAATCAATGCCGGTGATGCTTGTACTGAGAACACGCTTACTTACAGGTAGACGACATATTGCTAGAGGGCAGGGGGAGAGGCATTCTTCTCACGCTGAGGATAATTCGTAGGCGAGCGACTTTTAATCAGATGCAAAGGATTGACTGCATTTGAAAAACGGTTGGGAAGGGGAAGGGATTTCACTACAAGTGATCGACACACACGTGAAACAGAGTCATGATAAAATTGCGCAACTTGAAGTATTTGACAACATAATACACAGATAAGGTCGTCTCAAAGACAAAGATAGGATCATGGCCAATCCTTCTCGAAAACCCTGGGAGTGGACTCAAGGGTGAAATGTTCTGCGGAGGTGCTTCAGTTAAGGGCCTTAGCAATAAATTGGACTCACCAACAAAGGAGGATCGCTCGGTCGCAGTCGATCTATCGGTTAAACATTAAAGGTTTGCGAGGCTGAGCGCTGAGCACTGTTTACGATAGTTAGTAGGTTTCAGAACGTTGTTGATATCTATTTGGCCGCAAGCTGCATGTGATTTGTCCGTTTCACTACTGCTGCTTAGCTCCTGCTCGTCCCAGATGATCGTGGTGAGTGACACAATAACATGCAGGACGTCTTGCAACTGACAATATGTGCCAGACAGGAGGCGCTTGTCAGGACTTGTCTCCAGGGGCGCTTGCTTGGCCCGGCCAAAATTCGTCTTCCGTCTCTCTCCGTCGCCTGATCTGTGTGAGTTAAAGGGAGCGGAAAATACAGACGGTGGGTCAAAACTATGTCTGCTCCTACCATGTCTGCTCCTGATGTTTTTGAAGACGATGATTGTGTGTCTGAGTGCGCCCTAGCACCAGCCTTGGTTGAAGCGGTTCTTGCATGTGCAGCTGCACCCGATGCTGCGAGCACTGAGCTCTTCCAGACCTTGGCGACGACCAACAATCCACGGTTCTGGGACAGCAAGAATCGATGCAAGCAGTGGTGCGATAAGAGCAGGCGTCCTTTTACGATGCAGTTTCCTGCTATCCTCGAACCTGTAGGAAAGTACGCGCATCTGGATCCTTATTTCTCCCTTCCTACGCTCAGACAGGTTGGTTTCTGATTTGCACTGGATGATCGTGTCTTTTGCTAAGTAATGCCACAGGCCAACGTCAAGGATATTCGGACTGTCAAGGCTCAGTTCCAGCTTAGAGTGCTGGACGACGCCTATCCTAAAGAAGCTGTGAATTGCAGCATCAAGGCGCAGAACACACTCATGTACCTCGGGAGCAAATGCGAAAAAGAGAGAGAGGCTGGTGAGGATCGTTTTGCCTGCGAGCTACTCCGCTCTGACAATGCTGCGTAGATAAAAGGGAGGTTATCCAATTCATGCGAAGTGCAGGGACAACCAATGAGCGCCAGTTCACCATTCACACCGAACACCTCTTTCCCGATGCTTCTGAGGCAACTCAGGAAACCGTGCCGGAGTTCTCGCTTGAAGACTTTGAAAGTAGGTTGCTCTTGCCTTTGTAGTTGATACTGTTTTGTTAAAGGACATCTTAGGCACGGACATGAGATTCACAGCAGGTAAGATTGGTATTGGACAGTGGCGTTGGTTAACTCACTTTTGCTTGATGCAGATGTGATCAAAGAGCGGTTCTCACCCAAAAAGAAGAAGGTGCCTACTCGAGCTGAGCGAGGTGCGTGGCTACTTTGGTACGACAGCGGGTTCTGACGGGCAACAGGTATCGCGGACTGGACCCTGAAAGATATGCCGGACCCCCAGGGGCTTTATCGGTCTGCTATCGAACATTATGCACTCGAGGACGTTCCCGTCGTAGTTCCTAACGTTCGCGACGCTGCGGGGTTGCTCATGCACCCGTCAGAGTACACTCAGAAGATCACAGGACCTGTGCCTGTCGTCGTGGATGTCAATTTACGACTGTGAGTGTGTGCTTGATCAAAAGGCCATTGGCTGATCTTGCTGCACACAGCTGGACTTTTGGTCCTGACGAGAGGCGTCCGAACGGCTCTCGTGTGTACCAGACGGGACTGAGGTCAATGAGGCTGCTGCCAACGACCGGTGCTGCCAAGGGTCTCTTCACCAAACCTGCTACCAAGGCTACAGAGGGTAAAGGGAAGCGCAAGGCCGACGGACCAGCGGGACAAGCTTCACCTGCGAAGAGAGGGGCAAGCCAGAGTAAGGCTGCCTGAGACTGCAAGTTTGTTGGATTTCTGACTGACATTTTTTCTTGTCTGCGGTCGTGGCATTTGTCGTGGCAAATTCTGGTCTTGATCTTGATGAATCGAAAGGTCTCGGTTCTTGTGGAGGAGCAGTTGCAATTTACGTTAACCTACATACTTGTCGAGCGATTCCTTCGTGCACTGTGTATTCATTTATCGTCGGCAACTTTATTTATTCAACTGAGTATTTGTTCGCGTTGAATGAAACTTTGTCCCTAAAAGGGACTCGGGGTTTTTGGCGCGTAGTCGCCGTTACCCATTATAATAGATGCAGACTTAGCTAGGCCTTGATGCGTCTCACTACTATCCCCTACGGTCACTTCGTGACCCACCACTACTTCGTGATTTTCAACTACAGACCTCAAATCTACACCACTCACTTAGCTACTTCACTGAATACATTCAACATATTCCCATATCCTATTCCAAGTGAAACGAAGCAATTTCATAAAGAAATGATAGAGATAGTATTTTCTACGTGACACCAGGAAAAGTCACGAATTAGTGTCACCTGCCGACACTGCCGATGTCGGACATTGAATTCACCGAGAACACACACCTTCGTGATGTTACAAGCTGGGATTCATTGCTATGCCATGAGATCTTGCCGGGACAAGCTAGCAGCATCTACTGACCCTGAGTATGAGTCACGGCACTTGCAGATGTTGCAAATGGCACGCACAAGAATATCACAAGGGCTGCAAAGGCATACAAGGTAAAATCAATGTGGTTTCAAGTCCCTACACTTGAATATTTGAATGCTAGACTCATTTTACAGTCTACACGGCAGACTCTCAAAGATCGCAGTAATGGTCTTCATATGTCTGCGAAGGATTACAGCATCTCACGAGAGATCCTTAACCCACATCCATATTTCACTCAGCAATATCCCCCTTAACATTAATCATTGCTATACACATACAAATCCATATAACCCGGACATACTGTAACTCGCGACATAGTATTAGCATCTAATAATTGCATGGTAAATTCGAGTTTCTATGTTGTTGGGCACGCCGAGCGGACACCGAATTTAGCCAGAGTGACCGTTAGTGACTATATGTGACATCTACGTGACTCACGAGGTTGCGGTGGGTCACGAAGTGACCGTAGGGGATAGTAGTACTGTCCACATACCTTCTAAACCTGCGTGCACAACTCATCAACTAGTCAGATCTGCGTTTGTAATAATATGCCGACTCTTGTAAAATTCCGGAAGTTTCTTGAGCGTGTACTTACAAGTCCAATTCCACATATGTTTATTGAATCAACTCATCATTGATAACAGATTCGCCTACTGCACCGTGGCCAATCGTTTGCTGCTGGAGTTTCAGTTGACCCACCTTCTGCAAGTGAGGTTCAGAGGCTGTCTCTTGAGGCAGCCGACGGTTCTTTCGAAATCGACCCACCTTCTTCAAGTGAGGTTCAGAGGATGTTTCTTCGGCTATCAGTCGACGGTTTTTTCGAGATTGACCGAAGTATTGTTATCATGGGAACGAATTTCCCGGTCGCTTCAGGTAGTCTCGGAGATGTTTACAGATGTACCTTGAACAGGGGCGCAAGTCAGGAAGATGTACTTTATACAGTCGCCTTCTCTATGAATATACTCAATCTATAATTTTCAGGTTGCAGTTAAATCTCTACGGTTCTCATCTCTGACTGATACTGAAATCGCCAAGATCAACCGTGTATGTTTGGGTAGCTCTCGAAATTGCCACGTATCTGAACTTTATGTTCTTTGTGCACAGAATCTTGACCGGGAACTCAAGATCTGGACCAGATTGGAGCACCAGTATATATTGCGCATGTATGGCACTGCAAAAGGTTTCGGTCTGTTCCGTGCTATCGTCACCCCCTGGATGTCAAACGGGACTTTGAACTCCTACTTATCTCGCGCTGATCTCACGGAAATGGATAAGCTTATACTGGTGAGCTTGTTTGGAAGACCTGTGACCATAATTTATTGCCTTCTTAACAGCTCAAGCAAATAGTAGAAGGTCTCAACTATCGTGAGCGGGAATGAATTGACCATGGAAGTGACCGTAACTCACTGTTATTTTGTGGACCAGTTCACGACAACAATGTGATTCATGGTGACCTAACTACTGTAAGTTTACTATTCGATGCATCCCTGATCCTCTGATCATGCTTGTAGAACAATGTCCTGGTTGCTGCCGATGGATCCGTTCGCATTGCAGACTTCGGTGTCTCGAATATCTTGGTAGAGTCTAATCCAGCATTCTCCTACCAGACTGGCGGAGTTCGTTGGGCCGCTCCGGAACTCATCGTCCTCCAAGATGGCCAGACCGTGCAATGCGCCACCAAATCCAGTGATATATATTCTCTCGGGTGTCTCATGCTTCAGGTAAGTCTCTTATTTCGCCTGTCTGTGTTACTGATATGGTGATGCAGGTATTATACGGGAAACTGCCCTACTGGTGGATCAAGACTGCCTTACAAGTTATGGTATCTAAGTTCAATTACCAAGAACCCATTGACGACACCTTGAAGATTCAAGCACATCACCTTGATTACATGCGGCGGTGTTGGTCAATCAAGCCCGAATATCGCCCTTCGGTGGAGGAGGCTCTAGTGTTTATCGATGGGATGTTTCCACATGTTCTTGATTGGCCTTTGTTCTACGACTTTCGTGAACTACCTAATCAGTTGATCACAACATATGAGCATCGCGGCACTGTAGCAGGAGGTCTAGGCGATATCTGGAAATGTAGTTGGTGCAAGAACTCGGAGGCAATTGAAGTCAGTGTACTTTCATATGTACAAAGTCATAATTCATTCGTTTCAGGTTGCGGTCAAATCAGTCAGGGTTCGTCACACAGGCAATAAAGATGAAGTGGAACAAATAACTGAGGTTAGTATCGAGGTTTGGCGTGTTGCACTGGATACAACGGGATTTATCATGCCTTTTATTTCGTAGATGATTGCTCGAGAGGCTGCTGCCTGGGCAAAGTCGTTGCACCACAATATCCTGCCCCTGTATGACACAATCCCTTACTTCAGACCTCTTCCCGCCTTTATGTTTCCATGGATGGCCAATGGCTCGCTGACGGACTATTTACAACGGGAGTTCTCCCACCTGTCAGCAACCAGGAAAACCGATATCGTAAGTCCATCACTCGAGCAGCATGATTGTGTCTGAGTTCGATGGCAGCTAAACCAAGTGGTTGCTGCGCTTAAGCACTGTTAGTGGCATTCTTGAATGTTAGCCATGGACTTACAGCTGGTTTCAAGTGCACGATGATGGCATCATTCATGGTGCTTTGACAAGCGTAAATTGTGTAGACGTCAATTATCATGCACTTACAATATTCCTAGGATGACGTGTTCCTTGACGGCTCTGGTAGGGTCTACCTTGCTCACTTTGGCCGTCTCTCCGAGATTTTTGCGCGGGGACAAACTCCTACGTCTGGTTTAGCAAGTACCTTTGAACTGAGGTACATTGCGCCCGAATTCCTCGCTTCTATTGTAGATGCAGGAGCCTCGAAATCGAGTAAGGCTGGGGATATTTATTCATTTGGCTGTCTCATGATCCAGGTGTGTTCCCGCACTACTCTAAGTCCCCATATTACCTGATACTCTTTAGGTATTATTCGGAAAGATACCTTATTGGTGGATTCGCGATGCCAGCGAAGTTCTTCCAGAAAGAGTCAAAGGTGTACAGCCCTTCCACATGAAACAGGTATGTTTGCTCAGAAACTTACTGCTAAAGAGCTGAAGCTATTGATAAATCGGAGACCAATGAAATGTATTTGACCTTTGGGCAACAATGTCTGTCAGTTGAAAGTGAGGCCCGTCCTGCGATTGAAGATGTCTTTTGCTTTTTCTTAGTCCAAAGCATTGGGTAGGTCATCTCCCATGCACACCTGTTTCTATACTTACCGACCATAGTGCGGTTGACTTGACAAATTCTATCAGTCGGTTCAATAAGTATGCCGCGAATTCCGGAGGATATGCGGATGTCCACAGATGCCGGCTTGCCCTCGACTCGACGACCGTGCTCGTACAACAAGCTGTTTCCCGTGACCAAGTCTCTCATGGATCCGTTGATGTGAGTGTCAAACAGATAATTCCTGTTATTTTTCTAACAGTGTCTAGGTCGCCGTCAAGGTGTTTAGGCCGATGGGAGGGATCGATACACCCAGATTGATCAATGTTGGTGGAAATCTCTTGTATCCTCATCCCACTGACCGGTTGCTCGCCAGCGATTTTTTCGGGAGATCAAAATATCGTCGACACTCTATCATGAAAATATTGTACCTCTCTGGGGAGTTGCACGTCAATTTGGGGTTCTTCCCGCCCTAGTTTCGCCGTGGCTAAAGAATGGCACCCTGACCGAATATCTGCTGAATCAGCATAAAGAACTTTCTCGTGGCCAACAGTTTGCACTGGTGCGCTGAAGTTGTTGTTGCCTCATAACAACAACCGTACTAAAGACGCTTTAGCTTAGGGATGTAGCTCGTGGCCTTCAATATCGTTGGTCCAATGTTTGCAATTCACATGAAGCATTTCTGACGCAGATTTGGTAGTCCATTCGCAGCAGATCATCCACGGAGACTTGAGTGGCGTGCGTGCACCTTCGCCAAGTTTGTGACTGCCCAACTTAAATCTTTTAGTTCAATGTCCTTATCGACGATGACGGAAAAGCACGCCTCACTGATTTTGGTTTATCTGCTCTCATTCCAGCGAGAATGAGCCAAGCCTTATTACCTACCACTCTTGGTGGCACCTTGCACTGGATAGCACCCGAATACCTGAGGGCGGATGCTAGCGACGAGCCATTCGAGCTCTCTCAAGCAAGCGATGTATACTCTTTCGGAGGGATCATGCTTCAGGTATGTGCATGTTGGTATTTACACCCTCCAATACTCGATGGCATACACACGCTATTGCCCAATGTACTCATCCACAGCTTCAGGTATTGGAGGGAAAGATCCCATACCACTACATTACCCGTACCGCTGCTATAATTGGTCAAATATCACAAGGGATTACACCTCGAAGGCCGGTTGCACCTGTTATCATTGACAACGACTGGGATTTTATCCAGCAATGTTGGTCATCACATGCGGCATCTCGTCCGTCTGCCACAGATATCGTTACGCTTATGGAGGCACGGGCCATGATTGTCGTGTAAACTGGTCATCAGCAAATTCCCTATGAGATTATGCCAGATTACAATATTTGCTTCTACGTGACAGGATGTGATTACTTTACAAATCAGCATAATCAATTGCGATGATTGTAAGCAAAGGTGCATGTTTGATGAGACTCGAGCATCGGCTAACACGACTGCTCATAATCGTGAAAAACACCAAGGAACATAATAACCTAAACACACCAAGCCAAAAACACCAACCATTCCCCTGAAGAATTTCAGGCTCTTCGACATGTGTGAATTGACAACGCAACGAGATCCACTGGCCTAGAAGTAAACAAAGAAGAAGCCCAGAAACGAGCAAAGAAAGGCAAAAGGTCAAACACCATACCGCGAAGACCATCGGCAATCCTGTATGGCGTTCTTTTTGGTACAATTTTGGTACACATATCATCTCGATGAGTGGTGAAATATGATTCTCGGAAATTTTCCTTTAGCTCATGAAATTGGCAAACTGTTCGAGCAATGGTCAAGGTTTAGTATATGTAGAAGTGTAGTTTACTGATATCGCCGACCTTGTACTGTGTTTCTTTACAGACCGTCAAGGACTTGGCCCCGACACCCCGCTTCCACTGGTACTCGACGGTGTAACTGAAGATTTTGAACGTCAAAAATGCAATAAGACTGATCACTGTAAGGGTAAGACGGTAGGCAATGTCCGTTATGTACATGTCAATATGATTGAGTGGTGAATGGTGTAAGGGAGGTGAACGCTCACCATTGAGAATTAAATATAGAACATGAATCCGTTTCAGCCCAGGTCAGCCTCCAACCAAGTTCAAGATTGAAATCTCTAAAACCCAATTTGTAGCCCAGCAAGGATCAATTAATCACTTTCAGCCTGAGCATAGTCCTGCATGAGGTGGCGAACCTATTAAAAACACAACCGTGTACTCCACAAGTACCCACCGGTGACTTTGCAATGCAAAGGTTTTTTTATCCCTACATCAGACTGGTCCCTTCGGCGTAGTGTCAAACTTGGAAAGGGAGAAAGGTGTAGCAATCGATAATACTGCTTGAACAATTGATTTCACTAGCAGTGCATGTATGATATTGATCATGATAGTACTATTGATTGCGAAATGGAATGTGGAAAGGGGAGAGGCAGATGAGTGCAAAAGAACGACATTGGGAGCGAGAATGAGTTCGAGCTCATCGACGTGTCAAAGTAAATATGAAAGGAAGAATACATAAAAGACCGTAGACGTCGCAGCTGTTGTGGCAGGCTCTGCCAGCTCTTACTAATTATGGTCGACTTGAAAAGGTAATAATAGCTCTACCGCCTACTGTCACCTGCCACGGTCATGCAGTTCCACCCATGATACCACCATCACAGTTCGAGTCACCGCCATGGCTTGCCACTAGTGGAGCTCTGGGCGCAGTGCGCACTCTCCATCGCTATGAATCATTTATGGTCACTTCAGCCCGAGCAAGTTGCACAATTCATGATTGGCACAACCGCCGCATTAACCATCAAAGCCTGCCAGCTGTCTCAAATTTTTGTGCCGAGCCTGACACCTGCACGGTACTTCGGCCACTAGTTCATCCCTCGATTCCTCGGACTACAAAGCTACGCCTCCTTATTGGCAATGCGTTGCATGGACGACTTCTGTTACGAGTAGCTGATACAGTGTGCATTTCAGTCACGGTTAACCTTCAGCCCTAAGTATGGCTTTGGCTGATGTACACAAGCTGGTGCTGCTGGTCTGTAACACCGCAACCTCATGATCGTTAATGGACGGAAACAAAGCTACAAAGCAGGCACAGCATGCTCTGTTCCTGGATGCCGCCTAGTCATCGCCTGATCCTGCGCTTTGACGAGCCGGTGCACCCCTCATACTTTTCCTTCTCAGTATTAGTATTGGTTACAAGCAAGAATAATACCCCGCTTGTCATCGATCCTGTCAAGGTGATCATTATAATCATACATGTTACCTAAAACAGATAAGCATCAGTGTATCCTTTGATCGGTTATGAACAGGTCGCTTGGGTTTCCTTACAGCGTATGGCCATTTCTTTCAGACAAATCCTAGTCCGACTCTCTCGCATGGCATGCCTGACGAGGGGTCTCCAGCCATCTGCATTCTTTTCCTATACTTGAAGAGTTCCTCGAGGTATCGTGGCAACCTAGCACTGCTATGTGACATCCGAGCTCAGTTGGCTGTTCTGGCCTCCGTCTGAGTTAGTTTATGTTATGTCCGACTCATTATTTTGCGGTACGCCACCATTCCCCAACGCGTCGGCAGATAGTTGCTAACTCTAGGGGCAGTACACTGTTGGTATTCAGATGTCCAAGGCGCTGGAGGTCACTGTTTCGGCGTGATCTCAGTCCGGAAAATTAATCGAGATAACAACAGCTTTGAACCGGGAGACACTCAAGGCTATCTACCCCTGTGAGATAAAAGCTACGAGAGGTACGTGTTCCTCATCATAATCTTATCCCGTATCCTACCTCTCTCCCCGGTGAAGAGAGTGCTACCTATTGTGAATATTCGCGATGTTTATTCTTATCTTAATTGTTTCTCTTATTTCATCGATTAACGCTGCATCGATTGTATCTCGTTCACAGTCCTACCCATTATCTCAACCAGGAGTGCTTGGCCCCAAAACTAGAATAACTATAGGGAATAAGGTCATCGCTCCTGATGGCTTCGAACGCTCGTGAGTCTATCGCAATTGCGCCAAAAGCTTACTGCTGACTTCAAGTAGAGCAACTGTAGTCAACGGCATGTTCCCTGGACCTTTGATTACGGCCCAGAAGGTGAACATCCGTCAGCCTCCTTTCGTGCACCAATGCTGACCTCACATTAGGGAGATGACTTTGCCATCGAGGTGGTCAACGACCTCAGGGACGATTCAATGTTCAAGAGTACCAGTGTCGTAAGCATCATTCAATCATCCATGTGGCCATTGATTGACCTTATTTTCTGTAGCATTGGCACGGTCTCTACCAGAATGGGACGAATTATGCCGATGGGACGTCCTTCGTCACACAATGTCCCATTGCGCAAAACCACTCTTTTTTACATTCTTTCGCCGCTCCGAACCAGGCAGGCACCTACTGGTATCATAGTCATTATTCTGTTCAATATGTAATTATCGCTCGAACTCTGCACATGCAGTAGAGGACTAACCTGTATCACAGTGTGATGGTCTGAGGGGAGCCCTGGTAATCTATGATCCCGAAGACCCTTTGGCACATATGTACGATGTCGACGATGGTGAGCAATTAACTAGTTTATATTTATCCGCTGACCATCATGTTGTTGCTAGCGAGTACCGTAATCACACTTTCCGACTGGTGAGTCCTATGCTTGTTGGTAATCTGCCTGCTTAACGTAGTATCACTAGGTATCACGTTGTGGCCCCCGTCTTGCGCCACATCATAGGTACAACTGCCAACTCCTCGCTTATCAATGGACTCGGTCGATATGCTGGCGGACCCGCGTCTGAACTTGCTGTGATCAATGTCGAGCAGGGCAAGCGTTATCGCATGCGCCTGGTTGCAATGTCTTGCGACCCAAGCTTCTATTTTTCCGTCGATGGCCACAACTTAACCGTCATCGAAGCGGACGGACTGCTGACTGAACCCTTGGTAGTAGATGAGCTCCGGATTTTCGCGGGTCAGCGATACTCCGTGGTTCTGGTGGCCGATCAGCCGGTGGATAACTACTGGATGCGCAGTCTTCCTAATTTGACACACGCGTCCTTTGAGGGAGGAATGAACTCTGCAATTCTGCGCTACCAAGGCGCCCCGAATGCCGATCCGACTACAGTCTATACGACACCCGAGATCACATTGAAAGAGACCGACTTGCATCCTCTGATCAATCCCGGTGTTCCTGGCATTCCAGAGTATGGGAAGGCAGACATCAACCTCAACCTCGAGGTTACCATCACCGAGGGAACATTCTATGTCAAGAATGGTGCCAGTAATGTCACATTCCAACCCCCTACCGTTCCTGTTCTGCTCCAAATTCTCAGCGGAGCTCAAGAGCCGTCTCAGCTGCTTCCAAATGGGAGTGTCATCGTTCTAGAGGCTAACAAAGTGGTGGAGTTGACAATGTCAACAGTCGGTCCAGGTGGACCCGTACGTATTTTTCTTTCCTTTAATGCTTATGTGTCTGATATACATTATACCAGCATCCCATACATCTTCATGGAGTAAGTTCGCTGTAACTTCGATGGCATGGTTGCATCCTGACACTGAAAATCATTAGCATGCATTCGATGTCGTACAGAGTGCAGGTAACAAAACCTTGAATTACGTGAACCCCGTTCGCCGTGATGTGGTCAGCGCTGGCAGCGATGGGGAACAAATGGTGATCCGATGGACGACCGACAATTCTGGCCCCTGGTTCTTGCACTGGTATGCATCATTTTATTGAGTTGTCATGGAAGGTACTAACCCTAAACTAATAGTCACATTGACTGGCATCTTGATGCGTATGTTTTTCATTTGTCTTCATGAAAGAAATAGCTAATCCTCGAATTTAGCGGTTTTGCCGTTATAATGGCGGAAAGTCCCTCAGATACTCGTGCACACTTGAATCACGTGCCACGTAGGTTATATTTGAAAAACTATACTTCCATCGCTGAACTGCTTTACAGAGGAATGGCATGAGTTATGTCCGATCTTTGATTCTTTATCACCCACACAGTTAGGGGGTGGAGGTCGCGAGTCCTATGAAGAAGCGGCTAGTATTACCACACTCCTCTTCCCGCCATCACCCCTCCCTTAGATACAGTAGTAAACGTCCTAATCGTTTTCGTCTCTTGGGGGGTATGATGTTTGCATGACAAACTGATGCAGTCAGGTTCTTCCCCCCATTATAGGTACTGCTATAATTAACTTACCCGGTACTATATATACCTTACTATACTAGGCTCCAGCCTAAAATATACCTTAATATAGTGTCATGACTATGATACCCAATACAATAATCAAACTGCCTGTTTTATGAATTATATTCTACATCAGTTTAAGGCACGAGAACATGCACAGAATAAGGTTTATGCAGCAACACAGCTTTTCGTGTTTTCACCTTTCTTGCTTCAAAGGACCCCATAGATTGAATGCAAACAAACCTAAACCCAAGCCAAACCCAAGCAGAAAGCTAATGTACAACGCTACAGAGATAGGGAGGGAAAGGGAGGGTGCACAAAAGGCTTGCTACAAGACACACAATTCGAGTGAGAAGAGGTGAGGACCCAAACACACTGAGTCTCACTAGACATAGGCTGCAGACTCCACTAAAGGAGGTGGCAATGAGGATTGTGCAAGACATATTAGTCATGTCAAGTAGTGCATGGGGCAAATGCCTGAGGAGGCATAACCAGGACTTTCGGGCAGGCCTGAAAGACAAGTCTGCTAAGGAGCACACTCGTCCAATTACCCTGGTGTAAATAAAGTTAAACTCAACATATCACTACTAATCATCATGGCTGAGTCATCACCCCCACAAGTCGTCAAGTAACACTTTCGTCACAATTTGTCACAGCTGCCATTTCTAGGCCTGCTTGGCAATGCCTCAGATGGCAGCAGTTGGCTTAGGGCCTGGACAGCTGCCATTTGTTTCTCAGTTTGTTTCTCAGTTAGTTACATTTACTACAATATATACAAACAGCTGTGACATAGGTTTAGGGTTTAGTAATGCATACTAAGGACTCAATGCCACCTCCGCTCAGCACTGGCAGCAGGAGAGCAAATTCACCAGTTTTATGTCCTCCAAATGGCAGCAGCAAGATGAGAAAGGTCATATTCCATGCACTTGTACAGGAACTTCGGGCTTGTGGACTACATGATTCAAGGTATATTACACTCAATGAACAGATTGCTATATTTCTCTACACCTGTGTGACTTGGTTATTGAGCTGTCATGTCGCAGAATGCTTCCAGCACTCTCACACAACAATATAAAAGTATGTGATTCTCTTTCAAAACACTGTCTGGCAGCTCCTGCAAATGAGTTGATGTGCCAAAAAACTTGAAGGTGGCCTGTTTAAATCCCATCCTATCTCCACCTTCGGCACAATGAGCTATGAGGTATTTGAGAAGGCGGGAATGTCTTCAATGGTCCAGCGGGCAACTGCTAAGGTTCCAACAATTGCCCCTTGGACCAACACCAAGTGGTACCCCAACTAGGACCCTGAAATCCTTGTCAACACCATGCCCAACAGTGCCAACACCACCCAAAGGTGACTCCTGCAGCAAGTAAGACTAATCAAAAAACATCCAAAAAACAGTAAATATAAAAAACAAAAAAACATACTAACCCTTAGACATGGCTGGAGGTAATAAAAGTGTGAGTACAGGTGGAAACTCTCCTCCTACCTCTGTTAAGGTTGTACTCAAATAGGTTCGGATCTGAAGGGCTTCGGCCTCAGCTCGTATGCTGTGCCCCTTTCCTGAGTACAGCCCAGTATTTCAGAATACTATAGGTATTGTATCTGAAGATCCAGATGGCTATCATAGCATTGAAGGGTGAGGCTCAGCTACAGCGATGAAAAGGTGATAATGGGTAAGGGGGAAACTCTGCAGTAAGACCCGGGCGTGAGGTATATACTCGACCCATAGGACAGCTACTGAGAGGGAGAACCTCGGGATATGGGCAAGGGGCTCTCTTGCAACGAGGAGGGGTGCTCTAAGGCGTGGGGAATGCGAAAGGCGCGGTGCGCATTATGATTTGTGCGCACAGGTTGTCATGGGTCGTCATGAGCGCAGATACGTGATAAATCCAATCGTATATTCAGTGCTCTTAGAGTCTAACTATGGCTAAGGAGTGGGGAGTGTGTGAAGTGTGTGAACTCCCAGTCCAGTAAGGTCTCTATATACTGTATCTATAAGCGTGAAGGTGCGCGGTACTGAGCCGAATAGCGCGCAGTCCCGAATAATTAGCATGTATGTAACTATATGTAAGGCGCGCGCTCGGGTCTGAAGTGAACGCTTCCGTAGCAATTGAGATAACTCACCAGTAAATCAGTAAGGACAAGGGATGGACAGGTGTGTGGAGATAGGCGCAGGGTGCGCGAAGCGCGCGCTCTGAGCATGATGATACAAGCATTGGAGTTTGAGCCTGTAGGACTTCAAAATTGATGGGTAGACACGATGTTTCTTACAGTGTATCCAAAGGTCCAGACGACTATCGTATGATATCTGGATATAGGGACAAGTATCGTTTTCCTATCCAAAGGTAAGGATAAGTATCATATTCCTATCCGAAGATAAGGATTAGTATTGTATACTTATCTGAAGGTGCGTCCGGATATCGGACGGAAGTATAAAGGCTAGTCTAGACAAGTCTAGGACTAGAAACTAACAGAGTGTAGACTATCTGAAGATAGAGGCAGATGTGTTAGACTATCGGAATACAATCCTTAAGTCTTGGAGGGTGACAAGAGTTGATAAGACTCGAGTCCAGATAGCAGGATGAGGACAATCTAAGATGATATTTGAACTGGGGTGCTACAGGACATATACAAGAGTTTATATACGATAGAACTAAGCAAAAGGCTATGCACACAGTATCGCAATGTATAAGCAATGCTTATTACAAGTCAAACATAGGCCGGAAGTTAATCACAGGTTAACAGATCAGTAAACATAGCTGGAAGTAAGCATAACCAATATACCGGAAGGGAAGATATACTAAATGGAGGAAATAAGCAGTGTTTAACATTATATGAACAGGATATGAATGAAGAAGCTTATCGTAATGGATCTGGTATCCAGAACTTCAGATGAGAAGCACAAATGTATGGGATATGACAGTATCCCCCCTTTAGGGCCGATCCCTAGAAGGCCAAGAATCGTAGATCTGGTCTGGACAAGGAATGCGAGAATCGATGGAGAAGAATGATGGTAGTATTGCTGAGTTCGGATTTCCACAGATATACAAATGTCAAAGTATCGCAGGTGATTCCTACCCCCCACTTATTAACACACAGTAAAATAGTTTCAACTTACCTTATATGAGAGGTGGCACCTCTAGGGCTCCACAGTTGATCAATGGCCTCTTGATTTGATAAGTGCTAAGCATTAAGAGAAGGCTTCTAAAGGGTCTATTGATTACAAGCTGAGAGGTGTTGAAAAAGAGACTTCTATGGATTTAGAGTTGTAGTCATGGCTATATATAGAGAACCAATGAGGTTCCCTAGCATTGTCCTGCATCTCAGTCTCCTTAAAGCCCCTCTTGCCTTCTTCAACAGTAAGCACAAAGGCAGCTATCTCCTTTTGAAAGTGCAGAAGGAGCTTATGCATGCAAGGGCCATAAAGGTTCACACCAGCCACAGCCTACCTTGAGAATCTCTGATCCAAGTTTTAAGGCTGCAATGCATAGTTGAGGCCCTGCATGGCTCAAAGTTCAAAGCACTCACTTCTGATATGGGACCCTTTTAAACTCAGTTAAATGAAACAATATCTGATAGTTATACCACTCCTCCCAAAGGACCTTCCCCACTTTGGTGGAGCTATAGTTCATGCCCTACCAGCTGTTCTTTGATACTTAAAGCATAAGTGCATCAACTGCTCCATTGAACTTGAGCTGCTCTGCCCTTCTATCAGCATCAAGCCTATGCAATTTCCAATGTCTTGCATTCCTCTTCACCCTTACTTAAGCCTTTTGAAGCAGGACAGAGGAGGGTGTAGTTGGCGGGGGGGTTGCTTTGTGCAGTTGGGGGACTCCAGGCACTGTGAGGCATGCTACAAGGTGGGGGTGCTTAAGTGCATTGGCTTAGGGAGGAGGGATGAGTCTTTGAGGAGATGCACAGGATGAGGAGCTGCTGCAGGAGGGTGGGGGGGAGGTGCATATGAGCCAGGGAGTAGCAGGTGTGAACTAGAGAGGAGTGCACACCAAGTAGACCTGAGGACAACATCCACCCACCATTTCTTATGTGAGATGTCATTAGGGAGTTGGTGGTTTGAAAAATTACACTTGTGCTGCCTGTGAGGAGCAGTTAGTGTGGGTAAAGGGACCCCTACTGGTGGGTAACTCATAGAATCTTGGTATAGCCTAGGACAGCAGAAGGCTATGCATTGGTTGGCATGGTGCTAGCACACTGCTTGAGGAGTTCCTCCACATCTGAATCATGGTTATGCCTCTTCTCACAAGGGAATTCATGACACACCAGAATGATGTCCTCAAGGCTCAAGCCCCCTATGCAAAGCTCACTGGCTCTGAGGCTGCATGGGTCCATGCTGTGCAAAGGGGGAAAGCTAATGAGAGGGTGAGGTTTGGTGCATGTAAACAAGCCCCACAAAACTCACTGCTCAGCAAGTATCATCGCTATGACAAATGCTATCAATTGATACATTAGAGCACCTGCAGATAAAGACTTGTGGGGGCAGTATGTGGCATGTGCTAGGGGTGTGAGCATGGAGGAAGGGGCAGTAAAACCACACTGCTTGGCCTGGGGCAGGGACAGGCCATACTAAGTGTTGCAGATGGGGGAGGTGAGAGCGAGAGCCAAAAAAAAGGTGGAAAGACCCTCACCACTACAACTTCCATCCCATTCATCCATTGTGAGTTGATTTGGCACATAGGGCCTTTAGGTGAGTGAGAGCACACAAGATGTGGTATTGAAAATCAATTGTGAAAGCAGCAGGAGACAGAGCTCAGCTTAGCTGAGTTTAATACCCATCAAACTTTAACATTTTTAAAAGGTCCATAACTCTGCTGAGAGCATGCCAATGCCACCTGTTAAGGTCGTACTCAAATAGGTTTGGATCCGAAGGGCTTCAGCCTCAGCTCGTATGCTGTGCCCCTTTCCCGAGTATAGCCCTGTATTTCAGAATGCTATACTTATCGTATCCGAAGATCCGGATGGCTATTGTAGCGTATCCAAAGGTCTGGACGACTATCGTATGATATCCGGTTATAGGGACAAGTATTGTTTACCTATCTGAAGGTAAGGATAAGTATCGTATTCCTATCCAAAGATAAGGATTAGTATCATATACTTATCCGAAGGTGCATCCAGATATCGGACGGAAGTATAATGGCTAGTCTAGACAAGTCTAAGACTAGAAACTAACAGAGTGTAGACTCTCCGAAGATAGAGGTGGATGTGTTAGACTATCGGATACAATCCTTAAGTCTTGGAGGGTGACAAGAGTTGATAAGACTCGAGTCCAGATAGCAGGATGAGGACAATCTAAGATGATATTTGAACTGGGGTGCTACAGGACATATACAAGAGTTTATATACGATAGAACTAAGCAAAAGGCTATGCACACAGTACTGCAATGTATAAGCAATGCTTATTACAAGTCAAACATAGGCCAGAAGTTAATCACAGGTTAACAGATCAGTAAACATAGCCGGAAGTAAGCATAACCAATATACTGGAAGGGAAGATATACTAAATGGAGGAAATAAGCAGTGTTTAACGTTATATGAACAGGATATGAATGAAGAAGCTTATTGTAATGGATCCGGTGTAGAAACTCAATTCTCTACAGGCTGGTGTAAGGAATAATGCCTCTCATTGTGTGATATGGTGCTTTTCACTAGGGAGTACATGGCATAAACTTGCAGCACCACTCTGGGTGCTATCTGCAGCTATTCCTATATGAGGTGCAGCTTTCCCACGCCATGCGCGCACACTTCCTGCACTTCACGATGTGTGCGCTTTCCCACGCTTGAGCGCCCTATAGTGCCAGCCATCCAGAAGCATCCATCCACTGTCCACCAAGCTCTCTAAGTGCGTATATTCCTATTTCCCTTATTTGCATATTGTTCCACTTTTATTTTTATCATGGACCCTTACTTTTACATACCTTACTCGGTAGTGCTTCAGCTCCACATGACAGCGCTTAGGTGCCATATATAAGTGCCAGCAGTACTTACTATTGGAGGACTTTTTGGTTGACAGAACTTGCCACCCACTATTTACCTAGCAGAACATAGTAGAAATCCATTTGTTTACATTCTCTCATTTGCGCATATACACGCGCACTTTCCCACGCTTTGCGCAGCATACGCGCGCGTTCCCACGCCTTCATGCCTTGCGCGCACCTGCGCTTTCTCATGCCTCGTATTGGCTGACCAGTAGCGCCTTCAGTGCATACAACTAGATCCTTGCTGCACTCGCTTCCCCTTTAGGGTCAAATGCACTTGTCATCTCAGGTATAGCAGACTAGGCAACGTGCGACCTTACAACAATTATAGATACAGTCAGGAGCCTTGTTCGCGCCTTGCTGTGTTGTTGTTTCTACACTGGTATTGGCCTATTTTATGGCTCATGACGACTGGGCTTCACAGCACAACATCACCATCATGTGTAGAGCGATTCCACATATCATGTGCAGCTTCCCTGCAATAATGCACCAGACTCACGACACTTTCCTGCACTCATGCAATGCATTCCTGCGCTCGTGCTTAGTGTGCATTTATCACACATCTTCGCATTCCATCGTGATTTAGTGCACATCATCGCAGGGGCATCCTTCCATTGTCCAGCCAGTTCCTTGGTGCATTACATTCCATTTATTACTATATCTGACTATGTTTGGCATCATACGATTATTATTTCATTATGGACCCTTACATTACATCACTTACATACTTAGAGCGCTCCCGATTCACTTCCGAGCCCTGGGAAGGCACTTATGTGTGACTTAGGGTTGCCATGTCTGTTTTTACAACTTAGCTTCTGGCAGTCACCATCTATCACCAGTTAGTTCCATGCAGTGCATGTATCCATTGTTGTAGTCCCTAGCATCTGTCTATAGCTAGTGGCAATTGTATTACCCATCTATTATCTGTCCAGTATCCATTCTCCTTGCCTTGGTTCACATCCCAGCATCATTTATACATCTTCTCTACACTTGCGCACTTTGCACGCTACTTTCCCACGCTTCGCACGACCATCGCATTTCACTTTCCCGCACATGCCCTCAGTGCATTTCGCATTTCCTCGCATTTCACTGCATTTCATCCCATTTCTTCGTGTTTTCTTGCACTTTCATCGCATCTGATCAGGGTTGATCAGCATTCACTTGTGGATCTTCACTTTCCTTGCGTCCCCTTTAGGGTCAAATGCTCCTGCTTCTGCAAGTATAGCAGCTAGGTAAAGCTGAGACTCACTTATACTGGTTTAGCATTATTATAGCTAGTGCCTAGCCAGGTTGTGATACCTACACCAGTACGGATCTGTGGATCGGATCAGATCAGATCTGATATCCAGAACTTCGGATGAGAAGCGCGAATATATGGGATATGACAGAAGGTATTGCTCGCATGATGTTTGAAAATGGGCCATTGAGTGTAATATGTGTTTTCGGAGAGTGTTAAGTGTAGTCAGTTATCATTGATTATATAATACATTCATTCAAGTACAAAATGGGAAGTGGCATATGGGCAAGGGGGGTCATGGGCATAGGCATTGGGCATGGGCGCCCAACTTTGAACATCCCTATTTGAACATATCATGCTCAAATGCCCAAACAGCACATGGACCACTATATGGAACCTCATGACCAACCTCTGGCCTACAAATTATGGTGAATGGCCCCAAATAACAACAGGGACCATAGTGGGCTGTGGAAACATTAATAAAATCCCACTAAGCAGACAGAACAAAGAAAACCAAGCAGAACAATGAAATAACAATGAAAAGGAATAACAAGACTCCTAAGAATTCTAATATTCAAATCGGCTCACCTGATTTGGGTTCTGAGATGCAACAGAACAATAAACAGAGTACAACACTCTGAGCAATTAATAGTGGTACTCGAAAAAAAAATTGAAACTTTTGAAAACTCGCTTACACCTCGCCTAAATGCTTTCAACTCTTGGCTAAAGTTTGAAAGCACTCGCTCAACAACAGTTAAATTATACTCAGCACACCTCGGCATGAAATTGGGCATTCAAAGACTTAGTAGTATTTTCAAAGTGTGCTATGTACATATGAGTAGAAAGTAACTGGGACATAGTCTGCAACGAGTCGTAGATAGGCTTTGTATTTTGAATGACAGAGCTAATCAAATTATTGGAAAAAAAAAGTCCTATTGATGACAACAACACAACCCTGACAACGATGACAATGAGAATGATGATGATGACAATGACAATGATGGTGATGACAATGATGATGGTGACAATGATGATGATGGTGACAATGACAATGATGGCGACGATGAGAAGACAAGGCAGACAGGACAAGGGGATGGACAACAACAAGGGGCGGACAACAATGAGGGGCAGACAACAATGAGGGGCGGACAATGACAAGGGGCGGACAACAACAAGGGGGACAGACAACAACAAGGGTACAGACGATGAGGTGATCATCCAGTTCCTCCATCTGATGAGGCCTTGGAGGCCTGCATCATTTGGTGGAACTGGATCTTGAGACAGAGAGTCTCTGCTTCCTTGTCAAGCACCTTGGAATGTGCTTGGTGGACTGCTGAAGTCCCCTCAGCTGGCATTACACCAGCGCCCATATTACTGAACGATGCTTTGATTTTTTTGTATTTACCCCTAAGACTGCATGAATTTTAGAATTCTTATTAACAGAATAAAAAATATGATTAGACTTACGTCCCAATGCAATTGCAAACTGCATCACAGAATTTTTTTTGCATTGACTGCATATGCAGGACCATACTTGACATGGTCAGTGAAGATAAGCTTGGCGAGAATGCCATATATTTGCCCCTTATCTGAACCTGAGGGACCATCATCTGCAGCAGCCATGGCTTTCTTGCTGTCAGAATAAAATAAAATTCTACAGTCAGTGGGGTGAGTCGTCAAATAGTTCACTAGCGTGTCTGTCAGTGCATGGTGATTGTGCCACTGGATCGTGAGCTGAGGTCCAGACTGCTCTAGAGGTGGGTTTGAGGTGGTATGAGCTCAATTATTCAACTCTTCGTCCATCGCCCCCAAGTGCAATGGTGTATTGGCTTTGAGGCGTGCAGAACGACAGGCAGGAGGCATGGTGGTTTCAAGGTCCACTGTACGATGCTGGCCTGACCTTGAATCTGGGTCATCGGCCAAGTTTCTTCAAGGCTTTAGCCAAGAGTTGAAAGCATTTAGGCGAGGTCTAAGCGAAGTTTCAAAATTTGTTTTGAGTACCACTAATAACAAAAAAAATGGACGACAACAATGAACAAGAGATTACAAACCAATAGAATCACTGTAAAGGTAATTATATGCAATGAAAAATACAAAAACCTAGTCACCTCCACCTGGACTGACACAATCACAACAAACACAAACCATAACAAAAACTGGACCATTGCCCTTGAGGTTTTAGTGGGTATCATACCACCCAGGCCCTCTATGAACGAGGCCCCCAGGTAGTCATAGAGTCCCACACACCCACCACATGGTAGGAGTGCGTAAGAGCATTTTCCCTCGAATCGGTGTTCCTAGAACACTGCTATAGCGCGTAGAGCTAGATTTAGTCAGTTGCTACAAATACACATCGCTTGTCCAAAAAAAAAGAAAGTTGCGGTGTTTGAATTATTTGTTGTTCGTATTTGGTTTGTGTGGCGGCACTCGGATGAACATTGAACATAGACTCTTACACACTGCTGATGGTTTGGAAGGAGCCTGTTTTTCAATGCGCTTCCAGTGTGTATTTCTTGAACATTCAAAATTTTACTTTAAATCCCTCTAATAACAACTTGATCCCAGGCCTGCCTGTCACCTGCAGCAGTGCAGTTCCACCCATGATACTATCATCACAGTTCGAGTCACTGCCATACCTTGCTACTGGAGTCGTGAGCACTCTCCATCGCTATGAATCATTTATGGCCGCTTCAACCCAATTAAGTTGCACAACCTTCAATAATTGCCGCATCATCAAAGCCTGCCAGCTGTCTCCTTTCAAAATTCTGTGCTGAGCCTCATGACACCTGAGCATCCAGAGCACAGTACTTCGGCCGCTAGCTCATCCTTCAATCCTACTAAGCTACGCCTCCTTATTGCGATGCGTTGCATGACGACTTCTGTCACGAGTAGCTGATACAGTATGCATTTCAGTCATAATTGGCCATCAGCGCTAAGTATGACTTTAGTCGATTAGTACACCAAGCTGGTAGAAATGAAGTTACAACTAGGCACAGCACACTGTTCCTGGATGCCGACTGACCACTGCCCGATCCCGCGCGTTGACTAGCTATTATTATTACATCCCCCACGCTTTTCCTTTTCAGTGACAGTATCGGGTCGGAGCCAAAATAATCACGATACCTCCAATGTCGCCGATCTTGTCAAGGTAATCATCATAATTATACATGTTGCCTAACACAGGTAATATCGAGACATTCTTTGATTGGTTTCAAAAAACATGACCAGGTCAGTAGTCGGCTTCCTTACGGCATTTGGCCATTCCATTGAGATAAATCCTAGTCCGATTCTCTCGCATGGCGCGCCTGACGAGGGATAACCAGTTATCTGCATTCTCTCGAAGAGTTGCCTTGGACTGTTGCGGCAACCTAGCACCAACACTGCTTGCTATGTGACAACTGAGCTCAGTTGGCTGTTCTGAGTTAGTTTATGTTGTGCCCAAGTTATCATTTCGCGGTACGCCACCAGGCCCCAACATATCGGCAGATAGTTGCTAACTCCAGTGGCACAACACTGTTGGTATTCTTATGTCCAAGGCGCTGGAGGTCACCGATCGACTGTTTTTAGCATAATCACAAACCGGAAGAATCGGTCACGGTAACAATAGCTTTGAATCGGGAAACACTTACCCCTGCAAGATAAAAGCTTCGAGAGGTATGTGTTCCCTCATCATAATCTATCCTGCGTCCCACTACTCTCCCTGGTGAGAGAGTAAGACCTATTGTAAATATTTACAATGTTTTTTCTTCTTTTACTCGTTTCTCTCGTCTCGTCGATTCACGCTGCATCGATTGTATCTCGTTCGCAGTCCTATCCATTATCTCAACCAGGAGTGCTTGGACCAAAAACTAGAATAACTATAGGGAATAAGGTCATCGCTCCTGATGGCTTCGAACGCTCGTGAGTCTATTGCAATTGCGCTCAAAGCTCACTGCTGACTCTAAGTAGAGCAACTGTAGTTAACGGCATATTCCCCGGACCTTTGATTGCGGCCCAGAAGGTGAATATCCTTTCAAGTTTGTGCACCAGTGCTGACCTCACATTAGGGAGATGACTTTGCCATCGAGGTATTCAACGAGCTCGAGGACAAATCGATGTTCACGAGTACCAGTGTAGTAAGCATTATTCAATCATCCATGTTATCATTGATCAACCTTGTTTACTGTAGCACTGGCATGGTATCTTCCAGAATGGGACAAACTATGCCGACGGGACATCCTTCGTCACACAATGTCCCATTGCGCAAAACCACTCTTTTTTACATTCTTTCTCCGCTCCGAACCAGGCAGGCACCTACTGGTATCATAGTCATTATTCCGTTCAATATGTAATTATCGCTCGAACTCTGCACATGCAGTAGAGGACTAACCTGTATCACAGTGTGATGGTCTGAGGGGAGCCCTGGTAATCTATGATCCCGAAGACCCTTTGGCACATATGTACGATGTCGACGATGGTGAGCAAACAAATAATTTATATTTATCCACTGACCATCATGTTGTTGTTAGCGAGTACCGTAATCACACTTTCCGACTGGTGAGTCCTATGCTTGTTGGTAATCTGCCTGCTTAACGTAGTGTCACTAGGTATCACGTTGTGGCCCCCATCTTGCGCGATATCATAGGTACAACCGCCAACTCCTCGCTCATCAATGGACTCGGTCGCTATGCTGGCGGACCCGCGTCTGAACTCGCTGTGATCACTGTCGAGCAGGGCAAGCGTTATCGCATGCGCCTGGTTGCAATGTCTTGCGATCCCAACTTCCATTTTTCTATCGATGGCCACAACTTAACCGTCATCGAAGCAGATGGACAGTTGACCGAACCCTTGATGGTAGACGAGCTCCGGATTTTCGCGGGTCAGCGATACTCCGTTGTTCTGGCAGCCGATAAGCCGGTGGATAACTACTGGATACGCAGTCTACCTAATTTGATAAATGCGTCCTACGAGGGTGGAACGAACTCTGCAATCCTGCGCTACCGAGGCGCACCAAATGCCGATCCGACTACGGTCAATAATACATCCACGAACGTATTGAAAGAGACCGATTT
Organism: Suillus cothurnatus; assembly: GCA_016758765.1. Lineage (NCBI taxonomy): Eukaryota > Fungi > Basidiomycota > Agaricomycetes > Boletales > Suillaceae > Suillus > Suillus cothurnatus. The sequence continues at coordinate 79,214 of JABBWL010000025.1, read as the reverse complement.
GCATGCACTGATCAATCCCGGTGCTCCCGGCATTCCAGAGTATGGGAAGGCAGACATCAACCTCAACCTCTCGGTGACCACCGAAGGCGGAATATTTTATGTCAACAATGTTACATTCAAACCCCCCACCGTTCCTGTTCTGCTCCAAATTCTCAGCGGAGCTCAAGAGCCGTCTCAGCTGCTTCCAAATGGAAGTGTCATCGTTCTAGAGGCTAACAAAGTGGTGGAGTTGACAATGTCAACAACCGGTGCAGGTGGACCCGTACGTACGTTCCCTTCCTTCAACACTTTGCCTGACATACATTGTACCAGCATCCCGTACATCTTCATGGGGTAAGTTTGCTATGGCATTGTTGCAGGCTGGTACTGATGATCATTAGCATGCCTTCGATGTCGTACAGAGCGCAGGCAGCGACATCTTCAATTATGTGAACCCCGTTCGCCGCGATGTGGTGAGCGCTGGCGGCAAAGGGGCACGTATGGTGATCCGATGGACGACCGACAATTCTGGTCCCTGGTACTTGCACTGGTATGCATCATTTTATTGAGTTGTCAAGAAGGGTACTAATCCCAAATTAAAAGTCACATTGACTGGCACCTCGATGCGTATGTTTTTGTACGCCCGCGTGAAAGAGATGGCTAATCCTCAAATACAGCGGTTTTGCCGTTATAATGGCGGAAAGTCCCTCAGATACTCGTGCACACTTGAATCAGGTGCCACGTAGGTTATATGTGACAAAACTGTACTTCCATGGCTGAACTGCATTACAGAGGAATGGGATCAGTTATGCCCGATCTTTGACTCTCTATCACCCACACAATTAGGGGGTGGAGGTCACAAATCCTATGAAGAAGCATCTAATATTACCACAGTCCTCTTTCCACCATCACGCCTCCCTTAGATATAATTATTTTCGTCTCTTGGGGCATAGGCAAACTGATGGGTAGGATTGTTATCTATTATAGGTACCGTTATAATTAACTTCCCGGTACTATATATACCTTACTATGCTAAGCCTTACTAGAGCTTGCTATGCTGCAGCCTAAATATACTGTCATAACTCAACGCAAAGCTAGTCCGGACACGCGACGGCACTCATTCCGTGGAGTCACTCTACATATTACAACCCTATATTATCAATGATTATGTAATAATGATTCGAGGTGCATGGTGTCCCGAATGCGTGACTGTCCCGCGCGGTTCCAACGTCCACACCACCGTGCACAGGTGCAAACCTCAAATTTCAAATTTCAAACATAGGCCTATACGCCCAGAATGCAACCAATCAACCAAAATCGCCTCGGCAAGCAATTAGTGTAAGTACTGCCAGTAGGAGGCCTGGTACAGCCCCACGGCCCCCACCCGCTACTTATAGTTCCTGGTCTGACAGTTGTTGCTCACAGGTGCTCGCCGCAACAGTGACTACTTATTAATGATGTAGCGCGCAGAGACTTGTCAAGGAACTAATCCGAGACACTTGTCAAATAATAGTAATAGCGAAGATCGGTGGCCCATGACAATAATCATAACAACCAAGCGCTCTGCGTGATTGTGCCTCGCATTTTGAAATCCTGCCCAACGCATCATTGTGCTCGCCCGCTCTGTGACCAAACAAGACAAATTTCGACATTCCAGTGCGTTTCATACTAGCCTAAGGCCAGGAACGGGTCCGGGGATAGTTGTCAAAGGAAAGCTTTTCAAGGTCCGTCGGACACGCGGTGCGCACATTTAGCTTCGAGCAGCCAAGTCGAACAATTGAGCCTAGTTCCTAGAATTTACCGCTGGTTGAGTTGGTGCATATGGGTTCCTTCGGGCGCCGAAGCCAGCTGACCTAGGGCCATCTTTCAATCTTTGTTGAATGTCGACCATGAGTAAATTCCGTACTTCCAGAACGTTCCATATTGAAAGTGGACTTGACGTCACTTGGTTGGCGTTTCCCGGCTTTCTATGCAAGTGGGTGATATAGTCAAGCTTGGCTTGGCGGGGTGTGGACTTGTACAGTGTCTGTGTGCCATAAGCTACCAATAAGTAGTCCCGGCCTTGGCGCGGACTGCAATCTTTTACGGTCAGGTCTATGAATTGTTGCGGAAGTTGGAGTTAGGAGATATAAGATCAAACTACATCGAGGTAAGTTCTTATCGTCGCGTGCTTCGTCACACTCCCTCACTCTGTACTCAATATAATGTTCCTTAATGTCATTTTCATGTTATGGCTTCATCTAGCACATGCAGCATCCATCATCTCAGGATCTAATTCATATCCACTCAACTCTCGCTCGAACACACTAGGCCCTAGAACCAACTTAATCATTTCTAATAAAGTCGTATCTCCAGACGGTTTCGCGCGCTCGTGAGTTTGTCTTTGCTGTGTTTTTCTTGCATCTTAATCATTGGTATAGTGCAACGCTCGCTGGAGGAACATTTCCGGGTCCAATTATCACAGCCAGAAAGGTTCTTTTTCTGCCACTTCAATCGTGCCCCTCAGATACTGACTATAGCTGAAGGGAGAGCACTTTGCGATAAATGTCGTGAACAGACTCACCGACAATGAAATGCTCAAGAGCACTAGTGTGGTGCATATTCATCTACCCGGTCCTCTCACATTGGCTTACCCGACTCTACTTAGCACTGGCACGGAATCAGGCAGAATGGGACTAATTACGTGGATGGAGTCTCGTTTGTTACTCAATGTCCCATTGCGCAAAACCACTCCTTTCTACACTCCTTCGAGGCTCGGAATCAGGCTGGAACCTTTTGGTATCACAGCCATTACGCAGTTCAACAGTGGTATGTTGATACGAAGTGTTTAACTCTGTAATCGACGATCCAAAACCGTTCAGTGACGGACTCCGCGGGGCTTTGATTATTTACGATCCTGAAGACCCCCTATCATATTTATACGACGTTGACGACGGTGCAGTGACCTCTATCATAGTCACGAAATTTCTAACTTAAATCATTCACAGAGACCACCGTCATCACTCTTGCTGACTGGTACATCTCAGAGCTAATCTGTAGCTTGTATTCGGCTTACCAATTGATCATAGGTACCATGTAGCTGCCCCCGTTTTAAGTCATATTATCGGCACCAATGCCAACTCAACACTCATTAACGGTCTCGGTAGATATCAAGGGGGACCCCAGAGTGAACTTGCGGTGGTCAGTATCGAGTACGGGAAAAGATACCGCCTACGCCTTATAGCAATGTCTTGCGACCCCAATTTCGTGTTCTCCATTGATAACCATAACCTGACGGTAATCGAAGCGGACGGTGAACTGACGCAGCCCCTCCTTGTGGATTCGCTCCAGATACTTGCTGGACAGCGATACTCTGTTGTACTCGTCGCGAACCAGCCGGTCGACAACTACTGGATACGAGCGGTCCCAAATATTCCAGGCTTGAACTCTAACAACGGCCAGAGCTCCGCTATCTTGCGATACAAAGGTGCACCCGTTGCAGAGCCTAATACAAACCAGACCAAAAGTACCATGCCACTCCTCGAGAGCAATTTGCATGCATTCATAAATCCTGGTGCACCTGGGATTCCAGAGTATGGAAAGGCAGACATCAACTTGAATTTGGTGGTCAAGAACACGGGTGGGATATATTCGGTCAACGACGTGGTATACAAGCCTCCCACGGTGCCCGTACTGCTTCAGATCCTCAGCGGTGCACAGCAAGCAACCGATCTACTTCCAACAGGAAGTGTATATGTTTTAGATGCTAACAAGGTCGTCGAATTGACGATGCCAGCTGTTAATATTGGTGGTCCTGTAAGTTTCCCGCATGTTCATCACGTTACACACATCTCATAACATCTCCTTAGCATCCGATTCATATCCACGGTGTAGTTATTTCTGGTTGCTACTTAATACCCGATTGCTCACTGTAGTGATAGCATAGCTTTGATGTCGTACAGAGCGCCGGAAACAGTTCTTTTAACTATGTCAATCCCGTACGCAGGGATGTGGTATCCAGTGGGATCCAAAACCAACAGACGGTGATTAGATGGGTCACAGATAACTCTGGCCCATGGTTCTTACACTGGCAAGCACTACGACAATGTATTTCGTTCGCACTAACACTGATGAATCTTTGTTTATTTAGTCACATTGATTGGCATCTTGACGCGTGCGTGTCTCGAGCACTCTAACACTGCCGTAATCTGACATGGTTTGCCAGTGGTTTCGCTGTGGTCATGGCCGAAAGTCCTTCGGATACTCAGAAGCATCTAGGCCACATACCCAGTAATTATTCAATACCCGTCTTATGCTTTGCTTCAACTGATGGTATACACAGATGCGTGGGACGAACTTTGCCCAACATTCAATTCATTGACCCCAGCCCAGATTGGAGCGGAAAATTCATATCAGGAAGCACAGAATATTTCCACGCTGCTATTTCCGAATACATAGTGTCTGTTATAAAGTTCGAAGGAATGGCACTATTAGGATTGTAGCACCGTTTTTAATATTATCATAAGCCATCGCTGTTTAATTTTTGTACAGCTCTCACACACTACGCCCGATGTTGCAATGAGCAAGCCACCCATGACATGAATCCATACCAAATCCATGTTAATGTCCACCCTCTAACCGCAAACACTGCTAGAAGCGTGCTGTATTAGTCTCCCTGAGCAGACGTCCAAAGATAGTCGTTCCTTATAACCACGTGCAGGATAACATTTGCTGGCTGAAGGCCACCCATACGAAATCTACGGGATTCAGACAACAGGTGAGAATGACTGTATTAAGCTAGGAGGAACTTCCCAGTGCGTATTGGGTGGTGGACCGTGCCGTGGGTACCATACTGCTTGACAACTCCAATTAGATCGAAGCAAGTGAGAAGGCGAGGGTTGGTGATTCTCCGGATCAAAAGCAACCTTGTTCACATTCTGAAATAGATACCGCCGGGGCCGCAGCCTGGTACGATACGACTTCGTGATTTGAGTCTGACACCTGACTTCTACGTGATTTACATTCGTCAAGGGACAGGTCTTTCGAGCTCAGCGTCTCCTGTGCTGAGCGGCTCAAGAGTGGCTAGGAGCAGGTATGGGACTAGCCTGGAATGGTTGGTGTGAAGTCGGCCCTCGACGATGGGACTTGGGGATTTTGCCTAGGGAACAGGGAGGCAGTGAGTGTGAGTGGTATGCCTGGGAGCAGAGAGCCGTTACGGTCTCCGGGAATCACGTACTCGTTGATCCCGAAGTGAATATTTTTCAAAACTTGGTTGTATCGTATGTTTGGTTGTATCGAACGTTTTTCAAGATGCAAAATGCATGCCCAGATTTAGTAAATGTGTACTAAAACAATGGGGATATGATGCGATCTTGGTCACGTGCAAAGAATGGGCGATATCGGACGAGCGAAAGATCATCGATTTCTAAGTCGTTTCACTAGTCTTCACAGCAATCGGATTATCGGTAGCTTATAAGGTACCCTCTTCGCTCCCACTTAAAGGCTGTTCTGACGCTCTCTCCATCTTGTTCCAGATCCACCACCATCGCACTATCTCGTCGATTCATCATGGGTGTCCTCGATATCGTTCCTGTTAGTTGCAAGTCAATCATCGGGGAAGTTGATCCACTGACATCTTAGCAGGCTGGTGTCCTAACTGGAGACAACGTCCGCAAACTGTTCGATTATGCAAAGGAGAACAAGGTAGATCGCTTCCGACTCATTTCCTATTACCTTAATGAAGCGCCTTGCATTTCAATTTCAATAGTTTGCCATTCCTGTGAGTGTTTTTGTTATTGGAGGTAAAGATCTTGATGGAGCCATGATCTCTTCACCAGGCTATAGTGAGTGACCAAATAAGTCATGGTCTTCTCGAATTTCAACTTAACTGCGCCAGAACGTCACTTCCTCATCCACCGCCAACGCCGTCTTGGAAGCCGCAAGGTCAGCAAAATAGTCTGGGTCATTCACAAAATACTCACCTCTGGTTCTGTAGAGACATCAAAGCACCGATTATCCTGCAGGTCTCTCAGGGTGGAAGTGCCTACTACGCCGGCAAAGGTCTTGCAAATGACAACCAGCAAGCCTCCATTCTGGGAGCTGTTGCTGCTGCCCACCACATTCGCACAGTTGCGAAAGCCTACGGCGTGTGAGTCTGATCTTTGCCTGAGATCCATGTGATTTAAAACCACGGTGGACATTAGGCCCGTCGTTCTTCACAGCGACCACTGTGCTCACAAGCTCCTGCAATGGTTTGATGGCATGCTTGCTGCCGATGAGGCTTATTTCAAGGAGCACCAAGAGCCCCTTTTCTCTTCACACATGCTTGACCTATCTGAGGAGCCAAAAGAAGAGAACATTGCAACTTGCGTGAAGTACTTCAAGCGCATGGCACCTCTTGGTATCTGGCTAGAGATGGAAATTGGTATCACCGGTGGTGAAGAGGACGGTGTTGACAACACTGGTGTCGACAACGCATCCCTCTACACGCAACCCGAGGACATCTATGATGTCCACGCTGCCTTGAGTGCTATAAGCCCCAACTTCAGCATTGCCGCTGCATTCGGTAACGTGCACGGCGTTTACAAGCCTGGAAATGTCAAACTCCAACCTGATCTGCTTGGAAAGCACCAAGCTTACAGCAGCCAAAAGCTCGGTGGCAAGTCCGAGAAGCCTCTCTACCTCGTGTTCCACGGTGGTTCTGGTTCAACCAAAGAGGAGATCAGGACTGCAGTCGGCAATGGCGTCGTCAAAATGAACGTTGATACTGGTGAGCCTGTCAGGTTTAACAGTAAATCCAATCGCTGACCCGCAACGATTACCCAGATACCCAGTTTGCTTACCTCGCTGGTATCAGGGTACGATTGATCATCAGTCCTCGCGATCGCGCAATGGCTGACCTCTATCTCTCAGGACTTCGTTTTCAAGAAAAAAGATTACCTCCTCACTCAAGTTGGTAACCCTGAAGGCGCAGACAAACCCAACAAGAAGGTATGTTGCTAGGGCATCTTCCATAAGATTTCCGACACTCATGTTTGATTGCAGTTTTATGATCCCCGTGTCTGGGTTCGTGAGGGCGAGAAAACGCTCTCGGCGCGGGTCAAGGAAGCTTGCAGTGATCTGGGCAACATCAGTGAGTGTCGAATCGAGTTTGATCATTTATCGGTTATTGACTTGAACATTGTCCGTAGACCGCCTGTAAAGAAAGCGCCTGTAGAACCATGAATAGCTTAGAAACAAGGTTTGAAGATTTATTACGCGTCATGTACATTTGTAAATGCCCTGAAATTTCTTGACGCTGGAAAGCAACCTAAGTTACTATTAATTTACATCGAGCAGTGTTCCATAGACGTGTTCGGGATATCTAGACATATCTGTAGATGTGCCGAAAGGTCGTGAGTCGTGAACGTATGAAGTGCTCCACGTATGACATATGATTTTGGTTGATGGAAACGCCGTAAGTGTGACAACTGTGGGTGGTTTCGAACTTCTGTTGATTCTTGAACCACTGTTGTAACCTACCAAGTGTGACTCACAACTGTACCACCAATATCCATCTCGAGCTTGAGGTATCTCCAGTCGAGATTGCCTTGTTTATAGTCTGTAATTCGAAGTTCGACACGGGAAAATCTATATAGCAAATATTTGTGACAACATGAGCATGAGCGATGTCCGTACGTGATTTCTAATCTTTACTCCGCTCAACAACGACTCATAACGCACATACTAGTCTACGCTTCTTTCCTCCTTCCGGTCTTTTTGACTATCGAGTCCACGAGATTCATTCTCTACGTCTCTGACAGGACGCCCGGCAGCGGTCCATTGCGCTTGGTCGTCTTACTACTCAACATCCTCGCGTTTGGCCCGCTCCGGGTGATCTTTGGATGGATGTTGATGGTCATATGGTTGCCTGTGCGAGCTCTTCTGTGGTTCATGGGTATAGGAAGGGGAGAACCAAAGAAAGGTGCGTGTTTTTGGACCCTTGCTCGCTGTGTAACATGGCTGACAATCAATTCATGCGTCACGTATGTACTATGTAGGCTCGGCAGCAGCCACAGCGCGTTTCTATGAATTTAAGAAGAGACGAGCCGAGGGACTGGAAGTACAGACGAGGGGAAAGTTGATCTGGAGGACCTGAGGTATTATTCGTTTTCTTGGGCTGCGTATACCTCTAGAGGTGTACTCTGTTGTTGTTCTATGGTTGTTATCATTTTATTATATTTATGCTCTCCTGTAGCTCCCAGCTGGCAAAGGAGCTCAACTGTAGGTTCATGCGCCAAGCTTGTGTTGTAGAATCACGTGACCGCGTATGTTTGATACATAATTTATTGAAGGAATCCATGTTGAGGCACTGACGAGCGGATCCAATTCAATTACACGATGAGTATGGCGTGGACATCCTAGGTAGGTAAGTATAGATTCGGGTACGTATAGTGTCAATACACAACATCTAGATATGATCTTCGAGAAAATGCGTCAATACATACATTTATAATAGATGAAGAAAGCATCCCTGCACATAACCTGCACACATTGCTATATAGCGGCCTGAGGACAACGCAACTCAATCAGATATTTATGTCATAATGTCAAAGATAGTGAAATTGAAACAGACAGGATTCCTTTGCAGTACTTACCGAAATGAAGAAAAGATAAGGTCCTGGAATGCCCGGAGGGGCCGGGAGGGCCGTTGCAAATTTATTACTATTTCTGTGGGAGATCTGGAAAAAAATCCCCAGATTCGTGCCCTTTCTTCAATATAGCCCTGCAATATGGCTGGTTCCCAGGAGCAAGGATTGGTTTTCTATATCGGTTACGCCCAAAGCGGCAATTGGTGTCTGATAATTCGTGACCAGCCGAAGACCTATGCACTTGGAGGAAGACCCCCATAATCCCTAGTTGCAGCAAGTCCACCTTCACCGTGTTCAACACCATCAACCTCCGACTGAATGGCGGAAGCAGCGCAGCCCATCTTTATGATCAGCACGCCCGTGCGAGCTTTTGAAGTTCGTGAATGCGCCGTATCTGCAGTCGCAGTCTTCCCTGATAGACGACTCATGGTGACCGGCTTGGGAGACAATACACTTTGTTTGTGGGACTTGACGAGTGGTGTTGTATTGAAGAAAATGAAGGGACATCAGACCTGGGTGGGGGCGGTAGCGATATCGCGAGACGGGCGCTTGATAGCAAGCGGTGATGCTAATGGAAAAATCATCGCGTGGGACGGCGACACCGGCGAACTGCTATCTGATATCGACGCCCACCCCGCACGGTGCAGCTCATTTGGCTTTCCTCTACCCGAGCCCCTTCCTATCGACTCGGATGTCCACTCTGCATGGATCAGTTCGCTTGACTTTTCTCTTGGTGGAGCGCTGGCCAGTGGTTCAGGGGACAGAACGACAAGGCTTTGGAGCACAGAAACGTGGAAGCCTCAAGGAAAAATTAATTGCGGTGCATCAGTCCACTGCGTCCGACACTCCCCGTCTGGTAAACTTCTTGCCATCGCGACAGACGAGAACATTCAAATATGGACTCCAGGCGGGAGGGAATGCATCGCAAAATTCAAGGCTCACTCTGCGTTCGATTCATCATGGAATTACTCACTGACGTGGACGCCCGATGGCACACGGTTGCTTTCATCGGGCTCCGCTACAGATCCTACCGTACGGGAGTGGGAAACATCAACTTGGGAGCAGTTCGGTGATCCATGGAAGAAGCATACTGGCTTGGTGACTGCTATAGCAGTGGACTCCACTGGTACCTTCGTGGCCTCCGCATCACATGATCACCATGTCCACCTCTGGCGCCTCTCAGACCGACGAACCATCGCCTCGTTCAAGCACTTTGATGAGGTGAACTCTGTCACTTTCTCCATGGATGGCAAGCACGTCCTGAGCGCAGGGAAAGATCGAATGATCTCAGAGTGGGCAGTACCGGAGGACGATTTGCCCGATTCTAAGGCATGTTTCCACTCTTCGCTATTGACAATGTAATGACCATGCTTCCTATAGATCCTCGATATCGATCCGACAATCCGCAACGCATGCATACTTTGTGACTGGGATACCGCTGAAGCATTGCTAACACAACGGATTAACATTGACGACAACAACTACATCGCCTATGCTAATCGCTCAATTGTAAGGGCGCGAAAACTTGACTGGGACCAAGCGCTAAGTGACGCACTCAAGGTGAGATACGCTATCTCATCGTAATGCCCAAGGCTGAATCACTTTAATGGGAACTTAGTCCGTCAGTATTCAGCCCTCCTTCACTGGGTGCATCTCCAAGGGCATTGCTTACTGCGGAAAAATGGAGGTCCAGCACGCGATGAAGGCGTTTGATCTCGCGTTCATGTTCACGAAAGAAGACCCAAAAATCATTCATTATCTTCTCTTGATTAAGGTATGTCAATGTCTTTTTGCCTATACCTTGTTTCATTAAGGTTTCAGGCCATCGTTTGCTTCAATGCAAATCAATACGAGGACGCAATACAACGTGTTCAAGAGTTAGCCGATACTTGTCCCAAGGTAGACACTCTTGCGTGTCATATCGTGGAAGTGAGCATCGTGCACCTTTCAAACTCGCGGTTGTTGACACTGAACTTATGCATATTAGGCGTATCTACGTGGAATAGACGCCTTGGATGGCGCTTATGATAACGAAGATGCCGACCACTCCACTGCCGTTGTTGACGCCATTGCTTCAACACCTCAATCAGCCATTCATTCTGGTTATGATGACTTTGTTGTGGTATGTTCATATGATGTAACCGCAAATGCTTTTCATGCCTATATGCGTGATTTATCCAGCTCTTCGGATGGGACCTCAAATCATTGTGGAAATTTGCAAATCAGAAACGGTGCGATGGACTCCTTCGCGCAGGTAGGCTTCGAGAAGCCCACGAATCGTATCGATATATGATGGATATGTGTGATAAAGCTACGAAGGCTAGCTGCCTTGATTGGTCCACTGGCAAGTCTCCAGTAACGTCACCAAATACAGTTCTCACCCGCAGTTAAACATAGTTTTCAAGCAAGAGTGCAGCGTGCGATGCGCTGCCATTGGAGACGCCAACCTTGCTGCGAGCGATTACAGCAAGGCTATTGAGCTGTACTCGGCGGCGATCGACCTGGATTCTGCAACTAGTGTAATTTTGGCAAATCGCTGTAAGGCAAAATTGGAAAAAGCGCTATGGGCGGACGCACTCCTCGATGCGGAACAGGTACGATGGGAACTATTGTCTTGTACTCAGCCTCACACCGATTATACCCAGGTTATCGAATTCAAACCTTTCTCTTACTTCGGATATCAATTGAAGTATGCGGCGCTTCGTGGTGCACACCAATATGATGAAGCCATTGAAGTCTTCAACAGCATGCTATCCAAGTTGGAAAATATCCACGATACGGAAACAACGAGTACGCTCCAAATAGCACATTCTCCTACATCGTTGACTCTTTGTCCAGACTTGCGCCAAAAGTTTTTCGAAGTAGAAGGAGCTATTCAAAAGACCATCAACGCTCAACTTGACATCGCTCCGCATCGTCTGCTCAATACCTTTACTGGGCGCTTATGCGATCGAAAGGTACAGATCGATACCTTCAAAACGAGCACAGAGTACAAGGAGCTTCTGTCATCAATATTGGTGCACATGGATCTCGAAATGGAGCGCATCGAAGTTGTGGTGGCGACGTACTTCCGTTATGTCATGCTATCGCATAGGTGGGAAGTGAGGGAACCGTCGCTGCATGACATCCAGGACAAGGTAGTATACGACTTGGAGCCAATTGGCGGTATCGTGAAGTTGCAGTCATTTTGTAAAACCGCTCGTGATATGGGGTATCTCTGGACATGGATCGATACCTGTTGCATCGACCGGACTAACAACGTCGAGGTCCAACAATCGGTCAACTCCATGTTTATATGGTATCATCACTCAGCACTTACCATCATCTACCTGTCGGATGTCCCACCTTTGTCACAGCGTGGCGCACTCGCAAGTAGCGTTTGGAACACGCGAGGATGGACAGTTCAAGAATTTCTGGCCCCAAATATTGTCCTCTTTTATCAGAAGGATTGGACCGTGTATCTCGGCGATCACTCTCCCAACCACAAGAAATCCATTGCAATCATGCAGGAAATGGAACATGCAACGGGCATAGGTGTACAAGCCCTCGTCGCCTTCCGTCCGGGGATGAGAGACGCACGGGAGAAACTCCAATGGGCGTCGACCCGTAAGACCACGCGGCAGGAAGATATTGCATACTCATTATTTGGTATCTTCGGCGTCAAGCTGCCTGTCATTTATGGCGAGAAGAAACAAAGGGCGCTTGGGAGGCTCTTGCAGGAGGTCATAGCTCGGTCGGGTGACATCACTGCCCTGGACTGGGTAGGGCAATCATCCGACTTTAACAGTTGTCTGCCGGCCGACGTCGTGTGGTACAGCGCTCCGCCGTGCAGGTTGCCCTTGTCCGAGGATGAGATTCAGACGTCAATCTCCTCGCTCCGACATGTCGTGGCCGTAGATTTGGCTTTGAAACTTTACGCTTTGCTTGACAACCTGAACGCTCCTCGTTTCGCGAACTGCAGACTGCATCTACCTTGCATCACATTTCGTGTCACTGAAATCAAAGGGAGTCGCGCTCAAGGCCAGGAGAAATATGAAGTCAAGGCCGACGGGCTTCGTGACCTTCATATCACCACACAGAACAAGCTGATTCAGTTCTCATCATTACGACCCACTATGCAGACATTCTTGCTCGTTCGTCCCTGGGACCGTAGTCTTCTCGAGCTACCTGACTTTTCAGCCGATATTCAAAGCGTGGATGATTGTACCCCTCCCCCGTCTCCGTTACTAGATTCATCTCCCGTGTCCCCTGCAGAGCAGGAGTCAGTTGCTTCGGAAGCGAGCGAGCGAGAAGATCCTGATTTTACGGACGATATGCAGATCGTGGAAGATCATTTGACTTTGCCAGAGTCTCCAATCCACGACTCGGCTGATTGGTCTCCTGGAGAGCCGGTTGATTTGGAATTTCACCGAGCATTGCGGTTGATTGTTCGTCTCCTACAGCCTTTCCACGTGTTCTTGCTGGCGCGGCTGCGTGATGGAGAATACACGAGAATCGCGTCTGACCGCGATATCATAGTTAAAGCTGAAGACGTTCGCGACATGATGAACATCGAGACGTTAGAGATATTGTAGCTCGAGGTTTGAAACTTCATTTGCACCTTTTGTTAATGATCTATTTATAACGCATGCTATGGAAGGGCGGAAATAGTCGTTTACTGTACTTATACACTATTCTAGGAGAGGGGAAGGCCGGCAGGCTCACTAGCTGTGCGGGGAGGTTGTTTGATTTATCTTTATCAAGTCTAACATACAGTGGAGGGACCTCATGGATTTATTACTGGGCAGGGACGGGCGCGTAGCAGGTACTGGAGGCGTCCGCGAAGTTGATCAGAAAATGTACAATATCTGCATAATTAAGAAGCAAGACAGATATGATAATCTGACTGAAGTTGGCCCATGCAAAAAAGCGCTCGAGCCATATCTTAGGCGTCTGATAAGATACGAGACGAACTAGCGCTGTGAAAAAGTATAAAAATGTTGACCTGTTCGACCTGGAATAAAGCGCCAACAATCCCTGGAACAAATCCTCCGTCGACTGAATGGCAGATTCCGATGCGGGGCAGCCCATCATCAAAACGATACTGCCCGTCCGTAAATTTGCGGCTCATGGACACACCGTGTACGCAATCACAGTATTTCCCGATGGGAGACGTATGGTGATGGGCTTGGGAGACAATAGACTTCTTCTGTGGGACTTGAAAGACAATGATGTTACGCCGAAGAAAATGGAAGGTCATAGCGGTTGGGTGTGGACAGTTGCGATATCACCAGACGGAAGATTCATAGCAAGCGGGGATCACAATGGAGAACTCATTATCTGGAACGGCAACACTGGTGAACCGGTCACCCCGGGCAAAACCATCAAAGCTCATTCTGCAGCAATTTACTCGGCAGACTTTTCTCAAGACAGCGAAGTACTGGCAACTGGTTCGACGGACAAAGTGACAAAGTTATGGAGCACTCAATCGTGGAAACAGCAAGGAACTCCAATCGATTGTGGTGATTATGTCCACTGCATTCGGTATTCACCGTTTGGAGAACACCTTGCCATAGCGACATCCGGGGATATCCAAATATGGAGTCCAGGCAGGAGAGAACAAATAAAATCCTTGAAGGCTCACACCGAATTCAATTCAGCATGGAATTACTCACTTGTGTGGACACCCGATGGCAAAAGGTTACTCTCAGCGGGATCCAATCCAGATCCCACCATACGGGGGTGGGATACATCGACGTGGGAACAGGTCGGTAGTCCCTGCAGGGGCGATACTACTAAGGGCATCAACATTCTTGCTGTGAACCCCACTGGAACGCTCGTCGCCTCCGCGTCTCATGACCACTATGTCCGCCTCTGGCGGCTCTCAGATCGACGAATCATCGCCTCATTCAAGCACTCCCGCACAGTGTGCTGTGTCACCTTCTCCACGGATGGCAAGCACATCCTCAGCGGAGGTCTTGATAAGAAGATCTCACAGTGGGCAGTGCCCTCGCTTGATTCCAAGGCATGTTTCCGCCCTTTACTCCTTGAAATTTAGATTTAATGATGATACTTTCTGCAGATCATCGATGTCGATCCAACAATCCGCGAGGCATGCATGACTGGGGACTGGGATACCGCTGAAGCGCTGCTAAAAGAACGGATTGTCGCTGACAGTCACAACGACGACAACAACACCTATGCCAATCTCTCATTTGTTAAGGCACGAAAACTTGACTGGGATGGTGCACTTCAGGACGCACTCAAGGTGAGATAATGTCGGACACCCATGACATACTAGGATGCTAACTGTGATAATAACTTAGTCCGTCACGATTCAGCCCTCCTTGACAGGCTATATCTCCGAGGGCATCGCGTTATGCGGGAAAGGGCAGATCAAGGATGCAATGGAAGCATTTGACCTAGCGGGCATGTTCACGGATGGACAATCGAAACCCATTCTTCTCTTAATAAAGGCAGGTCAAAGTTTTCCCCCATATTCCCTGGTTCATCACGTTCTCAGGCCATCGCACTGTTCAACGCAGAGCAGCATTCTAGGGCAACCCCACATGTTCACCAGCCACCCGATGCTTCTCCTGATGGTGATACTCCTGCTTGCAGTGACATGGAAGTGAGTATCATGGACTTGATTCAGCTCAATTCTCGGTTGATACTGATTTGGAATCTTGTACGATAGGTTTATATGAATAGCTTAAGTGACATGCGTCACAATGGAGGTGCTGGCGATTTCACTACCGCTATCAATGCCATCGCTGGTTCATCTGAATCCGCTATTTGTTCTGCTATTTGTTCTGGATATGAAGATTTTGCCATGGTACAAAAATTTGATGTAATTCAAAATGTTGTTTTTGCCTAACTCTGCGATCTGTACAGCTCTTCGGATGGGACCTTAAGTCAGTGTGGCAGATTGCAAACCAGAAACGTTGTGATGCACTCCTGCAGTCAGGTGGAATTAGAGAAGCCCTCGAATCGTATCGAATTATGATGGACAGGAGTGACGAGGCTACGAAGACTCGCTGTCGTGATTGGTCCACTGGCAAGTTCTCAGCCATGTCGCTAGGTTATAATGCTCATCTGCATTTCGCTCAGATTTCGAGCAAGCTTGCAGGAAGCATTATGCTACCAAAGGATTTACTGACATCGCTGCGAGCACATATGCTACCCTCGATGCAAAAGACAATGATCTCGAAAATGCTATTGAGTTATGCTCTGCAATGATCAACCTGGGTTTGGCGAGCAATACTGTCTTTGTCAACCGCAGTAAGGCGAAATCGGAACAAAGGTTATGGGAAGATGCACTTCTTGATGCGCAAAAGGTGTGATGACATCTGCAGCTGCGTGGTGAATACTCATTCTGGTGATATGTAGGTAGTCCAACAGAGCCCTTGGTCTTATATTGGATACCAGGCGAAGTATGCAGTGCTTCATGCAGCACAACGCTATGATGAAGCTATCGAAGCCTTCCAAGCCATGCTCTCCAAGTTGGATACTTCTTCTGACACACGACAACAAGGTAAGCATTGAGAAACACATGCCTTTAGATGCTTGATCCTTTCTCCAGAGCTGCGCCAGCAGTATGTCTCTCAACTCGACGCAGAAAGGGTTATCCAAAAAGCCATTCATGATCATATGGAAAACACCCCGACTCGTCTCCTTGACACCTCCACTGGTTATCTATACGATAAAAAGGCACAGACGAATGCCTTCAAGGCGAGCACGGAGTACAAAGAACTTTTATCATCATCGACGAAGCCTGCGGACCTTCAAACGGGGCGCATCCGAAAAGTGGTGGCGAAGTACTTTGATTACGTCATGCTATCACATAAGTGGGAAGAGAAGGAGCCGCTGCTAGACGATATCTGGGGCAAGAGCGTGTATCAGTTGAATCTAGTCAGTGGCATCTGGAAGTTGCAGCGATTCTGCGAAACTGCTCGTGATGGTGGGTACCCGCTGGGCGTGGAGCGATACATGCTGCATAAACAAGAAAGATATCGTGGAGCTCCCGGCATCCATCACCTCCATGTTTCGCTGGTACCAACACTCTGCTCTCACGATTGTTTACCTGTCAGATATCTCACCCTCATTGGGATCTGGCGCACTCGCCAAGAGCGCTTGGATCACGCGAGGATGGACACTTCAAGAATTTCTAGCTCCCAACGTTATTCTCTTCTACCGAAATGATTGGACCCCGTATCTCGACCATCACTCTGACAACCACAAGGAGTTTATCATGCAGGAGTTGAAGGATATCACGGGCATAGATTCACGGCTCTATGTCACCTTTCTCCCTGGGATGGGAGACCCCCGTGAGAAACTTGAATGGGCATCAAAACGTGTCACCAAGGAGCCAGAAGACGTTGCGTATTCATTATTTGGCATCTTCGGCGTCTACCCACCTGTAATCTATGGAGAGGGCAGACAGAATGCGGTCGGGCGGCTCTTGGAGGAGATTGTTGCTCGGTCGCGCGACAGCAGCGTCCTTGACTGGGTTGGCAAATCATCCGAATACAACAGCTGTCTGCCAGCAGATCTCACGCCGTACGGAGATCCGTCGTCGCCATGCTTGTCCGAAGATGAGATTCAGGCATCAATTTTGTCGCTGCGAGTTGCTGAGGCCGAGGGGATGGCTTTAGAATTGTATAACAAGCTCAACGACATGAGTCCCCCCAATTTCTCGAACGGGCGGTTACAACTGCCTTGCATCGCGTTCCATGTTACCAAAGTCAAGCAGAGGGGCCAGGAGGAGTATTTCACATATGACGTAGAGGTAAAGGAGCTTTGTGACTTCATCACCAAGAAAAAAAGGCCGACCCAATCCTTCCGAGAAAAAGTCTCTGTACAAAAATTCCTACTCGTCCGTCCTTGGGACCATCGTCTCTTCGAGCTGCCTGACTTTTCGGATGTTACGGAGAGCGTGGACGATTCATACTCTCCGTCGTCCTTGTCAGATTCACATGGCGGGCTCCCTGAAGAGCAGGAGTCGCTTGGTTCGGAATTGAGCGAGCCAGCATTACGATTAATTGCTCACCTCAAACAGCCGTTTAGGGCATTTTTACTAGCTCAGAAACGCGGCAAAGAATACACGAGAATCATGTCGGATCGTGATATCATTGCACAAGTCAAAGACACGACTTCTGTTCGCAATATGATGGATTGCATTACGACAGTAGAGGTGGTGTAGCTTTGAAGAACAGGAATTTTAGATGTCCTTTCCTTGTACATCGACACTTCAAATTACTTATACATGCATATACCCCCTGAATATTCTAATCTACTGGACGGGTAGTTACTAGGACTACGCGCATGGCTGTATACCACTACTAACCAGTGTTCTTTGTCCGAACTTTGGGACAAGGCAATATACATAACGCCTTATTTCACTACTATACCTTTCAGCATTTATATCTAATACAGGTTCTCGTGCATACATTATATACATTATTAAAAAACCACGACTTAATCATTGAAACAGTTCCTGAGTTGGATATACGCGCCATATGTGTGCGCACGTCCACATCCGCCACAAGGAAATGTCCCCTGAACAGATAAACGGTACTGTCATAAATCAGGACCACGACTTAAATATAAATCATTCCTCCAAACTTCTCATCTCAAGGTCTTGACTGGATAGCGTTGTTTAAATTACTCTGGTTAGATACCACGAATCGTGTGTAACGTCTGTAAGTTAGTAACGTCCCATGACGAAAACACGATTAATTATCGGAAGTTAATATGAGCTGTTAGAAGCAAAGTCCGGAACCGTTGTCTAGCACCCACTGTCCAGTGCACTGCACTGGCCCGTCGATCGATCAGAAGCTGGTCACAGTGGCGCCGCAACTTACGACAAAAAACCATTTCGACCATCTAAACCCTTCGACAAAACTGTTGCGGAGTCTCTGCGGCAGTAATCAGGGGATATTCTGGCCAGTGTGAAGATTGGTGTCAATGATGTGAAACATGTCCTTTCACTCACGACGCTGACGTTAAAGTTGATTCATGCCGCCGCAGTTGCCAGTCACGCTTGAGGGGTATTTTCCCGATCGACGTCGAAAGATGGATTGTTAGTGGTCTGACGAAGGAACCGTGCAATGCCTGTGGCAGCACTTGCTATCTTTCTTTCGTAATATATCACGGTAAACAATAACTGAATTTTGGATACTCGAGTTTGCTGGCATTCATTCTGCCACCATGATGACTGCAACTTGCGTGATTTTATAGCGCTTATCAACCAAGTTAGTAAGTATTCGTTATCAGCCTCGTATCTGTGAAAACTAGCCTTTATCTGCAACCATGTAACTATATATATATGTATCCAGGCCGCCAGTCTCATTCTCTTCATCAAGCTAGTCCACCATGTCCATCCCTCCATTCGATTCCACGACCTACTCCACCTACACCCAATCACCCAATCCGTCATGGACATATGGTCAGAAAGTCGACACCACTCCTGCTGGAAAAGACTGGCTTGCAGGCGAATCTGCAGGGTGGAAAGTCTTTAACACAGCCGAAACAGACAAGGTGTACGTGCTCCTCGACCTGTTGTAAAGCCCCAACCGTAATCGCGATCGGCAGCGATATCTATAAACTCTTTATTTCGGGCATCGTGCCACGCCCCATCGCATTCGTATCCACGATCAATGAGGAGGGCGTAGAGAACCTGGCGCCATTCAGGTAAGACGCGCCTAGGTTACATGACACGCTCCGCACGCTTACTTGGCTCGCATCTACCAGTTGGTTTAACACAGTAAGCAATACACAGAAGCATGTCTATATCGACCCAATAACCGCTTCACATAGGTCACGAACTACCCACCGATCATCTCATTTGCGTGCAACCACAGCGCTCCAGGCCGCCTCAAAGACACTACTGCGAACTTGAAGAATAGCCAAGGATTCACCGTGAACATCATCAGCGAGCCATTCGTCGAGAATGCAAATTCAACTGCTATAGATGCTCCTCGTGGCTTCGACGAGTGGAGTATCAGCGGTCTGACGAAGGCAAAATGCGTATGCGTGCACCTTTGTGACACGATATATACGCTAAAAATGGTATTTAGGTGGAAATAAAAGCCTCTCGCGTCAAGGAGAGCGCTTTTAGCATGGAGTGCGAGGTATCTTCATTTTCTCTCGAACCCGCTTGCTCGCTAATCACGCCGTCTCCGAACAGCTCTACAAATCCATAGATATCACTCACCCAGTCACAGGCGAGCACAACAACACGCTCATCCTTGCGCACGTCAAGTACATTCACGTGCGCAAAGACATGCTTACAGACAAAGGTGTCATCGACCTCACAAAGCTCAAGCCTGTCGCGCGTTTGGGTGATATTTCATATGCTCGCGTTGGAGATGCATACAGAATTGCTCGTCCATCATGGGCGCAGGACGAGGCGAAGATACAAGAAGTGTTGGGGACTCTCTCATCCCTATGAAATAGAACGAAGAAGGGCAGGTTACTGTCTCATTGGTAACATATACCATAAATTATAAGATAGGCAATAGATATCAGCATCCACTGTTGCCATTTCTCATTCCTGAGGCAGTCCTTATAATTGACTAGCAAGGGCGCCGGGTGACTAGCGAGTGAGGAATTTGTAGGAACAGTTCAAGGACTGGCATATTGAAGACGTCGGAAGTTTGCGTGCTCTCCCCAGATGTGCATGTCGCGAGCCGCGCAGGCTCATCACGTGGGTGGCAAATATCCCACAATCTTATGGAAGCCAGGACCACCGCGCTCTATTTGTCAGCAAAACTGGTGCAGGACTCCGGAAACCTCAGAGACACAAATAAATAATACGAATGTGATAATACACAAATCAAAACAAATCAACTTCCCCCCATTGAGCGCAAACTTCAAGTGTCCGCCTAATCACATAAAATAAACTACCATTCATCTACCGCAGCCTCATCTTCATCATCGGAAAACTCCCAGACCACAAGACCAGCATGGTCAAGCCCTTCCAGGTTGTTCTCTCCGACTACAGCTACTTCAGGTTCATCTTCCTGTGCGAGCATGTCCAATTGTCGTGAATGTAATTCATCTGTAAGAACAAGGTCAAGTGTTCAACATGTTATCTAAGAGGAAGGAGATGCACCAAGACCCAATCCTCCACCTACACCACCCATATAATAGGCTCCATTGTCATCCTCGCGAAATGGTAAGTCATGATGGTTCTCCAGCAGTGGTAAGGGATCATCATCTTCGTCAGCGAGCACTATTTGCAGCAGCCGCTCATAGAGCTGAGAAATTACTTGGTGTAAGTCCAAGTAGATGGTCCATGCTGACTGGCGGTTGACAAGAGGGCGACCCAGCTCCTCGTAGCAACGTTGTATGAAGTCCCCAAATTCTTGAGGAACGAGGTCGAAGACAGCATGATTGGGGTCAATATAGGTATCACGAACATGGTCTATAGCACCTGGTTCAAGAACGATCTAGACATAAGCAATCAGAACTTCAGAATAGGTGAAGACGGCACTGCAGAGGACGTACTTTGAAATCCAGCGCCCCAAAATCATGCACTGAATTATAGATGAGGTTTGGTACTCCATGAGGGAGTACCTTGAAGTATTCATTTCAGTGAGAGTAAGATGATACCAGCATAAGACCAACCTTGTTGCGGTCACGTCTCTTTGCAGTATTGTTTATACGGTCCTTGTACCCATCAAGTTCGCGTTGTAGCCATGGAATAAATACCCATCGAAATATTAAACTGTAATCATCTGTCAGGACTATAGAGTGCGAGAATTGAAGCACACACCGTTGCAAAGTGTTGTCAAAATCATACCAACCGGATTCAACACCATGGTCTAAATAAGTCTCAAACCCCGGAGTGAATCGACGCCGCAGCTGAGACCAGGTAATTTCCGGCATCACATTCTTCTTAGTACGCATCCAGCGATGTTGTAAGGTGCCTTCCAGCATTGGGTCATGCCACTGACGGAGCATGGTGTGAGCATTGGCGATGCCGAAATTCTCTGATCCTGGGTCACTTTGAGTGACCATAGGCATATCTGCAATAGCAAATCAATGGTGTTACAGTCGCACTAACAGAAACAAATCAAACTTACGACCAAGTTCCTGGATGGTCTCAAGGTAGTACGTTAGTATCAGCTGTGGATTGTGGTTTGAGTGCCACACTCGCATCCACATGATACGTCCGGAGAATGGCTCAATGCCAGTGTGCAATGCAAGCCCAAACCTAAGCCACTTGTCATGCTGATCGACAGCAAATAAGTCATTGACACCTGCTGCCCAGAATCGTCTTCTCTGGAGCCTGTGAGCCTTGCGCTGGCGGACAAGCTCAACCTCGTACATAGCGAAGTATGCGACCACTACGTTTCTACAGTATATAGAAAAAATTAGCGTTACAGACAATATGACATAGGCTAGGGCCAGGATGAGATAGCTCTCACCTTGAAACGCTCATAGCTTGCTCATGGAAGAGCAAATTAACCATCTCCCGAGCTCCTGCATTGGGATATGTTGCTCTAAGGCCTGCCATCGCTTCACGAATACTTTCGACAGTATGAGCCTGTTGCCGTGTGCGCCGAAGACCTAATCCTACTCGTATCTCCACAAATTTCGTGAGCCTATATCAAAAATCAGAGCGAGTAAACAATACAGCAGAATGATTTACCCAAGACCATAGCGTGAGGTATCATAGTGGTTTCGTAGGCTCTGAACAATCTGCTTGTCGGTTTGCTGGGCCTTCCACAATTGAAAGATATGTGGAGAAATGATGTCGAGAGGTGCTATAACTCGACATCAAACTGATGGTAGTAGTAGGAACAATAAGTACATACGGGATGGCTTGTTCTGATTTGGCATGAGGCGCTGCAGTGCTAGTGGATAGTGAGAAATGATTGAAGCAAGCACGATTGAAATTGACAAACCAGACATAGTATATAAGCATATTAGCATTGCTAGGGGTGCAAGTGACACCGACTTGGACCGGGTAAATCTGTTTCGGACAGAACAGGTCAAATATTAGTTTGATAGTGAAGATAGTGAATCTTACCAGTGGGGTGAGGTAAGAAGTGACTATGATGAAGCAGTAAGAAGCGACTATGATGAGGCTTAGTGTGCTGGAGGTTCAAGTAACACCAACTCGGGGTTTGATAGTAAAGATAGCGAATCTTACCAGTGGGGTGAGGTGCCCAGTCAAGAAGTAGCGAATCTTACCAGTGGGGTGAGGTGCCCAGTCAAGAAGTGACTATGATATGGTGAGGCTCAGCGCCACGCTCAGGAGTGAGTGTACTGCTTCTCAAATTCCAAATATATTAACACAAGGCAAGTGAGGATGGTGATAGTACGGGACTCTTGGCAGCAGTCCAGCCAGACAGTGAAAGAGGTTACTGAAAGGTGATACTGGTACAACTACGACTCGGAGGTTGTTGGTGCGGAGCCAGTAAGTGTTGCAGTATTATCTCCGCGAGTGGAATTATCTCCATGAGTGGCGAGGTGTGACTCACATGGGACAGATACTTTCTAAAACATACCTTGACGAGTGATCAGGCCAGGTGCGAGTCTCCTTCCCTACTACTAGTGGTAGGCTCCTAAATTGTTGTTGCTGAAGTCGGTATCTCCGAGCCCGGGCGAGGTGTAACTCGTTGCCACCATGGGACAGGTGCGAGCCTAGTATTTAATCTATGCAGGCCAGTACTAATCTCTAATAGTATTGTCTTCCCCCGCCACACGCACACTCTCGCTCAATTATTACTGCCACTATTATCATGTCTCAGTTTGAGCTCGTCTCCCAGTTCACTGAAGATGCCTTTGCAACAGAAGATCATCTCTGTGAGCGCCCTGCTTGTCAATCGATGATTGCCAAAGGCGCTCCTTGCCTTTATGTTGCCACTATTGAACCAGGGAAACCTGGCCGCCATGTATGCAGTCAATGCTATGCACTCTATCAGACAAAGGCAGCCACGTCAGTTAGACCTGTTAGAACCGCTGGTATGCCTATATTAGCATAATATCATATGGCAACTGACCGGCGTTTTTTCGCAGCAGCTAGTTCTCAATCCGAAATGTCCAGCATTCAAGGATCACAGCGCTCCCGTACCTTTCCTGACTCGCGCATAATCCGCCAAACAGTTAATGCAGCACAGAGGAAATGTACGTCTAATCTCAATCTCATTACTACACTTGAAAACTGATAGTAGGCTTGTGCATCAGCCACAATCAATCCGCCTCCTGTTGTCGCTGTCTCACAAGCATACATAGGTGGTCGTAGTATGCGTCCTGTTGGGCCAGAAATCACAGTCCCATCATCGTGGGGGCTGCCGCAAGACATGACTCATGCTAATCGCAGCAGCGGTGCCTCCAGCTATTCGGAAAATCATGCTAACTATGGAGCCCAGCGTGAGCGTTGGGCCAAGCTTGCATATGCCCTTCCACCAATGGACACCATCACCCTCGATATTTCAGCAGTTCATGAGGGCGGAGTGCGCAAAAAGGGACATGGGGTACCGATTGGGGTATGTCTTGTTTATTCTACCAGTTTGTCACTCACTCATAAATCACAGAACATCCGCAAAGGGAAAAGGGATGTGGATGCGCGCATCAATGCTCCTGGGCTCATAGAGATTGCATTTGACACGGTCCTTCCTAAGATTCTGACATTTGGTGCAGGATTCCCATGGCGCATTGACGAGTTCGTCGTTCGAGATTCGATGTGGGTTGACCTCTCTACACACCGGGCTACAGTCCCATATTTTTTTTCGCAATGCATGGTCCCGAGCAAGAAAGGTTCAAACCATCTACGTTCAAAACAAAGCAATTTGCTTTGATGGTTGTCGTTCCAGAAGCTCAATGGAATGAGTATGAAGATTGGGTCGAAAATTCAGTGGAGGTACGTTGATTTCTCTCAGTCAGTAGCGCTTTAGATAATCTATACTATATTACAGGTCTCCACTCATCAACACGCGTTATCAACGGCCAATTCTGAGGCCAGTGGGAGCCAACAAGCAAGAAATCAGGCTTTGCGCCAGCCTGACATTGTTCCGTCGACAAATCGGCTCAGTACCTCTATCAAGCGATCGCATGCTAGGCGTAATCTAAGCGTCTCCACAGTCTCCTCATCACCACCTCACAAGAAACTCGCACCTGCACAGGATGCATCACCTGATGCCTCGTTTGGCTCACCCAAACTTGCGCCTGCACAAGTTGTTGCGCCACCTGGTGCGCCACCTGGAGCCCCATTTCGCTCGCCCAATCGCAATGACCTAATGCAAGCACTGAGGAGTGGAGGTACTGCAAACTTGGACATTGCACAAGGTGAGTTCAGTGCGATTAATGGTCACCACACCTTGTTGATGAATTTTTTTCCTTGCAGTGCTCGACACATATGTTGAGCACATTCAGTTTTATCTTATCCCTACTCGTCCACTTGCAGACATTCTCAAGAATGTCAAGTATCGTTCTTTCATACTGGATTCGTCACAATCTATCACTGGACAGCTGACAGTCAATGCATCCACACGCAGTATGCTGGGGGCTGGTGGATTCAAGACAGCGCATCCCGGCTGGCTTTCCCTCACTCCTCTTACGAAAAGTGGGCTGGGATCAATTGCTGGTCAGCCTGTTGCAGTTAAGCGGCCCTTCCACAAGGTGTATCTACCTCCTGGGAGCCCCTTGTACAAAATAGGACGTTTCGCTCTGGCTGATGAGATACCTAAGCTTTTCAAGGAAGCTAACGTTTTATATTGGTCTAATTCTCTCCTGGAGCTCACATACGCCTTCATCGATCGCAGCATTGCCTCCTCCACCGAGCCTCCTCCGTTTAATATCCCTCGTATACGCTTCGTTGATGCTGGTTTGGCTTTATCCTACTCTCAACGTGGTTCTAAAGTGCCTGCTAAGGGAGGCTCAAAAGCAGGGTCGTCATGTGGGGGATACCTCGTTGAGGAGTTTATTGAAGGTGGACCGGATGAATTTGTGAAGTTCATTCACAACATGGACTCTAACCCGCTGCTGGACTATGACGACTATCGCTATGAACTTGCCCTATTCTTTGCATTCACTCAGCATGTACAATACATCAAGACCGGTGGCTTGGCTTTCATATTGGATTATCAAGGTAAATTTTTTTTGGTGGCTTGATACATTGCTGACAGTAACATTGAAATAGGAAGTACAGAGCTGCTGACGGACCCGCAGATCCTAACAGATCCATGTGTCAATTAGTATCTCACCCTGCAACATTGCGCAGTCATACTCATACTTATTTTTATCAGGTCGGTTGGTGAGGGGGAAGATCTCTTTGGAGATGGGAACTTGGAATGCACGGTTCGTATGTTTGAGAAGCAGCATAAGTGCAATGTCTTTTGCGAATGGCCAGGCTTTGGATTGGAGGCCTTTGTCGACTCAGAGAATATAGAAGAAGAGGAGGAATCGGAAGAACAAGCGGAGGAGGAAGCCGCTCTGACAACTACTTAGATCTTCATTTCTTGGTTCCGGACTTGTTTGCAGCACCAAATATTGTTGTATATCAATTTGTAAATTCGAACTTCTTGGAGTGTACGAGGTCCTCAAGAAGAACTTGCCTTATATGGTATGAGTTTTGCTGACAAATAGAGCGCGGTGGTCCTGGCTTCCATACAATCTCATGGAGAATTCCGAATTTGGTGCAACTTCAAAGTGTCTACAACAAGGCGAGCACTCCCAGGCCCAGGTACTACATACCCACTGCTTGTCCTCCGACTGCATTAATATACGCTGCCCTCGCAAAAACCCACGTGCAGGACTCGAACGACAACCCACCGACGGCTGGTCACACTACCGTCTGGCGTTAATATATCGTTTCACGACTTGAACACCTCGACTGGATTAACATCGACGTACGTCGCCCGTCGAGATCATCAATATCTACTCACATTGTCGTTCCAAAGTAGTACATTTTTCTATTGCATGTTACAATTAGTGTCGTAATCTATCGTCAAAATCTTTGTCAATCAGTCATGGTTGATCTTGCTTCAAGTTGGGAGAAGCTGTCTCGCGTCTCTGTCAAGGGCGCTGAGTATGACTCTCGTGAATGTCGGCCCCATCCGAGACGGTTGGAAGGGTCTTGGGTAGATCTTACCAACTGCGTCAACGCATTATTGGACGACGAAAGACAGAGCCGACTTATTTGGCTTCATGGGGCGGCGGGCGTAGGAAAGTCTGCTGTTGCGTTCAATGTAGCTGAAAGGATGAAAGGTTTGGATATATTCGATCAGAGTCAACAGATGAATGTCGAGAAGCGGCTTGCGGGATCTTTCGTTTTCTCACGCAAGCACACGAAACGCTCTACGACCGGATATTTTTTTGCAACACTCGCCTACCAGCTTGCGAGCACTTATCCTAGCACCCACCTAGACGTGACAAGACGCATTCGTGACAATCCAGCCCTTCTAGACCCCGATAAGTCTCTTCGCGACCAGATGGAGGCGCTCTTTCTCCAAACTCTCCGGTCTCTTCGGTCTAGGCTGCGAGAGCATCCACCTATGGTGTTCGTTGTTGATGCCCTTCATGAATGTACGTCCAAAGCTGAGCTTGCCGATCTCATCACCCTGCTTGCCCGAGTGCTTCGCGAACCTGATTTACCTGTGATCCACATGCTGCTCACAAGTGATTCACAAACGCATATCCGTGAAGCTTTTCATACGGCAGAGGTGCGCCCCCTGGTGTCTGAGATACGAGCGAGCACTTCTGGCGAGATTCTTGCTATGGACGTGGCATCCCGTGATTCATGCGTAACTGGAGACTTATCACGCATCCTCGCTATGAGCACGAAACTCCGTAATGCATGTATAACTGGGGACTTGCTAAACGCCGAAGAGCTGTTAACGCAAGAGATTCAAAGCAGCAATGTCAACAACCAGTCCTACGCAAATCGGTCGTTTATTATGGCGCGGAAACATGATTGGGACCACGCACTCCAAGACGCACTTCAGGTGCGATTTGTCCATCTATCAAGAACTCCCTGCTAACTTTCATAATGACGCAGTCTATCAGTCTTCACCCCTCATTGACGGGTTATATCTCCAAGGGTATTGCCCTGTGTGGAAAAAATCGCCTCCAGGATGCTATAAGGGCATTTGAACTCGCATCCGTGTTCACGAACAGTGATTCAGAGACCACTCTCATTCTCTTGATTAAGGTAGGGGCGCCAATTTCTTCTCGCGTATCTGTTGCTTCAACGCAGTCCTCAGGCCGTTGCACTTTTCAATGCAAATCAGCATGAGGATGCAATGCTGCGGGTCCAAGAGTTGGTCGCTGTTTGTCCCAAAGCCGACACTCTTGCGTGTCGTGTCGTAGAAGTGAGTTTTATGTGTTCTGTGATTTCTGCGGAACCCAGGTTCGTGCGTAACACCGAATTTCTTAATTCTACATACCAGGCATATCTATGCGTTCAATTGGGTACCAATGCCTCAGACGGCGGGCGTCACAGCGAAGCTGCTGACTACTTCACTGCAGCTGTCAAGGCCAACGCTTTCACATCACAGTCAGCCGTTCAGTTTAAATATCAAGACTTTACGGTGGTGCGAATACGATGCAATCATGGGTTTTTGTTGGTGCCTAACGGCATGCTTTGTCTAGCTCTTCGGGTGGGACCTCAAGTCCTTATGGGAAATTGCAAACCAGAGAAAGTGCGATGCACTCCTTCGTGCGGGTAGGCTTGGAGAAGCAGTCGAATCGTACCGATACATGATGGATATGAGTGATGAAACTGTGAAGGCGAGCTGCCTTGAATGGTCTACTGGCAAGTCTTAATTACTGTCGGCCAGGCTACAATCCTCACGCGCGTATAAATTAGCTTTCATGCGAAAATGCAACGTGCTCTATGCTGCCAATGGAGTTGCTGAGCTTGCTGCGAGTGGAAATGCTGCGTTGGAAAAGAAGGACTACGACCGGGCTATTGAACTATACTCAGCGGCTATCGAACTGGACTGTGCAACCGATACCGTCTTTGCAAACCGAAGTAAGGCGAGGTTGATGAAAATGTTATGGGAGGATGCACTTCTCGATGCGGAGAAGGTGCCATGATATCTGTTTTACAATAGGCCATGCTGATTTCAGACATACACAGGTCATCGAACTCAAGCCTTCGGCGTATCTTGGATACCAGCTGAAGCATGAGGCGCTTCATGGCGCGCAATGCTATGACGAAGCCATCGAGGCTTTCCAAATCATGTTGCTAAAATTGGATGAGGCTCCCGATCCGCAATTACAAAGTAAGCTCCGAATAATGCATGCATCACAATGTTTGATTCTTTGTCCAGAACTTCACCAACACTTTATCAGTCCATTCGAAGCAGAAAGTGCTATTCAAGGAGTTCTTCATGTCCACCTCGACAATGCCCCACTTCGTCTAATTAACACATCCAATGGGCGCTTATATGATCGAGCGGCCCAGACACATGCTTTCAAGACGAGTGCAGAATACAAGGAGCTGTTGGCCTTTATGATCAAGAATGCAGATCTCCAATTGGAGCACATCCAAGACGTGGTGGCTATGTACTTCCGTTGGGTCATGCTATCGCATAGGTGGGGAGAAAAGGAGCCGCTGCTGCACGACATCCAAGACAAGGTCGTGTACGAATTGGACTCGGTTGACAGCATCGCGAAGTTGCAGTCATTCTGCGAAGTTGCTCGTGATGCGGGCTTCCTATGGGCGTGGATGGACACGTGTTGCATTGACCAGACAAATAATGTCGAGCTCCAAAAATCGGTCAACTCTATGTTTGTTTGGTATCACAATTCGGCGCTTACAATCGTCTATCTGTCGGATGTTCTGCCTTCATCCAAGTCTTGTACGTTGGCCAGGAGTGTCTGGAATAAGAGAGGATGGACGGTCCAAGAATTCTTGGCTCCTAAAGTCATTCTTTTTTATTGCCAGGATTGGACTCTATACCTCGACCACCACTCTACCAACCACAAGGAGTCTATGGCGATCATGCAGGAGCTGGGGGATGCTACAGGCATTGATTTACAGTCCCTCATTGCCTTTCGTCCAGGAATGAGAAACCCCCGAGAGAAACTCCAATGGGCATCGACACGTATCACCACGTTGCAGGAAGACATTGCGTACTCGTTATTTGGCATCTTCGGTGTCCAGCTACCCGTAATGTATGGGGAGAACAAACGAAACGCGCTTGGGCGGCTCTTGCAGGAGATTGTTGCTCGTTCGGGCGACATCAGTGTGCTTGACTGGGTCGGGAAACCATCGGAATTCAATAGCTGTTTGCCAGCGGACATCACTTCGTATCAAGCCCCGCCATGGTTGCCATCTCTTTCCGCAGATGATGTTCAGACATCGATCTCATCACCACAAGATGCTATGGTTGTAGAGATGGCGTCGGGATTGTTCCGCGAGCTTGGCTCTCTGAGCGCTGCTCGTTTCGCGCACTGCCGGCTGCATTTGCCTTGCATCATATTCCACGTCACCGAAGTCAGAGAGAAGCCTAGTCAAAACAAGGGGGCCAATTCTACGTATCACATCAAGGCTAAAGGGCTTCATGATGTGTCGATCACCACAGAAGACAGGCTGACCCAGTTTTGGCCAGGGAGACCCGCTCTGCAAACATTCTATCTTGTTCGTCCATGGAATCGTGATCTCCTCGAGCTACCCGACTTTGAGGAGCTTCCCGCCCACGCAGAGCATCCCCCTTCTCCCGATGCCTCGCAGAGCATGGAAGAATATTGGACCCCACCTGGGTCTCCGTTACATGATATTCTTCCTGTGCCTCCCGGAGAACAAGGGGCGGTTGATTCGGAGGCCTACTCACAAGCATTGCGATTGATTGTTCGCCTTGGACAGCCGTTTAGCGCATTTTTGCTAGCACAGCAACGCGGCGCAGAATACAAGAGAATTGCGTCAGATCATGTTATCGTCGCACAAGTCAAAGACATTGTGTCTATTCGCGATATCATAGATATCAGGACACTAGAAATATTGTAGTGTACACATTGTGATTGAAGGATAACTGGCCCCTGAGTTACATGTATCCACCCGCAATTGTACGATACTGTTTGGACTGGAATCAGCCGTTTATCGTGGCGGTCTATACAGGGCTTTGTTGTCACGTGCATAGCTTCTACATGCGATGATCGCCCCATTATACTGTGCACGCTCTTATCCTCTTGCCATTTCTTAATTGCCGGCTCGATGTCAATTGTGCTGGCGCTTGAGCCTGCAGTGGACAGCCTCTCCACATCATCATCTTTGCAAGCATTCTAACTCTGAATTTAAACCTCTCAGGCCCTCTGGAAGCCTATGTGTCTGAGAGTTTGGAAATCTCGATAACATGATGTATGTCCATATAACATACAATTGAAGTGTGTTGGACAAAGGTACTTTCAGTGATGCATCTTCACGGGAGCAGCCGTTCGGAAGGAGATCCCGGTCAGTAATTGTGAAAGGATAATTCATTTCACTCTCAGATTCGAAAGGCTTGTACTGACATTTTCAAAGAACTGGCCAGGGAAGAAAAACGACCAGCCACGACGAGGACGGGTGCGAAACTCCTAACAATTGGATCGATAAGGTATAATGATGAACGCAGGACTCTTAAACAGTTACTAAGTAATGGTGTGTGCCCGATGAAAATGAAGCCTTATCACAACTGACCTTATGAAGACCCATCGGCCGAACAATCTCCGAATATGATATGCCTTATAGTTGTGCTCATTTCTAAGCAAGAACAAGAGCCTACTCCATCCGAATGTCAAAATCAAGCTACAGGATGCGTCAGCTGATATTGATTCATTTTGGCAATGCATGTAGTGTAAGACAGGCAAGTATCCACGCGTGATCAAGTTCGTTGCCATTTCTCATCGATATCCCCAAGGTAACCTTTCCTTATGTTTGACTAGCAAGGGCGCTGAGTAACTAGCGAGTAAGGAATCTGAAAAGATGAAAGGCTGGCATATCCAGTGTACGAATACGTCGTTTGCGTGCTCTCCCTAGACGTGTATGTCGCGAATATAACGCACATGCCATACCTGTCCCACATGTGGTAGCCTGAGTGTACAATCGTTTCAGCGGTGAGTAAGGGTTAGTTTACCATGTTTAGCGATCCCAATCTGGTGGCTTATATCATTGTTTGGCTGCGACTTGAACTTGACACCATACATACCAACCGTCATAACACCAGGATCCATCATCTACTTACAGGGGCTGCTGGCGTGCGTGGGGATGAGTTTATCGCTGGTTGCCAGCTGTCCGGACCCTGACAGCCCATCACGTATATGCAAATATTCAACAATCTCCTGGGGAATTTGTTGCAACTTCGTGTCTTCCCACAACCAAGTAAGCACCCATAAGTACCCACTACTTCAAGGTGTCCTCCAACTGCGTTGATACGCTATATTCTCGCAAAAACTCACGTGTGGGACTCGAACAGCGGCCCGCTGATCACACTACGGTCTGGCGTTAGTACATCGTTTCACGACTTGAACACTTCAATTCGACTGGATTAACATCCACGTATGTCACCTGTCGAGATCATCAATATCTACTCATCTTGTCGTTCCAAAGTTCTTCTATTGGATGTTACAATTGGTGTCACAACCTATTGTCAACCAGTCATCAACAAGCTATGCCGCAACAAGCTGTGCCGGAGGATCAGACTATTAGACTAAGTTGGGAGAAGCTGTCGCACATCTTTGTCAAGGGCGCTGAGTATGACTCTCGTGAATGCCAGCCCCATCCAAGACAGTTGGAAGGATCCTGGGTAGATCTTACGGACCGCATCAACAAATTATTGGACGATACAAAGAAGAACCAACTTGTTTGGCTTCATGGAATCGCGGGTGTCTGAAAGTCTGCTGTTGCATTTAATGTAGCTGAAAGGATGAAAGGTCTGGAGATGGGATTGGGGACGATTGTCGAAAAGCGGCTCGCAGGATCTTTCGTTTTCTCGCGCAAACACACCAAACGGTCTACGACTGGATATTTTTTTGCGACACTCGCCTACCAGCTTGCGGCCACATTTCCTACCATCTGGAGGGACATCGTATTGCGCATCCGGGACAATCCAGCCCTTCTAGACCCCGACAAGTCTCTTCGTGACCAGATGGAGGCGCTCTTTCTCCGACCTCTCAGGAGTCTTCAGGGTAGGTTACACAGGCGCCCACCTATGGTGTTCGTTATCGATGCCCTTCAAGAATGTATATCCAAAGCTGAGGTTGCCGATCTCATCACCTTGCTTGCCCAAGTGCTTCGCGATCCTGGTGTACCCGTGATCCACATCCTGCTTACGAGTAATTCGCAGACACACATCCATGAAGCTTTTGGGAAAGCGGAGGTGCGCCCCCTGCTGCGTGACATACAAACGAGCACTTCTGGTGAGATTCTCGCTATGGACATGACATCCCGTGGTCCATATGTAACTGGAGACTTGCCGCATATCCTCACTATGAACACGGAACCCCGTAACGCATGCATAACTGGGGACTTGTCAACCGCTGAAGAGCTGTTAAAGCAAGAGATTCAAGCCAGCGGTGTCAACAATCACCAGTCCTACGCAAATCGGTCATTTGTTAGGGCGCGGAAACGTGACTGGGACCGCGCGCTTCAAGACGCACTTGAGGTGCGATTCATTGATCCATCATGATCCCCCTACTAACTTTCATAGTGACGCAGTCCATTAGTCTTCGCCCATCGTTGACGGGTTATATTTCCAAGGGCATTGCCCTGTGCGGAAAAAATCATCTCCAGGATGCACTAAGGGCATTTGACTCCGCATCCGTGTTCACGGGCGGTGATTCAGAGACTACTCTTCTTCACTTGATTAAGGCAAGGGCACCAATTTCTTCTCGCGCATTCCTTGCTTCAACCCAGTCCTCAGGCCGTTGCACTTTTCAATGCAAATCAGCATAATGATGCAATTATGCGCGTCCAAGAGTTGACTGCTATTTGTCCCAAAGCTTACACTCATGCATGTCGTGTCGTGGAAGTGAGTTTTGTGTTCTGTGACTTTTGCCGAATCCAGGTTCGTGCGTGACATCGGTTTTTCTCAACTTTGTACACCAGGCATATTTATGCGTCCACCTGGGTACCACTGCCTTAGACGGTGGGCATCACAAGGAAGCTGCCGAGCACTTCAATACAGCTGTCAAGGCCAACGCTTTTACATCGCAGTTGGCCATTCGTTCTAAATACCAAGACTTTGTGGTGGTGCGTGAACACAGTGCAACTGTGAGTTTTTTCTCTATCCTAACGGTGTGCTTTGTCTAGCTCTTCGGGTGGGACCTCGAGTCCTTGTGGAAAAATGCAAACCAGGGAAAGTGCGATGCACTCCTTCGTGCAGGTAGGCTTGGAGAAGCAAGTGGATGGCACCAATACATGATGGGTACGAGTGACGAAACTACGAAGGCGAGCTGCCTTGAATGGTCTACTAGCAAGTCTTAATTAGTGTCGCCCGCCTACAATCCTCACACGCATATAATTTAGCTTTCATGCAAAAATGCAACGCACCCTGTGCCAATGGGGTTGCTGAGCTTACTGCAGGTGGTGATACCGCCTTGCATAAGAAGGACTACGACCAGGCTATTGAACTATACTCAGCGGTGATCGAGCTGGACTCTGCAACCGATACCATCTTTGCAAATCGAAGTAAGGCGAGGTTGTTGAAAATGCTATGGGAGGATGCACTCCTCGATGCAGAAAAGGTGCGATGGCATCTGTTTCGCAAAGAGCGATGCTGATTTCAGACATACACAGGTCATCGAACTCAACCCTTCGGCTTATCTTGGATACCAGCTAAAGCACGAGGCGCTTCATGGCGCACAATGTTATGACGAAGCCGTCGACGCTTACCAGATCATGCTGTCAAAACTGGATAAGTCTGCTGATCCAGAAGGACATAGTAAGCTCCGAATAATACATGCATCACAATGTATGACTCTTCGCCCAGAGCTGTACCAAGACTGCATCAGTCCATTTGAAGCAGAACGTACTATTGTACAAGTTATTCAGGCTCACCTCGACGATGCCCCACTTCATTTAATCAACACATATAATGGGCGTTTATGTGATCGAGAGGCCCAGATAGATGCTTTCAAGAGGAGTGCAGAGTACGAGAAGTTGTTGGCATGTATAATCAAGGATGCAGACCTCCAATTGGAGCGCATCCAAGACGTGGTGGCCATGTACTTCCGTTGGGTCATGCTATCACATAGGTGGGGAGAAAAGGAGCCACTGCTGCACGACATCCAAGACAAGGTCGTGTACGAGTTGGATTCGATTGATAGCATCACGAAGTTGCAGTCATTCTGCGAAATTACTCGTGATGCGGGGTTCCTATGGGCGTGGATCGACACGTGTTGCATCGACCAGACAAACAATGTCGAGCTCCAAGTATCAGTCAACTCTATGTTTATATGGTATCGCCACTCAGCACTTACTATCATCTACCTGTCGG
Organism: Suillus cothurnatus; assembly: GCA_016758765.1. Taxonomy (NCBI): domain Eukaryota; kingdom Fungi; phylum Basidiomycota; class Agaricomycetes; order Boletales; family Suillaceae; genus Suillus; species Suillus cothurnatus. Next base: position 44,218 of record JABBWL010000025.1, on the reverse strand, counting down.
ATGTTCCACCTTCATCGCAGCCTGGCGCACTCGCAAGAAGTTCCTGGAACACACGAGGATGGACTGTTCAAGAATTCCTCGCCCCAAAATTTGTCCTCTTTTATCAGAAGGATTGGTCACTATATCTTGACGATCGCTCTCCCAACCACAAGGATTCCCTTGCAATCATGCAGGAGATGGGACATGCGACGGGGATAGATGCACAGGCGCTCATCGCATTCTCTCCGGGGATGAGAAACCCTCGGGAGAAACTCCAATGGGTATCAGCACGTGTCACTACGTGGCAGGAAGATATTGCATACTCATTGTTCGGTATCTTTGGCGTCAACCTGCCTATCATTTATGGCGAGAAGAAGCCAAAGGCGCTTGGGAGGCTCTTGCAGGAGGTTGTAGCTCAGTCGGGTGACATCAGTGCCCTGGACTGGGTGGGGCAATCATCCGAATTTAATAGCTGTCTGCCGGCCGACATTACTTCATACAAAGCTCCGCCATACACCCTGCCATCTCTGTCTGAAGATGACATTCAGACTTCAATCTCCTCGCTCCGACATGCTAGGGCTTTAGATTCGGTTCTGAATATTTATACCCTGCTTAACAACCTGAACGCTCCTCGTTTCGCGAACTGCAGGCTGCATCTACCTTGCATCGCATTTCGTGTCACAGCAGTCAAACGGAGTCGAGCTGAAGACCAAAAAATATATGAAGTCAACGTCGACGGGGTTCATGACCTGCTTATCACCACGCAGGACAGGCTGGATCTGTTCTCATCACCACGATCAACTATGCAGACACTCTTGCTCGTTCGTCCGTGGAATCGTGATCTCCTCGAGCTTCCTGACTTTGCAGTGCCGTCTGGCTTGGCAGAGTTGCCTGACGTTGCTGGCGATATGCAGAGCGAGGACAGTTATTGGTCTACTCCCAGATCTCTATCACAAGTCATGCCTGGCGGGTTCCCTGAAGCACAGGAGTCGGATGATTCAGAACTGAGCGATCGAGTCTTGCGATTGGCTGCTCTCCTTCAGCAGCCTTTTAGTGCATTTTTGCTAGCGCCTCAGCGTGGCGGAGAATACAAGAGAATTGCGTCAGATCAGGTTATTGTTGCACAGGTCAAAGACATTGCGTCTATTCTCGATATTAGGACACTAGAGATATTGTAGTGTACACATTGTGGATGAAGAATGCCCAAGCCTGAGTTACATGTATGCACCCACAATTGCAGGATATCGTCTTGACTGGGATGCACCTAGCCAATTGATCAGTCCGCAGTCTGTATAATGTTAGGCGCAAAAAACTTTGTACTTGTAATTTCCTACTTAGAGGTGTGGAGCAAGCAGTGAATACCTAGATGCTCACCTCGTTGTAGGAAGATACGAAGTTGCAATGAATTCCCCACAGGATTCTTGAATATTTGCCTCCATGTCATGGGTTGTCTGTCATCTTACGCCAGCGGCCCTCATAATCATTACAAGGAAGGACTACGTCAGCGATGAGAAATAGCAACGCACTCGATTACGCGTGAATACTGATATCTATTACCTGTCTTATAATCTATGGTATCGTTACCGAAGAAACAGCAACCTGGCCTCCTTCGTTCTGTTTCATAGCAATGAGAGAGTCGTGAATGCTTCTTCTATCTTCACCTCATCCTGCGCCCATTTTGGAGCGGGCATCCTGAATGCATCTCCAACGCGGCCATATGAGACATCGCCCAAACGCGCAATAGGCTTGAACTGTGTGATGTCGATGATACCTCTGTCCGTGAGCACGTCTTTGCGCACGTGGACGTATTTGACGTGCGCAATCATGAGCGTGCTCTTGTGCTCGCCCGTGACTGGGTGGTTGATATCTATAGATTGGTACAGCTGTTGAAAAATAGCGTAATTAGCGAGCGAGCGGGCTCAACAAGAAATGAAATTACCTCGCACTCCATGCTAACAGCGCTTTCCTTGACGCGGGAAGCTTTTACTTGCACCTGAACAACATTTTGTTGGCGTATATATCGTATGAAAAAGGTGCACACATACAGATTTTTCCTTTGTCAGACCGCTGATATTCCACTCGTCAAAGTCAGGGGGAGCGTTTATGGCAGTTGCATTTGCATTCTCGATAAATGCCTCGCTGACCATGTTCACCGTGAATCCTTGGCTCTTCTTTAAGTTCGCCGCAGTATCTTTGAGGCCGCCCGAGGCGTTGTTGTTGCATCCGAATGAGATGACGGGCGGGTAGGTTGTGACCTATGAGAAGACGTTATTGAATCGATAAGGAGACATATTTTGTGTATTGCTCACTATGTTAAACCAACTGGTGGATGCAAGCCAGGTAAGCGTGCAGGACACGTTAGATAACCGAACTGTGTCTTACCTGTACGGTGCGAGGTTCTCTATGCCTTCCTCACTGATTGTGGACACCAATGCGATGGGGCGTGGTACGACGCTCGAATTCAGAAGCTTGTGCATATTGCTGTCGATTGGGGTCACAATTGAGGCTGAACAACAGGTCAATGAGTACGTACACCTCGTTTAATTCTGCTGTGTTATAGGCTTTCCACCCTGCAGATTCGCCTGCGAGCCAGTCTTTTCCAGCAGAAGTGGTGTCGACTTTCTCACCATACGCCCATGATGGATTAGGTGATTGGGTGTAGGTGGAGTGGGTGGTGGAATTGAATGCAGGTACGGACATCTTTGGTTGGTGAACTAGTTGGATGAAGACATCGAGACTTGCCCTGTATTTATATAGTTACATGGTTGCAGATAAACTGCTAGCTTTCACAGAAACTACGAGCTCGAGGCCGATGATGCGAAGGCTGACAGCGTCGATAATGGATTCATTGACGGTGTTGAAATTGCTTACACAAGTTGGCTTACTAGAAATTTGATCACGTGCATCGCTTCTATATCCGATGATCGCCCCATTATGCATTATGTGGAAACTCGCCGTGTTAACGGCGAGAAACACTGAACGAATCAGGCGATGAATAACAGGACAAAACCGTGGATTTCCAAGCGTGATACAAAAAGGGCAGATGATAGTAAGTAAGAGACCCGAGTCTGTCCGAACATGACGTTGAAGCGGAGTGATATAAAGGGATGGTCATGTGATTTGGTGATGTCGTAAGCAACAAGCTTACATTATGCTGTGTACACTCTCATCCTCTTGCCATTTCTCAGTTGTCGGCTCGATGTCAATTGTGCTGGTGCTAGGATGCGAAAAGAGCCGGTAGTGGAAAGCCTCTTTTGCAAGCATTCTGACTGAGTTCAAAGCTCCCGGGCCCTCTGTGGAAGCTTATGTGCTTGAGAGTTTGGAAATCTTGATAATGCGATATCACGGTGCGTCTACAGTGTGTCGTATAATGCAATATTTAGACATTACTTTCAGTGATGCATCTTCACGCGAGCGGCCGTCCGGAAGGAACTCTCGGCCTAAATGACATTCTCAAAGAATCCGGGAGGGAAGAATAACGACTAGCCACGACGAAGACGGACGCGAAACTCGCGATGATTGATTCGATATGACAAAATTATGAACGCAGGACTCGTTACTAAGTAATGATGCGGGCCCGATGAAAACGAAGCTATGTCTTCTGAATGGTTTGATCCATCAGTCGGACTTATCTACATAACTTATTTAAATCTGGTATATGCCTCATTTCTGAGAGCCGTACTCCATCCGAATATGAAAATCACGCTACAGAATGCCTCGTGATGCATTTAAGATGCGTCAGCTATGATGCTATCACGGATATCTATTAAATGCAGCAGTATCCTCGCGGGTATACAAAGTCCCTTCTAAGCGCATTCCCGCAGGCATTCATGTATCCATCAATCTCGACTCGAGCAGGCGCTGAAAATCAACGCTCAGCCATTGCTGTCGAATCTATATCGTAGGGCGATACTGTGGGTGACTTTGTACAAGTTCAACGAGACTTTCAGACACCACCCGAGGACTGATCCTTCGTTTGTAGATCTTTAATTGCGTCGCCTGCATCATCAGTGGAGATCAGAGCTTCTTTCCAGCTCGATCGCATGCTGGGCAATGGAGAAAAGTCATTGGAAAACATGGAAATGAGCCCTTCTCACTCATGCGCATATACTCACACCTCGTAGACATATCCTTCCCGTCCGTTTGTGGTGTTCACCCTTCCCTCGCACTAAAGGGCACGGTTCTTCATAATTGCAACAATCAGGACAGCGCACTGCTTGACGTGAGTAACATCAGTCATGGTGTTGTTGCCTTCTGTTGACGTAGTCCATCGTTGAATGTCAAATTGCTTAGACAAGGATACGACCATGACCGATTTGCCACATACGTGACAAGCAAGACGGTCTCTCACCTGAACAATGCATGTAAAGCATTTTCAGTTGGTCCTGGACCAATGTCCAGTCGGCCATCCTTACCAGGCAGCGACTCTCACCAACCTCGCGTGGGCCGCCTTAAAGGCTATATTCAAAACGATGTTTAAGCCCTCCTTGAAGCTTTTATCTGGCGCTATAGCAAGGTGCGCACATCCACCTATATTCACTAATCCGCAGAACTGTCTTGCAAGCTATTACCACTCTGTCGAGAGGGCACTTACCTATCGCAGCAGGGGCAAATAATGCCAATCGTGTGATCCGCGAATACAACAATACGCATCGGATGAAGGCATCCACTTTTGACGAGTCGTACTCGAACTCTGTCCTCTGGGCAACGCACACCGTCCGAAAGCAGTCGACGAGCCTGCGCAGGCAGTTGAAGCATGTGCTCGCTTGGGAATCCATCTCGTCATTCCACGCTCAACAACCTTGCCCTCCGAACCAGATATGTCAAATTGAATACCAGCGGGGATCTCGACGAGGCTATCAACCTGTTCCGGGATTGGCTTCGGTTAGCGCTGCATGGCCATCCAGGTCCCCATAGACATCTTCGCAATTTGAGCTCGGCACTCTGTTCTCGTTTCACGCAAACTCGGAAGAATGAAGATATCGAGGAGGCCATTCCACTCTGCCAAGAGTCTTTGGAAGCTCTGCCTTCATGGAACCCGAGTAGATGCTTCAGCTACGTGTGGTTGCATCTAATTATCGTTCGAGTCTATCTGGAATCTGGGCCCACCTTCTTGACATGAATGCAGATCCCTTCAACTATTCTACGTACTCATACAGGCCCCCAATTTCCGTCAAGTTACTCAGTTTGGCTGTTTAACTGTTAAGTTATTAATCATGTGTACTCGATATATGTTCTGAAACGCTCTGGAACAGTTCCGAGTCAGAACTGGGCTTTCAGACAAAGTACCTAAGTGTGTCAAGATGTCTTCAAACTGTATCTACAATATGTAAGGACGAAACGTTTGGTCCCACGTGCATGCTCACCAGTTGTGCTCCACATACGATTGCTCCTTTTTCTCATAACTTGATACTCTTATTCTGTCAAGAGTGTGTTGTCGTAGAGACATTCGAGTGCTATTTCCAAGAGAAGAGAAAGAAAAAAGAACAAACGTAGTGTACGGACATCTTTTCTTGTAATTCCGTCCGATACAGCGTAACAATATTGTCAGTAGGTTTCGAACCAACTCCAAGGGAAACAGATTTTGACTCTGTTGTAGTGGTAACCACACGGCTAAGACTAGTTAGATGAACCTCTGAGGACATTATGCATGATTGAATGTCAAGGTGTGTTCCAATAGAAACAAACCTTCTCGTGACCAGGTTTCGAACCTGCCTAACCCAAGAGAAACAGATTTCAATTCTGTTGCAGTAACAACATGGGTAAGAGCTTGTTAGAACAGTTAGACGAACCTCTGAGGACACTATCCACGAGTGAATGTCAAGGTGCGTTCCGACAGATAAAAATGTTGTCATCGGTAGGTTGTGAACCTGCGCGGACCAAGGGGAACAGATTTCGACTCTGCTCACCACTTAGCTAACACCATTGGCAATGGACCGTCGAGGAACTGTCCATGAGTGAACCATGAGAAAGCATGAAAACCGCATCGTCAGCAGGCTCGATAGATTTTGATTCTGCCGTGTGAGCACACAGCTGAGACCAGTTGAGATAGACCTCCGAGGAAATCATGAGTAAATCTTCAAGGCTGCCGTGTTTCAATATAAAAAAAATAGGTCGTCTGTAGGTTTCGAACCTGTACCCAGTGGCAAAGTCAAAGAGACAGATTTGGTTTCTGTTGTGGTACTCACTTTGGCCAGGACGAAGTTGGGTTGATTGGCCGAGGAAACCGTCCACGAGCGAGTTGTAAGGCATATCCTGATTGGAAAAAGCACTCGCTCTTAGCAGGTTTCGAGCCTGCGCACCAGATCGCAGTGGAACAGATTTGGACTCTGTAGTGATCACCGCTTGGCTAAGACTAATTGAGAGGAACGTCCGATGAATTCATCCATGACTGAATGTCGAGGTGAGTTCGAATAGAAAAACGCTCGTTGTCGGCAAGTTTTGAACTTGCGCATTCCAAGTGGGACAGATTTTTATTCTGTTGGAGAAACCACCTAGTTAAGACCAGTTAAGATGGACCTTTGAGGAAGCCATCAATAGATGAATCTTGGCGGTCGCCGTGTTCCGATAAAAAGAGACGTTTTCGACGGCAGGTTTCGAACCAGCACTGGCACAGCCAAAGAGACAGATTTTGATTCTGTTGTGGGTATCATTTTAGCCAGGACGAAGTTATGATGAGGTTCTGAGGAAACCATCCATGAGTGAATCTCAAAGCGTATCCAGATGAAAAAAAAACAATCTCTTGCGGCAAGGTTTCGAACGTGCGCCATCCAAGAGAAACAGATTTGGATTCTGTTGTGATCACCACTTGGGTAAGACCAGTTACAATGAGGCTGCGACGAAACCATCCGTCAGTGAATGTCAAGGTGGTTTTTGATAGACAAAAACCTTAATGGTGGCATGTTTCGAACTTGCGCAATCCAAGAGTAACAGATTTCGATTCTGTTACGTTAACAACTTGGCTAAGACTATTGATATAGTCACCTCTGAGGACACTGTTCATGAGTGAATATCAAGGTGGTTCCAATAGAAAAAAGCGTATCATCGGCAGGTTTCGAACCTGCTCAATCCACGAGTAACAGATTTGAATTCTGTTGTGGTAGTTAAGGCCAACTGGATGAACCTCTGGGGAAAAAATCCATGAGTGAATATCAAGGTATGTTCCGACAGACAAAAAATTGTCACCGGTAGGTTTCAAACCTGCGCACGCCAAGGGAAACAGATTTCGACTCTGCTAACCACTTAGCTAACACCATCGGAAATGAACCCTCGAAGAACTGTCCATGGGTGAACGTTAACCATAAAGGCATGAAAACCTCGTGTGACCACGCAGCTGAGACCAGTTAAGACGTACCTCCGAGGAAATTATCCATGAGTAAATCTTCAAGGCCACCGTGTTCCGATAGAAAAAAAAGTTGTCGTCTGTAGGTGTCGAACCTGTACAGGCGAAGCGAAAGAAACAGATTTGGATGCTGTGTGGTGCTCACTTTGGCCAGGACGTAGTTGACTTGAACCTCCGAGGAAATCGTCCATGAGCGAATTTCAAGGCATATCCTGATAGGAAAAAACAACTCACTGTTAGCAGGTTTCGAACCTGTGCATCAGATCGCAGCGAAACAGATTTGGACTCTGTTGTGATCACCGCTTGGCTAGGACTAATTAAGATGAACGTCCGACGAATTCATCCATGACTGAATGTCGAGGGGTGTTCCAATAAAAAAACCCTCGTCGGCACGTTTTGAACATGCGCATTCCAAGTGGGACAGATTTTTAGTCCGTGGTAGAAACCACCAGGCTAAGGGCAGTTAAGAGGGACCTCCGGGGAACCATCCATGAATGAATCTTTAAGGCCTCCGTGTCCCAACAAAAAGGACGTTGTCACCGCCAGGTTTCGAACCCGCACTGGTACAGTACAAGATACAGATTTAGATTCTGTTGTGGGCACCATTTTAGCCAAGACGAAGTTATGATGAGGTTCCGAGGAAACCATCAATGAGTGAATCTGTAATGCGTATTCTGATGCGAAAAAAACAACATCTTGTAGGAAGGTTTCGAACCTGTACCATCTAAGAGAAACAGATTTTGATTCTGTTGTAATTACCACTTGAGTAAGACCCGTTAAGATGAACCTGCGACAAAACTATCCATGAATGAATGTCAACGTGGTTTTTGACAACAAAAAACTTATAGCTGGCATGTTTCGAAAATGCGCACCCAATAGAAACAGATTTTGATTCTGTTGTGATAACCACTTGGATAATACCACTATTGTATAATTACCACTTCCGAGGCGTTGTTGTTGCATCCGGATTCCGAATGAGATGACGGGCGGATAGGTCGTGACCTATGGGAGGAAGTTATTGAATCGAGACATGTTTTTTGTGTATTGCTCACTGTGTTAAACCAGCTAATGGATGCAAGCCAGGTAAGCATGCAGAGCGCGTTAGATGACGGAAGTGTGTATTACCTGAATGGTGCCAGGTTCTCTATACCCTCCTCGCTGATTGTGGACACAAATGCGATGGGCCGCGGTACGATGCCCGAATTCAAGAGTTTGTGCGTATTGCTGTCGATTGTGGTCACGATGGCGGCTGAGCAACAGGTAAAGGAGTACGTACGCCTCGTCTAATTCTGCTGTATTATAGACTTTCCACCCTGCAGATTCACCTGCGAGCCAGTCTTTTCCGACAGGAGTGGTGTTGACTTTCTCACCGTACGTCCATGATGGATTGGGTGATTGGGTGAAAGTGGAATGGGTGGTGGAATTGAATGCAGGGACGGACATTTTTGGTTGGTGAACTAATACTATCACCCATCGGTGAACTGATGAGTCCTTGATATTGTGGCTGTGAGAACTATAGACGCACATAATTATGCTCCTCCCAAATAAGATCATTTATACTGGGAGAAATCTGTGTTGTTGACACATAGGCATGTAGATGTGCAAATCTAGACTACAATGAGGAGTTCAAGAAAGTATTGCGACGTTGCAGCATCACAGCCGGCAAGATCTTCTAGCGTAGTTGTGTCCCCGATTTGCAGCATTTTCATTTGTCATTTTATATGGTTTAAATTATAACTTGGTCATGAACTACCCGCCTATCTCATTTGCATGCAACCACAGCGCTCCGGGCCCGTTCAAAGAAAATCGCGAACTTGAAGAACAGCCAAGGATTCACCGTGAACATAATCAGCGAGCCATTCGTGGAGAATGTAAGTGCAATGCTCCTCTGGACTTCGACGAGCGGGCTATTAGCGGTTCGACAAAGGAAAAATATGCATCCGTGTACCTTTGTGATACGATTATGTGCTAATAACAAAGTGTTCAGATGCAAATAAAAGCCTATCTCATCAGGGAAAACTCTTTTAGCATTGAGTACGAGGTGATTTCATTTACCGCCCAACCCGCTCGCTCGCTAACCACGCTGCCTCCCAATAGCTCTATAAATCCATGGATATCACGCATACAGTCACAATTAAGCACAATGGCACGCTTATCCTCGCGCACGTCCAGTACATCCATGTGCGCAAAGACATACTCACAGACATAGATATTATCAACCTCACAAAATTCAAGCCTGTCATGTTTGGACGACATCTCATATTCCCAGGTTGGAGATACATGCAGGATCACTCGCAAGCCGAATACTACGCATATATCATACCTGTGCCGATAATGACAATATAACCTAGGATCTATCCGAGTTGTCGAAGTACACGCTGTTGGCGTCACACTCTGGCGAAAGTAATACGAACTTGATGACAGGTTTTGAATAGTGATTGAGATCAAAGGGACAGACGGTAGTACTTACTACCACCACTAGGAAATAATGAGAATGGCGCATTTAATTTCTGACCTTGTATGTAGCAACGCAGAATGCGATTCGAGTTTGTGAAATCTACATAACGGGTACATACGGACGCAAGCACAGCGATTTCGTAGTACATCTTGTGAGTGATGGGAAGCTAATTTTGTGTTCAACGAAGGAGAGTCGAGGATGGGACAGCGCAAGCAAATGATTGGGTACATATACATGTAACGAAGGACATGTCGAGAATGAAAACTGAGATATTTCTTCCCGAACGAACGAGATACAACTACAATATCTCGAGTGTCCTGACGTCCATCATACCGTCAACAGAATTCACGTCTTTGACTTGTGCAATGATACCATGATCTGATGCGATCCTCTTGTATTCTCTGCCGCGTTGCTGCACTAGCAGGAATGCGCTGAACGGCTGTCCAAGGCAAACAATCAATCGCATGGCACGCTCGCGCGATTCTGAATCAACCGGACCTTGTCCACCGGGTGACCCAAGGAGAGCAAAACTATCCAAGCTCTTCATATCATCTGCATAGTCAGGTAGCTCGAGGAGACGATGATCCCAGGGACGAACGAGTAAGAATGACCGTCGAGCGGGCCTTCCTCGTGAGAACTGAGGCAACTTGTCCTCCGTAATGATCTTCAGGTCACGAAGCCCATCTGCCTTGACTTCATACGTGACATAATTCTCCATGTGTTCGGTGGGTCGCCCCACGACTTCTGTGACAGGGAATACGATGCAAGACAGACGAAGTCTGCAGTTTGCGAAACGAGGAGCGCCCAGGTTGTCAAACAGAGCGTAAAGTTTCAGAGCCAAGTCTATAGCCACAACATGTCGAAGCGAGGAGATCGATGCCTGAATGTCATCTTCAGACAGAGATGACAGGTTGCATGATGGAGCCTTGTATGAAGTAATGTCGGCCGGCAGACAGCTATTGAATTCGGATGATTGCCCCACCCAGTCCAGTGCACTGATGTCACCCGACTGAGCTACGACCTCCTGCAAGAGCCTCCCGAGCGCCTTTTGCTTCTTCTCGCCATAAATGACAGTTAGGTTGACGCCGAATATGCCAAATAATGAATATGCAACATCTTCCTGCCACGTGGTGACACGGGTTGACACCCATTGAAGCTTCTCCCGGGCGTCTCTCATCCCTGGCCGGAAGGCGACGAGGGCCTGCGCATTTATGCCTGTAGCATTTCCCATCTCCTGCATGATTGCAAGGGAATTCTTGTGGTTGGAAGAGCGATCGTCAAGATATAGGGACCAATCCCTCTGATAAAATAGAACAAATTTTGGGGCGAGGAATTCTTGAACTGTCCATCCCCGCGTGTTCCAAGCGCTATTTTCGAGTGCCCCAGGCTGCGAGGAAGGTGGAACATCCGACAGGTAGATGATGGTAAGCGCTGAGTGGCGATACCAGATAAACATGGAATTGACCGATTGTTGGACCTCGACGTTGTTAGTCTGGTCGATGCAACAGGTGTCGATCCATGCCCAGCGATACCCTTTATCGCGAGCAGTCTTACAGAATGACTGCAACTTCGGGATGCCGCCGACTGGATCCAAGTCGTATACCACCTTGTCCTGGATGTCGCGTAGTAATGGCTCCTTCCCTTCCCACCTATGCGACAGCATGACATAACGGAAATACGTCGCCACCACGTCTTGGATGCGCTCCATTCGGAGATCTGTGTACACCAATATTGATGACAAAAGCTGCTTGTACTCTGCACTCGTTTTGAAGGTATCGATTTGTACCTCTCGATCGCACAGGTGCCCAGTGGAAGTATTGATTAGACGATGCGGGGCGTCGTCCAGTTGAGTCTTGATGGTCGCTTGAATAGCTCCTTCTGCTTCGGATGTACTAATATACCGTTGGCGCAAGTCTGGACAAGAAGTCAACAATGTTGAAAGGTGTGCTATTTGGAGACATACTCTGTGTTTGCCTGTCGGGAGCCTTATCTAGCTTCGAGAACATAATTTTAAACACCTCGATGGCTTCATCGTATCTGCGCATGCCATGAAGTACCGTAACCTTCAATTTATATCCAAGGTAAGATGATGGGTTGAGTTCAATGACCTGCGTATCACTAAAATGAGCGTCGAATACGAAACGGTAGCTGACATCGCACCTTTTCCGCGTCAAGGAGTGCATCATCCCATAACATTTTAACAGACCTCGCCTTACTGCGGTTCGCAAAGATGGTATCGGCTACTAAATCGAAGTCGATCGCCGCAGAGGAAAGCTCGATAGCCCTGTCGTAGTTACCCGCAACAAGGGCATCATCTCCGCCCGCAGCATAGAGCCTGGTGCAATATTGCTTGAAACCTAAGTGGGATTGGATGAGGTTGAGAATTATATCCAGTTTACATCATAAAGACTTGCCTGTGGACCAATCAAGGCAGCGTGCTTTTGTAGCCTCGTCAGCCGTATTCATCATATATCGGTATGCTTTAATGGCTTCTGCAAGTCTACCTGCCCGAAGGAGAGCATGGCACCAATACTGGTGTGCAGTTCGCCACAAGGACTTGAGGTCCCACCCAAATAACTAGAAAAGGCGCGGTAGGGAGTAAAATTTTGATTCCAGTTGCACTGCAATCAACCTACCACCACGAAGACATCATATTGAGAGTGGATGCCCAACATAGACGAGAAATTGATGGTGCTGACAGCGGCGGTGAAGTGGTCAGCAGCTTCGTTGTAACGTTCATCGTCTAACGCATTCATTCCCACTTGGACATGTAGATAAGCCTGAAGTGCGAGGTTCACCACATCAGTATCAACGCATAGGTCTGGAGTCGACTGTGGCAGGAGAACTCACTTCCACAATACCACAGGCAAGGGAATTCGGATTGGGACGTGTAGTAGCTAGCTCTTGGACGCGCAGAATTGCCTCATCATGTTGATTTGCATTGAAAAGGGCAATGGCCTGACAGCTGTTGTGTGAGTAGCATGTACATGAGACATAATCTACGTACCTTGATCAAGAGTAGAAGACGAGTTTTATTCAAGTCTGCATCCACGTACATGAACCCAAGGTCAAATGCTTTCATCGCATCCTGGATCTGTTGTTTTCCACTGTGGGCGATGCCTTTGGAGATACATCCCATCAAAGATGGTTGAATGCTGATGCTCTATATCACAATAAGGTAGTCTATGTTAAAAAAAGTCACGACGGAACGGTGCATCTCACTTTGAGCGCGTCATCAAGTGCGCAGTCCCAGTCTGAATTTCTTGCTTTTACAAACGAGCGATTCGCATAAGAGTTGTAGTCGTTGCCATCGGCACCGATATCTTGCGTCAACAACTTGTCAGCAGTGAGCAAGTCGCCACCTATGCATGCATCGTAGGCTGTCGTGTTGATGGTGAGGATCTGTATCACGCATGATCAGATGATGTGGTAAAAGTGAAGATTGAAAACATGCATCGCAAACAGCCTGCCGAGGCTTGGCATCAAGATTGAGGATCAGTATGCAAGAAGACGGGCCAAGAATGGGAACCCACATTATCTACCACTTGTTCCTTCGGGGAATCCTCCCGTAACACATCCTTGAAGAAAATGAGATGAAGAAGGGACGGAAATGAACAAAACTTGCATGTGATGCATGGTCCTGGAGAATGTCTTCCGGTAAAGGTACCGCCCATTTTGATATCATGCAATCTTCTCCTCCACTAAGGATGTGCTTGCCATCCGTGGAGAAGGTGACACAATCAACCTCATTGGAGTGCTTGAATATGGCGATGGTTCGACGGTCCGAAAGCCGCCAAAGGCGAACCTGATGGTCTGTAGATGCGGATGCGAGAAGGGTGCCAGTATGATTCAAGGCAATCATAGAGATAGTCCCAGTATGGCCCTTCCAGGGCTCACCGACCTGCTTCCAGGTCGATGAATCCCATATCCGTATGGTGGAATTCAGATTACTACCACTGGAGACAAGCTGTTTGCCATCAGGCGTCCACGCGAGTGAAACATTCAATGCTCCATTGACCACAGAGTGACCCTCGAACTTTGTGATGCATTCCCTCTTGCCTGGATTCCATATTTGAATATTCTGGAATGTTGCGATGGCAAGATATTCACCAGACGGCGAATACCGAATGCAGCGGACTTCAGCGCCACAATTGATTGGATTTCCTTCCACCTGCCATGTTTGTGTGTTCCAGAGTTTTATTATGGCGTCCAATGAGCCACTCGCTAACACTGTGCCGTCTGGGGAAAAATCAAGTGACCATATAGATTCGGAGTGGATTTTGATGGGTTCGATGAGAGATTCGCCGTCTCTGCTCCAAGCAATGACCTCTCCACCCAAATCACCGCTTGCTATGAATTGCCCGTCTCTTGACACTGCAACACTTATTATACCGAAGCTATGTCCCTCCATCCTCTCGAGCTCAACACCATCTTGTAAGTCCCATAGACGGACTGTCTTGTCATACGAGGCGGTGACCATACGGCGTCTATCGGGGAAGACTGCGACCGCAAAGACACTAGCAAAGACACTATATTCGTGACCTTTAAATATTTCACTAGCCGTGGTGACCTGAACGGCGAGCTGTTCTGTTTCCGTCATTCTGCTCGAGTGAATGGTGTTGGGCACAACTTGCCGGAGAGCTTGTGGGTATCTTGATCCAAGTACCAGAGGTACGTGTACCAGGCCTTTTGGTACTTTTTTCACATGTACAGCCTCAACCTGCTTTGTGTATCACTAGACGCCAAGGACACAAGGTATATTTGTGTAATCTGCAACTAATTCAGGACTCGCATCACTCTCTTCATTTAGCTAGTCCACCATGTCCACCCCTCCATTTGGTTCTACTACCTACTCGATCCTGGACGTACGGTCAAAGAATTCACATCACTCTTATCAGAAAATCCAAGGTCGCAGGCAAATTTACAGGACGGAAAGTCTATAACGCAGCAGATCCAGGCAAGGCGTACGTACCCCTTGAACTGTCGTTCATTTTCGACTTTTTGTTCAGTCACAGTTGTGATCGCGATTGACAGCGATATCCACAAGCTTTTAATTTCAGGCATCGTACAACGCTTTATTGCATTAGTGTCCAGATGAGTGAACAGAGCGTAGAGATCCTGGCACCGTTCAGGCTTGACGCACCTCCAGTATCTAATGAGCTTTGCACACTTATCTGGCTTGCATCCATCAGTTGGTTAAACACAGTGAGCAATACACAAAAACATGTCTCTTCATTGCTTATAACCTCTTCCCATAGTTCACGAACTATCCGCCTATCATCTCATTCGTATGCAACCACAGTGCTCCGGGCTGCACCAAAGACAGGATTGGGAACTTGAAGAACAGCCAAGGATTTACTGTGAACATCATCAGCGTGAGCCATTCGTCGAAAATGCAAATTCAACTGACATTGACGTTCCTCCTGGCTTCGACGAATGGACTATCAGCGGTTTGACAAAGGAAAAATACGTATTCGTGCACATTTGTGATACGATATAAGTATGCGCTAGCAACAAGGTGTTCATGTGCAAATCAAAGCCTCCTGCGTCAAGGAAAGCGCCTTTAGCATAGAGTGCGAAGTAATTTCATTTATTGTCAAGTCCGCTCGCTCGTCAACTACATCGCCTTTCAACAGCTCTACACATCCATAATGTTATCACCCACCCGGTCACAGGCGAGCACCACAGCACGCTCATTCTCGCGCATGTCAAATTCATCCACTTGCGCAAAGACGTGCTCACAAGCACAGTAGTACTACTACCAGAAATTGATGAGAATAGCACATAACCTCCGTTATATATCCAAGTTTAACTCACGAATTGAATGGATTCAAGTTCAAGTCAGAGCAAACGTCTCAGCGTATTTAGCACAAGATATCACAATACATTAATCTACCACAATAATCAGTCCCAATGAAAGGCGCGATAGCACCATAATTAGTCTCGTTTGTCCCGTCCTCCCTGTTTGCTCTCACCGTATCTGCGTCGATTGCGGTCGGTATAGGCCCTGACCCTTCACGACGTTCATCGACATCACGATCCTGGTCCCTTCGGTTCAAGTCCCTGTCACTGTCCCTTCTATTACCGTCTCTCGTCCCGTCATTTCTGTTTCTGTTTCCTCGATCGTCACGGTCGTGAGCTCATTGGCTATCGCGATCACTGTCTCTCCTAGGGTCACGGTCATCAACCCTCCTCTCACTCTTCAATCTTCGCTCGCACATCTTGTTGGTGATGGGAAGTTGATTTTTTGTGTTCAACAAAGCCTCCCATTGACGTAGAAGCCGGGGAGGAGACACCGATTGGGTACATACTTGCATGTGTAAAGAAGGAAATATCGAGAATGAAAATTACTGATATCTATTTCTTCCAAAGCAAGTGAGTACACACAGTTACAATATCTCGAGTGTCCTGACGTCCATCATACCGTGAACAGAATCCACGTCCTTGACTTGTGAAATGATATCACGATCTGATGCGATTCTCTTATATTCTCCGCCGCGTTGCTGCACCAGCAGGAATGCACTGAACGGCTGTCTAAGACGGACGATCAATCGCATTACATGCTCGGTCGATTCTGAATCAACCGGGCCCCGTTCTCCAGACGACCCAGGGAGAGCAAAATCATCCACGCTCTCCGTATCGTCTACATAGTCAGGCAGCTCGAGGAGATGACGATCCCAGGGACGGACGAGTAAGAATGACTGTCGAGCGGGTCTTCCTTGTGAGAACTGAAGCAACCGGTCCTCCGTGGTGATCTTCAGGTCATGAAGCCCATCTGCCTTGACTTCATACGTGAAGTAGGTCTCCGTGTGTTCAATGGATCTCCGTCTGATTTCTGTGACAGGGAATGCGATGCATGGCAGATGCAGCCGGCGGTGAGCAAAACGTGGAGCGCTCAGGCGTTCCAGCGAGCTGTACAATTTCAAAGCCAACTCGACAACAACGGTGTCTTGCAACGACGAGACCAATCTCTGCATCTCATCTTCAGATATGGACGGTAGCGTGTGCGACGGAGTGTCGTATGAAGTGATATCTGCAGGCAGACAGCTGT
Organism: Suillus cothurnatus; assembly: GCA_016758765.1. Taxonomy (NCBI): domain Eukaryota; kingdom Fungi; phylum Basidiomycota; class Agaricomycetes; order Boletales; family Suillaceae; genus Suillus; species Suillus cothurnatus. The sequence goes on along the minus strand of JABBWL010000025.1, from coordinate 27,388 downwards.
TGAATTCGGATGATTTTCCGACCCAGTCGAGGGCAGTAATGTCCCCAGAGACAGCGATGATCTCTTGCAAGAGACGCCCAAGCGCCTGTTGCTTCTTCTTACCATACATGATAGGGAGCTGAATACCAAAGATGCCAAATAATGAGTACGCGATATCTTCCTCCACTGTAGTGACACGCGTCGACGCCCATTGCAGTTTCTCGCGGGCGTTAATCGTTCCAAGACGGAAGGCGACAAGGGTTCGTGCATTTATCCCCGTCACTTCCTGCATTTCCTGTATGATCGCAGTAGACTACTTGTGATTGGGAGAGTGGTCGTCGAGATACGGGGTCCAGTGTACCGATATCTTGCGTCAACAGCTTGTCAGCAGTGAGCAAGTCGCTGCTTATGCATGCATCACGGGCTATTGTGTTGATGGTGAGGATCTGCATCGAGCATGATTAGATTACGTGGTAAGAGTGAAGGCTGAAAACATGCATCGCAATCAGACTGCTGAGGCTTGGCATCAAGATTGAGGATCAATATGCGGGAAGACAAGCAAGGAATGGGAACCCACATTATCTGCCACTTGTTTCTTCGGGGCATCCTCCCGCAACACAACCTTGAAGAAAATGAGATGAAGGAGGGACGGAAAATAAACAAAACTCGCATCTGGTTCCTGGTCCTTAAGAATGTCCTCCAGTGAAGGTACTGCCCACTTTTAGATCATTGCATCCTTTCCTCCGCTGAGAATGTGCTTGCCATGCGTGGAGAAGGTGACACAAAATACCTCATCGGTGTGCTTGAATATGGCAATAGTTCGTTGATCCGAAAGGCGCCAAAGGCGAACCTGGTGGTCTTTAGATGCGGATGCGAGAATGGTACCTGGCAGTAGGGTTCAAGGCAATTGTGAAAACAGTCTTGGTATGGCCCTTCCACGGCCCACCGACCTGCATCCATGTTGATGAATCCCAGATCCGTATGGTAGGATCATACGTGTCACCAGCTGAGACAAGCTGTTTTCCATCAGGCGTCCACGCGAGTGAAATATTATATGCTCCATTGAAAGCAAAGTGACCCTTGAACTTCGCAATGCATTCCCTCTTGCCTGAATTCCATATTTGAATATTTGTCTTTGTTGCGATGGCAATATGTTCACCAGTATGCTGTTGAATCTGCACAAATATTATTTGTGCCCCCCCGAAACAAAATGTGTGCCCCCCCGAAAATGAAATTGTGTGACACCAAAAAAGGAAATTGAATGTGTGCCCCCCCGAAACTAATGTGTGCCCCCCCCGAAAACTAATGTGTGCCCCCCCGAAAACAACATCATGTGTCGCCCGAAAAACAAAAGTGTGATTCCAAAAAATTCTATATCTGAAAAAACCAGGATAGTACTGTATTGGAGGCAGCTGTGAGATTGTATATGAAAACTACTAGATACCATCCATAATTTTACTCCTTCTCCCCTGCAAGCTGAGTTACCATTGCCTTTACATCACCTTCAATTGCAATCGCCTCATCAAATGCTTTTTTGATGTGTTTTGAAAAATTGATTGCAGTTCCTTGTCTGCAGACACCCTCTCGAGCAAGGGTTGTACCATGCTTGAAGCATGGTTGCATACTCTATCACACCAGTTATCAGCACAAATTGGGTGTGAAGTTGCGATGAGAGACAAACTTACCATGACTGTGTCAGTGGCACATTTCACTACCACCCTAAGTGACACATCAACATAATTTCCACCAGAACTACGATCACCATGAAGCTGGCATTGATCTGGATCCACAATGCTGTGAAAAGTGACCCAGTTCATCGCATAAGGGGCATAGAGTTGGTCTGTGTGAATGGGGCTAGGTGAAACATCAAAAAGTGGCATTACTAGTTAAATGCAACCCACTCACGATTCATAGTTTTGTGACATGTATCCCTCAGAGGGAGCTCGCTCAGCTGTTGAAAAGCAGAGAGAACCATCAGGTAAATCCAGGGTATACCCAGAGTCTAGATATAATATGTGAATACCTACAATAGCACAGAAAATACATGTAAGGGACTAACCTGAGTTATTGCCTTTTACTGTCATGGAAGGCAAGCCTGCCTCATTAATTGCCTCAATACACGATGTACTCACCTCAGCAGGTAGACTGGCAACCAGCAAATTCCAGCTCAAAGCTAGAATTCCCAGTGCACGGGAGTCCTTCTGCTGCCTTGCAGTCATCGACAGCCTCTTACTGGTAAGGTTATTCACCAGACCAAAGACACGTGCATGCCGGGGACCTGCATTCCAGCCAAACTGAATCAGATCCCCTCCATGGGTAGGCTATCCAGCCCATTAGAAATATGTATTAAACTGAGGAGAGGGAAGACTCACCCTGACACCTTTACGATCATTGACAGCCTCATCAATGACACTATTGACATAAGTCAACAGGTCAGGACGCTTGCTACACTTGCCACGGAGCACAGCAAGTGAAACAGATCCTATACCTAAATTAACAGCATGCAGAAGACAGAAAGACTATCCATACCTTTGGAATCGATGAAAATAATACTTTCATCTGGTTCGATCACATACCATGATTCGTCCACAGGAACAGAAAGGGCAGTATTTCCACTGCCCACCAAATCCTCATTGCCACGGTCCACTAAAAGTGTGCCCCGCTTATAGCCAGTATCATCAAAGCGGTCACGAATGACCACCTTAACCATACCAGTGGCTGCAAGAGACTGCGCTGTTGGTGGGGTGGCATGTAGGCCAAGGGCCTTTGCCTATGAAGGTGGTCATAGACTAATTTGGTATTTAGAAGAGAGAAAACTTACAATAGTGCGTTTCTCAGAGCGAGCTGCATTCTTTTTCTTGCGGCACTGGACGAAATACACTCTAAGAGCCTCCTTGAGAGATCCTGGCACCAGTCCATCATTCTTGGTAGCCAGCAACCTTAAATGAACAACCTATGAACACAATGGCTCAGATCTAGCATAGATATTGCACTAGAAACATGCTTACAGTGTTTGCAAGGCCTGGATCATCTCCAAAGGCAAGAAGCTTCTTGTCAACATCTGATGTTGTCTGGAGTGCATCCATAAAGCATGTGTTTCCAGCTAGATGCTCAAAGTCTGTGCACCACCAATATATCAGTCTAGATAATGATGGAGAGATATCACTTACACTGCCTCAGATGGGTAGAATCTATGGATTGTGTAGCCATGATGGTGGTTGAACAGTACAGGGGCCAGCAGGGGTGAAAATTTAATGGCTGACCATTTTCGCAATTTTGGTACTTTTGAGGTGACATATGCTTGTTAGCTCCTTTCTTAGTATTAGCTGGATGGTGTAGTGGTAACTTGGTCCCTGTTGCGATACTGTGCGGGATTTAGCCAGGAAACTGCTCTCCTGTTCAACTCCCCTCATTGCCATAATTAATTGTGCTGTTGTAAGGTCATGCAGCTGTGCTGGTTCAAATCCCCTTGTTGCCACATTTCACCCTATTGCTTCTTGTTGCCTTTTTTGAATTTTGAACTTGCTTTTTGTTTGTAACAAAATCTTGACTCATCTGAAATTTGACCTATCATCACACCCACAATTATTCGAGACATCACCAGGAAATATATTAGAGGGAGTTGAAATACAAAGTGACAGCTCTTATAACTCCCTCAATAATTCTCTCTTCAACCTCAAGCCCTTCTAGTTCTATCATTGCATCAACCATAGCTTGCTTGCATGCAATATTCATGCCATTGGGCAGTGGAGCCTCGATGACGAGTTGAAGGATCTGTGTCAGTGGAAGTGGGTTCATTGGATGGAGGATCGCACGAGCCACTTTCTTCCACCAGAATCCTGACCATGCCTCCTTACACTGGCTATGCAAGCGGCTTGAGCAGCTGAATGATGGTGAGACGAGAAGTGAGGGTGGGTAAGCAGCTAATGCACGGCGTTCTCGCTCCATCACCTCTTTAGCCCGTGCAATAATTGTATATACTTTGAACCCCATCTGTGCAGCCTCGGTATCGGTAGTGCTCGCGAGTGACAATGGCATGATCTCCCGAATGGCTGGAGCAATCCATTGGGGTATGGAATATAATCGTGCAAGCTCAAGTCGTCGGGTAGGGTGCAGGGTGAGCTTTTCCAGTCCATCAATAGCAAACTGGATGCTATTGCTTATCATCCACAGGTGTGAGACCTTGAGAATAGCGACCAGAAATTGTTCCTCAGGTGGTGGAGGAACTGAGCTGCTAGAACATACCAGTTAAACCATCAGATGTTGATATATCATAGGGAGACATACATGTGGTATACCCAGTTGAGAAAATGTGTGAAATCCTCCTCAGAGATCTGATGTAGGATGATAGGAAGTTGCTCTGTACCATCGGTATCATAACCTGATGGCATAGCCAAAATTCCTTCCAAAGCAGGAGAGTGGCGAACAAGTACACCACGATGTACACAAAACAAGGTATTGCTAGCCTATAGTAAAAGAAATTCAGAAACCAGGCAGAAACAAAGTGAGGCTCAAGATATACTTATCGTCAGACTTACACGAAAGACAATGTTCCCATCTGTGAACCAAAACTCACTATGCCTTAGGGAAACCAATCTGTGATCCACATCCATGGTGGGAAGGAGCTTTGGATAGTAGTATTTAATGGGTTTGTGTAAAGGTCAAATGAAGTTCATGCAATGTTCGTATCCAACACCCACTGTGCCAGTGGCATGCACACTGAACCAACAACAGTAAACAGTGGCATGTTTACATAACAAATACGAGTCAAAGCACTGTGTTAATCTAACTTGAGCTACGATGGATCTGCCTCCATTACCACAGCCTACCAATGACTCAGGTGTCTGGCCAGATCATCTGCATCAAGCCCATGATACTCTGTTCTATATCTATCGCCATGCATCTCAGGCACTCCAGACTTGTAGTGAACTGCACCGAATACGTTTCCATGCCGAGGCCATCACCAATAATGCTATACCACTACTACGTGCATTGGAGGACTCTTCTGCAATAGAGGGCATCCCTATGTCCTGGGTCCTCCATGTTACAGCCAAACTGGGAATGCTACTGAAGCAGCTGCAGCAGGCTGAAACAACAGCACGAGGAGGGTAAGTGTGTCATATGTATTACAGTAGTTCTGATATTAAGTCCATCACCAGTGAAACATCAAATATTTCAGTCCCCCAGCCAATCACTGTTGAACACACTGGAAGACCAGGAAGACCCCGTAAAGTGCCAAATGTCCAGTTGTTGCATGAATTTGCCTCTCCTGGCCGTCGTCTACAACAAACCAAAATTGCACGAGTCATGGGCATTCATCGCAATACTTTGCGCTCCTACTTGAAGCAGAACAATGTTAGCTATAAGTATAGCCAAATCTCAGATGCAGACCTGGATCATGCTGTGCAAGAATTTCGCCAGATGAAACCAAATTCTGGAGTTCGCTATCTTACTGGCCATTTGCGACAACTGGGCTTGCGGTTACAGCAGCAGCGGATCATTGCCTCCATCCATCGTGTTGATCCCTTGGGAACTGTCCTTCGCCAACGCACTATGATTCAACGGCAGCAGTACAAGGTTTCTCAGCCCAATGCTCTGTGGCACATGGATGGGCACCATAAGCTGATTCGTTGGGGCATTGTGATCCATGGTATCATTGATGGATATTGCCGCACAGTAAGCTATTATTCTCTACTATCTGCTTGCATCTGATACAATTAACTTTTAGATAGTCGCCATTCATCCCAGCACAAGCAATAGTGCATCCACAGTGCTTAGGGTATTTTTGAATGCTGTTGCTATCTATGGTACACCTTCAAGAGTGCGAGGGGATAGGGGTGGGGAAAATAAAAAGGTATCAGTCTATATGATCATGACTAGAGGGCCTAACCGTGCAAGCTTTATGTGGGGATCGTAAGTAAACACACTTCTATTGTTTGCATTAGTTGAGTTAACATCTACCCCTCAATAGATCGACTCACAACAGCAGAATTGAACGATCTTGGGTTGAGGTTGGCACCCAGTTTGCTCGCATGTGGCGTGCATTTTTCTATCGGCTTGAGAGGCTTCATGGACTGGATGTGTCCAATGCTCAACATCTTTGGCTATTACATGAGCTTTTCCTTGAGGAGATCGAGTCTGACTGTCGCACATTCCAAGCTGAATGGAATGCACACCCTATCTCAGGAGAGGGACATGATCAAAGCCCAAATGTATGTCATCCAATATCTCAGACATGATCAGCTAAATAGAGGAATTTTCTTTTGTATTCATCAGGATATGAGACTTATGGGTCAGCTCGAGCATGGGCTATATGTTGATGATTGTGAAGGAATCCATCCTGATATCATCAGACAGTACTATGGAACTGCAGGCAAGCCTATTCATCGTGCACCCTATCAAACTGGAGCAGGTCATCCTTCGGATGAGATATACTCAGCTTCAGGATCTACCGATGGAGAATCAGATGATGAAGAAACAGAGGAAGAGTGGGAAGACATCAACGATTCAGAGGATGTTGATACAGAAGATATGCAAGAGCTTCCCCAGCTCATTGCTGCTGATCACGATGGCCATTTTCACCATAAACCTGTTCGTGTCCCAAAGCATGCCAGTCCATTTAGCTCTGTCACTCTCCAGGATACCTTTCATCAAGCCCTTGCTCAAGTCCGAGAGGCAGAGCACATCCCAGATGGATTCAGTGTTCTTCCACATGAATGGGATGATGATGAGTATCCTTCCCATGAAATAATTCGCTCAGGACGACAGGGGACTAAAGAACTACGAATTCCCTTGCCTGACTTCATTTGGCGACCTAGGGCAATCAAATGGTGCCAAGCACTCGATGTTATGTTTAGGCTTTTGGAGCTTGCTGGTAGTGATGTTGGATCTGGTAGTGACACTGATAGTACTACTGATAGTGTTGGTGATTATAATGGCTCTGATAGCTAATTATAATTATAGTAGCTAGACTGTCAATATACGAGCAGGCAACCTTTCCCAGCAATATTAAGTTCGCAAAGTGACTTATTACATGTGCAGCCACAGATCACATGATGAGTAATGTGGTTGAATTCGATTACGACTGAGCACTTTCATACTACTACAATCTACAACCAACTTTCAACTTATTACTACCGTCTTTTCACTACCAGTCACTCCTTCACTTTTCCTCTTTGCTTAATTTTTAATATGGCTCCAAAGCGCAAGCGGCAGACCAGCAGCTCTCATCAAGCCTCATTTGCTTTCAATTCGCATCCTTCTACCTCAGAGTCTAAGCAAATGGACAACTCTAGAAAGTCAGGCTCGAAACTAGCAGTGAACTCCATTTTGCAGGAATTGCTTGGTGATTCAGCTGGATCATCAAATGCCTACAGAAAAGCAAATAGCGAGGCGAACCAGGGTTTAAAGTCAGCCTCTCAATCGCACATCAGGTCTAAGGCTAAGATGGTCCCAAAAGTAAGTGTTGGCTTGTTTTTAAAAGGAGTTTTTGCTTAGGCAACTGACTTGTCATGTTCATCTAACTAATGTAGTCAAAGTCAGCTCGTCTTCCTGACTTCCAGTTTGTAGCTGGCGAGATACTTTTCATCCCTTGTGGGACAAAACAGGTGACTAGTCGATATCATAACTGCTATTGGCCAAGATCACTGATTATGTTTTTAGTCTAAGAAGACCTCGCATTCATACATTCCACTTCTGACACCTGTTCTTCGCAATCCCCAAATACCAACTTTGGTAGAGGTCCAGAGTCTTGAGGTCATGAGACTGGCAATCACAGATCATGTTGATGGCATCGTCATCAGCAAGAACTGGTCTTTTGTGCTCTTTGACCTAGAGCTTCGCAAATTTTTCCCACGGCTCTTCCTTTATCTCGATGCCTTGCCAAAGCTGCCGAATCCAGATTACCAAGAGCATCAAGATGAGATCTTTCGATATCTGCCCCAATACTATCTTTGTGTCAAGGAGAAGCGAAGGATCATGATTCCTCCTGGTATTCAATTCCCTGATGGGTCATCGGTGGCACGAAATGCAAAGACGAGTAAGAGAGGTGGATTTCGAGAAAATATTGTCATTCTAGGTAAGTCCTCAGTTTGTTTGCTCTGTAAAGACTACAATAACTCATTTCTTAGCCACTCGCCAAAGCATTCCATTGTCAGTGTTGCAAGAGTGGGCGAAATCAAAAGGGAAGGAGAAGATGCCCACTGTTCCATCGAGTTCGGCATATCATGATCTTACCGCGTCTGAGAGTCTATCCAGTGACTCAGAAGACAGCTCCACCTCATCTGAGTCAAGCTTATCAGAACCCCCTCGCAAGATCAAATATCGTCGAGGTATAGTACATTGGTTTTTTTATTGATCGTCAGCAAGACTTATGTCAAACTTTTGTGATTAGTGTCGTTAGAATCTGACGAAGAGATTCTGCCAGCATCAGATTCTGAAAACCTATCCGAGTCGGCCACTATAGTTGACTTAACTGCAAGTGACGATGAATACACTGGTGACTTTTTCGGTTCCTTTAATATAGATAATCCCGAGGTTGTTGCTGAGCCAGAGGCACCTGTGGAGGCTGACCTTGCCCCTTTGGAGCCTGTCTCAACACCCCCATTGCAGGCCTCTGGGTCTTTTGCTATCGATCCCAGTCTTGATGACCCTCCAGCCTTACAGGCCTCTGGGTCATTTATTCTCGATCCCAGTCTTGATAACCCATGGGAAGGAAATCGTCTCTTTAATTTCTAGGTTTTACCATTTTTGCACCTATATCATCCAAGTCATACCCATCGTCAATTGACAGTACTGCTTTATACACCTTTTATATGGACTTTATTCTATTGTTTATATTCTGGTAATCGTACATAGTAACTGTCTCTTACTACAACCTTTTTAATTGATTTGTTTCTTGTAAGCCTGGATAGAAATGAGCTTATGATGACAAAACACACTTTTGTTTTTGGGGTGACACATGATGTTGTTTTCGGGGGGGCACACATTAGTTTCGGGGGGGCACACATTCAATTTCCTTTTTTGGTGTCACACAATTTCATTTTCGGGGGGGGCACACATTTTGTTTCGGGGGGGCACAAATAATATTTGTGCAGATTCAACAGCATACACCAGACGGGGAATACCGAAGACAGCGGACTTCAGCGCCGGGCCCACAATTGATTGAATCTCCGTGCACCTCCCATGTTTCTGTATTCCAGAGAACCGCTGTGGTATCGAATGAGCCGCTCGCCAACTCTGTACTGGCTGGGGAAAAATCGAGCGTGTAGATATAGTTAGAGTGGACTTCGATCGGCTGGGTGAGAGATTCGCCATCTTTGTTCCAGGCGATGAGCTTTCCGTCCTTATCACCGCTTGCTATGAATTGCGCGTCTGTTGATATTGCAATTTTGTATACTGCGTTGCGATGCCCCTCCATTATCTTCAACACAACACCGTCTTCCAAGTCCCAAAGACGCAGCGTCTTATCTCCCGAGGCTGTGACCATACGACGTCTATCGGGGAAGACTACGGCTGCAAAGACACTATCTTCATGGCCTTCAAATGTTTGACTAGCCGTGATGATTTGAATGGGGGGCTGTTCTGCTTCCGTCATCCTGCTCGAGGCGGATGGTATTGAGCAGAACATGGTGGAGAGATTGTCACGGTGGGTGTCTTGATCTAATCTCCGGACCTTTTTAAGTTTTTATGCTTGTCTCAACCTCTATCATTAGACGTCTAGACGCCCAGGACACGAGGCTTGAAGCCTATATTTATGTAATCTCAACCAATCCAAGGGCCAGCTTCGCTCTTAGTAAAAGGCATGTGAATTAGACGAAAACCCTATTATTTATCTACCCTTTATCCATAGTACCAGGTCCCTCTGTAGTTCTACGAAGTCGCTGCTGAGCGCTGCAGCATATGATTTCGCCCCTACTTAGTAACAGGTATGGTATGTCATAATCGTTACTAATATGTACTACCAGTGAGCCAGTTGTCAAGAACGCAGATCCAACTGCCATAGACGCCCCTCCAGGCTCCGGCGAGTAGGCTATTAGCGATCTGATAAAAGAAAAAATGCGTATGCGTGTACCTTTGTGATACGATTATCGCGCCAACAAGATGTTCAGGTGCAAATAAAAATCTCCCGTGTCGAAGGCGATCGAAGTGCAAATGCCACAGACAGGTGAAGTTCATTGTCTGCGTCGCATCACATTCTCATTTAATCCAGCACGGTCCAGTTGGACCGTCAATCGCAAAAAATTTCCACTGCGACGTTCGCATGGTCTAACACTCATGCGCCGTAGTTGACGTGTGCACAGATGGATTTACTCATGGTCAATTGTGCACAGCGCTGTCGAGAGTGCGAAATAGACGCGATATTCGAACGTTGTGGTCTGACACGAACGAAGATAGTAGAGAGACGGTGAATGGAGTTTATTCTTCATTACTGCTGAGATCTGGATGACCGTCCGCAGGCCACCGGATCACTTGTACATATGCAAAGAAGGATATGTCGAGAATGAAAACTGCTGAGATATATTTCTTCCAAAACAAATGAGTACATAGCTACAATATCTCGAGTGTCCTGACGTCCATCATACCGTCAACAGAACTCACGTCATTGACTTGTGCAATGATACCACGATCTGATGCGATCCTCTTGTATTCTCTGCCGCGTTGCTGCACCAGCAGGAATGCGCTGAATGGCTGTCCAAGGCGAACAATCAATCGCATTGCGCGCTCGTGCGAGTCTGAATCAACCGGGCCTTGTCCGCCGGGTGACCCAAACACAGCAAAACTATCCAAGCTCTTCATATCATCTGCATAGTCAGGTAGCCCAAGGAGACGATGATCCCAGGGGCGAACGAGTAAGAATGACCGTCGAGCGGGTTTTCCTTGTGAGAACTGAAGCAACCTGTCCTCCGTAATGATCTTCAGGTCACGAAGCCCATCTGCCTTGACTTCATACGTGACATAATTCTCCATGTGTTCGGTGGGTCGCCCCACGACTTCTGTGACAGGGAATACGATGCAAGACAGACGAAGTCTGCAGTTTGTGAAACGAGGAGCGCCCAGGTTGTCAAACAGAGCGTAAAGTTTCAGAACCAAATCTGCAGTCATGACATGTCGGAGCGAGGAGATTGACCTCTGAATGTCATCTTCGGACAGAGATGACACGGTGTATGGTGGAGCTTTGTATGAAGTGATGTCGGCCGGTAGACAGCTATTGAATTCTGATGATTCTCCCACCCAGTCCAGGGCACTGATATCACCCGACCGAGCTACGAAAAGCTTGCTGGATGGTGATGGGCAATACAATTCAAGGACAAGTGCTAGGCGCTTGTCTGGTTGCATGAAGCCACAAGGTTGCTGTGCATGCTGTAGTAGTCCGCATTAGTAACAACCAAAGTGGAAACATTACTAAGGAGAAATATTCTTGAGACCTGTAAATTTTGCAGTAGTGTCTGTGTTCGAGTTCCATCCCAATTCCTACGTCAACTTCGAATTAGTGTTGCCGCCGAGGCGAATCGAATCGATGTGGAAAATCGGACTGACGAGTTTGCACCTCGTTCATCTCGCCAAGTTCGGAGTGATACGGACCGGTAGTCCAGCCAACGAGAAACTGGGGATTCTGCATGATGGTTATTTGCAAGCTACTAATACACGACCAGCATGTCATGCCAGTAACGTAGTACTTCCTTTACAAGGGAGCACCTCGATAACTTCTCCACAACCGAATATTAATAAACTTATAGAAAACATCTCTAGTCGTATAATCTTCGGAGTGTCGCCATACACGACAGCCTCAATGAGGCCAGTTCAGCCTCTCCCAATCCAGAGGAGAGATTCATCAGCAAGATATCCATCAACAGAGAACGTAACCCCCTCCTTTGCGAGCATCTCCATCTTTCTATTGCACTGCAACCCAGTATTCTTCTGTCCACCCCTTGCATTTGCGCCAGTGCCCCACTCACCAGAGAATCCACCAATGTACATATTCGATGCGATGATACGGTGGCAAGGCACAAACGGTGAAAATGGGTTGTTTCGAAGCGCAGAACCAACTAATAAATCAGATTGAGAAGAGGAGATACAGGAATTGTGCTTTGGACGCGCACCTGAACGTGGCGAACCTTGCCCAAGAGCGATGCAGATGTCCTTGTACGTCGTTACACGACCGCAAGTAATTGTTCTGCTGAAATCGTATACTGCCCACTGATGCGGAGTGACGCGTGGGAGAACCAGGGAGTAAGGAATCTTAATGCATGCTGCTTGCCTTGCTGCTGTGGGTCTTGAAGGTGCTGCGGTATTTTTCACTCAAGGGGTAATGCGTCTTGCCTGTAGAGACAGTTTTATGAGAGCTGTTAGGCATGGGCTATGGAGTCGAATGTCATCCGCGCTTACAGTCTGCCGGGGCCTGCGTTTCCTCCACGACTGGTATAGAAGCCCTTGAGGTTGTCTATCGATGGCGGACTTCGTTGAGCGCAACTGTGTCCTGATGGCAGGCAGAGAAATAAATAAAAACTCTGCTATGGAGATCTGAGATGTGTTAGACACCAAGGCAACAACAAGCCTGGGCGCTCGTAGCAGGGGCGAACACGATAGTCTCACACGTGACTTGAATTCAGGGCCGGCAAGGTGGCGGCACTCGTCCAGCTTGTCTGCGAGATGATATGGTACTATGTAAAAAAGTATTCATCTAGAAGCCCATCAGGTACTGCATAATCTGGAAGGTGGCTTGAAACAATTGGCTTTTGCGTTAGATCGCACCTGCACGTCAGCATTGTTGACTTACTACTGGCGCAAACTGTGGAATCCTACCGAAGATATTAGAAATGAGACCCTGCGTATTGCAGTGAACTCACACGTGTCCACTTCGTAATAACTGAATCCCTGTTCTGAGTGCATCGTCCCATACGAACCCACGCCATCAATGAAGCTATTGGTTTCAGAACGACGTTTGAAATTGGGAGAAGCTCCATCCGTTGTGAGAGTGAAGATCCCGACAGGCGTTTACAAAGATTGAACAGCGGAGCGCTGCAGATTAAGACCTATACGAGTTCTAGAATAGAACTCAGCGTTGCATGCAAAGATCAGCAAAATATCGACATACTATTGGAATCGTTGGATAACCGAAGTCGAGGCAAGAAACAGCAACAAAGCTAGTATGTGGAGAACTTCAGCGGGAGAAGAGAATCAGTCACATCATGCCGATGGGCAGAGATATTGAGAGCACACGGGATCAAGAGAACACAGAGCTCCATCAATTAAAAATGAAGGCTCTGAAGCAAAGTTCAAACGATAAATAACCGGCAGAAATCATGTTGACAGCTAAAGGTCACTCCACATGCGTTAGGACATGTTCTATACGATGGCATAATTGGGATCGAATAAATGATCATATGGACATCGTGATAAATAGAACATGTTGAAATTCAAATACTAGCGCTGCCTCGTGGAATCCATGCTTGCAGTGCATGTAAGACTCACCTTCATCGTTGACTGGCTACCATCGAGGAACTAACAGAACAAGTTGTGAGTCCTGTGCAATTGTTCACGTCATTTTGAATCCTGAACAGTATTAGAACCAGAAAAAGCAAATAGACGGCTTACGGTAGCGAACTATGCATCCACCTGTGATGCCGACCATGGAGGAAAATGTGTCTCCTGTGTCTGAAGACCCTGCGGTGCCGACGAATGAGGAAACTCAACCCCCATCGCAACCCAAAAAACCAACTCCAAAGCACCGATTCAAGGGCCACGATAATCAAATTTTGGATTTCGTCTTCTTGCATGACAACATCCATATTGTGAGCGGTTCGCTGGACGGCAAGATGCGCAAGTGGAACTGCGACACAGGACTTCTTGTTGGGGAACCATGGTCAGGCAAGGGTGGAATAATACATGCATTGGCGCTTTCACCGGACGGGAAGACAATTGCATGTGGGAGGGAAGACGGAAGCGTTCAGCGGTGGGACACTGACGGAAAGATGATCGAGGGCGTTTGGACAGGTCATAAGGAGTTGGTTCGGTCACTGTCGTGGTCTCCCGACGGGGACCATATTGCAAGTGGATCTGATGATGGAACAATCCTGATTCGAAAAGTAGTTGAAAGTGGAGAAATCGAGGTGGGCCCGATCAAGACGGAGCAGGGTGGTGTGCTTGCACTTGCATATTCACCTTCAGGCAACAAAATTGCATCAGGCGGGAAAAACCAGACCATTTGCATTTGGGATTCGAAGACAGGCGAGCTCGTTGTTGAGCCCATCAAAGACCTTGGGCACTATGTGTGGTCTGTGGTGTGGTCGTTGGACAACACCAAGTTGTATGCCGCCTTGGGTCATTTCGCACGCGTTTTCAACAGTAATTCAGGCACAGAACTTCATAACTTCAATTGAGCACCCCCATCCGCTGATCTCCGTTGCACTTTCACCCAAACACAATGTACTGGCATGCGTGGGCATAAGAGGTATTGCACGACTATGGGACACAAAATCCCATCAACCACTCGGTCAGCCATTTAATCAGGAAGACGGGATCCCTTTGTGTGTGGCATTTTCCCCGGATGGCAAATACGTAGCATATGGAGGAACGGACGATTCAATCACTTTGTGGGTGGTAAAAGAGATAGCCCCAGAACTTCCAGTACGTGCTTTCACAATCCTACTTCTAGGTGACAAACTACATAGTAGATAACTCGTCTCTAGTCACCGCCGCCGTCTTGCCTTGAAGTCAGTACTCTTGCATTCAACTGCCTTCGTTATTTTATTCATAGAACTATTACAGCCTGCACTAGCAATCATTTTGCTCGATCAGAGAGTGATGATCACGGCGACTTTTTTCAAGTGAGTCTTGTATCTCGTCATGCAGAGGGTACAAGTATTGATGATGACCATTCGAAGTCTTATCATCCTTCCGCACCACCTGGCCCATCTTGTCGTCCTCAGAATACTCACGCATCCTCCGCTCACCATTTCTGGAACATCCTCATCCCCTTTCGACATCGTCCGGCAGCAAGTGAGTCCATTGCACTGCAGCAACGCCCAAAACGCAGTTTTTTTCGACGTCGCTCGGGACCACAGCTTGTAACGGTCTCCACCGCACACAACACAAAGGTAAGCAGTAAATTAAGTATCTCTTTCTGCTGCACTTATACATATCCGATCCTTCAGAGGCGCTGGACAGCACATCCCCCTGTGAAGACTAACGCTCAGGCTGGTCAGTCGCCCTCAGCGACAATACAACCCACAACCCAACCACACTCGACACCTCAGCCTCCTCAGGTACAGGCAACAACACAACAACCTGCTGGAGAAGATCATGGTTGTTGGGGCAAATTCTGCATTGCTCTCGGGTGTATTCCACGCCACTCTCTTCCCGTTCCCTCCGCTCCTCAGCCTGCTATATCGTGATAGTGTTATGAAGTGTGTTTCGTTTTTTTCCTGTCTCGTCTCATCATGCGTTCCACTCTTCCTTGTTCATGCCTGATTACTATTCGTTCTCTATATACATCAGATTTCTTACTATTATCGCTCGCATACGTGTCTGGCTGAAGCTCCATTTAAATCAAACGATAAGTGAGTTGTACATGCTTTTTATTCTGAAGTACTTGGTATTGGAAATAAGTTCAGGAAGCTTGTAAATACGGTAGGGTTGCTGTGTGGTTCCCATCGCATCACTAAAATTAACGTCACGACGATGAATGGTGATGGCGAAAATGTCGGCTCCTAACCATGTTAAGTATGATATCATCATGCTGCGAAACCTCATTTCGCGAGCCGCAAATTGCATCTACCTTGCATAATTTACCTAACACAGGAATCAAAGGGAGACTCGACGAAGACAAGGAGACTTCATCACGACGCCAATATGGTACAACATGTGCAAAAGATGAATGGTTACATACAGATGTTTTGACCCTCTTCTTTACAATATTTCTAGGGTCGGTCCTGACGTCGGTCATCTTGTCAACAGAAGCTATATCTTTGACTTGAGCAATGATATCATGGTCCGAAGCGATTCTCTTGTATTCCCCGCCATGCTGCTGTGCTGTCCAAGGCAAATGATCAACTGTAAGACTCGTAAGTGATGTTGTATGATGGCCTGAAACACATGATGAAGCAGAGAGTGTACGAGGCAAATCGGTGACCTTCAAGAGCGCGGCGGATTTCAGTACCACAGTTGATTGGATCTCCTTGCACCTGCCATGTTTGTGTGTTCCAGAGCTCCGTTGTGGTGTCCCATGAGCCACTCGCCAGCAATGTGCTGTCTGGGGAAAAATCAAGCCACCATATGTGTCTGGAATGGACTTTGATGGGTTGGATGAGAGATTCCCCGTCTCTATTCCAGGCGATGAGCTCTCCACCATCATCACCGCTTGCTATTAATTGCCCGTCTCTTGACACTGCAACGCTTCGTACGCCCAAGTGATGGCCCTCCATTTTTTTCAACACAATACTGGCTTCTAAGTCCCACAGACGGAGCGTTTTGTCGTGCGAGGCTGTCACCATACGGCGTCTATCAGGGAAGACTGTGACTGCCAAGACAGTATCTTTATGGCCTACAAATGTTCGACTAGCTGTGGCGATTCGAATGGCTGGTCTACGTCAATCATTCTACTCACGGGTGGATGGTGTTGAGCACAAGTTGCTGGGGAGTTTGTGGATGTCTGGATCTAAGTTTCAGAGGTACGTGTACGAAGCCTTTTTGTGCTTCTTCAGAGCCCCAACCTGCTTCGTGTGTCTTAAGACCCTAAATAAGGGGCCAGGACAGGTTTCGAAAGTCGTATATACCGGAAACCTGGAAAGGACCGTCCGTATTGTCCGTCCCATCGGTGTTTTCCGGACCGTCCTGACCTAATTTGGCTATCCAGAAACACTTCGGAACTTCTATTTCTGCCGTAGCCCAGCACAAGTGACGCCCTAGTTCGTTGTTGCTCATGTTCATGCAAACGAACTATCAATTAATCTGATTCATCCGGGCCCTGCCCACCCCAGGCAGCCACTGGAGTACTGGTTTCTGTCACACTGGTAGGCATCCTGGCAGTACATGTCTCCCTCCATATCTTGCAGGGTGTACCATGCCCCATCGCATTCGTCACGGTGTCCACGATCAGTGAGGAGCGCGTAGAGAACCTGGTACCGTTCAGGCAAGATGCACCTTCGTTATCTAACGCGCTCTGCACGCTTACACCTGGCTTACATACATCAGCGAGCAATACACAAAAACATGTTTTTTCTTTGGTTCGACAAGTGACGCGGCCTCAACTTCTTCCCATAGGTCATGAACTACCCGCCTATCTCATTCGCATGCAACCACAGCGCTCCGGGCCCGTCCAAAGAAAATCGCGAATTTGAAGAACAGCCAAGGATTCACTGTAAACATCATCAGCGAGCCATTCGTGGAGAATGTAAGTGCAACGCTCCCTGGACTTCGACGAGTGGGCTATCAGGGGTTTGACAAGGGAAAAATGCGTATGCACGCACATCTGTAATATGATATATGCGCTAACAACAAGGTGTTCAGGTGCAAATAATAGCCCCCCGCGTCAAGACAGGCTAACATAGAGTGCGAGGTAATTTCATTTACTGCCCAATCCACTCGCTCGCTAACCACGCTGCCTCCCAACAATTCTGCAAATCCATGGATATCACATATCCGGTCACAATTAAGCACAACGGCACGCTTATCCTCGCGCACGTCCAGAACACCCACGTGCGCAAAGACGTACTCACAAACATAGATATTATCAACCTCACAAAGTTCAAGCGTGTCAGGTTTGGACGACATCCCACATTCCCGGGTTTGAGATACATGCAGGATCACCCGCGAGCCGAATACTATATACATGCCATCCTGCACCAATCATGACAACATCGCACAGGATACATCCCAGTCGTCGAACTAGACGCACTGTCGCGTGACACTCTGGCGAAAATTATTCGAATTTGACAACAGCTTTTGACAAGCAAATAGCGTCAAAAGCACAAACGGTAGTACTTACTACTACCAGGAAGTGATGAGAATGGTACATTTAATCTTTGTCCTTGTATGTAGTAATACAAAATGCGATTTGCGAAATCTGCATGACAGACGCAAGCAATCTCGCACATCTTAGCAATGGGAAGTTGATTTTTTTGCATTCAACAAAGCTCTCCTCCCACTGACATGGAAGTCGGGGGTGACCTGTGAGACATTGTAAATAGATGATAGGGTGCGTGTGTAAAGAAGGAAATTACGAAAATGAAAACGGCTGAGATCCACTTCTTCCCAAACAAACGGGTAGACACAACTACAGTATCTCGAGTGTCCTGACGTCCATCATGCTGCCAACAGAATCCACGTCTTTGACTTGTGCAATGATACCATGATCTGATGCGATCCTCTTGTATTCTCTGCCGCGTTGCTGCACTAGCAGGAATGCGCTGAACGGCTGTCCAAGGCGAACAATCAATCGCATTGCACGCTCGTGCGGATCTGAATCAACTGTGGCCTGTGCTATAGGCAACTCAGGCAAAGCGAAGTCATCGTCATCCATGCTCTCTGTATCATCTGCATACTCAGGCAACTCAAGGAGGCGATGATCCCAGGGACGGACGAGTAAGAATGACTGTCGAAAGGTTGTTCCGCGGTAAAACTGAGGTAACTTGCGCTTCGTGGTGATCTTCAGGTCATGAAGCCCGTCTGCATTGACTTCATACGTGAAGTAGGTCTCCATGTGTTCAATGGGTCGCTGTATGACTTCTGTGACAGGAAATACGATGCAAGACAGATGAAGTCTGCAGTTCGCGAAACGAGGGGCGCCCAGGTTCTCAAGCAGGGTGTAAAGTTTCAGAAATGAGTCCATATCCACAACATGTCGAAGCGAGGAGATTGACACCTGAATGTCATCTTCAGACAGAGATGACAGGGTGCATGATGGAGCTTTGTATGAAGTAATGTCGGCCGGCAGACAGCTATTGAATTCGGATGATTGCCCCACCCAGTCCAGGGCACTGATGTCACCCGACTGAGCCACAACCTCCTGCAAGAGCCTCCCAAGCGCCTTTTGCTTCTTCTCGCCATAAATGACAGGCAGGTTGACGCCGAAGATACCAAACAATGAATATGCAATGTCTTCTTGCCACGTGGTGACACGGGTGGACACCCATTGAAGCTTCTCCCGGGCGTCTCTCATCCCTGGCCGGAAGGCGACGAGGGCCTGTGCATTTATGCCTGTAGCATTTCCCATCTCCTGCATGATTGCAAGGGAATCCTTGTGGTTAGAAGAGCGATCGTCGAGATATAGGGACCAATCCCTCTGATAAAATAGAACAAATTTTGGGGCGAGGAATTCTTGAACCGTCCATCCCCGCGTGTTCCAAGCGCTAATTGCAAGTGCCCCGGGCTGCGATGAAGGTGGTACATCCGACAGGTAGATGATGGTGAGCGCTGAGTGGCGATACCAGATAAACATGGAATTGACCGATTGTTGGACCTCGACGTTGTTAGTCTGGTCAATGCAACAGGTATCGATCCATGCCCAGCGATATCCCATATCATAAGCAGTTCTACAGAATGACTGCAACTTCGGGATGCCGCCCACTGGATCCAAGTCGTATACCACCTTGCCCTGGATGTCACGTAGTAACGGTTCCTTCCCTTCCCACCTATGCGACAACATGACATAACGGAAGTACGTCGCCACTACGTCTTGGATGCGCTCCATTTGGAGATCTATGTGTACCAATATTGATGATAAAAGCTCCTTGTACTCTGTACTCGCTTTGAAGGCATCGATCTGTACCTCTCGATCGCACAAGTGCCCAGTGGAGGTATTGATTAGACGATGCGGGGTGTCATCCAAATGAGTCTTGATAATCGCTTGGATAGCTCCTTCTGCTGCGGATATACTAATATACCGTTGGCGCAAGTCTGGACAAGGAGTCAACAATGTTGAAGGGTGTGGTATTTGGGTACATACTCTGTGTTTGCCTGTCGGGAGCCTTATCTAGCTTCGAGAACATAATTTTAAACACCTTGATGGCTTCATCGTATCTGCGTACGCCATGAAGCACCGTATGCTTCAACTGATATCCAAGGTAAGATGATGGGTTGAGTTCAATGACCTACGTATCACCAAAATGAGCGTCGAATATGAAACGGTAGCTGTCATCGCACCTTTTCCGCATCGAGAAGTGCATCCTCCCATAACATTTTTCCAGACCTCGCCTTACTGCGGTTCGCAAAGATGATATCGGTTGCCAAATCGAAGTCGATTGCCGCAGAGTAAATTTCGATAGCCCTGTCATAATTACCCGCAGCGAGGGCATCATCTCCGTCTGCAGCATAGAGTATGCTGCAGTTTTGCTTGAAAGCTAAGTGAAATGGGGTTGAGAATGATACCCGGTTGACATCATGAAGACTTGCCAGTCGACCAATCGAGGCAGCGTGCTTTCATAATCTCATCGGCCGTATTCATCATATGTCGGTATGCTTTGATGGCTTCTAGAAGTCTACCTGCCCGAAGGAGCGCATTGCACCAATTCTGGTGTGCTGTTCGCCACAAGGACTCGAGGTTCCACCCGAATAACTATAAAAGTACAGTGGGGAGTGAAAATTTGATTTCCAGTTGCACTGCCATCAACCTACCACCACGAAGACATCATATTGAGAGTGGATGGCCGACATAGACGAGAAACGGATAGCTTTGACAGCAGAAGTGAGATGGTTAGTAGCTTCGTTGTAACGTGCGTCATCTAATGCATTCATTCCCACTTGGACGTGTAAATAAGCCTGAAGTACGAAATTTGCAACATCAGTATCAATACATAGCTCTGGAGTTGACTGGCAGGAGCACTCACTTCCACAATACCACAGGCAAGGGAATCCGGATTGGGACGAGTGATAGCTAGCTCTTGGACACGCAGAATTGCCTCGTCACATTGATTTGCATTGAAAAGGGCGATGGCCTGACAGCTGTTGTGTGAGTAGCATGTACATGTGACATAATCTACGTACCTTGATCAAGAGTAGAAGACGAGTTTTATTCAAGTCTGCGTCCACGTACATGAACCCGAGGTCAAATGCTTTCATCGCGTCCTGGAACTGTGCTTTTCCACAGTGGGCGATGCCTTTGGAGATACAACCCATCAAGGACGGTTGAATGCTGATGCTCTATATCACAATAAGGTAATCTATGTTAGAAAAGTCACGACGGAACGGTGCATCTCACTTTGAGCGCGTCATCAAGTGCGCAGTCCCAGTCTGAATTTCTTGCTTTTACAAACGAGCGATTCGCATAAGAGTTGTAGTCGTTGCCATCGGCACCGATATCTTGCGTCAACAACTTGTCAGCAGTGAGCAAGTCGCCACTTATGCATGCATCGTAGGCTGTCGTGTTGATGGTGAGGATCTGTATCACGCATGATCAGATGATGTGGTAAAAGTGAAGACTGAAAACATGCATCGCAAACAGCCTGTTGAGGCTTGGCATCAAGATTGAGGATCAGTATGCAAGAAGACGGGCCAAGAATGGGAACCCACATTATCTGCCACTTGTTCCTTCGGGAAATCCTCCCATAACACATCCTTGAAGAAAATGAGATGAAGAAGGGACGGAAATGAGCAAAACTTGCATGTGATGCATGGTCCTGGAGGATGTCCTCTGGTAAAGGTACTGCCCACTTTGAGATCTTGCCATCCGGTCCTCCGCTGAGAATGTGCTTGCCATCCGTGGAGAAGGTGGCACAAAGCACCCCATTGGTGCGCTTGAGTATGACAATATTTCGTTGATCCGAAAGCCGCCAAAGGCGAACCTGTCTATCTATAGATGCAGACACGAGAAGGGTGCCAGCAGGGTTCAAGGCAATCATGCAGACAGTGTCGGTATGGCCCTTCCAAGGTTTACCGACCTGCTTCCAGGTCGATGAATCCCAGATGCGTATGGTGGGATCTCGATCACTACCACTGGAGATAAGCTGTTTGCCATCGGGCGTCCACGCGAGTGAAACATTCCATCCTCCATGGAACGCAGAGTGACCGTCGAACTTTGCGATGCATTTCCTCGTGCCTGGATTCCATATTTGAATATTCTTGTTTGTTGCGATGGCAAGGTATTCACCAGACGGTGAATACCGAACGCAATCGATTGCAACGCCACATTTGATTGGTTTTCCTCGCACCTGCCATGTTTTTGTGTTCCAGAGCCTCGTTGTGGTGTCGTGTGAGCCACTCGCTAACACCGCGCCGTCCGGGGAAAAATCAAGCGACCTCATCCTTTCGGTGTGGATTTTGATAGGTCCAGTGAGAGATTTGCCGTCTCTGTTCCAGGCGATGAGCGCTCCACCATCATCACCGCTTGCGATGAATTGCCCGTCTCTTGACACTGCAACACTTATTATACCGAAGCTATGCCTCTCCATTTTCTTCAGTTCAACACCGTCTTCCAAGTTCCACAGACGAACTGTCTTGTCCCACGAGGCCGTGACCATACGTCTTCTATCGGGGAAGACTGCGACTGCAGAGACACAATCTTTATGACCTTCAAATGTTCCACTAGCTGTGGTGATCTGTTCTGTTTCCGTCATTCTGCTTGAGTGAATGGTGTTGGGCATAACTTGCTAGAGTGCTTGTGGGTATCTTTTGTGCTTTTCACATGTACAGCCTCAACTTGCTTCGTGTATCATTAGACGCCCAAGACACGAGGCCTGAAACCTATATTTGCAACCAATCCAGGGCCAGCGTTGCTCTCTTCATTCAGTTAGTCCACCATGCCCTTCCATTCGGTTCCACTACCTACTCCATTCTGGACGCACGTCAGAGAATCGACACCACTCCTACCAGAAAAGCCTAGTTCGCAGGCGAATCTCCAGGGTGGAAAGTCTATAAAGCGGCAGAATTAGATAAGGCGTACGTACCCCTTGAACTGTCGTTCATTGTCGATCTTTAGTTCAGTCGCAATCGTGATCATGATCGACAGCGATATCCACAGGCTCCTGATTTCGGGCATCGTACAACGCCCCATTGCATTCGTATCCATTAGTGAAGAGAGCGTAGAGAACCTGGCACCGTTCAGGTGTGACGCACCTCCAGTATCTAATGCGCTTTGCACACTTATCTGGCTTGCATCCGTCAGCTGGTTTAACAGTGAGCAATACACAAAAACATGGCTCTTCATTGCTTATAACTTCATCCCATAGTTCATGAACTACCCGCCTATCATCTCATTCGCATGCAACTACAATGCTCCGGGCCGCATCAAAGACACGATTGCGAACTTGAAGAACAACCAAGGATTCACTGTGAACATCATCAGCGAGTCATTCGTTGAGAATGCAAATGCAACTGACATTGACGTTTCTCCCGGCTTCAACGAGTGGACTATCAGCGGTTTGACAAAGGAAAAATATGTACGCGTGCACATTTGTGATGCGATATATATGCGCTAACAACAATGTATTCAAGTGTAAATAATAGCCTCCTGCGTCAAGGATAGTGCTTTTAGCACAGAGTGTAAAGTCATTTCAATATTGACATTTCCATGGAAATAACCGAAACGGTGCTATAGCTGTGGCCGAACCAAAATCTTGATATAAATGACACCGAAAATGCATGCCGCTACAATATCTCTACCGTCCTGATCATGTCTGGAATAGAAGAAAGATCTTTGACTTGTGCAATAATATCATGATCTGACGCAATTCTCTTGTATTCTCCGCCGCGCTGATGCGCTAGCAAAAATGCATTAAAAGGCTGCCCAAGGTGAACAGCCAATCGCAACGCTCGATCGCTCAGTTCTGGATCAACCGACTCCTGTGCTTCAGGGAACTCGCTAGACGAATGCTGTAATGGAGACCCGGGCGCGGACCAATAACCTTCCTCACTCTCCGTCTCATCAAGGTCGGGCAGCTCCACCAAGCCAGACGACTCCACAAAGTCAGGAAGCTCGAGGAGATAACGATTCCACGGACGAACAAGCAAGAATTTCTGCAAGGTGGGTCGTGGTGATGAGAACTGAATCAGCTTGTCTTCCGTGGTGATCACCAGATCATGAAGCCCGTCGGCCTTGACTTCATATATCTCCTGGTCATGAGCGAGACCTCGTTTGACTGCTGTGACACGAAATGCGATACAAGGCAGATGCAGTCTGCAGTTTGCGAAACGAGGCGCGTTCAAGTTGTCAAGCAGGGTGTAAAGTTTTAGAACCGAATCTACAGTCATGACATGTTGAAGCGAGGAGATCGCTGTCTGAATGTCATCTTTGGACAGAGATGGCAGGGTGTGTGGTGGAGCTTTGTATGAGATAATGTCGGCTGGCAGACAGCTATTGAATTCGGATGATTGCCCCACCCAATCCAAGGCACTGATGTCACCCGACTGAGCTACGACCTCCTGCAAGAGCCTCCCAAGCGCCTTTTGCTTCTTCTCGCCATAAATGACAGGCAGATTGACGCCGAAGATCCCAAACAATGAATATGCAATATCTTCCTGCCACGTGGTGACACGGGCCGACACCCATTTGAGTTTCTCCCGGGCGTCTCTCATCCCCGGGCGGAAGGTGACCAGGGCCTGTGCATCTATGCCCGTCGCACCTCCCATCTCCTGCATGATTGTAACGGAATCCTTGTGGTTGGAAGAACGATCGTCGAGATACAGGGACCAATCCTTCTGATAAAACAGTACAAATTTGGGGGCCAGAAATTCTTGAACTGTCCATCCTCGCGTGTTCCAAGCGCTACCTGCGAGTGCGCCAGGCTGCGATGAAGGTGGTACATCCGACAGGTAGATGATGGTGAGCGCTGAGTGGCGATACCAGATAAACATGGAGTTGACCGATTGTTGGACCTCGACGTTGTTAGTCTGGTCGATGCAACAGGTGTCGATCCATGCCAGCGATACCCTTTATCACGAGCAGTTTTACAGAATGACTGCAACTTCGGGATGCCACCAACTGGATCCAAGTAGTATACTACCTTGCCCTGGATGTCATGAAGTAACGGTTCCTTCCCTTCCCACCTATGCGATAGCATGACATAACGGAAGTACGTCGCCACCACGTCTTGGATGTGCTCCAGTTGAAGGTCTGCATGCTTTATCACGGATGACATAAGTTCTTTATACTCTGCACTCGTTTTGAAAGCTTGTATCTGTGCCTCACGATTACATAGGCGCCCAGTAAACTGTTGATTAGGCGATGCGGGACGTCATAGAGTTGAACCTTGATGGTCACTTCGATAGCTTCTTCTGCTTCAGATGGACTAACATACTGTTGGCGCAAGTCTGTACAAAGAGTCAACATTGCTTAAAAGACATGCTATCTGAAGCGTACTTTTGTGTTTCCGTGTCGGGAGCATCTTCTTACTTGGAGAGCATGATTTTGAAGGCCTCGATGGCTTCATCGTATCGGTGCGCGCCATGAAGTGCCGCATATTTCAACTGATATCCAAAGTAAGATGAGCGGTTTGAGTTCGATGACCTGCGTATCGCTAGAATGAGCGTCGAATACGAAACGGTAGCTATTATCGCACCATTCTTCTGCGTCCAAGAGTGCGTCATCCCATAGCATTTTTCCCGACCTCGCCCTACTGCGGCTCGCAAAGACGGCATCGGTTTGCAAAATCGAGTTCAATCGCCGCAGTGTAAAGCTCGATAGCTTTGTCGTAATTACCTGCAACGAGGGCAAGCATCTCCTCCCACAGTGAGGTCAGTCAGGCCAGTGGCAGGTATAGAGCTTGCTGCAATCTTGCTTGAAAGCTAAGTGAAACGTGGTTGAGAATTATACCCCGGTTGACATCACGAAAACTTGCCAATGGACCAATCAAGGGAGCGTGCTTTGGTAGCCTCATCAGCCCTATCCATCATGTATCGGTATGCCTTGATGGCTTCTGGAAGTCTGCCTGCCCGAAGGAGCGCATGGCACCAATTCTGGTGTTCAAGTTTGCCACAATGACTTGAGGTCCCCACCGAATAACTAGAAAAAGCAGTCAGACAGTGACGAATTCATTTTCAGTTGCATTGCAATCAACCTACCACCACAAAGACATCATATTTAGAATGAATCGCCAACATAGACGAGAAACCGATAGCGTTGACAGCAGCAGCGAAGTGATCAGCAGCTTCGCTGTGACGTGCATCATCTAACGCATTCATTCCCACTTGGACGTGTAAATAAGCCTGAAGTGCAGATTTCGCAAAAATCAGTATCGATACATAAATCTGAAGCTGACTGTGTGTAGAGCACTCACTTCCACAATTCCACAGGCAAGAGACATCGCATTGGGACGAGTGGTAGCTAGCTCTTGGACGCGCAGAATTGCCTCGTCACGCTGATTTGCATTGAAGAGAGCGATGGCCTGATAGTTGTTGTGAGGTAGCGAGTACATGAGACACAATCGACGTACCTTGATCAAGAGTAGAAGACGAGTTTGATTCAAGTCTGCGTCTACATACATGAACGCAAGGTCAAATGCTTTCATCGCATCCTGGAACTGTTTTTTTCCACAGTGGGCGATGCCCTTGGAGATACAGCCCATCAAAGATGGCTGAATGCTGATGCTCTATATCGCCATATAAGCCAATCTCTATTAAAAAGGTCACGACGGATCGGTGCATCTCACTTTGAGCGCGTCACCAAGTGCGCGTCCCAATTGGAATTTCTTGCCTTGATAAACGAGCGATTTGCATAAGCGCTGTAGGCGTTGCTATCAGCATTGATCTCTTGTGTCAACAGCCTGTCAGCAGTGGGCAAGTCCCCGCTTACGCATGCATCGTGGGCTGTTGTGTTTATGGTGAGAATCTGCATACCCATGGTCATATTACGTGAAGAGCAAATGACAGAAACAAGCCTTGCAGTCCTGGTCCTCGAGAATGTTCTCCAGCAAAGGTGCCGTCCACTTTGACATCATGTTATCGCTACCACCCTCCGCTCAGAATGTCATTGCCATCCATGGAGAAGGTGACACAATACACCAAACTGGGTGATGGAATGTGGCGATGCTTTGTCGATCTGAAAGCCGCCAAAGGTGAACCTGGTGGTCGGCGGACGCGGACGCGAGAAGGGTACCAGTAGGGTTCAAGGCAATCATCTCGATATGGTGAGTATGACCCCTGCAGGGTTCACCGACCTGCTCACAGGTCGATGAATCCCAGATCCGTATGGTGGGATCAATCAGTACCAGCCGAAACAAGATGTTTGCCATCGTGCATCCACACGAGTGCAAGATTCCATGCTCCATACGCAGAGTGACCTCGGAATTGTGCCATGCATGTCCTCTTGCGCTGGATTCCATATTTGGATACTACGGTGTGTTGCGATAGCAAGATGTTCACCAGATGGTGAATACCGAATGCAGCGGACTTCAGCGCCACATTTGATTGGATTTCCTTGCACCTGCCATGTTTTTGTGTTCCAGAACATCGTTGTGGTGTCATATGAGCCGCTCGCCAG